>OY728152.1:1019645527-1020895527 GCA_963277665.1 Viscum album
TCATGTTGTTTCTTTAATTATTAATATTTGTCTTTTAGTTCATTGCATGTTTCCCCAAGCATGTTACAGTATTGAAACATTTCTTTATTAGTCATGTTTTCAGAGTCACTTTCATCTACAGAATAATATAAGTTATAAACAAAAGAGTCTAGTGTTACCTCAGATGTGTTTTGTATGAAACACATATTGGATTTGTTAGCCTATTCATCATGTGATGTCTCTGAGTCACTTGAAATATCCTCAGAAACACTCCAGGTTTCATTCATTTCTTTTTGTACCTCCTGCCCTTGTCCTCATATTTCTTTTTGTACTTGAGCTTTGTACAATCAGCCTTTACTTTTCCTTTTCACTTACATTCAGAGCAGACAATTTCATCAGTCTTGTCACTTCTTTTCCAGTCCTTCTTCTAGTTTTATTTTTGATCATATTTTCCCTTGAAGTTAGGCTTTCTGGAAAAGTTATTCTTTTTGTAAAATCGTTTGAATCTTTTGGCTAGTTGAGCCATCTCCTCATCACTGTCAAGTGATGATTTTTCACTAGTGGAGCTTTCTACAAAGGCTTCCAGTTTCCCTTTATCTTTGTGCTTAGAGATGGTGATCTTGAATGCAACAGATTTCCTCGTTGGTTCATCTTCCCCTTTATTGAATTTCAACTCTTCCTCATACATCATCAGTTTCCTAATGGGTTATTTTACATGTATTTTTCTAATGTCACATGATTATCAAATAGAGACAGAGGTTCCCCTCCATGAGTTAGGTAGACTTCTAAGGATTCTGATGATCTATTCCACTACAGTGACTTCTCTTCTAATAGAAATCATTATGTTGACAATATCATTGAACCTAAGATACATGTTAGAAATAGGCTCATCAGGTTTCATTTTAAAATTATCATATTTGATGGTATAAGTATTAAGTCTCATTTCTTTTGCACTATATGTTCTTTCATGTGAGACAGATTGGGTATCCAAAATTTCTTGAGCAGTCTTACAAGCTGAAATTGTATTAAACTCTTCATATCCTAAGGATTAGTATAAAGCGTTCATAGCCTTGCAGTTCTTATTGTAGGAAATTTTGGTAGGTTCATTCCATGTGATTATATCTGTAGCAGGAAATTTGTATTCATCTTGAATGGATGACTAAATTTCAAAACTCATACTCTCCAAATGAATTTTCATTTTAATTTTCCATTAAGCATAATTGGTTCCATTAAATAATGGTGGTATGTTGGTTGAAGAACCTTCCAATCTTTTATCCATAATAAATTATTACTTTAAAAGAGATAGAAATTTAGAATTAATAGAAATTTACAGATCATTAAAGTAAAACTACAATCACAGTTGAATATGATTAAACATAGTCCTAAGAACCTCTGATACTAAATGTTGGTCAGAGTAGATTACTCAATAGGGGATGGGTGAATTGAGTAACTATAAAAATTTCTGTAAAAATTATTTCTAAAAAGGTTTCCCCAAAGATTAAATACATCCCAATTTATCAAAGGTATATTGTTGTAATAGTTTGATTGTTTAAGTAATTTCTTATAAGATTGATTAATTCTTAGAAATATTAATTTGTGTTATTAATATTACTTTTGAAGTTATTCTACTAATACAAGCTAGTTATAACTTATTTCCAAGACTAACTATCAAAGTAAAATTAGTGATTTCTGAATTATATTGTAAAGCAATAAAAAAGAGAAAACTAAATTAAGAAGAACACTGGATATTAAACAAGTGGTTCAGTCTCAAGCCGAGACCTAATCCACTCCACTTGGTGATCACCTACAACCAAGCAATTTATATAAATAAACTTTGATCTACACCCAGGATTAGGGTAAACAACAATACACAGACTGTCCCAGTCACAGAGGGACCTCTTCCACAGTTTTCATGGGGACAAAATACCCGGCCACACAGGGACCTCTTCCACACTTATCAGTAGGTATACACAAGAGTAAAATAATGGTTGAGTAAGGATATCGTTTATCCTTCAGTTTAATATAGGAGACAAAGTATGTTGTTCTATAGGTACACACTCAGCTCGAAAGGTAATAAACAGATACACAACATAGAAAAAATATAGAGATGGGTTTAGAAGTGCTCTGAGTGTTAGTATTAGCATTTTTGGACTTCTTGAGATGATGCAGATTCAGATCTTGAGTCCTTGTCTGTAAAACAGAGTTTCGCGATTCAGCTTGTGTTCGTCTTGATATTCAATAGAGTGAAGATGTTCTCTAAGCTTCAAGCATGCTTAGTGTCTTCTTCAGTAGTGTTGAGTTTCATTCAGTAGGCCTTTTTCTTTTGAAACTTTCTCTAAGTGTATTCTTCATTATGGGGCTCACGACCTTTCTTTTTGTTTTGTATCGCACACATTGATTCTTGGACACACTTCACTTTTATCTTGGAGTGAATGTGTTGAAGCCGATAGGTTTCATGTATTATACACCTCGTACCTTATATTTTCCAGTGATATGTCTACAAAGAAACATTAATTATGTTAGTGCATTAAAATATTCAAATATGACCGTCAGAAATTAAATTTAAAGATGACAAAATAGTTTAAGAAACGGTGTCACAGTAAGTCAGTGAAATGGTGTATCCTTTTCATGGTGTCTAGATTGGTCACATTGTCTAAGTGTAACTGTGTCTCATGGTCACAGTGTATCGTGATCATAGTGTCTCATGGTCACGGTGTCTTGTTCATAGTATCTCGTGGTCACATTGTTTTGTTCACGGTGTCTTGTTCACAATGTCTGCTTTACAGTGTATTCTTCGTGGTGTCTGCTTCACGGTGTCAGAAAGACATTACTAGTGGAAGACTCATGATGTCTCAAACTTTTCAAAGTAACTGTGTTAAAACATAAGCAATGATGATAATAGCATGGATTAGACTTAAACATTTTTCAAAGAAGGTATTATGAGAGTAGATCAAAGATAGTATAAAGTAAGTAAACTGAATATAGAGTAATTAAGATCCTAAATGGCTCTTCTTAAATCATGAGAATACATTAAACATTAATACACATGATTTGATATAATTTACAGGAGTTAACTAGGTTGAATAATATTTTTGATCATTAAAACATTATTGATACATGAGGAGTCCAACAACTTCCTTAAACATATCAACCCATCAAGTTATAAAGTGTTCATGTTTGGTTTGGTTTAACCACCTACACGAAATATTCTATAAAACACTAACATTGATGACTATGAGAACTTAAATATTAATATTATAATTATTTAATAAGAAAATAATGATTTTTTAGTTCTTTAAATAATATTGTTAATTATTTAAATTATTATTAAAATGTTATATTCAATCGCTAAAATTACTGAATTAATACTACACCGATTCAATTTTCAAACCAACTTAAGAAACATATATATAATAAATAAATATAATATGAAAATAAATTATATATAATAAATTAAATATATATTAATAATGTTACTAATAAGGTATTCTATAAAATTAACATGATTATTCTTGAATTTAGGTGCATGAACAGAATGAATCGGGAACAAAGTAAGGGTTTCTTGTCTCAAATTTTCACCCCATGAGACATATTTCTTTTTGTAAACCTTGTTTTATTTACAATAGTGTATCTACATCCATTTTAATATTTTCTAACATGACCCTTTAATTATTCATGTTATTTAATGTTTAATTTTTAATCATATCCCTCAAGGGGTTTCAATTTAAATGTTACTTGAGTTGTAATAGTTTTCTCAACTCAAATTGTTTCCCCTCATGTCATAAATTCTCTAATTGATGATGAAATTATAAGGCCATTTTATACTTCCATTTCCATTTCCTTATGTTATTTTATCATGCTCCCCAGTAAAGTTACTTCTTTTCATTGATATCATATTCTTTAATGAAATAGCTTCTCAAATAAAAGTTTTATGTTGGAAAGATTAAATCTCATTATTTTTAATGGATCATTTCTTATATGTCCAAATTTTATTTCCTATAAAAGTACACCTCACTTTTGGGAACTAAAATATGTATTATTTTATATGATACTCAAAATTATAATTACCACTTTTTTAAAATAAAATGCAATATTATTTTCATGATGTGTGTTTTCAAACAAAGGTATTTAAAATAATAAAAAGTGTTTTCCATCCTCCCCAAATCAAAAGTTTTATCTTACACCCCATATTTATTTAGATAACCTTTATGACTATTCGAGGATATGTTATTGAATTATATTATTAAAAAATTAAATGTTTTCAATGTTTTCAATTCATATTACTAAAAATTACTTTTAAAAGTGATAGGTAACTTCATCCTCCAATGATAATGTTACTAATGTTTTTTAAAATATCTTTTAAAATGTTATTCCATGTTAACACATCATTACACATTATTCTTCTTATCTATGAAACACCATCTCTATAACTTCATGTTTTATCAAATAAATTATTACTCTCTTAGTTTTAAATGTTTTCATGATATCAAGTATATTTGTTATTTCTAAAGTGTTTTTGTAAAACATCTAAAAAGTGTTTTATATATAATTTATTTCACTTTGAAATTTCTTATGCTTAATTTTGGATATTTTTCAAATGTCACCATAAACCTTATTTATCAATATGGATTATGTAATGTTTTTTTCTATTAGTGATATGATCTGTCACTACCTTTGTCTTTCCAAACCATCCATTGTGAATAGGGATGACCTTTCTTATAAAGCATTTACTTTTTGAATATAAGGTTTTAAATTTCATTGATTAAAGGGGGTTAAACTTGATTCTATATAATTATTGGTGGAGGAAAATATTGACATAGCCATATACCACTTTATCAATATAGTGTATTTTAATAGATACTTACATAAAGATCTATTCCATTTATTTATTGTGGAACTATTGAAAATCTAAATATTTTTTAGTCTAATAAAAATGTTTATTGATTACTAAGGAAAGTTGATGATGTATTGTTTAACCATCCAACTTTTTTCTTCATATGGGTTTATAATCATGATATCCATTTTAGTGACAGAGGGAAAGGTATTAGTGTTCTATATATTATTATTCTAAAACAGATGATTATTTTCCATGTTGATTATGTATTGAATATTGATTTTCTCATATGATAAATGAATTAGAATTAATTATTGATGGGGGTTCCTGATTATAGAAGAATCTTTAATGCCTCAGTTGGTCTCACGAGAAAAAATATTTGGGTATTTGGTATATTTATACCCAATACAATCATGATGTCATGTTTGAGACCTTGATGGAAATAATTATGTCTAGTTTATTCCTTAATAGAAAGGCTGATGTCCTGGATGAGGCATTGATAGTAAGAGATAACTTATATTATGAATTACATCACAAATAATTTAGTTATTTTTATCCATTTGATTGTTCATATTATTATGTCATCTATAGATTTATTTCAAGTTCATGCATTCTGTTATATGAAATTATTTATCTCTTATTATTCCTTATATATAATTCATTACATAATTGGTTATAATAAATTTTTTCCCTTACTGGTCATTTGATATCACTCTTATTATATTTCCATTTCCTTTGGTTATGAAGAAAATTATTTCACATTATCTATTTAAAATTAAATAACATGTATGGGAAATTTTTGGGATATATTGAAGAATTATTATATATTACGTATTTTCTTATATATTGGAAAATATGTCATTTAATTGAAAAAGATTTGGGTAATGTTATTTATAGGTTTTTACTAAATATATTAAACTCTAAACCTAAAAGTTCCCTAGAATATATGTGACTTAATATTTTTTAGTGATATTGTAATTATTAGTTGTTAAAATTCGGTTTTTTCGGTTCTTTTAAAATTATGGTATGGAAATAAGGTGTTTATTCATTCTAGATTCTAGGATCACGGGTCTAGAGAGTCCAATTTGGTATAATGGAGGGTTTAAAAAACTTTAGAGATCATGATGTTAGTTGAGGATAATTTAATGAGTGATTAGTTATGGTTTATCACAATTTAAAAACTATATATACCCCTTTAGGTTAGTTGAAATAAAATAGAATATTTTAGGGCTTGGGATAAGAGATATCTAGTGAAAATCCAAGGGATAAGTCTAAGGGATAAATTTAAGTATAGGATAACATCCCAAGGTATTGGTAAAAAATACATTTTTCGGTTTTATTATAAATTACACCCATATCTAGATATCACAAGTGGATTCAGGATCTGAAATGGATGTACCAAGGGGCAATAACCCTAAAATAGATGGATTCAGTATAAACTCAACCATCACCCTGGTGTGATAAAGAGACATAACTTCACACATGGTTTGACACTCTATGGGGATATTCTATGATTAATTTACATTCTATATAATGAACCATTATGAAGTAATTGAAAATACTAAGGATTGAAAATCTACTAATGAATGATTATGGACAACATATATTAAAAAATAAAGATTCATGAGTTAAGTTACAGATTAATATATATGTGTTTTTATGGATAAAGTATTTTTCAAACTTTGAGTACATAGATTTTAATGATTTTCATGTTTAGAAAATTTTAATAAAGATCATTATAATTTTTGGATAATTCTTTTAGGGATTATGCTAAGAAGTGAAAGAGAACAAAACATAAAGTAAATTATATTGAACTAAAAGTACCAGAGGGTGAAAGGAATGTCTTATTATAGAATCATCTTACAATTTATTTTTCATATTTATATGATCATTTACTATGATTTTATTGATAACCATTTTGGATTTTAGTATTTGGTAGAAACGAGATCACATAAATGAAGCTGAGAAATGTAAGTATCTAAAAAAGACAATACCTTATAACCAAAAGAGGGAGCATACAAAAATGTTTAATAATCTTAGTATATAATTCTTAAAAAGGCAATTGTATGTTTTATAGTCTCATATTATATAGTGAGGTTGATATCATAATAGAAATAAAGTCTAGATACTCTTCATTACATTCATTATTGATTGTTATTTAGAGAGGATATTATGGTATATTTTAAATTTTTTAAAGATCATGTGAATCATACAAGGATTTTTCTTTAGTATTTATAGTTTAATGATTTTGAAACATATATTTAATTTTTTCTATAACCTTGAAAACTAATTTTATCAAAAGGTTATATTTTTGGGGATAACTATGTAAGAACACATTATTTAGGTGTGAATAAATCTTAGGTTTAATATATGTTTGATGTTGTGGTATTAAATTTGTTATTAATTTAGAGTAAAATGATTTAAATTTTATTTATGACACTATAATTGATTATTAATATAATAAAAAAGGGGTCAATGATATGTTTTTGGAAAATATTTGCTCATATTTGGGATTATGATATATATTGACAAGTTTTTGAATTTTCAAACTAGTGATTAATACATTTGATGGTTATATATTGAGTTGGTTTTTGGAGGAATATATAATATTATAGTGGAATGATTTCTTGTACATTCAAATATTTTTGTGAAAGTTATGTTATTTATAATATATGATTACAATCAAGAAATTCATGGGCATATGATTATATGAATGATTAATCTTCCTTGAGAAAAAAAATAAGTAAACTGATATAGCCTAAGGGAGTAAGGTATATTCTATATTATAAGTTATATCCCAAATGAGGAATATGTTAAGAATATTCCAACAAAATTTCATTAGTTAGGAATATTTAAAATTGCGAGGATGAAATTTATTTAAGGGTGGGAGAATTTAACGACCCAAAATTGCAATATGTATTTCCCTTAAATAAGTATTATATTAATGACTTATTATACACACAACACTAAACATAAATGAAACTATGAAATGATAAAGTAAAATTTGACCTTTATAATATATATATATATATATTAAATTATTGGGTATAAAATGAAGTAACCATATTATGAAATCTATAAATAAAAATGAAATATATGACATTAGGTAGTGGAAGTCTCCCATATGTGGCTCATTTTTTCGAGCTAGTAAATGAGGTATCTTTACTAGGGTTTTCCTTATACCAAGACCAATATGAACTTAAAAAATTATGGTATGAGTGACATCATATGCGAGAGAAATTCATGCTCATGGACGTTTCAATGAGATCTCTGTTAGAGAAATTGTCAGCATTGACTATCACCATAGCATACCTTATGCTTAAATATTGCTTGAAGTTATTAAGGGGATATGTAACTACAAATAATGACGATATAATATGGCAATTATTAATTCAATAAGTTATTTATCACATGTATTTTACATATTTCACATTTTGGCGTTTAAAAAAAAGAATGTTTATTTTTCTATAAAAATAGTTCTTTTTAATATTTTCTATTTAAAAGATAAATTTAAAAAATTTAGAATTTAAATTAAAAAAATGAATATAATTTTTATAATTATAATAACAAAAATTTCTTTAGATTTATTTTTTATATTTTTCAAATATAATTTATTTATAGATGAATACTAAAAATGATGATTTTCAAATAATGTCACTTTTATAACACTATCACGACATTAATGTTATTTAAATATTTTCATAATATATATATATATATATATGTAAAATATATCTATTAAAATAACTATTATATATATATAACCAACATATATCATTTTAGAAAAATAAGACACATCTTACTCTAAAAACTAATTTATTCACTTATATTAAAAAATTAGTTTTCATCACTTATAAAAATTAAATTTTTTAAAAAATTATTTAATATTTTAGATAAAATTATAATATTATGTAATAAGTTAAATTTCATTTTTTGGAATAAATTTATAGTTACTAAGATTAAATATAATGACCATGATAATTGTAAAAATATTATTTTCAAACAATTAGTTGATTAATATTAGGTTAATCTTATCAAATAAAATATACTAATCACTTATAAAAAATTAATTTAATATAATTTTCTATTCTATATTTAAATAATTTATTACCCATTCAATTAGTAAACAATAATAAATAATATTAATAACACTTAATTGCGAAAACAACATTTCTTGACAAAATAATTTTTCTATATATAAAATGTTTTAATTTAAAAATTAATGTCTTAATAATTAGAAATTAAATTAGATAAATTTATATTAATTTTTTTTATTCACATCCAAATTTTGTAAGTAGTGTTATTTTATATTTTAATTAAAACATAAGTTACTTGGGTAAAAACAATTTACCCCAAAAAAACAAATTAAATAGGTAAAAGTTAAACCATAAGAAGAAATGACATTCAACATGTTTAAAAAATGTGTGGAAATACTTGGTTTATGATTTATAGAAAAACATCTCACACCATGATATATTATTTCTCATTTTTGGATCTATTTCCCCTTTAATGTGTCATTCCATTATTGAAAAATAATGTGTGTTCACAAAAGTGTCACGTTCTTCACTTATAAAAGGGAACACTTCAACACCTTTATGACACACCCATTACTTTTAATTTATTCCCAAAACCCTTAATTTTTTCTCATCCTATAATCCTATATCATATTTATAAGTTTATATTCTCAGTTTTTTTATCCTAATCCGTTCATTTCCTTGGATACTTTCAAGAGAACGTTTAAGGTACCAAAGTGAGTATTGCTTACTGCTTAACTTTTCTTATTAATAATATTATTCTAAACCTACCATAACCATTGAAATAAAATTAACTCAATGTAATTGTTATAATGATGTTTTATTTTATTAATTTAATAAGAAATATTTCTTCCTTTCAATCCACTTCTAAAAACAAAGTAATGTTAATCGTGTGTTGTGCAAACTACCACCTCCATGAAATAACATTTTATTCATTTTTCATCTTGATTTTAAATATTTGTGCAATAAAAATAAAATATTATTAAATAAATTAAAATCACGTAAATAATATCATAAATTTTCTATTTCAATTATATAAAACACTTCAATAACCATGCTTACCCATCAAGTTATAAAGTTTCCTTGTTTGGGTCAGTTTGAATAGCTACATTAACTATGCTATAAAATTCTATCATAGATGACTACAAGAACCTAAATATTAATATTATTATAAGTTATAAATAAAATAATTATTTTTCTAGTTACACAAATGTTATATTATTTATTTATCTTATAATTAAAATATCATCTTTGATCGCTAAAATTGCTGAAATAATCAAACACAGATTCAAATTTCACACAAAAATAAGAAAAAATATAATTTAAATAAATAGAAAATGATAATAAATGGTATAAATTAAATGAAATATAAAATAATAAGGTTCCTGATAAAGTATATAATAAAATTAATTTGATTATTCAGGAAGTTAAGTGCATTCCCATAATTAATCAGGAACAAGGTAAGGGTTTCTTGTCTTACATTTTCACCCCATGAAACATATTTGTTATTATACTCCGTCATTTCATAGTAATGGTTTATATTTGTCCCCTTTGTTATTTTTAACCATTATACTCTCATTATTAATAGTATTTAATGTTTAATTTTAAATCATACCCTTTAATGGGATTTAATTTATTTGTAACTCAAGATGCAAGAATTTTCTCAACTCAAATTCTTACTCATCAAGTCATAAATTCTATACTCGATGATGATATTCTAGACCCTTATTATCCTTAAAATTCCATTTATATAAGTTTGTTTCTATTTTATATATTTTAATGTTACTTATTTTCATTGATATTATATTCCATGATAAAATACCTTCCCAAATAAAAGTGTGTAGGTAGAAAGAATAAATCCCATTATTTCTAGTATATATTTTTCTTTATATCTATATTTTATTTCCTATTAAATTTAACCAATATTTTGGTAAATATAATATGGATTATCTTATATGATACTTTTAATTATATTTACCACTCTTTTAAAGGAATACCCAATATTATTTTCATGATTTGGGTTTTCCAACAAAGATATTTCAAATATTAAAAATGGTTTCCCATCATTTAAAAATATAATGTTTTATCTTCCACCACAAATTTAGTTGGATAACCTTTGTTCATTCTCAAGGATCTATTATTGAAGTTTAATTTTTCAAAAATGAAGGTTTTTCAATGCTTTCAATTCACCTATTTGAAAATATATTTTTAAAGTGACCCATAACATTTTCTTTTTTAGGATCACGTTAAACATTTTTTCTGAAATCAATTTTTATGTTTTCTTCCATGTGAACGTATAATTTTGCCATATTTGTATTATCTATGAAACATCCACTCTATTACTTGAAGGTTTATCAAACAAACCCTTACTCACATAGTTTTATAAAATAAACTCTTTCAAAAGATCAAGGATATTTCTTATTTATAAGGTGATGTTTCTAAAATTTCTCAAAATTGTTTTTTATATAACTCATTGACCTTTGAAATTTCTTATGATTGATAAAGGATATTCTTCAAATGTCACCAACCACATTATTTCTCTGGATGGATTATGTAACATTATATTATATCAAAGATATGATCCATCACCACCATTGTCTTTCCAAACTATCCACCAGGAATAGGAATAACCATTCCTCTAATACCATTACTTTGTGAATACCATATTTACTATTTCATTTATTAAAGGGTTTTCAAATTGATTCTATAAATTAGTTGATTACGGAAATTATTCACTTAACTATTTACCCATTTCCCTATACCGTGATAGTTTTAGGTATTAATACATAGATAGATATTTCATTTATTGATCAGGAATCTATTTAAAATACATATATTTTTTATTTTAATACTGGGGTTTATTGATTACTCATGAAATAAGACTTTTTATTTTTTAATAATCCACCTTCTTTCTTCAGATGGGTTATGATCTTGTGATCCATTTTATTGACATGGGAAAAGTAATTGTTCTTCGGCATATTGTCATCAAATATGGAATATTATTGTCAAAGTTTATTATGTATTGATAATTCATTTTCATATATAATGATTGCATTGGACATAATTAGTGATGGGTGGGTCCTAATCATAGAGACCCCCTAGATGTATCAGTTTGTCTCATAAAAAAAATATTTGGGTATTTAGTGTATGAATACCCAATACAAGAATGGAATATTAGTTGTGGCCATGACAATGAGAATGATGTCTGAACTCTGGGCTTGATGGAAATAATGATTTCTTAGGTGAATCCTTGATGGTAAAATATTTCTGTGTTATATATTCCATCACTAAGAAATAAATTATTGTTATCCATCTGATTTTTTATATTTTTATGTCATTGATAGATTTCAATCAAGATCATGTGGACAGTGATATGGAATTATTTTACTCTTATTATTCCTTAAATATTATCCATTCCATGATAGATTCTAATATACATTTTCCCTTACTAATCATTTCAGATCACCCTTCTTAAGTTTCCATTTCCCCAGGTTATAAATAAAATTATTACACATGATGCTTCTAGAATAAAATAGCATGTTTATAGTATTTTTGGGAGTTGATGAATATTTATTATGGATTAGGTAATTTCATATATAGTGAAAAAAATAACCTTTAGTTGAAAAAGTCGTGGGACTTTTTATTTAAATTTTTTTCTAAAAACTAAAAATATAAACCTTAAAGGCCCCTCTAACATATATTCATCAATAATATTTGGTGATATTGTAATTATTGATGATTAAAATTGAGTCATGTTGGTTCATTTTAAATCCTATATGTAAAGAATGTGTTTATTCACACCGAATTTTGGGAGCTTGGGTTTGGGGCACAATATTATAGATATGTATGTGTTTGGTTATTTTATATTATTATTTCAATTTCATGTGAGGGTATGGTCTCCCCGTGAAATCACTTTAGACACTCACCACTAGTCAACAACCTCCGGCATACTAGGAGCTGCATTTGAGTCCTATTGGAAATCCAAATCATGTGACATGTTAGGATGACCTATGTTAGTTAATTACAAAAAATGGTTTCTTAGCATTTTCATCTTTTTCTAATTATTGGGGGTGGGATGGTGGACCGGTGGTATAAGGATGTCTCAAAGGCTGTCCAGTTAGAGTGTCATATTATTTGGAGGGGGTCGTACCAAAGCATCAATTCATTTTTATCATTATTTATGATTATATAGGATGTAATTTCTAGTGAGATAAGAATAGTTCAATGTTGGTGTTTCATGGTGGCACTCTTTTATAAGTGTTTTGTTCACATATAGTCATTACATTCCATAGTGGATGAAGTGTGGGACATGGAGGTCAATTTCTTTATTCTATACTAATGATAAGGATACTCCTATAGTGGGGAACCTATTGTTAGTCCAAGATGAATGAACATTGTGTGGGGATGATTGTGGGTGAGGTGAGACTGGTTCGTGGATGGTTGTGGTGGAATTAGATGTTGGTGTGTGGTTAATATATATATATATATATATATATATATATACATATATATATATAGTTTAATTAAAAGTATCAAATTAAGGGTTTATAATTCAAAATCATTACAATGTCATGATTTAGAGAGCGATCTCAGGATGAATTAGATGTGATATAATTATGGGTTAGATTAGATCCATTTCAATGCTCATGGTTTGAGAATGATAAATAGTTGGCCACTGAGGCTCCTTATGGTTAAGTAGTGCTATGGAGATGTGATTGTAACTAACCACATCATTCCATGTTTTCAAAATTAAGAGAAATTTTAATTTTTATTCCTAGAGTTTTATGAATGTAAAAATGGTAATTTTCCCTATAATATGATATCATAATAATTTCTTGACCTTTCCTTTGGTCCCATAATTGGGTCCTTACCCTAAGGCTGGTGTTTAATAGAATTCCAAGATGATAATGTTATTATAAATTGGTTAATATTTATTTAATTTATATTAACTATTTCCATTTGGTTTAATATTGATATTTTATGAACTGAGTCTTGGATTGAAAATTTAACATTATAGTTCAACCTAAAACTAGGGGTTCTACCTATGCAAAGTATAAATTTCATTCGGGTTTCAGGTCTCAGATCAATAATTTAAGCAAGGTTTTATTTTTTTCCTATCATTTATTTTCATTTAACCCCCCTATCCTCCTTCATATGAACAAACATAATGGGAGTGATTCTCCCTTTTTCATCGCTAAACCGAGAGGAGAATGTGAGAGAGAGAGTGGAGATCACACCAGACTTCGTCTGAGGGGCTGGTTTGACAACCTATTTCATATAAGGAGGCGTGCTTGAGGCCTTACGGTTACACAAATTGGATGACATATTAGGTCTAAATAGGCTGATTTGTTACAATATATCTAAAATTTGAGTGACCAATATTAAAAAATATTGTTCTATTTTATCAATCAATATGTTTTCTATAATATTTATCCCTATGAAATAATTTAGGTTCCGTATTGATTCTCTTTTATTTGAAATTGAGCATATTGGTTTATAATACATGGGTTCTTGATATTTTTTATATAGTAATGCTTCATAAGAACATGTTATTTCATCGATTAATTACCCACCAAGAATGTTTTAGTTTCTATATTATATTTCTCCACACCTTCACCAATCATAATATATAGCTTGTATTCTAGAAAATGGCTTTCTTATTGATGAGAAGTTTATCGGTAGTGGGGTCATATAAAATATACCCCCTCACGAAATATGAATACCCTATGAATATTCATTTCATGGATATTTAATCCAACCTCAATCATTAATGGTAATTAAACAATAAAAAACTATACTCCAAAATGTATATAATTGAGAATAGTCAGTATGTTTACCAATGCACATCTCTATTTGTGTCTTTAGATCAATATCCATTTAAGAGGATCAATTGATCACATAACGGGAAATATTCACTACCTCTTCCAAAAATTCTATGGAAACATATTCCTTATTTTGTTTAATAGGTTTCTGTTCATATACTCCACCACACCATTGTATTATGGAGTGTATGCCTCCAAAAATCATACCTTGATGTATTATTATTGATGGAAAATGTAAAAAACCTCAATTGTATATTCTCCACAATTTTTATTCTTCATACACATGAAATTTATAGATTCATGCTCCATCATTTATTGGAATGATTTTCAGTCTTTTAAAACCTACTCATTTATCTTGATTCAGTACACACGAAACCTTCAGAAAATGACATTAATGAATAATAAAAAGTATATTTCTCCTTCAAAACTTGTATCCACTTATTGATGAATGTTTTATTGGATAAATTCTAAGATATATTTATAAATTTACATTTATTTTATGAACTACAACCTATTCTCATTACTCAAAAAAATACTTAAAAAATGATAAAAGTAAATTAGTTAGTATAATTAGCATATTATGAATGGAAAAAATATTCAATCCTTGATCATACATAAGACCAAATGTCATAATATTTTTAGCTCTTCAATAAATTTAGATGATGCAATAACTATCACTTCCTCCTTGTACATTTCACCCCAAAGAACATAAAAATTATTTAAGATCTTTTCCACCATAATTATTAGAAGCCCACATCATATAATCTTCACTATTCTTTTCCTAGAGTGAATCATGGACCATATGTACCCAAATTATCCCAAAGAAAAAATATTCTTCTAGATTCCATTCACATGGAATACTTATTTAATAGTACATATCATACCATCATTCATCCTCAATTTGATTAGTTTGAATCCAATGGTATTAAATATGTGATCATTTCCCATGTACAAAAGTCCTTCTAGGATATGTTAATATTGATCCAACCATTACCTTTGGTATTTAATGTTCAAAATTACTCTTAAGTAAATAATATAAACATCATTAACCTATTTTTTATCTCTAAAAAATATTGCAACATCACTCCCTAGTGAAGGTGATATTCCTTAATCCCCTTTTCCATGTGATGCAATTATCCTAATAAAATTTTAGGATTTAGATATATCGTAAGGCATGGAGTTATATTTCATATAAATTCTATGTCCTATCATCTTTTATAAATGAGGTATATCATATTTTAGGAAATGTGATTTCATTCCCTTTTCAAATCCAATTGTATTATATGATTGGGTGATATTGTATGAGATGTTTTGAGTTCAATCGTAATGTATGATAAACAAATACATCCTATGATAGAAAAGGTGACCAAACATTAATATTTTTAAATGGATTTAATCATTCCCACATAAACTATCATTAATATCTATTTAATAATATGGAAATGGAAGGGTGTAGATGAATTCATTAAAGAGTTCCACGAATAGGTCGAGGTATTTACTCATGTTTTATAATTCATGATTAAATTAAGGCTCACATGAGGAGTGTTATTAAAGGATATATAAGGATCCCAAATCAATGCAATAGGGGTATGAAAACTTGTTCATTATTGGAGGAATATTCCTCAATCTGAAAATTCTCTTTTTTATTCAACATTTTCACTATAAGGTGATAACACACCACAGTGAGAATAGGAATCCCCCCTAATTTTTTGGTGATTCATTATACAATGGATACATATAGAGGTCTGATGTCTTTTGGCTACCACTTATATGATCTTCATAAATCCATACAAAGAAGAAGGATTGAAAACAAAAATGTAGGGTACATATTTATAGTTTCCCCATTTTCATTTTTATGCACGATTTCATTTAACTATGCATAGAGATCTTGGATTAGTTTTTTTATTATTTCCACTATCATTTACAAGTTTTATTGGATTACTTCAAAAATTAGTAGTGGTATTAGATCCAACCATGCCTTTAGATTCATGAAATCATGTTGATAAATATAGTATTCAAAATCATATTGCATATCATATAGCTTATCACAAAATATGATGCAAGAATTTTTTCTAGTTTGGTGGGTCACAAATTATGATATAAGGATACCGTAAGTAGTGAATCATTAGAAATCCCACAAATATTTGTTAGTCATATTGTATGAATCTGGGATATCATTAAATATTACAGGTTACTCCATGTTTCAATAACATATTATCATATCACTAATTTGACATCTCTACATATCATTAAATATGATATGGCTATTATAGGAGGTGATATAGTTATTAGTAATAAAATAAGGTCATTAATTCTCATTTGCAGCCTATCAATCACATTTGATGATTCAATTTGGATCATTGAATGCGATTTGTATCATATCTTATGATTTTATTTATATCCTAGAATATGATAGGTTATGAAAAAAAATATTTCATTAAATTAAATTATGAATTTTTTTTATTTATAAATTATTTATAAATATTGATAAAATATATTTTGGTGATATTTATTAATTTAAAAAGTTTTCAAAAATTAATTAATCATAAATATTTTATAAATAATTAATTAAAATTTTAGGAAACATTTATTAATAAATATTTCAAAATATTAAATGTTAATATTATAAAATCGTATACCAAATAATATGAAATACCTTGTGACATAGAAATAAAAATTTTATTTATTAATAAAAAGGTTGATTTATAATGTGTTAATAAATTACAAAAATAAGATTGAAATAATAAATTAATTTTATTTTATGACATTGAATTGTTCATAATACATAATTTGAATTGTTGAAATTAAGGTACTTATTTAGGATATTATTTATACCACATCAAAAGAGATTTTATGATTCATTTGATCTAGGTTTATTTAATGTTAAGAATGTGATATTTAGATTATGTAAAATATTTATATTTTATAAAAATATCAAATGTTTAAAGGAAATGTCAAATAATAAATAATATAGTTGAGTTAATAATATGAAATGAATATAAAGTTTTCATAGTCAGTATTTTGGAATCTACATAATGTATATATATATTATGAAGTGCTTATAAATTGAATTTAATTATGAATTGTACATAAATATTTATCACATAATTAAATATCTGATTTATTTATTTACTTAAAATCTATTCCCTTGTTAATTATTCATGATTATAATTGTTATATAATGAATTTTTTTATGATTTAGTTTAATTGTTAAACTATTTCTATATATTATAATACATACATTTAAGAGTAACATGATAGGTAATATAATGGATTTATTTTCCACCTACATTGACTTTGGTTTTTAATTAAAGCTATTATATTTAATTTAGTTAATCAATATTTTTTTATAGATATTAGGTATTAGAGATATGATGAATTGTAATTTATCTTGTGTAAGGTTTCCTTGGGTAGAGGGACTTTGGGTTGGACTTCCCACTGTCCTAGAGGCACATGCCTTATTTTAGAAATATAGGGGCTACCTATCTCTGGCTCCATGTTTACTCACATAGAGATTATTAATTTTATATAATTACAAACCTTTACATGAAAAAATCATGTACCTTATGTATGAGATGCATTTGGATGTGTTAAAATTTATTTGGATTTTATGTTTAAGTGAGTAACAAATATTTTGGGTTGTGTAAAGAGTTAACATCAATATTGTTTAAACATATCTCACTACTAAAAAAATCCTTATAACCATGGTTTATTCAAAAACCCAATGGCTATAGGCCACACCTATAGCCATAGTTTTCCAAAAACCTTGGATATAGATTAACCTATATCCACAGTTTTATAAAACCATGTTTATACGTATTTTTTCAGAGGTAATAACCATGGTTATCTAAAATTGTGGCTATATAGCACACCTATTGACACATTTCTTATAAACAGTGGTTATATGTTTCCCATTAAAGTGTAGTGAAAAAATGTTTCCCGTGGGAAGGGTACCGAAAAACATATTTCCACAGTTTGAGGGCTATTTCCATGGTTTATGAATAAATATAATATATATATATATAACCCAATAACTATATATAGAGTAGTGGTGAAGAAAATGGATTCTAATAGTTGAGGTCTATGGATCAAATATTATTGGTCACTTTTTTTTAGAAGCCAATAGCCAATGTTTAAAAGGGTTATGGCCATGGTGGGAAAAAGAAATTGGTATTTCCATAGAAGAAAATTATGGCTATATCGAACTTTCCATGATTATGAAACCTTGTATTTAGGTCTATTTTTAAGGAAGAAAACCATGACTATATCTCTTATAACCATTGATATATCATAGCTATATTTCCACACCAATAGGATCCATGACTGGCTGAATATTTCTTATAAGATATATCCATATTTTTTACCAACATATCCATGTCTTTTTTTACTATGGATATAAGTGAATTTTCTTGTTTTATCTATTTGGTGGGTAAAATATGATTCCAAACTAAATCATTAGAGTCATGTATATAAAGGTAATAACATGAGATAATATGATTATATTGACACACTTGATAAATATTATGTGTTAAATTCCTTCCAAAGTGAAACATGCCGATTCCTAGATCATTTAAATAGATTAGTTTTTCCAAATCATGGTTCCCGTGGATTATCTTGTGAATGGAATAGTGGAAATGGCTTACCCTAATAGTTAGGTAACTAAATATTTCTATTTTCATTAGTAAATACATAGCTAGAAAATCCAAAGACATGTGATACCAGTGGAATAGAGTTGGGTTTATCTAAATTTTGGATTAGGAACAAATTTGTCCACTTAATAATCAAAGAGATGTATATGTTATGATTGGGATGATTTAATAACTAAATAACTAAGTGGTGATAGGAACACCTAAGTAGAATCATTACATAGTAATATGTGGATCTTGACCCCGTAATGGATATGATTAATTTAAAATGGGTCATCATTTTAGTGGAATCCCATTTAATGCATATCGTTATTAAGTGGAAGTGATAAATTATACTCATTTTATATAAAAATTCTTCTAAATATACTACATCATCATCATAAAACTTACTTTGAGGCAATTACTTGAGAAAGGTAATATAAATGTAATAAAATCCTAAGACTTGTAAGATTGAAAAATTATTTAGTAAAAAATCAGTTATTTATGTTATAGAAATTCCTTAACAGGTAACCAAGCATCGAAGTTGTTCAATGGGTGAATCTAGTTTCTCATGAGAAGCATAATGTCATTCACTTATGGTTTAAGAGGCATTAAATTCAATGTGACCAAAGTAATTATAGACTCTACTCATTTTATCAATATGATTGGGTATGTAAATAAATTAGAAAGACTAGAGGTTACATAAATCTTATTATAGTTAAAGAATTCATTATAATTATGATCAATGAAAATGATATTACAAGAGGAATGATTTTAAGAAAATTTTACCCAATATTCTCAAGTGTTTAAAATGGATGAACTTTGAATGTGATGTCTAGGTTTAGGTACTTCATATATATAAAAAGTGGGAAAAATCTCAAACCACAAGAAGGAAAGTTAGTTAGATATTCCAATTATTGTTCTCTAAGTATGTAGTTATGGTCATTGAAATATAAAGGTAATATTAGGAAGAAATTACTATTGTTTTTATAAGTTATAAATTTCATAAATATCTAAGGGGGTTTTGGAAAATCCATGGAATGTGCATCTCAAGTGTTAGTGTTATTGAAATGAATTATATATTAATAAAGGGTATGTGATACCAATTGTATACTTATAAAAATTTTAAACATATAATATTTCAAAATCAAGGGAATAATTAATATTGATTACAATTTAAATTTAATTGATAAAGTAAAGAATTGTTACATAAATGATTTTAATATAAAAGAGTTTATCAATCTATGATGGATCTATATAAATTATGTACATATTTTTCTCATTTTTCAAATATGATAACAAAATTTTTGTATTAAAAAGTAGTTTTTATGAATAATATGACATAGTGAATTTAATAAAGTTGGTTTAGAATTCACCAGATTTTATAACCTGTTTAAAAAATAAAAGGATAAAAATATATTTATCCATGAAAAAGTGGCAATCCAGTTTTTTGTTAAAATATAAGGGAAGTCTTTTCCACAACAAATTATTATTATATTTTAAATAAAAAAGTTTTCTTTTCTAATAGAAAAATTATCTAAACATATAGAATACCATATATAGTACACAATTAATAGTTTATTTACTAAATATTCTTATTAAATGAAAATAACTGTTATTTCCCAAAAATAAAAGGGGTTTGTGTGTCTTAGATTTATTTTTTAAGGGAATATAATCTCTAAGAGGATAGAGGGAGTATATTCCACTTGATCGAAGTTCATAGTTAAAACATAAAGTGTTATACCAGTCTAAAATTAATGTTTTTTTCACAAAAAATCCTAAATATTTTATGATATGTGATGGTAAAAATAAATGTAAAGAGTTAAATTTAGTGATAATTAGAATGTGAATATAACTATTTCCTAAAGGAGTATTCTAGTAAAATTAAAAAGTGAATATAAATTAATAATATAAAAATGTTTTAGGGTATTATAATAAATTTAAATGTAAAAACCCACTCTTATTTATCATAAAAAATATAAATTTCACTTTACCTTAAAGAAGTTTAGTTTGTTTTGGTAAATGATATTGTAAATATTTACAATATTTAATAATATATTTCAATGGAATGTTTGATATATGGGTTTAGAAGGATGATGATCTTATTCATAGAGACGTTATAAATAGACACTAGATGTTGACTTCATAGCATTATATATTTTTAAGATAATAAATATTAATATGATCAAGGAGTTGAAAATTTTGAATATGACTCCTAAATCTCACCATTATTCAATTTTTGCATAGATGTTACTGAGAAAAGTTTTTAGTGGGAGGGTGTTATCCTATGGTCACATAGTGATGTGGTAGAAATTACATATAGATATAATCATGCAACGAAGCCCAAGAAGGTGTAGTTAACATAAGGCAGATCAGGAAGTTTATCGTATATGATATAATAGATAAGTTCTTATATAGGGTTATATTATGTATTCTTATAATAGGTTTATGAATATTAAATGTACCATATAAAAAAAATTACAATTTATCATTATTTAAAATTTGAAACGTATGTGAATATATTAATATACATTTCATGAATTGCATAGATAATTAAGCACTCAAAGTATGAATTTTAGTTATCCCTAAGCAATGTTCATTATGGAATATTATAAATTGTAACAAAAATATTAAGGTTAGTGTGTCTATGATTATTTTTTGTATATATAGAATATGTTCATGTGGAACAAAAGGTAATTTTTTATGCTTTATGACTCACAAATTATACCACATGAAGTTTCATAAACTATAAATTTGGTATACTAGGGGTTCATAGATCATATTTAGAGTCCCAGCTATTTGAGACTAGTGAGATACCTATCATGATAACAATAATTATTTGATATATTTTTATGAAATCCTTGAGTATTATCTAATTAGTGGGTGGATTAGTATCTTATTGATCATTTAATTGGGTGGAGATCAACTAAGATGGGATTTTTCCTATTGTATATTGAGTATGGAATTCCAGTCCAAAATTGAGATAGACTAAGAGTGTGTAGTCACACCTAAAATAATATATATATTGTGATTATTTATTTTCATGTGGGTTATGTGATGTACTCATCCATAAAATATAATGACACATGATATATTCATTTATTTGGTCATTTTATACACAGAGAATCAAGAATTTATGAGTTGGCTATATGGGATTGACATACTCCATCTACCATGGTCACTCGATGCATTGGACATAGGGAAAATATGAAAACGATCACTAACTTGTAATTTGATTGATGGAAATAGGTATAAAGATACATGTGTTTGGTAAATATCATTCCTTATACATTTGTATCTTGAGTAACATTAATTCTTTACTTGAGGTCTCTCATTGATTACCATTATGGATTCAGGTATTCATATTTGTTGTCAATTCTACAAAGTCCCATGGAGTAATACATATTGGTTGACTGAATGGGGATTGATTTTGTCTCAAATATATTCTCTAAAAGTGTTTTAGTTTTAATCCAAATGTTTTTTGGATGATTACTCACAAGACATTACATATGATGTGTTACACATTTGTATTGATGATAACATTCCAAAAGTTTTTTCAAAGATATCTGAAAAGAGTTTTGGATATGATTTCATGGTTTATATTATATTATAAAATATAAGGTTAAATGGAACAATGTATTTAGGCTTTAGTGTATGTGAAATATTTTAGGAGACGTGCCCTAAAAACATGTTTCATGTGATGCAATCAGATCAATAATATTTTATCATTCGAATGTATCATATGGAATGAAATGGGATTCCATAACACTATTATTTCCTATAATATTTTACAATTATGGTATATCATATTTCAGGAAATGAGATTTTATGCCACTGCTAAATCTAGCTATAATTTATAATTGGGAAATATCACATAAGATTTTTTGAGTTCAATCATAATGTATGATAAAATATAACATACTACGATAGAAATGATATCAACAAATTAATATTTATCATTTGAGTTAACTATTACCACATTATCATTAATATATATTTCATGATAAAAAAATTGATGAGAGTAGATGCATTCCTAAAAGAGTTGCATGAATAGTCTGAAGAATTTACTTATTTGTTATAATGCATGAGTAAATGCAAGCACACATTGGGAGCATCCATGAGAGATGTATTAGGATACCACAACTATAAGATGTAGTTAATCTAACTTATCAATTATCATATCAAGCACCCTTGATAAAAAATATCTCTTTCTTCTTCCACCATTTCATTAGGAGGTGTCAGCACACCACTGTGTGAAGAGGAATACCACCCAAACATTGGGTAATTCAATATTTTTTGGATACCTCTAGATATGGGACATATTTTGGATATCACTTTTATGATCTTCATCAATCCAGAAGAAGATTAAGTAGTGAAAAAAATGGCATAACCATATAATTCTCTAAAATAGATCATCAGGTCATATTTTCAATAAAGAATATATCAGCAAATATGATAGGAGATTTATGACATCACATATCACAAGGGATGATATCAATAGTATTTTACAATTAATAATTCCCCCTTACAATTCATAAAATATGATATAGGAAAAATGCTTAAAATTTAAGATTTTGATATATTTTCTTACAATTTATAAAATTTATATAAATGATAAGTGCTAGGTATTCTAAAATGATATTTTTAATGCCTAAATTAAATATAAAAAATCCATATTTTCATCTCATGATTTAGAAAATAATTAAAGGGTTTATATATTTGTTTTCTCCATATAATATTCATGATTATAATGTTTTTATAAAATATTAATATATTGTATGCTTTAATTTATCTGGTAAATTTATTCTTATAAAATTATCTAGCCACGCATTGTATTCTAGGTATGACAACATAATATTTATTTTTTGTCTACGTTGACCTAATTTTGTAATTAATGTTATTATCTTGAATTTTTTTATTTAATATAGGTTATACATAGTATTTTTTAGACATATGATGAATTTGATTCTCTCTTAAGTAATGTCCCCTTAGGGAGAGTGAAAATTGGTTAGACTTACCACTGGCCTGTAAACTTATTCACTATTATAAAAAGGTGGGGGTTGGCTATCTGTCCCTATGGGTTTACTGATGTTGATATTTTCAATCGCATATAATTATAAACCTTTACATAAAGAGTTTATATAATTTATGAATGATATAAAGTTAGATATGTTTAAAAATATTTGGTTTCTCTTTTTCGGTGAGTAAAAAATTCGGGGGCTGTGTAAAATGTTACACATTAATATGGTGTGAACAAAATAGTTTTTTTTACTGGAATAGTGATTCCAAAAGTAAATAATTAGATGCATGTAGAAATATGTAATAAAATGAGTTAATAAATAATTAATGTGATTTAATTTTTATGAATTTATTATGCAAATGATGTATAAATTGCTGAGAATTTTAAAGGAAACACCTCAAATACTATGTGTGAGATTCCTTCCAAATTAAAGCATATCAAAACCTTAATCATCCAACTAGTTAGTTTCAAACCAAATAGGGTGCTCATATATTATCTTGTGTAAGGTATAGTGGATGCAGTTAATATTAAAGTTTAGGTAACCACAACCCATTGTGATATTGGGATGATACTTGGATAAGAAAGCTTAAGGGTTAATATACTAGATGAATGAAGTTGAGAATTATCCATATGATAGATACATAAAAACATTTGGCTACTCAAATATCGAAGAATAAAAGTTGTTGTTATTAGCATTTTTTCCTTCATAAATAACTAAAGTGGTGAGTTTCACAAAAAACTAGGATCTTAATTTAGTTAAATATGGATCTTGGCTCACTAAATAGAACTGATGTATAGGATTATCAATTTTAGTTGGAGTGCATTTTATTAAAATTATTTAATTAAAATGTAGAAAACATATTACTCACCCATAAATATAAATATTTTTTCAGATTATAGAAAACATCTTATTAATAATTTTGAGATCTCTTATAGGTATGAATTATAAAAAATCCATTATTGATATCTAAGGTTAATAATTGTTCTCAAAGAGACAAATTCAAAGAATCTGAATGTGAATGTTTTAGAGATCTATTTCTCTAGCATGGATTCATGGGTATTAGATACCAGTTGTTCATCCCACATTTATGATGATAAATAATTACTCAGTGATAGGAGGTAATTAAAGAAGGTTGAAATTGATCTTCATGTTAGAAATGGAGTAATAGTAGTTTCATTGGATGTTGAAACTTATGATCTAAGTCTACTTGTTGGATTATATTGGGAATTTGTCAATTATAATTATGTTCCCACCATAAACAAACACTTGATTTCTATATATTTTTTGGGAAGGATGTAATTTTTATTCATTATTAAGAAGAAAATATATTATATATATAAAAATAAAAATTTAGATTTAATTTCGAATAAGCTAAATGGTTTATACATTATAGATATGAAAAATCCTATATATAATATTCATAAAAAGAAGGCCAGAGTTGATTCTAATCCCACATTCATTTGGCACCATCTCCATGGATATATAAATGAGAAACCAATCCAAATATTCCATATATATGGATTTTTAGTCTCATTTTATTATGAATAATTTCATAATTGAGGATCAAATTAATTAGGGAAAATGAAAAAAGGCCTATTATTAGAAAAGGTGAAAGGGATAGTGGACATTTTGAACTCCTACATAGTGATGTGTGTGGAGGAATGGGTACTCAATCGGGTGGTTATTTTAAGCACATTATTACTTTTATTGATGAATTTACTTAAAATGGTAATATATTTTTGATGATATGCATGTTTGAAAATTTTTAAAAGTTTAAAGAGTTCTAGAATGAATTACATAATCAATTGAGAAATAATTTCTGGATTGTAAAATCAAATCAGGGTGGTGAATATTTGATACATGAGTTCCTTGATCATATGAGAGATTATGGAATTGTTCCACAACTCACTCCACCTAGAACAAAATATATTAATGGTGTGTTTGAGATGATTAATTGTACCATGTTTGACATGGTTCAATCAATGATGAGTTAGTTTGACCAGCCTATTAGATTTGAGGGTTATGTGATAGAGGTTATTGTATTTACACATAACTATATTCCATTTTAAAAAGTCATAAATAAACCATATAAGATATCATTTAGGAAACAACCTGATATTTTATTTTTAAGGATTTGGGTTTGAAATAATATGTTTTATATTTAGATTCTGATGAACTCAAATCTAAATCAATGTTATGCTTATTTGTTGGTTTTCCCAAGGAATCTATGAGATTTTTATTTTTTTTAATCTTGTTGAATAAGAAATGTTTGATGAACGAAGCGGTATTTTCCATGAGAATAAGAATATATGTCAAGGATTTGATTAGATGAATGTTTAACTTAGAGATGTATAAGATCGTTAATAAGAATTGTTTCAAATATGGATGTTGATTCAGTTCCAAAATGAGTTATTAAAGAAGAACCGAATTAGGTTTCTCAAGAACATCGAAGGTTTGGTAGGATTCACAAGACCCCAATAGATATAGATTTTTGTGGAAAATAAGGATGAGTTGATGTTAATAGGACATGAACCTACAACATACTGAGAGGTGATTTAGAGTATTGATTCAAAAAAATGGTTAAAGACCTAAAATATAAAATATACTCTATGTATACTAAACATGTTTGAAACATAGGGGAAGAACCTAATGTGTTCATACCCATAGGGTGATATTGTGTTTTCTGTATGAAATTTTACATGGATGGTTGAGTCTTTACCTATACATAAAACCTATTGTAAAAGTGTTGTTATCCCAGTAAAGGGAAATATGGATCTATAGCATGGGATGGATTTTAGTCAAATGAATAACATATAATTTTTTCACCAAAATTTTTTAGTTTACCAAATAATATAAGTTTAAATCAATTATCATAGTATAAAAATTAAATAATAAAACTTGTACAATAACCTAGAAAATAAGCCTGCCAAAACATAAACACAGTATGATAAATGTATCAATAAAATGGAAATTAAAAATAATAAAGAAAAGTAATAAATAGTCAATGGATTTATGCATAACAATATTGAAAATCCTAAAGTATATTCTATTATTAATTAGATTCCAATCAATGGAAACGTTGTCATTCATCTGAATCAGATAGACTAGATCCTAGGTATACTAATTCTACACATGGAACTTCCTCAACAATAGAAATTTTAGAATGTATCAAGTTCCAAATCCAGTTGTTCATTGATTATAGATCATCCATAGTAAAAAATTATTATCCATGAATATATTCAATAGAAACATTACAAACAATTTTCTCTATACTTGAAAACCACCTCGATGTAGTGATTAGTATCAAGTCTTCACCAAGATATCATCAGACACAAGGTTTTAAACAAAACAGTTTCTATACCTAGAATCTCATAAATCACCTCAATTTGAAGCAACATAGGTTCCATGAAAGGAACCTCATTGATCAAATAAGATCATACAATGAAAATATATGAGGGAATTTAATATCATTACAAGAATACATCACATAATAGTATCTCATATAAAAAAATAAATTGAAATAAAAGTTAGAATCAGAAGTTCCCAAGTGTTAAGATGATAAAAACATACAAAATTACTACATTAAAGATCATATTAGTTCAACACCTTCTTTTCCTAAAATCCATTGGAATAATTTAAAACCTATGTTGTATAAAAACCCAATAAATTAATTCCTAGAAATTTGGATATGATTATAACTTCTCCATAAGCATTATAATTTACTAATTAATATATAATTTAACTCTATCATTAGATATGAACTCCATCATAATGTTATAATGTCTGATGATAGAGATTAATATATCTAATCGCTATAACAAAACACAAGTTTAGTGAATAAGTTTACCAAATATTAAATAATTTGAAAATAAATTATAACAACATAAAAAATAATACAAAAACATTCATGTTAAATTGAAGTATAAAATAAAGTGTAGTGTCGTTTTAAAAAAATAAAAATAAATTTATATAGAAAATGTATAAAAAATATTCACCCATTTTATAATCACATTACATGAAATAAATATATGAGAAAATTGGGAGAACTAAAACTCTTTGTCACACTTTGTATGTTTTGATAAAAAAAATTATCATTTACCAAACAGTCCCCATTTTCTATGAGTTTTCCAATGTCCCCACTTGTGATTTTCAAAAAATAAAAAGACATAAAAGGATTTTAAATTTAAGAAATGATAATGGAAAAAACATCCTATGAAATCTATGGGAAAAATATCCCTTCCTCCCCCTTAAAATAGCATAGCTTCATTAGTTTGGAAAATATTCCTTAAAAGGCATATATGATTTTGGAAAATAAATCCCTCATAGCAGAAAATTATATCTCAAAAATAAAACATTATTCATACCAAACATCCCAAAAAATATACTCCTATAATTTTTATAAGTTAAAAAATCATTCATAAAAAACAATAAATAGGAAAATTACATATTAATGAATATTATTTCATGAAAAAAACTAGCACATAAATTATGATGTTTGAAAACAATCATATGAGAATTCAAAAACTTCATGAAAAGTTCTTAAAAATAATTCACCATTATTAGTTGGGAATGTTACAACATATAAGTGTATCAGAAGTTAAGAAATGATAAATTTGAATTTCAATTATGATCATGTATTGTAATCCTTATAAAATTATGATTTTTATAGGGATGTTTCACTTATTAATCAATAAGTTTGTGTAATTTAGTTACCTTATATTATATATTAAAATGTCTATGTGGGTTAGACTCCTTACATGGTATCCAATATACCCTCTTGAAACCTTATATACTAAATAGAATGTGGGGGTTATCTAATTATAATGGGATAAATTTTGAATATTTCATAGTGTGACTACAATTATTATAAGGTTTTTCTTTTTTTCCTATATTTATATTACATCGATTATATTATTTCCTTCCAATATAAATTTCATGAATTATAATTCAATGATTCACACTTAAATTTGGTTAAGAGGTTGTATTAGTGGCAATGTAACGACTGAGATAAATAGGTGGAAATGAATGACATAACTCATAAAAACTTTTAGTTTCATTAACTGGGTTTCTATGAAAATAAAACATATTTCAAAGAATCTATCATTTTCATCTTTTAAATAAAGTATTAGACCTCATATTAGTTTTATGTAAACCATTTGAAATTTTAACTAGGGATATTGAAATTTTATTCTTTAATAAAGACTATTTATCAATATGTATTTATAAAGTGTATATTCATGGAAAATACTATTTAATATTGAATCATATACTTAAATTCATGTTTTATATAAATGGGCTTTTTAATTTGAATACTTATATTTTAAAGGGATATATTTTTAATATAATGCTTGAAATTCAACAAATGTACATCATTTTATTCACAAATTGGGTCAAGAGAAATATGTATTTTCTATGAATGATGAAATCACTAATCTTTATAATAGTATTTTATTATTTCACACTAGTAACTACCAAAGTAAGAGTTAAATCCTTGTTTGGTTAGATTTTAGTGAACCATGAATTGCTCATCAATCTGTATCTTAGAGTGGGTATAACATGACTCGATAATATCATGAATAAAATGTAATTTCATAACTTGTTCCATATTTGGATTAATGTTATATATTTATTTGGATTCCATAATATATTATTCATGGGTTACTCATTATTTAGGTTAAATCCAAGTGTAACTTGGGTTTAGGTTTTATTGATGAATTGGTTAATATTGTATATGAAATTATGTTTATATTTTGTTGTGTGGGGAATTTCATTATTTTATTATATCAAGCGTGATTATTTAAATAAATCTTTATGTTCTTTGAGAATATATACTAATTTTATATCTTGTAATGATGACTATAATTATAAGTGGTATATTATGTGTTGGTATAAAAGGTGGCCAAATATACCTATTATTGATGAACATACTAATAGTATGGGATGTGATCACATGACTTCACTTTTATATACAATTTTACCTTTCCTAAATTAGGATAAGTAACTTATATTTCCTGACGCTTTTGTACATGATCCCCTTTCATCGTGAATGGGATTATTGTTTCACACCAACTCTTGAATAACTTGTATGTTCATCATGGGTGCTCGGTTTATTTTCTATTAGGTTTTTAGATCAAATATTTATGTAGGTATATCAGGTATAGATCCTCTTAGTATAGGGTATTTCATGTTATTATTATTAACAAATCATGATATACTTCCTTTACTAGTATTATATTTCTAGTTTTTATGATAATATGATTTTTTATATTTATTTAAATAAGTAGTTTAATTTGATCCTATAACATGAGTGCATTTTATGTCTATTAGAATCATGTCTGCTGGCTAATATGTATGTAATTCTCACACCCCACATGTGAAATCCAATAGACATACAACTCTTGGTATTTTTTACAGGTACCTATAGGTACATATATGTTGTCTAGATTATTTTGTTTTTATTGTGCTAGTTTTTGTTTGTATGAGTGAAATTCCTCTTGGAGTTGGAGTTAGATATTGGAGATTTTGTCTGGAATGTGTCCATGTGTATTAGAGACCAAACTTGATTTTATTTTTTGAGTTTTACATGTGATGTGTGTTCTTGTTATGTCACATAAATTTCTTCCACATAGTATTTTGTTCCTTTATTTGTTATTTGACTATTTTAGTGGGTAAATCACTCCCCAAATATGTCTTAAGACCTAAAAACTATTCACAAACCCTTAGGGTTCAAATTGAAGTCTAGGGGTCATGTGGAAGCCTGATTTGGGTTCCATTTGGGTGATTTGGGTTATGGTCATCATAATCCTCCTTGCTCTTATATCGAATTTATTCTACAAAAAATGCATCTATAATTAGATTAAAGAGAAACATATATATTTGGATATTTCAGGTGATATTGATGATGATATGATTATATAAATCTAGAAAAAATTATATCAAATTCTACACATGTTTAGTATCACCCATTTTTTACCACAAACACTATAAGATTATAAAATAAGGTGTTAAGAGTGTTGATGTGATTAATAATTTATGATGAATCCACTATTCAAATTGTGTATAATTTTATCTTAAATAAATATTATTAGCTATTGAGTTACTCCTATAGCTTTATTAGATTATCCCATATCTCCTTTGTTGTTCTTTTTTTTTTGTAACCCTATATTCCAATGATAGATGAATATAGGTAAAAATATTTCCATCATTGTCATTCCTTTTCTCTTATATCATGTTTGATAGTTATTCACCAATTAACTATAGATAATTATACTTTTTTTAATATCTTTTATATTAATTTTCCATAAGGAAAATTTATTCCCATTTATTTTTTCAGTATAGTATTTTTTCCATTTTCAGGCCAAAATACTAGCTTTGACACCACTTGTTAGGATCAAAATAAAAATAAAAGGATATAGGAAAATAGAATAAAATAAAATAAGTGTTTAACATGAAAAAAAACTTATAAAATTTTGGGGTAAAGAACCATAGACATGGTAAAAGAATCTTACTATAAAAATTTATAGTTTCAGAAACACTCTTTATTTTACAAGGAGAAGGACGTAAAACTTTACTCACAAAAAAATGATATGTCCCACACAACACCAAAGGAGGAGGTTGTAGACTCAATTTATTATGATAATTTTTATGCCTATAACCATAAGATTTAATGGATGAAGAATAACTCTACATTGAATAATAATTCTCTATGATGAATCATAATTCTTAATGCATGTCATAATTTCCCTCATTTAATAGGCTAAAAATAATCTCCTACTTGAATAATTAATTATTATAACTCCCCATCAATTTATCAGCTAACATATTTTGGCATGTGCTTTTCGAGGTATATATTTATATATATCCTCAATAATAATATTAATATGATTTAATACATATATTTACATATATATATATTTACATTTATATTCAAAGACACACACACACATAAACATAATATATATTTATATAAATTTACATAATTATATATATATATAATAAATTTAAATATATTTGTAATATATTATATTTACATATATATTTTTATGATGTATTTAATTACATTATGAAATATAGATATTAATTAAAATAAATTTAATAATAAAAATTTATATAAATTATGTATATAAGATTTATCATAATTTTTAGTCCAACTTGATTTATATATTTAAATATAAATTATATATTAAAATATATATAAATATATAAATATATTTATACAAGTTAAGTTTATATTTTATAAAATATATATAGTAACAAAATTATATATATAATTATAAATAAGTAATTATAAATGAATAATATATATATATTATAAATCATATTTAATAATGCAGACACACACATACTATGTTTATATAAATATTAAGTCTTCCATTTATCAGGACTAATGAATAATTAAAATTTATCACATTAAAAATGTTAATTTTTTTATAATAATAACTTTTAATATATTCTAAAAACCACTAATAAAGTGAAGTTCTTTTTCCATGATTGTAATGAATTGTTGTCTTTGAGGAGGCTGATGTATTTTTTTTTGATATCCCAAAATTCACCTTGACCTAAACAAAAATAAAGAAAAACCACCCAATATTAAAACACCAGTAAGTCAAGTCCCATAGAAAAAAACCTAACATACACCAAACCCATCCCTTAGAATACATAGTTTTAATTATGTTGCAACACACATAGATTCCAAACAAGGAGATGTACCTTTCAATATTGTAAAACACATCATCAAAATTATATCATCTAAGCAATTGAGAACCTTATATTCAATGAACCCTTTTTCATAATCCACATTAAATTCTTCTTCAAAATAAGATGAAATTCTTCCATAAAAAATCTTATAGTCACATAGTAGAACCACCCACCCAAAATAATGGCACAACTCCATGCACCTCGAAAGAAAAAAAATGAAAACCCCAAACCATTAGAACTATAAAATTTATATAACTAAACAAAATATAAACCCCTAATACATCTAAAAATTCCACTAAAACTATTTCTACAATTCCATTTAAAACTAAATCCCTGTGACTAAATAACAAAACCCAACAGACATCCAAAATAGAATAATAACAGTTCAAATTTAGAAAACAGAAAAATAAATAAAAATTTCCACCCTAAAAAATAATTCTCTTGAATTAAAAATGAAAATGGAATGGAATAATAAAATAAGAAACTAAACCCCACATGAAATATACTATACACAAAGCACCAATAAAATAAATAATGATGACCAATATACATAATCTATCCAAACAAAATAAAATCCTAAAACCATTTACTCTTTTCACGTTAGTCATTTGGAAACACTGATGAATAATCCCTATTTACATTCACCTCTTTCTATAGGAATTAAGAAACTCAATAAACCATATGTATCCAAGATTATTTCATATTGAAAAACTAATCAAACACAATGGAGGAGAAATCCCAAATCGGAAAAATCAAGAAGGGATCCCCACATTGAAAAAAAAAATTAAAGGAGAGACTAGCCACAACAACCATTGATACCCTAAACTTTTAAATGTAGTAAGTTAGATGATTTCCAATAAGACCTTAAATTTAAATAATTATATAATATCAATGATGAATTTAACTGTTGACCTAACACTGACATTTTTTATTTAGGATTGGGTTCACTTGATGGTGATCCAAGAAATAGTTTTTCTATACCCATGGGGGATTCAACATTGTTTATTTAATATTCATTTCAGATTAGGAACTTAATATCTCAATGTCTATCATAATAGTAGTCAAATTATTGACTTTGAGTGTCCACCTTTAGAAGAACTAAATATCAACACGGAGTGGGGGAATCTAAATTGGGAAAACATCTCAAAATTCATCTCACAATAACTCAAATTCACATAGGGGGTTCAATTGAAATATATAAAAATTCAACTCATAATATATAAAAGAGTTCTTGAAACATTATCTATGATTGTCCCTCCTTTAGTTTGGGTTCCTTGTCCTATTATTCCCAATTATTTACACGCTATGTGATTTACAAGACCTTAGTAACACCACTTTATATACTAGAGGATTTGACTAGGAGTGAGGGTATTCCCAATTCATGGAAGACTATAACCTCTATTATATAAGAATAAATAACAATAATAATATAGCTAAATAATCATCATGAATATTAGATCAAAATATATTTAATATAGCTATATACTAGCCTTAACCACCAAGCCCAAAGGCTATTATTTTTTATTTTCCCACTTTTTATGTTGGTTGAGGGGTAACCTTACATGGATCGAAAGCCTAGAGGGACTTAGGACTTAATAAGTGACCATTTAAAGGCCAGGAAAGGTAAAACTGTAGAATACCCAACATATATATATATATATATAAACTCCAATATTATCAAGGATTCACATCTAGCATTTCCCCATGTAGATTTTGCTCACCTGCTTGGATGATGGTATATAATGTTGTCCAAAAATAAGAAATAATAGTGATGTAATAAAATATAGTTCTGAGGATTTTCTTAAACCCCATTCCAAATCCACAATCCATCTAGTTCAATAATTTATTGATGGTTCATCATCCTTACCAATAGCCCTAATCATGAATTTTATATTCCCACTATAGTACACATGTTGTATGTTAGTATAAAACTCAGTAGTCAACCACTAACAGTTACCTAAAATAAATCCCAACATGTGCGTGTGTGTGAATTCACAATGTGATATGGTAGAAGAAAACACAAATAATTAATACCCATTATATCCTTGAGTGTTATCAATCCATCCTAGTGTAGCCATACAATAAGTTCAAGTATCAAGTCTGCATATATTAGAAAAGGTATAATATATAACCATAACATCCACTAATAAGAACATAAATAAATATTCCAAAAATCATGTATGGAATAATGCATAACCAAATGTCAAGTATGAAAATATTGGAATTACCCGAAACTAATAAACCAAGAAATAGGGCTGGTTTGTATTTCACCGAACCCATATAATGATAACAACTTGGTTAGAACAATGCCCAAACTAGATACTGAGAATAAAAAAATAATTGGAATCACACCCAACCTATATACTAATAATAACATATTTGGAATCAAACCTAACCCAAGTATCGAAGGCAATCATAGTTTTCATTACACTCAACCAGTTTTATGAAGAAGAGCATGGTTGGCATTACTCCCAATCTATATAACCAATTTGAATAATGTTTGGCCTTACATCCAACCAATACTCCAAAGAATAATAATAATTAGAATTACACATAACCCATATAATAAGTTATAGGCATTGTGGTCATTATACCCATCCAATATAATAAAAAGGGATGTGGTTGGCATAACACCAAAACAAAATACCCAAAAAGTAGGATGGTAGGAATCCCAACCATCCTATTATAAGTGAAAAACATAGTAGTAAATTTTTTTGACCTAGATAATATACAATAGTATTGTTTAGAATAACTCCCAACTTATTCACCACTAAAGAAACATGGTTATCTTCACATCCAACTAAATTACCAAGCATTAAACATAGTTTTCATTACACCTGACCCAAACTACACTTCAATTTACGAATGTCACTCTTATTAGGCTAAACACACCATAAAACTTTATTCCACATATACTTCTATATCATAGAAGAACATAATAGAATAGATTTTAAGGTCTCATAATTAATTTCACATCAATGGAGTCCCCCTTGTTTTCTATTCCATGGTTTATTACCACTTTCTATATATCAAATATCCATAGATCATAAATTGATCAATGAATGCATCCTAAAAGAACTAAAATATCCTTAGAAAAACTTTAACAACTCTCATCATATGAGTGGAAGTAATATAGTTCCATTCTGAGGCATTCACACATGGCCTCCGATACCCATTTATCAAAAAACACATAAAAATATACAACCAACAGAAAACTTAGGGACTACATAGACTATAGTCATAGGAGTATCATTAATGAGTATCGTTAGATGAATCAAGCTCAATTGATGAAAATATATAAATTAGAAAAAAACAATTGGTGGATTTATAATGGATAGTAGTGGAAGATGGAGAGAATATAATAATAGAATGTGACATGAGATTAAGCTTATAGATTAGAGTTAATTAAAACTGAATGAACTCAAATCAGTTGAGAGTAGGAGAAAAGAAAGCTAAAATATAGGATTTCTCCATTAGAGGAACACCCCCTATATGTTTGACCAAATAAGGGTTGAAAGGTGGTACTTTTAAAAAAATTAACCCATAATGAACAAAACAAACTCCCAAAAAATGGTTGGGTTTTGGTCCCAACTAAAACATTAGTGGACCCCCATAGAAATTTTAGTGGGACACCTAGGTCACTTTGATACCATGGGGAAGAATGGAGAAGTAATATATATATATAGAGTCATAACTCCCCTTGGATTAGCAAGATAAAGATACCCTTGAGTGGGAGTCTTAACCCAAAATATGAAATCCCTATTTCCCCTATATTTATGAAAATGGGGATGGGATCTACCATATAACTGGTACACACTCATCGGGTATCTGGTGGTCCTCATAGAAGTGACACACCTCTACCCACCCCATAAGGTACTTGAGACCTCCCTATCAAGTACTCAATTATGTACTTTATTTTTTTTATAGACCCATCAGCCAACACTGAGTGACAAGTGCCTCATAACTAGGAATCTAATGGATACTATAGTCATATGTAGTTAACCTCTTCCATGATCTCGAGAATTTAAACATCTATAAAAGTCTAGAACTCTCCAATGATCATTAAATATGGCAGAAAAATATTCTATAGATGTCATAACACATAGAATTCAAATCCAAACCTCAATTCTATAAACAACCCTATCCAAAAGATAAAAATTCAAAATTCTTTTGAAATTACCTACCCATAACAAAGTGAATCATTAAAATAAAAATTTACAGATATAATATTTATATACATGTTAAAACATATTATTAAACTAATATCTTCATGTACAAATCACTATTATTGGGTATTATAGGAAATACTAATCTCAAATGTTGTAGTTATATATCTAATTATCTTAATACAAGAGTTGTGTGTAAGGATAAGGGAAAGTATTAGGGGAATTATTCCCCACATTGGTCCCAAAGATATAAGTGAGGAATAATTCCACCACATTGGTGAATTACCACCCATCACATTCTCTAATCTAGGATACTAGAGGGACAACTAAACTCCACAAATACCAGGTCAAATATAGTGTAGGAATTATCCATATACACCAATGTCTTGGTGAATATCTGACCTATCTAAACCCATAGATGTGGGATATTAGATGAAGATATATACATAAGTCATAACCAGTACATACACAAATCAATGGATGATAAGTTTAATTAAACTATATTCCCATTTTATTCCTAATTAATGGGTGATTTTAAAAGAATATCTATCACGGGATCCTACATCACCAATATCCATCCATCATGAGTTGAATCACATATCATGGTAGGTACGTATGTAACAAATCACCTAATCCAAAATTTTATAAATTAAATAATTATCTATAAAAAACTATTCATATAATATTTATGATTTTCTGCATCATCCCTAATGAATTCCCACTACCCACGCTCACATAAATCAAATGATAATAAAATAAAAATTGAATTATTTTAATTAAATTATTCTACTTTACACATCATAACATAGTATACATTATTAACCACATGATAATCATATGATGTCACAAAATCCTTAGTGGGTTTCTATATTCTCATCACACTGTATTCTAGTGATAATAATTTATCAGTGATAAATTTTTTAATTGAATTACTCAATTGGGAAAAAAATTATGTAGGTTTATAAAAATATATTTTATTGGAGTTTCATCTACATAATATACAGTTAAAAAAAGGTAAATCCTCAATATTCCCTAATAATTCTCATAAATTAGTTGAATTGTTATAAAAAATGTTATACTATCTCAATAATTAATATTAATTTTACCATTCCCCCCCAATAAATTTTTTTATATATAGACAATTTATTTGGTAATATTGATCCATTAATGATTTTATTTTATAATTTGGAGAAAAATTATATTATTAGTGATACAAAATTAATTAATTTACTTTAATATATTTCAAAAATAATCATCATTATAGATCTTTACCAATTAACTTCTTTGTATACATTTATTGGTAATAAGAAATGTAATTATGTGGTATAAATTAATACATTTATATCATCCAATTAGTTCTGGTGATTTTAATATTAACACCACTTTTAAAGTAATCACCAATTATCTTTATCACTATATTATCATTCAAGTAGTTATATTATATCATTTTAACTTTTTTAACTTTATGATCATACTAATTAATGATTTTAATAAGTTCTCCTGGCCCTTCATACATTAATTAATTATTCTAATCTATTATATTTACATATTTTCATCATTGAAAATTAATTTATATGAAATTAATTTTAAAAATGTTATCTTGTACTGAAAAAATTCTCTTATAAGAAACATTATAAGGTTTAGTGAATTTTTTCCTTTTCTAAAATAACTTGTCATAAGAATTGAGTTGTAAATAAAAACCAGTCACCACATTTCATAGTCAAGTAACTCATCTAAGTGATAAATTAAAGAATATTATTTATGTTAAAAACGATATCATTAAATATTATTATTATCATGTAATAATAATATTTTACTCAATTAACATTAAGAAACCTTGATATCTAATGCTTAGAAACTCACAATTCATTAAATCGATTTCCATTGTAACATAACCACTAGTAAACAATGGTATTTACAAACTAAACCACTTATTCATAGCAATATTAATTATTATTATTTGAAAATAATAATATTTAACATTTTTAATCATTTTTAAATAAATTATATGAAACTTTTTTAAAATAATAAAATTGGTTCTATTTGGTTAAGGATGTCGAGAGGAGTCTAATGAAATTTTTGGTGTCCAATTTGGACCCTCCACACACCCCACCTACTTCAGCAATTCAAAATGAATCAAGGGGTTCCAGATGGAACCCCCACTTGCCACATCTAACACCCATGTGTCATGCATCTCAAAAAGGTCAATTCTGGCCATATGATATTTAATTGAAAACCCCAAACCATGTAGCCTGGATCGAAACACACCATCTCCCACAAGGATAACGTAAGAACAAAAGATGAAATTTGATCAAAATGATTAAACACCCCTAATGGTTTAGGGGACACATGTTTGCTACCCAATCGAGCTGATTAGATAACAATGATTTTTCCACATCACCATATGTGTCACCCATGGATATGTCTAAGGATGAAAATATTTAAATTTTCAATCAATTGACTATAATTATGAGAAATATAATATCAAATTTCATAGTATACACCATGTTTCCCTCTCGTAGGGATGATGTGGTTCAACTTGCTTCATCGGATGGATAATCTGGTGACCAAGAGTCCTAATCAGTTACTACTATTGCCTCATTGTAAATCATCATCTTCACCATCTATGAGTGTTTTAAAAGGGTTTAACACATTTTACCATCACCAAAATTAATGCCCTAGTAAATCATAACCCCTTGATTCTAGACATGACCATCATTTTCCGTGATTTGGAATCTAAGTTCCTAAAACATTATAGTTAATATGAAAATAGTGATGAATTGAAAAAAAATCTAGGACATAAATTTGATTTTACATATTCCAAATGAGTTAGATATTTATTAGAAATACCATTATAATGATATATGGAAATCTCATTGATTTTAATAAATTAAATTTTTATCAATAGATTAGAAAAATTACCATTAGAAATTATCTCTAGAGTTTATATAAATTCTTGAATTAGATTCATGAAATTAAAAAGGTGGAAGGTAACATTAACCATGAATAAAAACATATTTTAATTTCATATATGAATTCAAATAATAATTAAGGAAATAGGAATAAATGATTTCTATCTAATAATGGATGCATCCAAATCAAATAACCATTCTGTTTCTTTTTTGTCACGTCAATATCTTGCCTAAATCCTTTGATCTTTGGTGAAAATATCCCTTCAATGAATGCTTCCATAGATAACTACTACTATAACACTACATTCCCTATAAAATATGCTTAAATTTTGGGAAATTTTGGTCAAAATGTTATACATTAAAAAGAATTAATAAATATTATTAATTCTAAAAATTAATAGTAATAATCATACACCATTTTAAGCATGGAAAATAATTACACAAATACAATCTTAGGGTAAACAAAACATTATGGGATCAAGGGAACAATATTTTTATCAATACAATATTCTGTTGAGGATTTATTTACCATTTCCCCCATTTTAATTAAAAATAAATATTTTTTCTCAAAACTATCCCTGAAGATCAATCTAAGACACTAATTCACTTTATTTAGTTCAAATGAGTGATTATTAATTTAATCACAGAAAATAAAGGATCCAATTATGAGCTTCAAAAAATAAATCATTGAGGGAAAACATATACAGTCACATCCTCTCCACCTTAAAGTTTTACATCCTAAAAATGAAAAAAACCTTATACATCCCTACAAAAACACTTATCAACCTTACATTCAATAATAGTATACCCTTCAAACAATTTCTATACAATAAATGGTAAATGATAATATGTAAGGAAGAAAACAAGAATTACTACAAACAAAATTCCATAATATTAGGAGGAAAATTGAAAATATGTCCCTCCCCACTATAATATCCATCCTAAGTGTAACATTCAATAAAAATTCATTCATTATACTAAATTTTATATGAGTATCAAATTTCAATAAAACCATGTTTGTAATAGAACATATCTATCAAATCGATGAATTGGTCACTGTTATCAAATAGATTAAAATATTTCACTTATTCAACAACTAAATAATTAAAATTAATGATATTCAAGATATTATAATTCAAATGTGTGATGTTTGATAAAAAAAATTTCGTATCTCACAATAATTAACTATCTGTACCTAGAAATTGTGCCATGCTTCCTAGATTTAAGATGTTTTCAATGTTCCTATAAAAAACTATTTGATCAGGAAAAAAATATTTGTCAACCACTTCCCATGGGTTAATAACATAACTCAGTATCATTAATACTTGATGAATACTAGATCAATGTAGAAAAGTAATCTAAACCACACGAAATATCATGGACTAATCTATCAATCATGCCTAACAATCCATTATATAATGGTTGATAGGACCAATGATTAAAATTAAAAAAAATATCAACAATATTTTATAAATATTTGAGATACATTTTAGAAATTACATATCATTCATTATAATTTAAAACCCTACTTTAGGGGAATCAAAGGATTTATCTAAGGGTTACCCTTAGAATAAAAAAGGTATTTCATACAATAGAATTGTAAAAATGATCAAAGGTAAACAAAAGAATAAAATATTTCATTCCAAAAAGTGATGGTCAATAACATGATCATAAAAAATAAACCATTGTATTTTTTCCCTACCACATACTCTAAGAAATTACTCCTCATATAATGGATGTTGAATAATACAATAAAATCATCCGCCAACTCTAGCTCAAATCCATGAGACATTGTTCCACTACTCTAAATAATCTGATCACAGTGGGATATTTCATATCCCAAAAAATCATTTTCATCTATAGAAAACCACTCAAGGTCATAATGCACCTGAATTATTTAGTGGTAGGAAAAATTCCTTTTTTGACTTACATCCAAAGACCCACTAGATGAAATAGTCACATAAAATATTTCAATACCCGTCAAGGAAAGACATTGACCACCTTCCATGTTCATATTAATCACTCCGACACTCAAAATCCTTGATCTATTTGAAAAATTATCCATAGTAAATGTATAATGAATTTATTTACCAACTAACTTGATAATTCAGGATATTCTCAATACCCAAAAATGTTATGGTTAGCTCACCACCACTCAGTAAAAGAAGCTAGTGTTAAGGAGGCCTCAAATCTATATCATGCTCCTTCTAACGATTTCATAAAAGTGTTGATATTTTAATGATTTCCATGTCACCACATTTATGCTGGAAAATAATGAACATTTATAAATAACCCTATATGGTTCATTCTATGCTCCAACATAACACATAACTAGAGAAAATAGACATTAATTATCGATTTAATAAAAATACATGGAATTCATTTTCCCAGGATATTTTCATTTATTCTCATATTTCATTTTAAATGAATAAGAAAACCTAAAGCAATAAACATTATACACCTATATGAGTAGAATCATAGTTCATGCCCATTTTGTACCCCCCCTATTATAGAAACTAGGAATAAATGCACTTCTTACCTCCATTTATATAATTTCACATGTCTGTTAGCTATAATAAATTATGTTATTGAAGTGATTCATCACATGTTCCTATATTACTATAATGACCCTAACCCAGTTACCTAGAGTCAGTGCATTATTTTAATACATTGGCATGATTACAAGGAATCACGTCCTGAAGGACCAATCAGTTTAGCAGTCTTGGAAAATAGATTACATACATGAATGTTACATTACATTATAAAATGAAAAAAAACAACAAAATTGTCTCTACTGACCACATTCCTATCCCTTATATTATCCCTACAGGTCATTCATAATATACTTCTTCGCATCCTGGGAAAAATAAAACATAGAAAGGGGTGAGCTCAGATGCTCAGTAAGGATAACAATATAGTGGAAACTTTCATAAATAAGAATAAACATTTAAGGAAATGTATAAAACTAAATCAAAAGCCTTTTAAACTTAAACTTCATCATAATATGGAAAAGATAAATCAAATAATTCCATTTACTTATTCACATGGATATTCTACTAGTCAAATAATCACATGTAATATCAATAGCTCAATTTATAAGGATGGAATGCATAATGCCAGACTTCATAACCACATATTCAATGCCTTGTGCCAAGACTACAAATAAGAATTTGTCAAGGCCTTGTTCCAAGACACTAGTTTGTCTCATGAGACCTACTGATGCATCGAGAGTCTATAGCAGGCTCCACCCATCACTTACTAAGTCCAATGCATTCCTCATATGAAAAGGTTTAAAAATAACATAAACATTTGTACTAAAACTAGCATAAAAAATGTCAATAATATATCCATAAACCATGAAAGTTATAAAAATAAAACATCCATAGTCAAACATATCACAAGACCTTCAATATAATATGGAAGATTTGTATCATAATAAATCAACCTCGACCAAGAATAATATCCCGTAAAAATGTTGACATTGTTGAAAATGATCATTAAAAATATTGGAGAGAAATATAACTTTTTCATGAAATCATATAAAAGTAATATAAATGAATTCATTTAAAAGATAGTTTTGAATCAAATTTTCCCATACCACTTTGAAATTTTTGAAAGGAATTAACATTTTAAAACATTAATGTCCATATAAATAAATCCTTAAAACCATTTTGAAAACATGGACATTAATGAGAAAGGTTTAGAATAACAATTCTTTAAAAAAATTAAAATGATGTTTTAGTAAAAATACCCATAAAAATATTACATTTGAAAACACTTTTATGAAACGTGGACATGGATAATAAAAATTTCCCAGTAGATACTTATGTAAAAATAACCTCAGATAATAAAGAGATTGTGAAATTAATCATTACCTTGCACTTTCCTTTGGACGAGGGTACCTTTAACCTCCTGTATAATGACCATAGTTTGATATTAAAATATAATAGAACCATATTAATATTTATTATATCATACATTATTCATTTATGAATTTATAATACCCATTTAATAATGATGTCCATGTTAAATCAACATTTTATGTAATAATCACTTTCTTTATCGTACGTCTTTTAACTTGTGATTCTTGATCATATCATTTAGAACATGACTTAAAAACTTCCAGAATATAACAATTGATTTATATATCATATATATTTAGAATATGAATATTTATAATAGATATATATATGAAATGTAAGGCACCGTTTATGGAGAAGGTAGGTCATACGTACGCATAAAGGCTTTTTCCGTTTTCATATTCTATTGAACAAAAGTAAGTGAATAAGATATATGTAAGTACATACATATATATATATATATCTAGTAGAATTATTATGTCATATATTACATACTTAATAATAATATATATTTTTATAATCATCGTTGAATGGTGAACGTGGGAATGAATCTCATCGCATCGTGGAGACGGTAATCCGAACGTACGCATGAGCGACAGTATCATTATATTGATGGTGAAATAGTATGTAATTGGATGGTATATCATATATACACAATCATTAAAATATAATATTTATAATTTATATCAGTTAAACTCATTATTATACCCATCCAAATAATGAAGTGTTTTGATAACAAACTACACCACGATGTGGAGACGGTAAGTTGTATGTACGCATATTTGGTGACTTTGTCATTTATAGGATAGATAGAATAATGAATATGTTTGTAACATATTTATAATAACATAAAATTATATAGGAGATACTGGGGTTATTATATTTTATGGAAACAACACAGAAAGAGGAAGTGGAAGACGAAAAGAACTTGAAAGAGGGTGGTGAAATTATTCCCTCTTCTTCGGGTGTTTCCTTTTGATTTGATCAAAAAGGATCCATAGGTTGGATATATGATAAAAATATTTACTATATATTGATGTGAGGGAAGTTTTTAGGATATTTGGGAAGGGATTGGGCTATCCAAATTGCTTTGGAGGTGTGATTTTGAGAGAAGGGGATGTTCCCTTTTATAATAGAGGTGAGGGTCACTTTAAGAAAAGATTAAAATATTAATTTATTATACAATAATATTTGGTTTATAATGGATAAAAATGAATTTATTTAGAGCCTTAGGTGGATATGGGTATAACTCCTCTCAACCAATAGGTTTTAGACAAGTTTAGGTTATCATTTTAACCATATCTTTTAGATTTAACTCTTAGTTAAATAGTTTAACTTTTACAGTGTCTTCTGGTATTCTTACACTATATGGTTAATAAACTAACTATAAACTTCCAAAAGAACGTCAAGTGGTTAATTAATGACATATATAATATTTTTTAATCACTTTGGCCGAACCTTAGATTTTTTATAATTTTATATCAACCAATAATATAGTATTTGTTTTAAAAATTAATTTATGCCAATTTTGAAACTATTTGGAATTTTGTTTTTTTGAAAGTCATAACAACCTTATCACTTCGAAAAGAATTTATCTAATCAACCCTAACATGTCATATTAACGTATAAAATTCGTGTATGTCATCAAAAAATTGAAATTATATTTATTTTAATATTTATAATATAAACTATTTTAATATTTCATTAAGAAGGTAATTACTGCCTCATCATTGAGTCATAAATAAATTTAATTATATAATATATAAAAAATATAAATAAAATTAAAATATGTAGGAAATATTTTATTCTTTCTAATGAACATTTATAGTCTATTTTGTCTTATTTATAACCCTATATTAAAAATGGTTTAGTTAATAAACTTTTGATTTAACACTTTTAACTCTTCTTTAAATAAAATAGTAATAAATCTCCTAATCTAATACAAGTAGACCTAAAGGATCATATTTTATTCCTAAATTTGTTTTTTCTCAAATTAAACTTATCCAATAGAATTAGGACACCTGTTAGGGTAATTATAATATCATTTTTACCTTTAATTACCCTATTTACATTTAATCATGGTAAATAAAAGTCAAAAGTAACTATTCACCAAAAAATATTTTCATCTTATTGTATCATAGTTTACTTAAAAATTTTAACTATGTGTATCAGATTTTTTAAATTCAACTCACAGAAGTGGAAAACGTATGTTTTATGCAAATTTGTTAATGTGCTGAGAATGTGGGTAAAAGAGGTTAGAAAGTTCAATAAAATTTTATACATCTAATTTTATTAAAAAAGGACTCCAATTAATTAAATTGAACTTATATAGGTATATATATATATTTTTACTTAAAATAAATTTAAATAAAATAAATAATTATTTAAATAAAAATCTTTTTTTAAATAATAACGCAATGTTTTTCACTTTTCATAAAAAATTGAATGTTTTCAGAAAAATACCAAAAATTTAACCTAAGATAATTTTTCTATTCCGAATTAAAAAATGAAGTCTATTTTACAAAATTTATAACATAGAAGTTTAATTTATTAATCTAAAATTAATTCTCGTTGTCATAACCAAAAAGTGGGTTTCTTAAAAAGTAAAAATTATCAAAATATTGACATGTGTTTATGTCAAATATAAATGTGAAATTACTTATAATGAACTAAATTGTATTAAATTATAAAAATATAATCTAATTATACTTTAAACCCATTCAAATTCATAATTTAAAAGTATAAATTATTTCGATTAAAAAAGTTGTTTCCAATTAAAACATAGTATTTTTCACTATTTCTCAAAATATGAATGTTATCAGAAAAGTTCCAAAAATGTATCCAAACTAAATTTTTATGTCTTGATTCTAAAGTAGAATTTTATTTTATTAAATTGAATATATAAAAGTTTCAAATATTGGTTTTAAAAAGGGTTTTCTATTTAAAGAAGTTAAAATTTCATTTTTTGAAAAATACTTCTTTTATCTGAAAAAAATGAATTTCTTCCTATATTATGTCTAAAAAACACATAATATGGATGTTAAAATTATATATAGTATATAATATTCAAAATTCAGTTAATACTATTCATAACTGCTTTTTTAACAACTAGTTTGGAAAGTTGTGGTGCGTTCAAACTCAGTGTTGTGTGTAGCACAAGCTATTGGATTACTTTAATTAGATAACGTACTATGAAATATTGGGGTGTTACATTCTCCCCTCCTTCAATAAATTGCATCCTTGCAATTTGAAAATTTTCTTTGAAAATAAAAGGTTAAAAATAGAAAAATACCTTTGTGGAAAACCCACATAGGAAATTGGGTTAATAAAACTTAGTCTTAATAAGTGGGAAAGGGAATAAAAAATTCACCACCAAATTATGATATGGATTAGGAGAAAATTTATTCAAATTAAAGACCCATAATTGGAGGAAAAACATAAATATTAATAGGGAGTGATTGAGGTCATCAATCACAAACATGTGAAAATTGAGGGCCTCAATGCCATCAATCTATGATGATTTAAAATATTGTTAGTCCAATAAAACATAAGGTATTAGGATAACACATCTTTGGTTTTAATATTACTTCCCTAAATTTTAAGAATTAATTTATTCATAGAATAAGAGGGAAAAAATAAACATTACAAGTAGAGTTTCATCCTTCAACTAATTCGTACCACAAACTCCTCTTTCACTCCAAATGATAATACAATCAAAACATATTCTATTTATCATAATCGTATAGGGTTCAAATAAAAATGAATTTATAATTCATTTTTCTAAAAATTAAGAAAACTACTTTATTCAAACCAAGACATCACGTATGCCAGTGGTAGGTGATCCACACTTTTCGCCCTTCAGTTGCAGGTTCAAGTCCCGCGGCCTTACCGGACGCGATGGGTTGTCACCCGACCTCTAGGTTGTCCTTTTTATAACAATCTAAAAATAATCTTAAGAAGTGTTTTAACTATAAACAATAGTATCTATTATTTAACTTGATCCATTCTAACCTTTAGACTTATCCAAAATACTTATGTGCAAACTCACAGTCCAAAATTAATAAGGAAGGTCACATAACATACATGTGAATACCTTCATCTTTTATTCTCATAAAACATGGTAATAAACTAAATTACTAGAAAACCATATTTTAATAGGTATGTACTTCCTTATTTCTTAAAGAATACTGGGTATATTCCTTATATCCAAAAATTTTGTAAACTCCAACAATTATGGAATATTCAAATCCTTAATCAGTTTCAAGGTATTCAAGAATATCCAATATAATTTATCCAAATCAATCATATATTATTCCAAAATCACTACCTTAGTATAAGAAATATATTGTGGTTTATATTTATCTCAACCATGTATCTTCCAAAAATATTAATCTGCTATTGAGTAACATTTCTTAGTTCCACACAATCTCAAGTCCTTAATGCAATAGTACTGCAGTACAATCCTTATATACTCTATAACTCTTATAACATGTACATAATTAATACTTTAATAACAACATAAGAAACTAATCATTCATATTCATCTTCGGTAGTATCATAAATTGATTATTATATAATAGAATTATTTAGAGTATACTCTGATGATTTGGACATTGATTCACGTAGTGTCCCAACTCCTTGCAGATGAAGCATTGTACATTTGAAACCTTTTTCATACCCTGGAAATCACTTACTTGGTGTCCTTTTCCTTCACACTTATAATAAACTCTCATTCCATTCAATAATTTACTAAGTTGATTCTTTCCATATTTATCACATATGGGAAAATCCTTCTTTCCCTTCTTCCCTTTATCCATCTTTCTCTCTTCCATCCTTTTCTTCTCTTGCTTCCCTTCAAAGCCAAAGGACTCAGATAATTCTTTACTTATCTTATTAACACATGATACTATTTCTTCACATGATGAGAATACATGGGAGACTATTTCCATTTTAAATGTAGTCTTAATACCATGAAAGATATGATCCATCTTAATCTTTCGATCATGCATATTGCTGGAATTATCATTCCTTCTACTAGGCGCCATTTCTAAACAATGGCATACTCTAGGTTAGTTTATGAATCGCAATGCACAATTCCAAACATGTAAATTACCTAACGTAAATTCAAAAGATTATTTATATAATTTATAATCATAAATTGTTTTCATTGAGAAATTATTTACCTCTTAAATCCTTTATAATGTCTTATAATGAAAATGAGAATTATCCTAAGCATATCCCCCAGGAGTGTCGTAACCAAGAGTGTCGCAAGGCCCATTGTCGTATACCAAGATACCCCGAGTCAAGCCCAAAACTCCTTGTCCGAGTTTTCACTCAAAGGTACATTTATACCAATGCTTCCTCCACCTACTCATATCCAGACATGGATGCATGGCTTGTAAAATACACAAAATCTCTACATTACCAAAATTCTTGGAAGTTATTATATACTAATCCTCAAAGTCTATCTTAGGGTAATGTTATCTAATCAGGGTTTATCTAAATCTATTTCCAAGGTTGTTGTTAAGCTTACTCTAATACCAACTGTAATGCCCCGACCGCAGTTACCCAGAGTCAGTGAATTATCTTAGTACATTGGCATGATTACAAGGAATCAAGTCCCGAAGGACGGATCCATTTAGCTGTCTTGGAAAATAGATTGCATGCATAAATGTTACATTACATTATAAAATGAAAAACAACAACAAAATTTTCTCCATTAACCACATTCATATCCCTTAGATTATCCTTATAGGTTAGTCATAATATACTTTTTCGCATCCGGGGAAAAATAAAACATAGAAATGGGTGAGCTTAGATGATCAGTAAGGATAACAATATTGCGAAAACATTCATAAAAAATCATAAACATTTAAGGAAATGTATTAATCTAAAAAAATACACTTAAACTTAAACTTTAGCATAATATGGAAAAGATAAATCAAATAAATCCATTTACTTATTCACATGGATATTCTACTAGTTGAATAATAACATGTAATATCAATAGCTAATTTCATAATGAAGGAATGCATAATTTTAGACTTCATAACAACATATTCAAGTCCTTGTTCCAAGACTACAAATAATATTTTGTCAAGGCCTTGTTCCAAGACACTAGTTTGTCTCATGAGACCTACTGATTAATCGAGGATCTATAGAGGGCTCCACCCGTTACATACTAAGTATAATTCATTCCTTGTATTAAAAGTTTTAAACATAACATAAACATTCATATTAAAAATAGAATACAAAATGTCAATAATTTATCTATAAACAATGAATGTTATAAAAATAATACATCCATAGTGAAACATATCACAAAAAATTCATTATAATATGGAAGATTTAAATCATAATAAATCAACCTCGATCAAGAATAATATCCCATAAAGGATGTTGACATAGTTGAAAATGATCAATAAATATCTTTGAGAGAAATATCTTTTTGCATGAAAACATTTAAAAGTCATATAAAGAAATTCATTTAAAATATAGTTTTTAATCAAAGTGTCCCATACCACTTTGAAACTTTTTAAATAAATTATCATTTTAAAACATTCATGTCCATATAAATAAATCCTTAAAACCATTTTAAAAACATGGACATTAATGAGAAAGGTTTTGAAGAATAAAATTTTAAAACAATTAAAATGATGTTTTAGTAAAAATTATCTTAAAAATAATATCTTTGAAAACTATTTTATGAAACATGTACGTGTATAATAAATATTTCTCATTACATACTTACGTAAAAACAATCTTAGATAATAAAGAGATAGTGAAATTAACCTTTACCTCACACTTTCCTTTGGACGAGGGTACGTTTAACCTCCTGTACAATGACTATAGTATTTTATTATATTATAATATAACCATAGTCATATTTATTATATCATACATGATTCATTTATAATTTTATACTACCCATTTAATATTGATTTCCATGTTCAATTAACATTTTGGGTAATAATCGCTTTCTTTATCTTACGTGTTTTAACTTGTTATTTTGGATCGTATCATTTAGATCATGATTTAAATACTTCAAGAATATAAACCTTGATTTATATATCATATATATTTAGAATATAAATATTTATAATATATAGATATATGAAATAGAAGGCACCGTTTATGGAGACGGTAGGCCGTACGTACGCATAAATGTTGTTTCTGTTTTCATATCGTATTGAACAGAAGTATGTGAATAAGATATATGTAAGTAAATGCATACATAAATATATATATATAGTATAATTATTATGTCATATATTACATACTTACCAATTTTATATATTTTTATAAACATCGTTGAATGGTGAACATGGGAATGAATCTCATCGTGTCGAGGAGACGGTAATCTGTACGTACGCACGAGCGACAATATCAGTATATTGATGGTCAAATAGTTTGTAATTGGATGGTATATCATATATAAAAAAAATTAACATGTTATATTTATTATTCACACCAGTTTTACTCATTATTATACCCATCCAAATAATGAAGTATTTGAATAACAAACTACACCACAACGTGGAGATGGTAAGCCATACGTGTGCACGTATAGTGACTTTGTCATTTATAGGATGGATAGAATAACTAATATGGTTGTACCATATTTATAATAAAATCATAGAATGTATGAGGTATAGGAGTTATTATTTTTTTATGGAAACAAAAAATAAAGAGGAAGTGGAAGAAGAAAAAAACTTGAAAGAGGGTGGTGAAGTTATTGCCTCTTCTTCGGGTGTTTCCTTCTAGGTTGATCGAAAGGGCTCCATAGGTTGGATTTATGATCAAATTATGGACTATAGGTTGATTTGAGGGAATGGAGAGGATATTTGGGTAGGTTTTGGCTGATAAAAAGGCCTTAGAGTTGTGATTTTGAGAGAATGGGAAGTACCCTTTTATAAGAGGGGTGAGGGTCACATTATGAAAAGATTAAAATATTAATTTTTTATACAATCATATTAGGTTTATAATGGATAAAAATGAATTTATTTAGATCATTATGTGGTTATGGGTCTAAATTCTCTCAACCAATAGGTTTTAGACATGTTTAGGTAACCAAAATAACCTTATCTTTTTTATTTAACTCTTAGTTAAATAGTTTAACCTTTACCCTGTATTATTGTATTCTTATACTATATGGTTAATAAACTTACTCTAAACTTCCAAATGAACCTCAAGTGGTTCATTAATGGCATATGTAATATTATTTATGCACTTTTTCTAAACCTTATATTTTTTGGAATATAATATCAACCAATAATATAGTATTTGTTTTAAAAATTAATTTACCCCAATTTTGACACTATTTGGTATTTTGTTTTTTTGAAATTCATAACAATCTTATCACTTCGAAAAAAATTTATATAATCAAGAATAACATGTAATATTAACCTATAAAAGTTGTGTATGGCATCAAAACTTTTAAATTCTATTTATTTTAATATTTATAATATAAAATATTTTAATATTTCATTAAGAAGGTAATTACTACATCATCATTGTGTCATAAATAAATTTAATTATATAATATATAAAAATTATAAATAAAATACCATTATGTAGGAAATCTTTTTATATTTATAATTAATATTTATAGTCGAGTTTATCTTACGTATAACCCTATATTAAAAATGTTTTAGTTAATAAATGTTAAATTTAACACTTTTAACTCTTTTTTAAATAAAATAATAATAATTGTTAAAATCTAATCCAAGTGGACCTAGAGAATCATATTTTATTCCTAAGGTTTTTTTTGGTCGAATTACACTTATCTAATGGAATTAGGACATGTTTTAGAAAAATTATAAAATCATTTTTACCTCTAATTACCCTATTTACTTTTAGTCGTGGTAAATAAAAGTCAAAAGGTACTATTCAGCAAAAATTATTTTCATCTTATTGAATCACATTTTATTTACTGATTTCAATTGTGTCGCCCAGAATTTTTAAATTCAACTCACAGAAGTGGTAAAATTAAGTTTTATTCAAATTTTCTAACGTTCCTAGAAGGTGGGTAAAAGAGGTTAAAAAGTTCAATAAAATTTTACACATCTAATTTTATTATAAAATGACTCAATCAAATTAATTTGAACTTATATAGGTATTATATATCTATTTTGACTTAAAATTAATTTTAAATAAAATAAATAATTATTTAAATAAAAAGTTAGTTTTAAATAATAACGTAGTGTTTTTCACTATTCATCAAAAATTGAAAGTTTTCATAAAAATACCAAAAAATCACCCTAAGATAATTTTGATGTTCCGAATTAAAAAATGAAGTCTATTTTACCTAATTAAAAACATAGAAGTTTCATTTTTTAATTTAATATTAATTCATGTTGTCAAAACCAAAAAGCGTGTTTTTTAAAAAGTAAAAACTATCAAAAGATTGACATGTGTTTATGTAAAATTAAAATGGGAAATTACTTATCATGATATAATTTTTTTAAATGATAAAAATATAATCTAATTATATTTTAAAACCATTCAAATCCATAATTGAACAAAATAAATTATTTTGATTAAAAAATTTGTTTTGAATTAAAACATTGTTTTTTTCATTATTTGTCAAAATATGAAAGTTATCATAAAAGTACCAAAAATTTATTCAAACTAAATTTTTATGTCCCTCTTATAAAGAATAATTTAATTTCATTAAATTGAATATATAAAAGTGTCAGATTTTGTTTTCAAAAATGGTTCTCTGTTAAAAGGCGTAAAATTGCATTTTTTGAATTAGAGGAAAAAAATATACTTGACAAGTATAGTTTCATCTTTCAACTAATTCCTACAATAAACATATCTATCACTCCAAAAGATAATAGAATTCAAAAAAACTCTATTTTTCCTAATTTTATAGGGTTCCAAAAATAATGAATTTATAATGCATTTGTCATACTAATAAAAAAACTACATTATACAAACCTGGACATCACGTATGCCAGTAGTAGGTGATCCACCCTTGTCACCCTTCGGTTGTGGGTTCAAGTCTCATGGCCTTGACGGACACGATGGGTTATCGCCTGACCTCTAGGTTGTCATTTTTATAACAATCCAAAAATAATCTTAAAAAAGTGTTTTAATTGTAAACAATAGTATCCATTATTTAACTTGATTCATTCCAACCATTATACTTATGCAAAATAATTATGTAGAAACTCACAGTCCAAAATTAATAAGGAAGGTCAAAAAACATACATGTGAATAATTTCATCGTGTATTCTCATAAGACATGGTAATAAACTGAATTTCTAGAAAACCATATTTTAATATGTATGTACTTCCTTATTTCTTATAGAATACTGTATATACTCCTTATATCCAAAAATGTTATATTCTTCAACAATAATGGAATATACAAATCATTAATCAGTTTCAATGTAATCAATAATATCCAGTATAATTTATCCAAATCAATCATATATTATTCCAAAATCACTACCTCAGTATTAGAACCATATTATGGTTTATCTTTCTCTCAACCATATATTTTCAAAAAAAATTACCTGGGATTGAGTCACTTTTCTTGGTTCCACACAATCTCAAGTCCTTAATGAAATAGTACTGCAGTATAATCATTATATACTCTATAATTCTTATAACATGTACATAATGAATACATTACTCAAATGAAACAATACTTTAATAGAAACATAAGAAATATAATCATTCCTCTTCATCTTTGGTAGTATCATAACATGGTTGTTATCCAATAGCAGCAATTGGGGTGTACTCTGATGATTTGGACATTGATTCGTGTAGTGTCTTAACTCCTTGCAGATAAAGAAACACATATTTGAAATGTTTTTCATACACTTGAAATCACATAATTGGTATCCTTTTTCTCCACACCTATAACAAAATCTCATTCCCTTCAAGAATTTACCTTGGTGATTCTTTCCACTGTTATCGCATTTGGTAAAATCCTTCTTTCCCCTCTTTCCTTTATCTATCTTTCACTATTCCATCCTTTTATTCTCTTACATGCCTTCAAATACATAGGACTCGGAGAATTATTTACTTATCTTATTAAAACATGATATTATTTCTTCATATGAAGAAAATACATGGGAGACTATTTCCCTTTTAAATGTTGGCTTAATACCATGAAAGATATGATACTTCTTAATCTTTTGATCATGTGTGTTTCTATAATTCTCATTCCTTATACTAGGCGCCATTTCTAAAGAATGGCATACACTAGGTTAGTTTATGAATCTAAATGCATAATTCCAAACTTGAAAAATACCTAACATAAATTGAAAAGATTATGCATATAATCTATAATCATAAAATGTTTTCTCCGAGGAAGTAATTACTTTTAAATACTTCATAATGGATTGTAATTAAAATGTAATTTATCCTATGAATATCCCTCGGGAGTGTTGTAACCAAGAGTGCAGCAAGGCTCGTTGTCATGTAACAGGATACCTCGGGTCATGCCGGAAACTCCTTTTCGGATTTTTCACTCCTAGGTACATCTGTGCCAGATCTGCCTCTACCTATTAGTATCTAGGTAGGGAAGTATTTCTTGGAAAATACACAAAATCTATACAATACCAAAATTATAGAAATTTATTCTATACTAATCCTCAAAGTATATCTTATGGTAATGTTCTCTAATCAGAGTTTATATAAATCTATTTCTAAGTTTGTTGCTAAACTTTTTCTGATACCAGCTGTAACACCCCAACCCCAGTTATCGAGAGTCAGTGCATTATTTTAATATATTTTTAGGATTACAAGGAATCATTTCCCGAAGGACCAATCAGTTTAGCAGTCTTGGAAAATAGATTACATGAATAAATATTACATTATATTATAAATTGAAAAACAACAATAACATTTTCTCCCTTGACCACATTAATATCCCTTAGATTATCCCTACAGGTTAGTCATAATATACTTCTTCACATCCTGAGAAAAATAAATCCTAGAAAGGGGTGAGTTCAGATGCTCAGTAAGGATAACAATATAACATAAACTTTCATAAATAAGAAAAATAAATTAAGGTAATTTATAAAACTAAAACAAAAGCCTTTAAAACATAAACTACAACATAATATATCAATGATAAATCAAGTAATGTCATTTACATATTAAATTGGATATTCTACTAGTTGAATAATCACACATAATATCAATAGCTAATTTCATAATGATGGAATGCATAATACCAGACTTCATAACCACATAGTCAAGGCCTTGTGCCAAGACGACAAATAAGATTTTGTTGAGGCTTTGTGCCAAGACACTAGTTTGTCTCATAAGACCTACCGATACATTGAGCAGCTATAGAGGGCTCCACCCATCACTTACTAAGTCCAATTCATTCCTCATTTGAAAAGGTTTAAACATAACTTAACCATTTGTATGAAAACTAGCATACAAAAATTCAATAATTTATCCATAAACCATGAATGTTATAAAAATAACAGATATATAGTCAAACATATCACAAAACCTTCAATATAATATAGAATATTTGTATCATAATAAATCAACCTCAATCAAGAATAATATCCCGTAAAGGATGTTGACATAGATGAAAATGATCAGTAAAAATCATTGAGAGAAATATCCGTTTTCATGAAATAATTTAAAATTCATATAAATGAAGTAATTTAAAATATATTTTGGAATCAAATTGTACCATACCACTTTGAAACTTTTTATTGGAATTAAAATTTTAAAACATTCATGTCCATATAAATAAATCCTTAACACCATTTTGAAAACATGGTCATTAATGAGAAAGGTTTAGAAGAATAAATCATTAAAACTTTTAAAATAATGTTTTAGTAAAAAGTATCTTAAAAATAATTATTTTGAAAACTCTTTTATGAAACATGGACATGGATAATAAATATGTCACAGTTGATACTTATGTAAAAACAACCTCGGATAATAAAGATATTGTGAAATTAACCATTACCTTGCACTTTCCTATGGTTGAGGGTACGTTTAAATTCCTTTATAATGACCATTCTATGTTATTAAATTATACTAGAACCATATTCAAATTTATTATATCATACATGATTCATTTATGACTTTATACTACCCATTTAATAATGATTTCCATGTTAAATTAACATTTTGGGTAATAATCGCTTTCATTATCGTATGTGTTTTAACTTGTTATTCTTGATCGTATCATTTAGATCATGATTTAAATACATACAGAATATAAAACATGACTTATATATCATATATATTTAGAATATAAATATGTATAATATATATATATATGAAATGGAAGGCACTATATATGGAGATGGTAGATCGTACTTACGCATAAACGTTGTTTCCGTTTTCATATCGTATTGAACGGAAGTAAGTGAATAAGATATATGTAATTACATACCTACATACAAAAAGATATATATATATATACAGTATCATTATTATGTCATATATTACATACTAATAAATAATATATATTTTTACAATCATTGTAGAATGGTGAACGTGGTAATGAATCTCATCACGTCGTGGAGATGGTAATTCGTACGCACGCACGAGTGACAATATCATTATATTGATGGTGAAATTGAATTTAATTGGATGGTATATCATATATAAATAATCATTAACATGTTATATTCTATTATTTAAATCATTTATACTCATTATTATACCCATCCAAATAATGAAGTGTTTGAATAACAAACTACACTATGACGTGGAGACGGTAAGCCGTACATACACACATATGGTGAATTTGTCATTTATAGGATGGATAGAGTAATGAATATGGTTGTAACATATTTATAATATCATCACATTATATAGGAGGTGCTGGATTTTTTATTATTGTATGGAAAAAATAAAGAAATTGGAAGTTGAAGAACAAAAGAACTAAAAAGAGGGTGGTGAAATTATTAATTCTTCTTCGGGTGTTTCATTCTGAGTGGATCAAAATGTCTCATTAGGTTGACTTTCTGATAAAATTAAGGACTATATGTTGATTTTAGAGAAGTTTGTATGATATTTGGGCATGGGTTGGCCCGGCCAAATTGTTTTGGAGGTGTGATTTTGAGAGAAGGGGAAGTGCCCTTTTATAAGAGGGGTGAGGGTCCCTTTAAGAAAAGATTAAAATATTAATTTATTTTAGAATCATATTCTGTTTATAATGGCTCCAAATTAATTTATTTAGATACTTAGGTGGTTATGGGTCGAAATCCCCTAAACCAATAGGTTTTATAAATGTTTAGGTTACCATTTTAAACTTATCTTTTAGATTTAACTCTTAGTTGAATAGTTCAACTTTTACCGTGTCTTCTTATATTCATACACTATATGGTTAATAAACTTACTATAAATTTCCAAGAGAACATAAAGTGGTTCAATAATGACATATATAATTTTATTTAAGCACTTTATATTAACCTTTGATCTTTGGGAATATTAAATCAACCTATAATATTGTATTTGTTTTAAAAATTAATTTATGTCAATTTTGACACTATTTGGTATTTTGTTTTTGTGAAAGTCATAATAACCTTATCACTTCAAAAATGAATTGTATAATCAACCCTAAAATTTCATATTAACCTAAAAAAATCTTTTATGGCATCCAAATATTTAAATTATTTATATTTTAATATTAATAATATAAACTATTTTAATATTTCATTAACAAGGTAATTACTGCATCATCATTATGTCATAAATAAATTTAATTATATAATCTCTAAAAATTATAAATAAAATAAAATTATGTATGAAATCTTTTTATATTTCTAATGAATATCTATAGTAGAATTTATCTTATGTATAACCCTTTATTAAAAATGGTTTAATTAATAAACTTTGAATTTAACACTTTTAACTCTTCTTTAAATAAAATAATAAAAAATGTCCTAATATAATCCAAGTGGACCTAAAGGATCATATTTTATTAATAAGGTTTTTTTTGTCCAATTACACTTATCAAAAATAATTATGACATTTTTTAGTGAAATTATAATATCATTTTAACCATTAATTACCCTAGTTACTTTTATCCGTGGTAAATAAAAGTAAAAAGTTATTCACCCAAAAAATATTTTCATCTTATTGAATCACATTTTACTTACTGATGCCAACTTTTTATCCCATATTTTAGAAATTCAACTCACAGATGCGGTAAAATTATGTTTTATACAAATTTGCTAACGTGCCTAGATGGTGGGTAAAAGAGGTTAAAAAGTTCAATAAAATTTTATACGTCTAATTTTATTATTAAATGACTCCAATGAATTAAATTGAACTTATATTGGTATTATATATCTATTTTGACTTAAAAAAGTAAATAAAATAAATAATTATTTAAATAAAAATGTGGTTTTAAATAATAACAGTGTTTTTCACTATTCATCAAAAATTGAAAGTTTTCAGAAAAATACCAAAACTTTACCCTAATATACTTTTGATATTACAAGTTCAAAAATGAATTCTATTTTACCAGATTCAAAACATTTAAGTATCATTTATTATTTTAAAATTAATTACCATTGTGAAAACCAAAAAGCGGGTTTTTAAAAATGTAAAAACAATAAAAAGATTTACTTGTGTTTATGTCAAATTTAAATGTGAAATTACTTATAATGACATAAATTGTATTAAATGATAAAAATATAATCTAATTATACTTTAAAACCATTCAAATTCATAATTTAACACTATAGATTATTTCGATTAAAAAAGTTGTTTTCAATTAAAACATAGTATTTTTCACTATTCATCAAAATATAAAAATTATCAGAAAAGTACCAAAAATGAATCCAAACTAAAATATTATGTCTTGATTCTAAAAAAGAATTTAATTAAATTAAATTAAATATATAAAAGTGTCAAATATTGGTTTTAGAAAGGGTTTTCCATTAAAAGGTGGTAAAATTTCATTTTTTGAAAAATACTTCTTTTATCTAATAAAAATAAATTTACTCTTATATTTTGTCTAAGAAACAGATAATATGGATGTTAAAATTATATAGAGTATATAATATTTAAAATTCAGTTAATACTATTCATAACCGCTTTTTGAACGGCTAGTTTGGTAAATTGTGGTGCGCTCGAACCCGATGTTGCATGTAGCACAAGCTATTAAATTACTTTAATGAGATAATGTACTATGAAATCTTGGGGTGTTACATTCTCCCCTCCGGAAATTAATTTCATCCTCACAATTTGAAATTGTTCTTCGGAAATGAAAAGGTTTAAAATAGAAAAATACATCTGTGGAAAACCCACATCAGAAATTGGGTTAATAAAACATAGTCTTAATAAGAGGGAAAGGGAATACAAAATTCTCCACCAAATTATGATCTCCATTAGGATAAAATTGGTGGTAATTAGAGACACATAATTGGAGGAAAACTTAAATATTTATAGGGAGTGATTGAGGTCATCAATCACAAACAAGTTTAAAGTTAAGGTCCTCAAAGCCATCAAACTATGATGATTTAAAATATTGTTAGTTCAAAAAAACATAAGGTATTAGGAAAACACATTTTTTATTTTAATATGCCTTCCTTAAAGTTTAAGAATTAATTTATTCATAGAATAAGAGGAAAAAATATACTTGACAAGTATAGTTTCATCCTTCAACTAATTCCTACCACTAACTCATCTTTCACTCCAAAAGATAATAGAATTAAAAAATATTCTATTTATCCTAATCTTATAGGGTTCCAAAAATAATGAACTTATAATTCATTTTTCAGACTATTAAAAAAATACATTATACAAACCAGGACATCACATAATCCAGTGGTAAGTCATCCACCCTTGTCACCCTTCGGTAGCGGGTTCAAGTCTTGCGGCCTTGCCGGATGCGATGGGTTGTCGCCCGACCTCCGGGTAGTCATTTTTATAACAATCCAAAAATAATGTTAAGAAGTGTTTTAACCATAAACTACAGTATCCATTATTTAACTTGATCCATTTCAACCTTTAGACTTATCCAAAATACTTATATCCAAACTCACAGTACAAAATTCATAAGGAAGTTCACATAACATACATGTGAATACCATCATCGTGTATTATCATAAGACATGGTAATAAAATGAATTACCAAAAACCCATATTTGAATACGTATTTACTTCCTTATTTCTTATAGAAAATTGGATATACTCATTATATTCAAAAATTTTGTAAACTCCAATATTGATAGAATATAAAAATCATTAATTAGTTTCAAGGTATCCAAGAATAACTAATATAGTATATCCAAATCAATCATATAGTATTAAAAAATCACTACCTCATTATTAAAACCATATTATGGTTTATCTTTCTCTCAACTATATATTTTCCAAAAAAAATTAACCTACTATTGAGTCACTTTTCATGGTTTCATACAATCTTAACTCCTTGATGAAATAGTACTACAGTACAATCATGATATACTCTATAATTCTTATAACATGTACATCATTTATACATTACTCAAATGAAACAATAATTTAATAACTACATAAGAAATATAATCATTCCTCTTCATCTTCGGTAGTATCGTAACATGATTATTATCCAACAGCAGTATTTGGGGTATACTCTGATTATTTAGACATTGAATCACGTAGTGTCCCCACTCCTTGCAGATGAAGCATTGTACATTAGAAACCTTTTTCTTACCCTTGTAATCACGTACTTCATGTCCTTTTTGTCCACACTTATAACAAACTCTCATTCCCTTCAAGAATTTACCATGGTGATTCAATCCACAATTATCATATATGGGAAAATCCTTCTTTTCCCTCGTCCCCATATCCATCTTTATATCTTCTATCATTTTCTTCTCTTGCTTCCCTTCAAAACCATATGACTCAGAGAATTATTTACTTATCTTATTAACATATGATACTATTTATTTATATGATGGGAATACGGGGGATATTATTTCCCTTTTAAATTTTGTCTTAATACCATGAAAGATATGATCCTTATTAATCTTTTGATCATGTTTATTATTGGATTCTCATTCCTTCCACTAGGCGTCATTTCTAAACAATGTCATACACTAGGTTAGTTTATGAATCGTAATGTATAATTCTAAACATTTAAAATACCTAACGTAAGTTGAAAAGATTGTGGTTATAACCTATAATCATAAAAAAATTCTTTAGGAAGTATTTACTCCAAAATCCTTTATAATGGATTGTAATGAAAATGTGAATTATCTTAAGCATATCCCCTGGGAGTGTCATAACCAAGAGTGTAGAAAGGGCCATTGTCGTGTACCAGGATACCCTAGGTCAAGCCCGAAACACCTTGTAGGAGTATTCACTCATAGTTACATCTGTGCCAGAGCTGCCTCTACCTGCTCGTATCCAGATAGGGATATATTTCTTGGAAAATACCCAAAATCTATGCATTACCAAAATTCTAGGAAGATATTCTATACTAATACTCAAAGTATATCTTAGGGTAATGTTTTCTAATCAGAGTTTATATAAATATATTTCCAAGGTTGTTGCTAAACATTATCTGATACCAACTATAATGCCCTAACTCCAGTTACCCAGAGTCAGTGCATTATTTTAATACATTGGCATGATTACAAGGAATCAAGTCCCAAAGGACCAATTAGTTTAGCAGTCTTGGAAAATAGAATACATGCATGAACGTTACATTACATTATAAAATGAAAAACAACAACAAAATTGTCTCCATTTACCACATTCATATCCCTTAGATTATCCCTTCAGGTCAGTCATAATATAATTTTTCACATCCTGGGAAAAATAAGACATAGAATGGGGTGAGCTCAGATGATTAGTAAGGATAACAATATAGCGGAAACTTTCATAAATAAGCATAAAAATTTAAGGCAATGTATAAAACTAAAACAAAATCCTTTTAAACTTAAACATCAGCATAATATGGCAAATATAATCACATAATTCCATTTACTTATTCACATGGATATTCTACTAGTCGAATAATCACATTTATTATCTGTAGGTAATTTCATAATGATGGAATACATAATGCCAGACTTCATAACCACATAGTCAGGGCCTTTGTGCCAAGACTACAAATAATATTTTTTCAAGGCCATGTGTCAAGACACTAGTTTTTCTCATGAGACATACCGATGCATCGAGGAGCTATAGTAGGATCCACCCTTCACATACTAAGACCAATTCATTCCTCATATGAAAATGTTTAAACATAACATAAACATTCGTTTTAAAACTAGCATACGAAATATCAATACTTTATCCATAAACCGTGAATGTTAAAAAAATAAAACATCCACAATCAAACATATCACAAAAACTTCAATAAAATATGGATGACATGTATCATAAAAAACAAACATCGATCAAGAATAATATTCTGTAAAGGATGTTGACATAGTTGAAAATGATCAATTAAAATCTTTGAGAGAAATATCATTTTTTCCTGAAATCATTTAAAAGTAAAATTAAGTAAGTAATTTATAAGATAGTTTTCAATCAATGTGTCATGTTCCACATTTAAACTATTGAAATTAATTAACATTTTAAAACATTCATGTCCATATAAATAAATCCTTAAAACCATTTTAAAAACATGGAAATTAATAAGAAAGGTTTAGAAGAATAAATCATTAAAACATTTAAAATGATGTTTTAGTAAAAATTCAATTAAAAATAATTCCTTTGAGAAATCTTTTTTGAAACATGGATATTGATAATAAATATGTCCCAGTAGATACTTATGTAAAAACAACCTCAGAAAATAAAGAGATTGTGAAATTAACCCTTACCTTGAACTTTCTTTTGGTCGAGGGTACGTTTAACCTTCTATATAATAACAATTGTATGTCATTAAATTATAATAGAACCATACTCATATTTATTATATCATACATGATTCATTTATGACTTTATACTACCCATTTAATAAATATTTCCATGTTAAATTAACATTTTGGTTAATAATCGCTTTCTTTATCGTACATGTTTTAACTTGTTATTCTCGGTCATATCATTTAGATCAACATTTAAATACTTCCAGAATATAAAACCTGATTAATATTTCATATATATTTATAATATACATATTTATAATAGATATATATATGAAATTTAAGACACCTTTTATGGAGATGGTAGGTCTTACGTACGTATAAACGTTGTTTCCGTTTTCGTATCGTATTGAACGGGAGTAAGTGAATAAGATATATGTATGTACATACATACATACATACATACATACATACATACATACACACACACAAATTTATATATATATCCAATATAATTATTATGTCATATATTACATAATTATTAATAATATATATTTTTATAATCATCATTGAATGGTAAACGTGGGAATGAATCTCATCGCGTCGGGGAGACGGTAATCCGTACGTACACACGAGCGACAATATCATTATATTTATGTTGAAATAATATTTAATTAGATGGTATATCATATATAAAAAATCATTAACATGTTATATTTATTATTTAAATCAGTTATACTCATTATTATACCCATCCAAGTAATGAACTGTTTGAATAACAAACTACACTGTCATGACCCGTCCTCGGGGCCCGTGCCGTGACTACCCCAAGCCCGCCTTCCATATGCCAGGGGCTGGCGACTAGCACCAAGGCGTAAATCCCAACAAAAAGGGAAGGCATTGCCTTTGAAAAGTAAACAAGCACCACAGAGCAAGCAAGCGGAAAAGTAAACACTAAGTAAAACTGTACAAGCTGTGCTGGAAGTAAAAAGGGGCCGGAAATACAAGCCCAACTGTAAAGTACAACTGAAAGGAAAAACAGCAACTGAAAAGGGCAAACTACAACGACGAGCCATCCTCCGGAAGTCCCACCTGAAGGGTGGGTACAGATAGCCTCCACTGCTCCTCGGGTCCACCTAACCGGTCCGAGTACGTCCCGCCCAGTGGTCCACCTCCAGGTACTGTCCTGCTCCGCACGCCTCCTCCACGATCAGCGTTGTCCGTCGTCTGCAACCAACACCACGAAGTGTGGGCATAGCCCGTGCAGGGGTGAGTATAAGCTACTCAGTAGGGACCCCGAGACCCCCGAAGGTCTCCCGAAATCCACAAAGGATAATCCACAAAGGAAAGATACAATCAAGAAGTAACATCTGACACGGCTTAGGTATATGCCCATACATATACCTAAGTCTTCAATTCCCGTTCGGCTCCAACGTCCGAGCCCAAGCACAACCCAGTCCACACAGGAAAGCAAAATGTATACCCATGCAGGATAGAGCAACACAATCCACAAAGGAGAGTAACACAAGATTTAGCTCACATAGGTATACTTCTTCGAATGACGATAAAGATGGTCATTGAACCATCTAAGTCGTCGGACCCACGAAGGATCGATAGGTACTAACCTTGCAGTGACCCACACAGGATCGGGCCCACGCAGGACCTGTAGAAGTTGGCTCACACAGAACCGCTGAGAGATGACCCACATAAGATCGGGCCCACACAGGACCGGGCCCACGTAGGACCTGTAGGCGCTGGCTCACACAGAACCGCTGAGCGCTGACCCACACAGGATCGGACCCACACAGGATCGGGCCCACACAGGACTGGCAGCACTGATCCACGTAGGATCGCTGAGTGCAGTAGTCGTCGCAGTCCGCTGAGGATCTCTGCACAGTCGTCGCCGCAGTCCACTGAGGATCTCTGCACGGTCGTCGTCGGAGTCCACGGAGGATCTCTGCACAGTCGTCGCCGCAGTCCACTGAGGATCTCTGCACGGTCGTCGCTGTCGAAGTAGCAGTCGCAGCCAGCACTAGGGTTCCCGCACACAGCAAGCTCGTTCGGGAAGGTCCGCTCCATGATCCGAGAGTCTGATACATCAACTGACACGAAGTCCGAAGTTGATGTATCCAAAAGTTCCGTATCGTCAACAGGAACTCAACGTCGCAGACGGCGCGTCAATCGGACGCCCGGTCTGAGAGATATTGGCATTTTCGTCCCAGGGGCCCGGTTGGTTTTTAAGGCAAAACCAACCCGACCGCACTCCACCTGCGTCCAAACCTCGGGCGGAGTATTCCAAAAGATCCTTCTCACTTAGAGGAATTCAACAAAGCTGACGGCACGTCAATCGGACGTCCGTAGCTCAAGATATGAGCGTTTCCGCTCCGAGGGCCCGGTTGGTCTCGTGTACGAACCAACCCGGCCGAACACAAAGTATTCCGAAACCTTGAGTGTGATATACCGAAACCACCGTCTCGATCCAAGGATCGCGTTGCCGCTGACGGCGAGTCGTTTGGAGGCACGAAGCTCAAGATACGGGCGTTTGAATGAAAACGTCCGAAGATGGGGGGTACGGGCCCGGGCCAACCCGGCCCGACCCCCCCCTGGGTCGGCCCGAACCGGGTCGACCCGAACGGGGTCGACCCGACCCGGGTCCGACCCGGCCCGGCCCGGCCAGGGCCGGTCCGGCTCGGCCGGCTCGGCTTGGCCGAGCCGCGCGGGTGGAAGCCGCGGGCGCTGACCCGCGGCTTGAGGAATGACCGCGGCCCGCGTGCGGGCTGCGCTGGCGAGCCGCGGACGCGCTGAGCCGCGTCCGCCTGGATGAACCGGCCCCGCGCGCCGCGGGTCCGTTTGGCCGCCGCCGCCGCGGCTTCAGCCGCGGCGGATTTCGTCCGGCGGCGCGCCGGGGCGCCGCCGCCTCCGGCCGCCGGCGCCGCCGCGCCGGTGACCCGCGCCGCCGGCAACTTCCGCGGTCCGCCGGCGTCGCTCCGGTGGCTCGTTTTCTTTCCCGTCTGCGCCGTTGCTCCTCCCGGGACCTGTTATTTACCGCGGGATCGTCAAACGTCCGCTGCGGCATGTTCCGTCGTCGACCGTCAAATCCGCACAAAAAAAATGAAGAACGGCGGAGGGTCGTCGGGCCGTGTTCGTTCGGCCAGCACCCTCCGCGTTAGAGATAAACAACCGAGAGAAAAATGATCAACACATGATCCAACAATTTTAATTAAAATAAAATTGTTCATTGAAAACCGGGTTTTTAATTTTCAAGAACGTTCATGAGAAAATTAAAAAAAGGGGTAATTTTCCAAAATGAATCCCTACCTTGATGATCGTCGTGCGCGGGCGTTCTTCGCGGAAGAGACCGTCGCGGAAGAGATCGGTCGTCGCGTCGTCGCGGGGAGGCGTCGCGTCGTCGCGGATTCCAGTGTTGAGTCGGCGAGCTCAATGAATCAAGAACAAAAGATTTAAATTATTAATATTTAAATCTGTGTTTCGTTTAAAACCAAAGAAAAGAACTTGAGAGGAAATCCGAAAGCACTCACCTCGAATGGTCGGTGATCAGAGATCGGAGATCGGAAGAACGTCTCGGGCGAAGGCGTCGTCGATTTCCGGGTTCGGCGTTCTTCGCGTTCTTCGCGTTCTTCGCATTCTTCGCGAGGGAGAAGAAGTTGCGAGGGTTCTCCCAAATCTTCTCAAGCGCAAATAACCAGAGGTTAAGCGTTGGTCTTATTTTATTATTACGCCAACGAATTTGAAAAACTGGTTAAGAAACGATCCATCAATTCGTTGAATTAATTCAACGAAAGAAACGACCATTTAATTCACGAAAGAAACAGCCCATTTAATTCACGAAATAAACCGCCCAATTAAATGGTCTGTTAAGAATTTAGAAAACGTGTCGGTTGACTTTCATTAAGACGGGTTTTCACGGGTGCGTTTCTTAGCGGAAAGAAACGGCGGGGCTCGTGCGGGCTCCACCTCACAAATATCCTACCAAGGGGGTAGGATATTTCTGGATAGCATCCTATCCAGTTCAACTCAGTTCAAACCTCCTTTAAGTGGCTTCAAGTGGCTTCCAAGTGGCTTAAGTGAAATAAAATAAAGCTGTCGCAAAATTATTTTATTTCTTAACTTTAAGCCCGAAAATTAAAAACCACACCTGAGTAAACGCAACTCCGGAAGAGGCGTTTCTAAGCGAATATCGGCGCTGAGATTTCATCGGTGCCCTCAGAATTCGATTCCGGGCACCGGTTCAAAAGTTAGAAAAAACCCGCTCGTCCGTTCACTGAACGTACCCGAGCCAAACTTCAGAAAATGATTCCGGGCACACCGGGCCTCGGAATCAGGCGCCGTCAGAAACTGCGTTCTTGTAAAATTCCAAAGAAAATTAAGAAAAAAAAATTCCTTGAAATTTACGGGTCTTACGTTACTCCCACCTCAGGACTTTACGTCCCCGTAAAGATACATCAAAAACTAGGGAAACAAATGTGGGTACTGAGCACGCATCTGAGCCTCCCGCTCCCAAGTGCTCTCCTGGAGGTTCCCGTGCTGCCATCTGATGCGCACAAGAGGAATCGATCGCCCACGTAGGACCCGCTCCTGTCGATCCTCTATCTCCACTGGGACCTCCGTAAAAGTCGCTCCATCATCCACGTCTAGCTCCCCATAGTCAATGATGTGAGTCGGGTCGTGCACGTATCTCCTCAGCTGGGATACGTGGAAGACATCGTGCACCCGGTGCAACTGAGGTGGCAGAGCCAGGCGATAAGCCACCTCGCCAATCCTGCTGAGGACCTGGAAAGGCCCGATGAAGCGTGGAGACAACTTGCCGCCTCGGCCAAATCTCCTCAAACCACGTCGAGGTGAGACCCGCAAGAAGACGTGGTCACCATCCTCGAACTCTAGTGGCCTCCGCCTCCTGTCAGCATATGACTTCTGCCGGCTCTGTGTTGTCCTCATTCGCTCCTGGATGAGCTGGACCTTCTCTGTCGTGGCCCGGACCATCTCTGGTCCCACAAGTGCTGACTCTCCAGGGTCTGTCCAGCACAAAGGAGATCTGCAAGGCCTGCCGTACAACGCCTCGTAGGGTGCCATCCTGATGGTGGAGTGGTAGCTGTTGTTGTACGCGAACTCCACCAAGGGTAGGTGGTCCTCCCAGCTGCGACCAAAGTCGAGGACACATGCACGGAGCATGTCCTCGAGAGTCTGAATGGTCCTCTCCGTCTGACCATCCGTCTGAGGGTGAAAGGTGGTGCTCAGACGTAGTCGCGTCCCGAACGCCTCCTACAACCCCTTCCAAAGCCGGGAAGTAAAACGAGCGTCCCGATCGGAGACGATGGTCGATGGCACACCGTGAAGTCGTACAATCTCCTGAACGTAGAGACGCCCCAAGCTCTCCACTGTGCCCTGCTCTCGGATGGGTAAGAAGTGTGCCGACTTGGTGAGTCGGTCAACAATCACCCATATGGAATCGTGACCTCTGGAAGTGCGTGGAAGTCCAGTCACAAAGTCCATAGATATCCCGTCCCACTTCCACTCCGGGACCTCCAAGGGCTGTACCAAGCCTGCTGGTACCTGATGCTCTGCCTTCACCTGCTGGCAGGTGAGGAACTGTGAAACGAACTCTGCCACATCCTTTTTCATGCCCGGCCACCAGTGCTGTCGCCTGAGATCCTGGTACATCTTCGCCACTCCAGGATGTACCGCCAAGGGAGAAGTGTGAAACTCTCTCAGCACCTCCTCTCGTAAGGTGACTGGTACCAAGGTACGTCCTCTGAAAAGGACATCGTGCTCTGCTCCAAGGGAGAAACCATCAGGTGCCTGTCCCGAGGATATCTGTGCACGCCGCGTCTCACAGTCAACATCCCCATGCTGTGCCTCTCTGACCCGCTGAAGAAGTGGAGGAGAGACTGTGAGAGACTGAAGGAAGGCTGCTCCGTCTCTATCCACGAAGGATATCTGCAAAGTGGCTAGCTGCTCTGTCACCTCCTCAAGTAGCTGGATGCCCGTCCTCCTGCTGAGGGCATCAGCCACCACGTTCCCTTTCCCAGGAGTATAGACTATCTCAAAATCATAGTCCTGGAGGAACTCGAGCCATCGCCGCTGTCTCAGGTTCAGGTCCTTCTGAGAGAAGATGTACCTGAGACTCTGGTGGTCAGAAAAGACTGTGAAGCGCTCGCCCATCAGATACTGTCGCCATGTCTTCAGGGCGAAGACCACTGCTGCCAACTCCAAGTCATGGGTAGCGTAGTTCTGCTCATGCGGCCTCAACTGACGTGATCCGTAGGCAATCACGGCCCGCTCCTGCATCAGGACACACCCGAATCCGGTCCCTGATGCATCGCAGTAGACTACGTATCCAACTCCCTCCTCAGGCAACCTCAAGATAGGTGCGCTGGTCAACCTCTGCCTCAGCTCCTAAAAGCTCTGCTGACATCCGTCTGACCACACGAAGGGTTTCCACTTCTTCGTCAACGCTGAGAGTGGGGCCGCAACTCTGGAGAAGTCCGGCACAAATCTCCGATAGTATCCGGCTAGGCCCAAGAAACTCCGCACCTCTGTCACGCTCTTGGGTGGCTCCCAAGCTAGCACTGCCTCGATCTTCGCGGGATCCACTGCAACTCCCGCCTCAGAAATGACGTGCCCCAAGAAGTGGACCTCACGTAACCAGAACTGACACTTCGAGAGATTGCCATAAAGCTGGTGCTCTCAGAGTGTGTCTAGTACAACACGCAGGTGGTAGGCGTGCTCCTCCTCCGTCGTCGAGTACACCAAAATGTCGTCGATGAAGACCACGAAAAATCGATCGACGTATGGCTGGAAGATCCTGTTCATGAGGCTCATGAACACTGCTGGAGCGTTGGTCACGCCGAAAGTCATAACCAAGAATTCGAAGTGGCCATACCGACACCTGAAGGTCGTCTTCTGCACATCCTCGTCTCGAACTCTAAGCTGATGATAGCCTGACCTGAGGTCTATCTTCGAGAACCACCGTGCTCCCTTGAGCTGGTCGAAGAGATCATCAATCCTGGGTGGCAGATACTTGTTCCTCACTGTCACCTGATTCAGGCGACGATAATCGACACACAGTCGCAAGCTCCCGTCCGCCTTCTTGGCGAACAAAATCGGGGAAGCCCAGGGCGAAACACTGGGTCGGATGAACCCCTTGCCCTGCAAGTCCTCCAACTGTACTCGCAGCTCTCGAAACTCAGCGGGGGCCATCCGATATGCTGGAGTGGATATCGGGGTTGTCCCGGGTTACAGGTCAATATAAAAGTCTACCTCTCTGCGAGGAGGTAGTCCTGGAACGTCGTCGGGAAAGACGTCCGCGTACTGATCCACCACTGCAGGAAAACTGGGACTCCGCACGTCAACTGCTCCCAGGATGAGGCTAGCCAACTTATGAGTGATGGGCAGACCTCTCCTCTGCGTGATTCCATCCTGTGCTGCTAAGGCTCCCTTCTCGCCGGTGAAGGTGAACCTGCTCCCGTCGGTGCGCACACATCGCACCTTGCGCCTAATGCAGTCAATCTGAGCATGGACCGTAGATAACCAATCCATGCCCAAGATGATGTCGTAAGGCCTCGACGCCGCTACAAGAAGATCCCAGCCGAAGCTCTCACCTCCTAGAGTAAGCTCACACTTCCGGAACCAGTGCGTAATCGTCGAGTTTGCTCCCGTAGGAGCCTCTAGCCGTAAGGATCGAGCCAACGGCTCTGTCGGAATCTCCGAGCTCCGAACAAGGGAAGTGGCTATGAAAGAGTGACTCGCCCCTGTGTCTATCAGAACTGCAGCAAGGGTGGAATAGACACAGATCGTACCTCGAATCATCTCTGGTGCACCGTGGTCGTAGGCCTCCGCTACCTGGAGCTGAGCCTGTCTCTGCCCGCCAGCTCCCTGTGGTCGGGGCGGGCCTCCTGGTGGTGGTGGTGGCAGAGCCTCAAAGCGTCGCCCACCACCTGCTGCTCGGCCAGCTCCTCTGCCTCGTCCGCCTCCTCCCTGCGGACCGCCACGGTCGACCCTCTGCCTCTGCCTGGGTGGCCCCTCCACCGTCTGCTGCCCCTCGGTACGACGGGTCGGGCAGTCACGAGCCATGTGGCCCTACCCGCCGAACTCGTAGCACTGTCTGCCTCTCGGAAGGCTGGCTCCGGGCCGGGTGCCCTGCACTGCTGAGCCAGCGTCCCGAGGTCGCCTGCCGGAAGGTCTGGTCCGCCTGGAACCCTGAGTCATCCGCCGGCTACCAGCTGCCGAAGACTCCGCTATCTGCCGCCCTGCGGTGGGTCTCGCTGTGGACTCAGCCAGGAAGCTCTCGATCAGGAGGGCTCGCTCCAGTACCCCTGCCTGGGTCGGGATGCTGAGGGAGATCAGCGATGCCCTGATCTCGTGTCTCAAACCCTTCTCGAAGTTCCGGGCCCGGAAGAAGGGGTCCCGTACCATGTCCGTCGAGTACCGAGAAAGGTCGGTGAACCTCGCCGCGTACTGAGCGACCGTCAAGCTGCCCTGCCGCAGCTGAAGAAGCTCCTGGATGCGCACCGCTCGGAGGGTGGCCGGGACGAACTCTGAGCGGAAGAGGCTCTCGAAGTCCGTCCAGATGAGGGAGGCCTCATCGTGTACCTGGAGCATCAGGCTCCACCAGCGTCCGGCTGCTGCGTGCAGTAAGCTCGCCGCGAGGATCACCATGAGGTCTGCTGGCGTCCTCACTAGCCTGAAAACTCGGATGACCGCCTCCAACCAGTCCTCGGCTGCCTGGGGGTCCGACTCCCCACGGAACCTGGGTGGTCGCTGGCGCTGGAACTCGTGCAGAGCTCCGAGGCGTCGTGCGTCGTCAGCTGCCAGTGCTGGAAGCATCGGGGGCTCGGCGGGTAAAGGTACCGTCGGTGCCTCTGCTGTCAACGGGCCCTGTACCGAGGCCTCGTCGCTCGGCGGGCTGTCGCCGCGCCCTACTCTGGGAACCCTAGCTGGCTGCTATCGTCGTGCCATCCTGAAAAGGAAACAAGTATGCCATGGTCAGAACAGTATACCTGGTGAGCTGACACAAGTAATCACAAAGAAAACTTGAAACACACATGCAAACAATGTTTTCGTACATTAAGTCGGGAATCAGAAGTCAGGGTCCTGGTGTATGGATACGTCGGCCGCCGCACCAACACTGGACTCCCTGGACTGATAACCACACTCAATACACTAAACACTTTTGCTTCACATAGAAGAAAGATCAGAGTCTGCGGTAGAACCGACCACCTCTGATACCAATTTGTCACGACCCGTCCTCGGGGCCCGTGTCGTGACTACCCCAAGCCCGCCTTCCATAGGCCAGGGGATGGCGACTAGCACCAAGGCGTAAATCCCAACCAAAAGGGAAGGCATTGCCTTTGAAAAGTAAACAAGCACCACAGAGCAAGCAAGCGGAAAATTAAACACTAAGTAAAACTGTACAAGCTGTGCTGGAAGTAAAAAGGGGCCGGAAATACAAGCCCAACTGTAAAGTACAACTGAAAGGAAAAACAGCAACTGAAAAGGGAAAACTGCAGCGACGAGCCGTCCTCCGGAAGTCCCACCTGAAGGGTGGGTACAGATAGCCTCCACTGCTCCTTGGGTCCACCTAACCGCTCCGAGTACATCCCGCCCAGTGGTCCACCTCTAGGTACTGTCCTGCTCCGCACGCCTCCTCCACGATCAGTGCTGTCCGTCGTCTGCAACCAACACCACGAAGTGTGGGCATAGCCCGTGCAGGGGTGAGTATAAGCTACTCAGTAGGGACCCCGAGACCCCCGAAGGTCTCCCGAAATCCACAAAGGATAATCCACAAAGGAAAGATACAATCACGAAGTAACATCTGACACGGCTTAGGTATATGCCCATACATATACCTAAGTCTTCAATTCCCGTTCGGCTCCAACGTCCGAGCCCAAGCACAACCCAGTCCACACAGGAAAGCAAAACGTATACCCACGCAAGATAGAGCAACACAATCCACAAAGGAGAGTAACACAAGATTCAGCTCACACAGGTATACTTCTTCGAATGACGATAAAGATGTTCATTGAACCATCTAAGTCTTCGGACCCACGAAGGATCGATAGGTACTAACCTTGCAGTGACCCACACAGGATCGGGCCCACGCAGGACCTGTAGAAGTTGGCTCACACAGAACCACTGAGAGATGACCCACACAGGATCGGGCTCACACAGGACCGGGCCCACGCAGGACCTGTAGGCGCTGGCTCACACAGAACCGCTGAGCGCTGACCCACGCAGGATCGGACCCACACAGGATCGGGCCCACACAGGACCGGCAGCACTGATCCACGTAGGATCGCTGAGTGCAGTAGTCGTCGCAGTCCACTGAGGATCTCTGCACAGTCGTCGCCGCAGTCCACTGAGGATCTCTGCACGGTCGTCGTCGGAGTCCACGGAGGATCTCTGCACAGTCGTCGCCGCAGTCCACTGAGGATCTCTGCACGGTCGTCGCTGTCGAAGTAGCAGTCGCAGCCAGCACTAGGGTTCCCGCACACAGCAAGCTCGTTCGGGAAGGTCCGCTCCACGAGCCGAGAGGCTGATACATCAACTGACACGAAGTCCGAAGATGATGTATCCAAAAGTTCCGTATCGTCAACAGGAACTCAACGTCGCAGACGGCGCGTCAATCGGACGCCCGGTCTGAGAGATATTGGCATTTTCGTCCCAGGGGCCCGGTTGGTATTTAAGGCAAAACCAACCCGACCGCACTCCACCTGCGTCCAAACCTCGGGCGGAGTATGCCAAAAGATCCGTCTCACTTAGAGGAATTCAACAAAGCTGACGGCACGTCAATCGGACGTCCGTAGCTCAAGATATGAGTATTTCCGCTCCGAGGGCCCGGTTGGTCTCGTGTACGAACCAACCCGGCCAAACACAAAGTATTCCGAAACCTTGAGTGCAATATACCGAAACGACCGTCTCGATCCAAGGATCGCGTTGCCGCTGACGGCGAGTCGTTTGGAGGCACGAAGCTCAAGATACGGGCGTTTGAAGGAAAACGTCCGAAGATGGGGGGTACGGGCTCGGGCCGACCCGGCCCGACCCCCCCCCTGGGTCGGCCCGAACCGGGTCGACCAGAACCGGGTCAACCCGACCCGGGTACGACCCGGCTTGGCCGAGCCGCGCGGGTGGAAGCCGTGGGCGCTGACCCGCGGCTTGAGGAATGACCGCGGCCCGCGTGCGGGCCGCGCTGGCGAGCCGCGGACGCGCTGAGCCGCGTCCGCCCGGATGAACCGGACCCGCGCGCCGGGGCGCCGCCGGCAACTTCCGCGGGCCGCCGGCGTCGCTCTGGTGGCCCGTTTTCTTTCCCGTCTACGTCGTTGCTCCTCCCGGGATCCGTTCTTTACTGCGGGATCGTCAAACGTCCGCTGCGGCACGTTCCGTCGTCGACCGTCAAATCCGTACAAAAAAAATGAAGAACGGCGGAGGGTCGTCGGGCCGTGTTCGTTCGGCCCGCACCCTCTGCGTTAGAGATAAACAACCGGGAGAAAAACGATCAACACATGATCCAACAATTTTAATTAAAATAAAATTGTTCATTGAAAACCGGCTTTTTAATTTTCAAGAACGTTCATGAGAAAATTAAAAAAAGGGGTAATTTTCCAAAATGAATCCCTACCTTGATGATCGTCGTGCGCCGGCGTTCTTCGCGGAAGAGACCGTCGCGGAAGAGATCGGTCGTCGCGTCGTCGAGGGGAGGCGTCGCGTCGTCGCGGATTCCGGCGTTGAGTCGGCGAGCTCAACGAATCAAGAACAACAGATTTAAATTATTAATATTTATATCTGTGTTTCGTTTAAAACCAAAGAAAAGAACTTGAGAGGAAATCCGAAAGCACTCACCTCGAATGGTCGGTGATCGGAGATCGGAGATCGGAAGAACGTCTCGGGCGAAGGCGTCGTCGATTTCTGGGTTCGGCGTTCTTCGCGTTCTTCGTGTTCTTCGCGTTCCTCGCGTTCTTCGCGAGGGAGAAGAAGTTGCGAGGGTTCTCCCAAATCTTCTCAAGCGCAAATAACCAGAGGTTAAGCGTTGGTCTTATTTTATTATTACGCCAACGAATTTGAAAAACTGGTTAAGAAACGATCCATCAATTCGTTGAATTAATTCAACGAAAGAAACGACCCATTTAATTCACGAATGAAACAGCCCATTTAATTCACGAAATAAACCGCCCAATTAAATGGTCTGTTAAGAATTTAGAAAACGCGTCGGTTGACTTTCATTAAGACGGGTTTTCACGGGTGCGTTTCTTAGCGGAAAGAAACGGTGGGGCTCGTGCGGGCTCCACCTCACAAATATCCTACCAAGGGGGTAGGATATTTCTGGATAGCATCCTATCCAGTTCAACTCAGTTCAAGCCTCCATTAAGTGGCTTCAAGTGGCTTCCAAATGGCTTAAGTGAAATAAAATAAAGCTGTCGCAAAATTATTTTATTTCTTAACTTTAAGCCCGAAAATTAAAAACCACACCCGAGCAAACGCAACTCCGGAAGAGGTGTTTCTAAGAGAATATCGGCGCTGTGATTTCATCGGTGCCCTCAGAATTCGATTCCGGGCACCGGTTCAAAAGTTAGAAAAAACCCGCTCGTCCGTTCACTGAACGTACCCGAGCCAAACTTCAGAAAATGATTCCGGGCACACCGGGCCTCGGAATCAGGCGCCGTCAGAAACTGCGTTCTTGTAAAATTCCAAAGAAAATTAAGAAAAAAAAATTTCCTTGAAATTTACGGGTCTTTACATACACCACGACGTGGTGACGATAAGTCGTACGTACGCACGTATGGTGACTTTTACATTTATAGGATGGATAGAATAACGAATATGGTTGTACCGTATTTATAATAACTTCAATGTATGTAGGAGGTACTGGAGTTATTATTTTGGTATGGAAACAACAAAGAAAAAGGAAGTGGAAGAAGAAAAGAACATGAAAGAGGGTGGTGAAATTATTACCTCTTCTTCAGGTGTTTCTTTTTGCGTTGACCAAAAGGGCTCCATAGGTTGGATTTTTGATCAAATTAAGGAATCTAGGTTGATGTGAGGGAAGTTGGGAGGATATTCGGGTAGGGTGTGGCCGAGTAAAATGGCTTTAGAGGTGGTATTTTGAGACAAGTGGAAGGGAACTTTTATAAGAGGGTTGAGGCTCACTTTTGGAAAAGAATATTAATTTATTATACAATAATATTCGGTTTATAGTGGCTTTAATTGAATTTATTGAGATACTTAGGTGTTTTGGGTCAAAATAATTTCAACCAATTGGTTTTAGACATGTTTAGGTTACCATTTTAACCTTATCTTTTAGATTTAACTCTTAGTTAAATAGTTTAACGTTTACTGTGTCTTCTTGTATTCATAAACTATATGGTTAATAAACATAAGATAAACTTCCAAGAGAACATCAAGTGGTTCATTAATGAATTATATAATATTATTTAATCCCTTTTTCCTATCCTTAAATTTTTGGGAATATTATATCAACCTATAATATTGTAATTTAAAAAAAATAGTTTATGTCAATTTTGTCACTATTTGGTATTTTGTTTTTCTGAAAGTCAGAAAAACCTTATCACTTCGAAAAAAATTTATCTAATCAACCCTAAATTGTCATATTAACCTAGAAAATTCGTGGATGGATTTAAAACTTTTAAATTATATTTATTTTAATATTTATAATATAAACTATTTTAATATTTCATTTAGAAGGTAATTACTACATCATCATTGTGTCATAAATAAATTTAATTATTTAATATCTAAAAATTATAAATAAAATACCATTATGTAGGAAATTATTTTATATTTATATTTAATATTTATGATCGATTTTATCTTATTTATAACCCTATATTAAAAACGGTTGAGTTAATAAACATTGAATTTAACACTTTTAACTCTTCTTTAAATAAAATAATAATTAATGCCCTAATATAGTCCAAGTGGACCCGAAGAATCATATTTTATTCCTAAGTTTCTTTTGTTCAAATTACACTTATCCAATATAATTAGGACATGTTTTAATGTAATTATAATATCAATTTGATCTTTAATTACCCTATTTACTTTTAACCATGGTAAATAAAAGGCAAAAATTACTATTCACCAAAAATTATTTTCATCTTATTGAATCACATTTTACTTACTGATTTCAACCATGTCTCTCAGATTATTTAAATTCAACTCACATAAGTGGTAATATTAATTTTTATTCAAATTTGCTAACGTGCCTAGAAGGTGAGTAAAAGAGGTTAAAAATTTCAGTTAAATTTTAAATATCTAATTTTATTATAAAATGACTCCAATGAATTAAATTGAACTTATATTGGTTTTATATATCAATTTTGACTTAAAAAATATAAATAAAATATATAATTATTTAAATAAAAAGTCAGTTTTAAATAATAACAGTGGGTTTCACTATTCATCAAAAATTGAAAGTTTTCAGAAAAATACCAAAACTTTATCCTAAGATACATTTGATATTCAAAATTTAAAAGTGAAGTCTATTTTACCAAATTCAAAACATAGAAGTAGTGTTTATTAATTTAAAATTAATTCCCATTGTCAAAACCAAAAGGCGGGTTTTTAAAAAAGTAAAAACAATCAAAATATTGACATGTGTTTATGTCAAATTTAAATTTGAAATTACTTATAATGACATAAATTGTATTAAATGATAAAAATATAATCTAATTATACTTCAAAACCATTCAAATGCATAATTTAACACTTTATATTATTTCGATTAAAAAAGTTGTTTTCAATTAAAGCATAGTATTTTTCACTATTCGTCATAATATGAAAGTTATCAGAAAAGTACAAAAAATGTATCCAAACTAAACTTTTATGTCCTACTCCTAAAGAAGAATTTAATTTCATTCAATTTAATATATAAAAGTGTCAAATATTGGTTTTATAAAGGGTTCTCCATTAAAAGGTGGTAAAATTTCATTTTTTGAAAAATACTACTTTTATCTAAAAAATGAATTTATTCTTATATTATGTCTAAGAAACACATAATATGGATGTTAAAATTATATAGAGAATATAAGATTCAAAATGCAGTTTAATACTATTCATAACCGCTTTTTGAACAGCTGGTTTGTAATGTTGTGGTGTGCTCAAAACTGATGTTGCATGTAGCGCAAGCTATTTAATTACATTAATGAGATAATGTACTAAAAAATCTTGGGGTGTTACAATAACTACTATAAATATCCTAAATTCTACTATGCTTCAAATGCCCTAATTTTATCTCATATATCTAACATAGAAAAACTCACACTGGTGGTACTTCAATTGGTGAACTGTGTTGGAGAGGTTCTTGAATTCATGTCGATATCTATATATTCCCAAATATCATAAACGGAAGAGCTGAAATTTTCATTCAACCTATATAATAAATAATAGAAATTAAATAATCATCGATTAAATTCGTTTTCATGCCCTTAGGAATTCGTATCACCACATGGAAATACTATTATTTTAGTTTGCTTGAGTCCTCTAAATTTATTTATCTTGATCTATACCACATCATATCCATTGAAATATATATCTTTTCTCAGTATCACAATAGTTGATTCACAAAATAATATCGCAGTCTTGGAAATCCCTATCCAATACCACATTGACAACATCTCGACATTGAACTCAAATAAAATGATGAGGATGTCAACATATCACTCACTAATATGTCCCATGAAGAATATTCTGGTTTGAAATTAAATTCATCATGAAATCCCAAAATGATTTCCTAGAAATTTATGATTTAAAATACCCCATGTTCAATCCTAGTTCACTTACTAAGGTCTCAGTATGGTATCATTAATAAGATTCATTCTTAGTAATACATCAACTGATGAAACCTATGAAAATTTCTCTATTATGACAACATGTTCTAGATATCCTATGTAATATATGGTTTAAACTACCCTAACCATTCCTAATATGTTATTATCTCCATGCTATAACTTATATTTAATGGAAAACTGCCACATCCTGACATACCAGTAATTGAAATCCTCAAGCCTGCCTCTACTAGCCTTGGGGATAAAGACCAACATTGAGGTATCCACACAATAATGGGCAGAATTACCACTAATGGAAACCTATAAACTACTTACATGAAATCAAATATAAAATAAAATAAATGAATAAAACATAATTATTATTATTATAAAAAATAAATATATATATATTTGACAATAACTCTATATACAATGTGAATTGGTAAAAATGTAATCATCAAATATAACATTCATGTCCCAAACATATTTAACCCAAATAATAATGATAATGGGGAGTAAATCATAATTTTATCTCTTCTCCACCATCTATATATATCAACTTATTGACTCTAGCCTCCACTATAGCATCCCGAACCTAATCATTGGATCTGAGTTGGAATACTACAAGACCTCATGTGTGCCTCACCATATGTAAGAGATTTCCAACTAGAAGCAAGGGACATGAGTGAAATATTGGGGAGACTATACACTCTATATCATGTCATAGGATTGATAATAATAAATAAATCAAATAATAAATAGTCAGAGTAAATTTGGAAACAAAATAATGACATATATATAAGATCTCCAAAAGTGGTAATCCTATCCAGAGTACAAAACAGTATAAAAATACAAGATAAATGTAAATAAACAACCATCTATATGGTACTCTAGTGTCTGTCTCGGTCTGCTCCAACTCCAAACTCCAATGCTCAATAGTATTCCATAGGGCCCTTGTCCATCACCGGATCTCTGGTCAAAATCTACAAGCACACTGAAATTCCTGAGTAAGGTGTGAGTAAAAACTCAGTAGGACACAACCAATGCATCCTTACCTTAAGTTAAAAAATATATATAATAGTTTATATCCGTAGATAAGTAAATTCTCAGTAAACATACATGTGTCAAGTCATCATGCACGGACCAAGTCGTCATGCACCCCGACCCAAATGCTTCGGCTTGTGGCTGGTAAGAAATTATAGAACACATGTACCTCTATCAAGGCCACATAGTTCACCCCACCCTTTTTGTGGCTATTACAAGAACTTCGTACATTCTGTCAGGTCTATCTTTGGTCTTATTATCCTTTTAATCACCCATAACCCATGTTCGTAGGAAGCCTTAAACAATATCTACTATCAAGCTACTATACTTTACCCTCTATAGGGGTATCCACATCTTCCTTTAAGGATTTTAGGATTGTATTTTGAAGGGTACCTGACCATTTGACCTCGTAACTCCCACCCTCAAGGTTCTACCTATTTATCTTAGTATCCTCTATCTAGACACTATGATTTCACCTCTACAAGGGTTTTCACGCCTACCTTTAAGGAAGTTAGGACCGCGTCGGGTTGGGTAACCTCATATACTCAACATCTAGGTTCCACCTGAGTATCTTTTTACCTACAACTCAATTCCACAGTTAATGCAACGCACTAACAAAATTTTTTGTAGCAAGAAATGATAAGTCACACCAATATCAAAGTCAAGATAATCCCACATAAACAATTATGCCCACAGTTACTCGCACACTGACATGAAATTCATCACAAGCATGGGTTAGTCCAACTTAAACATCACATCATGATAACATCATATATATATATACCAACCAAAATGTAAAGGAACCTCCTAACACCAAATATGGGAATACCTATTCATAGTTTTATTACCATCAAAGGCGATACATCAGAGTCTCGAGTTGTTGGCACATAGATGATCGAGGTATATCCGGAGTTTTCCTAAAACCAAAACATATATTTTATTTCAAAATGAAATAAAATATTACATGTGATCTTAGTTTGTCTTTCCTAGATAAATTCCAAATTATCTTTAAAATACCACATGAAATGATATTTTTCTTTCCGGAATAATTTCAAAATTATCAATTTTAAAATATTAAACACAACAACAATCTCACAATTATCATTTTATAATTATAACAATTATCATTTGACAAAACATGTAATTATCCTATGATAATTTATATAATATTTATCACGTGATAATTAACATATAATTATATTTTAATAAATTGTGTAATATAATCATTGATAATATCATGTAGTTATTATTTGATGATACATTATAATTATTGCTTGATAATTATTCATCTTTATCTTTTGATAATTTTTATCAATTATCTTTTGATAAAACATCATAATTATATTTTAAAACCTCTTCCAAAAGACCCTTTGATAATTTCTATGAATTATCTTTTTATGATCAAGGATTATCCCTTGATAATTATAGGTTTTATTATTTTTATAATTATGTATTGATAATTAAATGTATTATTGTATGATAATTCTTTTCAATTTTCCATGAACATTTATACACAAAAATCATTTTTGGAAATTTCATATAAATTTTCCCTTAGGTAAATCAGTGTGATTTTCATTGGATAATCACACACATTATTATTCTCCAAGAACTTCATGTAATTACCCCTTTTATAATTTAAGAATTATTCTTTGATAATTTGGGAATTATACTTGATAATTTAGGTTTTACCTTTTGTAGTATATTCCAAAATTTGTACTTGAATTTAAGATGGATAAGACTAAATTAAAATATTAAATATTTTATATTAATCACATGATTTTTTTTTAAAAATAATTTAATAACTCCAAAATGGTGCATTGTATGGGAAATATGAGACAACCGATAGGTTCAGGACATGGTTTTAACCCTCTATGGGGTATAATATTTGTATGCTTCAGATGTTTGGATGGATTGCTCTCATAAATAACTTTTTTATATTTAATTAAATTTTAATTCATTTTTTGAATATTAAATAATTAATATCTCTAAAAAGGTGCATCTTATGAGAAATATGAGACAATTGTGGGGTCTGTAATATAGTGTTTACCCTTGGAAGGGTATAATTTTTATGTGCAATAAGTTTTTGGTGATTTTTTAAATTTTTAAGTTAAATATTAAATGTTATTAATTTAAATATTTATCTGAAATTTAATAAATTTAAATATAAATTTATTATTTTTACCTTGAGTCGTCTTCTTCAACGCCAAAACCCCCATTTTCTTATGGGGACTCATAAAAAATCGTGGATTTGAGCTTGTTTAGACCAAGAAATTTCAGCAATGCCTTAATGATGGGAAATTAATGAGTCCACCTTAATTTTTTGATTGAAACTATGGATTAAATTAATGTATTGAATTTGTGGTTTTGGATTTTACGCCTATGTAGTTTAGATTGCTTAAATAGTTTATCAACCATCAACCTTGGTGGATCTAATAGAGTTCAAGCGACCCCAGGTCTCGGTCCCCTTGCAGGAAATTGGTTTATTTCTTCTTCTTCCATATCAAGTCGACGTGACATCCATTCTTATGCAACACACTTGGGGTTCAAATAAAAAGTGATTTTTATTTTTTTTATTTATTTCTTTTAAATTTTTTGTTTCCTTCTTCCATTTTTTCACTATCATAGATTCATGAAAAATTGTCGAATTTACTATAAATGGTAAAACCTAAATTATCAAGTATAATTCAGAAATTATCAAAGGAAAATTCTTAAATCATTAAAGGGGTAATTACATGAAATTCATGGAGAATAATAATGTGTGTGATTATCCAAAGAAAATCACACCGGTTAATCTAAGGGAACTTTTTTATTAAATTACCAAAAATTATTTTTGGTGATAAAATTTTGTGGAAAACTGATGTTGGGTGAGCAATGTGACCTTGATGGAGGTATGTGTGTTCTTAACATTCTTACCAGCAATGAGCCAAAGTAGGTGGGGATGGTATTCGTGGAAGCTTGGTTATTTCATGATGACTCGTAACATGTATCATTACTAATAATTTACATATGTCTTGATATACACAATTTTATATATTTATGCACTTATGGTAAGGATGCATTGGTGGTGTTCTACGGAGTCTTGTACTCACACCCTACTCGGGCATTTCAGTGAACATGTAGATTTTATGACCAGAGATCCGGAAAAGGACAAGGGTCCTATGGTGGATAGTTGAGTGGTGGAGTTTGTAGTTGGAGTGGATTGGGATAGACACAATATTACCCTGTATATAGTTTTTTATTTACATTTATCTTGTATTTTTATGCTTCTTTATACTCTAGATAGGCCTTCCAATTTGGGAGATATTATATATTTTACATTATTCTATCTCCTCATTTAATCTTTTTGTTATTTATTTAGTTTATTCATTATTATCAATTCAGTGACATGATACAATGGGTATAGTCTCCCCAAGGTTTCACTTGAGACCCTCACTGCTAGTCAGTAATATCTTAGGTACGAGGAGTCGCGCATGAGGTCATGTAGCATTCCGACACGGGAAGTACATGTATAGGTGACCTATTGAGAAGTACTCATGTTACACCCATTATAACCCTCCATAGTGATAAAGGGTTAAATGATTAAATGATATGACTCATGTCAACAAGGTCTACCTTTTTTTAGGATCCTGTATGATAAGAACTCCACATTTAAGAGTGCTTGGGATAGAGTAGTGATCAGGATGGGTGACCTTTTAGGAAGTTTCCCACAGTGTCTGCACGTGTCTTTAGGGAAACTGGTGGCACCAAGTTGGCCCATACCTGACGACCATGTTAATATAGGGTGTCTCTACAATCAGTGGGGCCTATTTCTTACATTTGGTATCAGAGGTGGTACCCATACTTAAGTGCATTGCACTTCCTAGGTTGAGATATAGGGTCTAAAACAAGGATGTTGTTCTCTAAAGAGGGGGCTAATATAACACTCTGAAATGATAAAGGGTTAAATTTCTAAATGATATGACTCATGTCAAGAAGAAACACCTTTATTTTTGGGAGCCTACCTGATTATAACTCCACATTTAAGTGTTCTTGGGATAGAGTAGTAATCAGGATGGGTGATATTCTTGGAATTTCTCTAAGGTGTGTGAGATTGTGGACAAAGAGTACTAGAAAGAACAAGTGTTGTCTTGTGGTGAAATTCATTTGTCAGATGACACATTTAGGCACATGGGTGGACCCTTGGATGGGGACCACATTTCTGTAGGGAAACTGGTGGTACCTGGCAGTCCATGACCCAATGACCAAGTTAAGGAAGGGTGCTTGTACTGTTAGTGGTGCGTAGTTGTTACATCCAAGATCATACATTATCTACATATGTTTATTTTAAGGGAAACAAGTAGAATAAATCACAAGTTTAAATGTAGGTATGGGCATAATAGTACTCAATATATCCTTCTCAAGCATTGAGATAACCTCATAAACATATAGTGTCCACATGAAATAATAATAGGTAATGTGTATAAAAAATCACCTGATTTCATCATTAGACATAAAAATAATCATGATTGAGTTTGATAGACTTCCCATGGATCACTTTTATCACACTTTCAAAATAATTTTTTTTTTGAAAAGAGTATAAATTTGATATCACATCCCATCAAAGATTTATCACTTGATAATTCATCCCATATGCACAAATCCTAATATTTTAGAGGAAATACATATATCCTTATATCTTTGATGTGTTGTAGGAAATACACATCTCCAAATATAGTAGTCGTTTATATATTTAGACACCATATGAAATAATAATATCTTGTAATAATATTTTATGACAAGGTATTGGAGGAAATAATCATCTCTAGGTCCATCATTTCAAATTTTGGTCTCCCAATCCAAGAGAAATTAGTAAAGATAAGGGATAGTATTAAGTGCATCATCACCCACTACAGTCCCAAATATGTGGGCGAGAAAGAGTACCTCCACTCAGGTGAATTAGTTTCTATCTCTTTCTCATGCTATAAGAAAAGCACATCATAGAAATAATTTAAACTATCGCCATATTATTTTGTGACAGTTTCATTAAACTGCAGCTAAATTGGGTATCAGAATCCAACACATGACCATTTATTCAATTTAGTGGTGGTTTCTGGTAAGTGTCATAGTAAACATATATAGCAGTGGTTTTGGTGGTTTTAGAAGTAGTTTCATGTGAAAAAATGTCGTATTTAACAGTTGTTTAATTCTCCATGAATTTTTTTCCATTTTTTTACATTAAAACCGCCACTAAAACCACCATAAATACCACTAAATAGTAACATGAAATTATTTATTAGTTGTTTTAACCACCACTGATAAGAGAATATAAAACTATAGTAGAGGTTTAAACCACCACTAAATATGTTCCATTTCGTTAGCAGTAGTTTAAACTGCCGCTAAATAAAGATTTATAAATTAAAAATGCAGCAGATTCTATAGCCCCAGTACCAGTACCTTGGAAAAAACCATGTGCATAGAACATATAATAGAATAATCTAAACCATATAATAATGTTCAGTAGTTAACAGTCTAACAATATTTCATAAAAAGACAATGTACAGAGAACATATAATAGAATAATATAAACCATAATATCTCAACCATATAACAATGTTTTATAGATCTAAATATAAAATATTAAACTATATAGCAAAATTTTTTGAGTTTTAATCCTTCAAAATACATTTCATGAACATATAAGATGTATCCTTGAGCCATCCTAATAATTATCATTTATCCTAGTACTTAGGATAACATTGTAAAAAGAATTGGGTCTGATAACACTACTAATTATTTCTAGTTTGGACTTTATGTTTGATATAGATGAAGTTCTTAAACATGAATCAGTAAGATAATCACACATGAATCTATGAGAAAACCAATACTATAACACTTGTAAGAGGATGGTGTTTTTTAAATTCAGGTTTTTTATTAATATAAGCATGTTATCCTAGTTTTGGAACCACATTCAGTAATGGATGAAGCATGTGCCATGGAATGTTTTTTATTTCAACAAAATGTTTCCCAAGAAATTATTAAGGTGGGGAGAATGATCAGTATTATAGAAATTGTTTCCTTTTGTGTAAAGGTACACAACTATAATGGACCAATTGGAAATTTTCAGAATGAATTCTTGAATCTGAGGAGCTAGTATATGCAATATTTCATATCTCAAACATGACAATGAATTTTAAAACATTGGTTTGAGTTTAAACTAATTATTGATGACAGATTCATGGTCGAGATAAATAAGTGATCCGTGTATTTTACTGGTCGGTAGTGTGTCAATGAATTCATTGAAACACAATGGAAAGGTGGTAGGTTGATTACCCAACTTTTGATGAATAATGAGATTCATAGTTTGAATTTTCTGGCATTTCATGAAATAACATGGTATAATTGGGATCTAAGTCTAGATGATAAATACCTTAATTAAAAGACCAACTATTTAGATGGTAACCTCTTTAACATGTATATCTGGAGAATATTTATTGATGCTTCAGTGATCAAATTTGGAAGGGGAGACTGTACATCCATCTATGCATCATGTTAAATATGATGTAAATATTTTGGGTGTAACCCTTTAAAGATATACTGTATAAGTACAATGAGGGTTTTAGGGTGCGCTGAGATGGTTGACCCATTGTTGGACCCAGTCACACATCATCGAGAGACATGGCATCAAGGGTTGGTTCAAGGAAAGTCTAACATGCTTTGATGGAGTGTGTATCATAAGATCTAAACTGGCATATCAATATAATTTTTCAAAAATTTAAGTATGTATTTATTATTGGATCAGGAATTTGTAATGTTTAATAACTTAGTGTACTCCTATTCTAGATTGAGTCATTCCCAATATATTGACACCATCCTAAGAATGATGGGAGAGCGTCTATATACCAAGATAAATAATTAAAACCAATTCATTTTTGTTTATATGGAAGGAATATATGGGAGGTTTAAAAAACGATTAATTTATAGAAATCCTTAAAATATGGAATAAAATATTCAAATATTGGAGGGTAACACTCATGTGAGTGTTGGACCAGTTGTTGGATGTTTTTTTAGTTTTTTAGTTTCTTGATAACTAGAACTGGGTATAATTGTATTCCATGGTGAATGCTAGGTACTAGTTCAAATAAATACTTGGGAGAAGCTCAAGTCTAGGTATTAGGCTTGGGGTAACTTTTGATTATCTAGGTGTGTTAGATCAGGAATTCACTAGAATTTTTTTTTTAATGGTGACGTAAATGAGTAAGATTTGGTAAGATCAATAGATGTCAACAGAGGTTGGTTACAATCAGTGGTGATCATGCTCAAAGTGATATTACGGTACCTTGGATAAAAGGTGTCAGAATATGGATTTAGTGATTTCAACTATTGAAGTTGAGTTTTCTATAAAAATAATCAACCAAAATTTGTTCAACATGATTTTTTTCTAAAAGTAGTATGTGTTCAGTGACGAACAACTTCAGGATCATAGTGGGTTTAGATAGGTGAATTTTAATGGATTCTGAGAGCTCTTAAAGGAAAATATAGCGTTAACAGTATGATCTTGGTCAATTGGATTTCAACTATTTCAAAAAAATTGAGTACCAGGGGTAATATCCTCCTAATAAACATATTAAATGTATTGGGAGAACCTCATGGACATTGAGGTCTTGCATAAATAAGAAATTGTGATAATAAGAGTACCACAACCCAGAATTTACCATTAAAAGTTAAAATTTATTATGGATATATCTATATTCTAGTTGATAATAGGATTAGTATATGATCATTTCTCTATATATATGTGATTGTGTATGAACCTTCTTAGTGATTTGGTTGTTCGGTACAAACATTTTCTCAGGTTTTATCAGTTCATCGGTCGTATGATCTCTGTTTTATTTAAAGGACTTTTGGGAGGCTGGAAATGATATGTGGAATTTTAAGTTGGAATTACCAACCCATATATGTTGTTTCTTGTTTATAATTTCCTCTAGGGATTATCAATGATGAGAATTTCTAAGGTGGTATGGTTGTAAGATCATGTGTTTTGGAAGGGTTGAAATTTTCAAATGAATTTAGGTTTTTTCTTTAGTGTATGGGGTAAATATAAAATTTAGCTTCAGAATGAAATTATGAGAGTTGGAAAACATAAAATTTTTATTTTTATATATATTTTTTAGGCTTGAGAGGTGTCATGAATGTCTAAATGAGTTTTGAGAGCATCATAATTTTAAATCTCATTTTTTGGTGAGATGGCCTAAGGCGCACTGTTGGAGCATGGTTAGTACTAAAAATGTCATAAAACAATGATTTTTTTCATAAAGTGAATTTTTTTAAATAACATGAAAAACATCCTATAAAATCATACAGGACTTAGATTTTTTCACACAGTTTTTCAAACCCTGGCCCCAAAGTCGCACGACCATGCGATAACTTTGCAGTTTATGGTAGAGGTGTGTGCATGAGCTCTGCACATTTTTTTTAAACTATGTCCCCAACCCATGTAGGTTTTGTAGATGAGATAGTTCCAAAGTCATAGTTATCACATAGCTTACATAACAGTTTTAACATAATATGTGGGATGTGGATCTTAAGTAGTTGGAGATGCATTATTTATACATGGTTTGGAAAACTGTGCAGGCAAAATTCACACCCCTTAAAAAGAGGTGAAACTACATTTTTTACCTCTATAATTTATTATTATTTTCTCACAGTTAACAATGATTCATAGATCTAAATATAAGAATTTAAATTGTATAGAAACAACATCTGATTTTTACACCTTCAAACTACATAGGACATACTTATGATCGATAATACTTTAAACTACCTAGTCTAACATTGACCATCATGGGCTAGTATGTAATGAAAAAGATATTCTAGCCCTTTCCTGACATGGCTTTCTATTCTAATGATGTCCATCTACCAAACTGATTTTCAAAACTACATATGGATGGATTCTATGTTTCATGGGATACAAAGAGATTCCAAATCTCATATCTTAGTCCCATCCAAAATAATGACCAGCCTCAAGTCCTTCCCCTTGATAATGGTGTTGAATCTCTCTTATATATAGTCTCACTCAATGTGCTCAAGAACATAGTGGTTTAGCTCCTAAAGTGTTGAAATCTGCCCAAAAATCACTTAATGTTCACCTCCACACTTAGGTCTCCCTCAATTTGGATCTCCATTATCCTCCAAGTATTATACCCCCTATAGTGATGGAGCATGGACAAAATAGGTTATCCTACCATATAGGTCACACACCTCAAAGGATCTATTGTGATGAGTGATCATTCCCATGTTTCGAATGTGGTAAATGGTTGACCCAACATTTGTGGGCCCCATACTTGAATGACACAGTTGTGGGTCTTGGGTCTCCAACAAGAATAAAATGAATCAAATAAACAACATAATATTTAGTCTGAAATACTAATATACACATCCTAACATAACTTAAATGAAACTATTAAATATCTCCATCTTCCATATGGAACATAGATTACTTCATACTCCACCAACATCATGCTTCACCAATTATAGGCTCACTACCTTACTAAATCATCAAGCCATATCAAATTCAAATGCCTTTATCAAACATGGGGAATCATGAAAATGTTATGTGACTACATTATGACATACATGACACATGACACATGACACATGACACATGACACATGATACATGATACATGATACATGATACATGAACAAACCCTATGATTCCATATTTGTCCAACATATCAACAATACCACTAATCGTTGTCTGATGATGAACTCTTCTTGTCACCCTCTCCACCTCCATCTCTACCTCCTTATACCAGCACCTATAAGACAATTATATTGAAAATTAAATAGTGTTGTATATTAATATTTAAACTTAAAACCAATAAATGTTTGAAAATTAAATGATTTTGAAGTTGTGTGATTTACCTGCTCACCACCCATCATCGATGTATTATAACCATAGACATATATAGTCATCTTCTGATATAAATCAACCAACACTTTCTGTAAAGTGGACATTTGATCCCCTTATTCTTGAATTGTGTTTTTCATGGAAGCCTAATCTCACTGAGCATCACGAGTACGACCAGGGGTAGATCAAGATTCAATCCTCGATGACCTGCTAAAGACCTCTGATGGTAATAGTCCCAAAATCATCCCATGAACTCGACTAGGAAGCTCCTTCCCAAAAACTTTATATACTCGGTAATACTGGGAGACTGAGTAGGACTGTTCGCGATTGGAATCCCATTGTTTTATAATTTTTTATCTATAAATCAATTGTAATTCATATTAGAAACAATATATATTAACATATTGAAAACTAATAATAAGTTATTATAATGAAAAATGAATTCATACCCCAACTTCTTTGGAAGGCTGATTAACAAAACTCCCATGAGATTTTTTATGAACATCCAACCAAACTTATGTTTGGGAGGCTTGGTGTCCAAAAATATGTAACTAAATTTAACAAAGATAAAGAAAAAATTTAATATATTAAACAAATAATATTTTCTTATAAATATATAAATGAATGAAAATATTACTAGAGTCAGTCGGCCTCTAGAAAAACACTTTAACCCCGCAGTGTGAGGGATGATTTTCTTAGCCCGACTCATGCATTCTTCCTTGAAAGATCCAAAAATAAATAAAATGTAATTTAATAGTAATGTATAAAATTCCATATCATTTTAATATACACGTATAAATGTACAATGAGATTTATATAATAATATATATTTAAATACCATGTGCTTCTCATCATGATGTCTATTAATAAAACGTTTCCATCACTCTCTAGGTATCTCAATGGGTACCTTGTCATACATCTGTTGGGAACTCAAAAAAGTATCAATGACATCACCCCATAATATCCATTTAAATTCTTTCAATTTCTTTCCATGATTTTTCAATGTCCACTTTTATGCTAGTTCATCATCAACTGTAAAGTGGAAACACATCTATACACGAAAATTCAATTAAAAAATATTAGAATTTAATAACATAATGACATTCAATTACACCATAATTTTTAAAATTGCCTTTATTTGTGAATCAAAAACTACATTTTTCCAAGATGAAACAATATACCTCCAATCATCATACGTAATCAGAAGGGACATTAGCTCCCTGGCCATTTGACCTAGAATATGGCCAAGTAATCTTGTGGTGTTATCCATAGGGACACCATAGGAATCAAATGGGACAATTATCTTTAATCCAGCCAGATTCTCTACAAATGAACATTTCATATTTTCCCCCATATTTTCATTTTTTCCATATTTTATGAACAAACAGTTAGTATAAAAAAGTGAAATAAATTTATTCATATTAAAATTTGTACCTATAACAGTAACCCTATAATATCCTCACAAAGAACAAGGAGTCGCGCCCTGATCCCTCCCTACTAAGGTTTCTATGTGGGAAGGATTCAACTGATCAGTTGATGGGATGATCATGGAGGGTGTGAGAGATGGTGTTGGGGGAAAACAGATGGTATCTCAGATGATGTAGGGAGGGATACATATGGATCATCATCTGTCGGTGTGGTCGATGGAACTTTATAATTATTTCCCCTTGTAGTTCCTAATATTTAATCAAATTAAATTAAATTTAGACCATATATTTAAAAAAATATATGCATGAAAACCTTATAAATGATAAAATATTCATAGTACTAACAAAAAAATGAATAACAATGATAAATAATGAATCATTTTAAATAAGGTTTTCTATTACCTTCTTACTACAACCAGTTGTATAAACTTATCTTGAGGATTCCATCCAAATATTTTTTTGTATTTATAAAATATCCACAAATGACATAAATTTTTTTATAGGTATAAAATGAAGCCTTAAAGAAAGTTGTGTTCAACATGTTGATATATATCTGAAAAAGACTAAAACAAGACATAAAATCAATGGTAAATGATGAAATGGTTGATAGGTGGAGTATCATATTAAAATATTCAAATCAAAAAGGATTATGCCCATGGTGTGATGATATTTGAATGCCTTACAGTAAACTAGTCTATATATTGAATATGTAGTGGTGTGAGTGTTTCATGCTTGGGTGGGGTATTTGAGAGTTTATCAGTGGCTATTCTATAAGGGAAGTGATATCTATAATTTCTTAAAGGACACCAAATTTGTCTTGGATTGTGGAATGAGTTTTTTTGGTAAAGGTATGAACCATATTAGGTTACATGAAAAGCTTATAAGGGGTTATCCTTGAGAAATATACTAATTAGAATAGGTCCATGGGAATTATCTAGGATAAGATAGGGAAATTGACTTTGAATATTGAAACTTGTTGATAGAGAATATTGGGATGTGGGAATGGGTCGAATGACCCATAATAAGTCATTAGTATTGGGGAATCTACGTTAGTGGATCATTGGAAAGAATATTCACTTTATTTGGGTGTGTTTAGTGTAACTAGAAGATTTTAATTGGGGGAATAGCCTCTCTTGAGTGTGGGGATCCTGAGGGAGTGAGGATAAATCAGGATATAAGTAATAATTCTTAGTGAAAGGTCATGTAAGACATAGATAGTGTTTAAAAGAGTATGCCTTGGAGTAACTGAGTGGATTTTGATTAGTCCATATATGGAATTGGTTCATTGAAAATTCATCATTATTCACTTGATTATCCATTTTAGTGAGTTTTTTTATACTGAAATTTTTTTTATACCCATAATATGTCAATAACCATCCCTTCAATAGGTATTGACTTTATTCTTCCAAACTCGTTTCAAATTATATTTAATTCTATAATTTTTTTTGGATGTTATAGTTTTTTTATCCCATAAAATAAGGAAAAATAATATGTATAAAAAATTTTATTTTGATATGAGAATTTATTATTTCATTAAAATTTAATCATAGTAAATTACATGAGTATTTCCTGATTTTTGAAGGGTGAAAATGGTGCTATAATTTCTGTTTTCCAACTCAAACTCCCAAAGTGAGAAACATCCTATATCCATCTCATGTTTTTGTAACCAACATTTCAATGACGTAATTTTTTATATTATCTATGGGTGAAATTATTTTATTTTTTTAGTGAATAAATCTTCAAAACAATTCAATTTTAGTAGTTTTTATCTCAGTTATATTTTTTAATATATATGGGCTTTATAATCTAGAAACTTTATGACTCATTTTGTTATTCTATGATTGTTTTTATATCGTAATGGATTTTTTTTCATAAAAATGCCAATGAATAATTTATAAACTGTTTATAATGTGTCTATACTCCAAAATAATATGTTTCATAACCTCTTCATGATCAAGAATCAACATTTTCTAACAATTTTTTTTAGAAAGTGTATAGAGATTAAAATATATGTATAAACAATGTTTTACAATTTTTAATCTCTGTATTCAATAAAATCTATGTATAACCAATGTTTCCAAATATTATATATACTTATGATAAACCATTATTTTAATTTACAATCAGTGTATACACAATGTATTATTTTACTTTTTTAACCTTCCATTCCTATATAATCATAGTTGATGATTCAGTAATATATTATAACACATGATTTTATATATAATATAAACCATAAAATCAGCCCAAAAATGGAGTGAAAACAGATTCTTGTATCCTATCCAATGTAGAGTAAGTATAGACCATTTTCATAACCTAGAGTTACATTGAATTAAAACATCCATATGTGAGAAATAAATCAAATCATATAAGAAAACAACATTTTAAATAATTATCACCTAACATATAAATCTATAAAAATAAATTGATCTGATTTCATTATTCATAGTGAAATAATAACATATATCCTAATCATGGATCAAAAACCATTAAAATCATTACAATCCAGGTGGAATTTACTAGGTAGAACATCCCATGAGAGGGTTATTCACCTGTTTTCCAATAATAAATGCACATTTTCCCCTAAAGATGTGTTCTACCCATGAAAACATATCATATGTGTTTATAAAAACTTTATACCCCCTCCACATATGGCCACCCACATAGTTTGTAATAAACCATTTTACTAAACCATAAATATCATCCAATTTTGGAAAAAAACCAAAAATAAAATTTTTCAGTGTGTTACCTTCACTTACCAATTGACATTTGAGGGGTGGCAAGGTGGGGTTAGGATCAGTGGACAGTGGCAGTGAGGCACAATGAGGTGAGGTGTGGCAAGGCTAGGTGTGAAAAGGGACATCAAGGCAAGGTGAGGTGCGGAGAGGTGAGGTGCAACAAGGTGATGCATAGCGGGGAAATGAATATCAAGGGTCGTCGATGGGCGGTGACCAGCGGTGAAGAAGCAAGGGATTCAGGGAGTCATTAGGGTGGGTTCGGGGGTGCCAGAGGGGGTCGGGTGTTTCGGGGGAGGGGGAAGTGTCATAGGTATTAAATTTTTTAACTGTTTAGCAGTGGTTTATAAAAAATCTCCGCGAAATTATTTTTTTTTAAAATTAACATATGTTTAGTAAACCACCACTAAACGCTCTGTTTATTTTCATGTCTTATCTATGATGCTAGAGGGAACACTCATCTTCTTCTATATTATGTTATAGATATTGGGGGATAACCCATCTCGACCTATCACCAAGTGAATATCTATCATGTTTCAACCTAGAGTTATGGGAGGGAATGGGGAAGATATATTTATCAGTCATCATGGATATCTCTATAAATTTTTGGGTGAAAAGGGTATGGTCCTTTTCATACCACTCTATCCTTATTCACTGGGTGTGTGTAAAGTATGATACACCATAGTACTCACTACCACCAATATTTATCCATCGTGAGTTGCATCACATTTAAAGGCAGGAAATTACGCCAAATAATCACCTCATCAAAAATTAGGGAAATAGAATTATCATCCAAAAAGGCTTTCCATGTATCAATAGGTACTAAATCATCCCTAAATTATTCTCACTATATAATATCATATGAAACAAATAATGATTCAATAATAGTTAAATTACAATTATTTAATTAACCTAGTAGACACATTATAACATGGTCTATACTAATTTCCACCGAATCATCATAGGATGACATAAAATCATCAAAGGAATTTAACACTCTCAAATCATTACATTCTAGTGATAATAATTCAATAAAGATAAATTTTATTAATGAATTATTTATATTGGAACCACTGAACAAGGTTGATACCAATTTCTTCACTTGGTGGTTCATTAATTTCTTCTCAAGAAACCAATGGTACTTCCTCTACATTACTCAACCACTATCATAAAATTCCTGAATATTTATTTTAATGAATCTATTATCTCTTCCCTCAAGGATCAGAACACCATTCCTCATTATCTTTTTATCAATTATAGAACATTTACATGGTACTCTTAATCTCTTCATGATTGTATTTAATCATTAGGGGAACAATTGTTTCATCATTTATATGTCATCATGTCATTTACTTTAACATATTTCAACTATATTCACCATTATATCATTTACTATTAAAATTATTTTTCTATATTTTTTCATAATAAATTTTGTCCCTTAATATATATGAACACATTTATATCATCCAGTCAACTCTGATGAGTTCACTCTTGATAAAAATATTAAATTAATCACCAATTCTATTTAAATATATTTACTCATCCATGTAGTTATCTTATAAAATTCATACTTTATTAACTTCATGAGAAACCTAAAACATGTCTTTACTCAATTTATCAAATCCTTTTCACATCAATGAATTTTTCTCATCTATTATATTCATATATGGTCAAAATTTAAAATATATTTGACTAAAAATTATTTTTTTTGTAAACATATCTAGTATTGTAAATATTATATAAGAAGAATCATTATAAGATTCAAGGATAATATTTATTTTTTGAGGAAAACTGGTCTAAACATCTGAGTGGTCAATATAGATCAATCACAACTAATATTGGTTAAGTATCTAAACCATTGAGTAATTCAAGATTCTCGTATGAGATAAATAATACCTCAATAAATATAATTATTATCTTGTAAAAATAATATTTTACATAATTAATATTATGGATCCTTGAAATATCTATCTTATAAATTTATAATTCCTTGAATATATTTCCCTCATAAATTAACTCTCAGTAAAAAATGTAAATTTCTCACTTAACAACTTGTCCAAGAAAAGAAAAAATATTTTTATTTTACAAAAAAAAATATCTTACATTTGTCTTATCATTTTAAAATTAATTTATCTAACTTTTCTATCAAAATACCCCAAAATTTGTTCCATTGGATTTGAAATGTTGAGAGGGGACAACATAATTTTTAGTATCCAATTTGAAACCTAAAATCACTCTTACACAATTCATCCATTATCAACCAATCAGCAGGTTCCACCTAGAAACCCTATGCACCTCTTATGGTTCTTTCCACCATTCCAAGTTGTGTTTATCATGTGTTCTAATTTTTTTAATTCAGTATTTGATCAGAAAACCCAGAGTTCAAACCTCGGCATGAGTTGTGACATCCCGCACATAGTAGACATGGCCATGTGGGATGTTGGCCGATCCAAATAATTAGAAGGACCTTGTGTTTCATGGATGATACACCATTTTGTAGAAATAGCCATGTCATTAACTATATGATCAAGATGATATATTGTTCATGTTTTACCCACATCACCCACCATCTCACCCTTATTTAGGGCCGACACAACAAATTGTGAACCATCTAATCAATTGATCAAATGAATGAGGAAAGAATAATTTCCTTGATGTGGCATATCAACATTGTATTGTATGGGTCCTTCGATGGATAATCAAATGGATGAGATCCCTTATCAGACTCCACCACCATCCCCTCTTAAAAAATCACATCCAATACCAACCATGATGATTTTTCTAGGGTTTACCAAATATGATCACTACCAAAATTCATATCATGTTAAATCTTGAACCCATGATTTTAAATCTGACCTCTATTTTCCATGATTTTAAAATCTAAGTTTCTTAAATGTCATATAGAATATAGAAACACATAAAACTTATCTATATATTTTCTTTCAATATATAAAGCTTATTGAAATGATTAAAAAAGTGTTTGATATGTCTCATAAATTCATTTATAATGATTAATGGTAGACTCAAATATTTAACTAAATGAAATGTTTTTCAAAATATTTTCAAAAGGTTCCCAATAATTTCTCTGAATACATGCTTTATGTTCACAAAATTCCAATGGTATTAGGTTTATTTAACATTAAAAATAAGATAAATTAATTTAATAGTAGAATTTAATGAATGAGAAATGAAAAAAATAAGAGATAAGTTCTTGTTACTAATGGATGTTTTGATTTCAATGAACCACACTTTTTCCATGTAGATCTATTGATCTTTATCCAATCACCTCTGATATATGGTGGAAAGTTCCATTCAGTGGTTGATGCTTTTGAAAACTTCTCCTATAACCTATATTTCCTTCTAAATGGTGATGAAATATAGCGAAATATAGGACACAATTTCTTTCATTTCAAATAAGTTATAATTATTATTAATTTAAAAAATGAATCACCATCACAGTGCATAGCCAAAACCATGAAAAAAATTATCCAAATAAAATACATGGATAAACACCCCATTCTAGGCTCAATGAAATAATTTTTTTTCATAATATAACTTTTTGTTAATGATAGATTTATGATTATTCCATTTTAATGAAAAAATTCCTATTTATAAATAAAACTTCCCACTATGATCAATCTATGACACTAATGTAAACCATTTATTTCAAATGATTTTTATGGTCCCACATTTCTTCAGATGATAATTTTGTGTATAAATTTGATTTTATGCTATCAGATGATTATAAGGGGTAAAATAATAATTTTACTTATTAGATGATCTTAGATAATTTTTTTGACCACTCCGCTGGTCTAGGAATAGGGTTTTTACCCTATTACAAGAGTTTGGTGGAATTCTATGTTGTGGCAATTTTAGTAGAATAATTAATATGTAATATTTAACAAATTAAATATTAAATTATCCAAATTGGTTTTTCCAGTCATGTCATTTGATAGAAGTTTTGTATTGAAATTATATCTCCATCATTGAGTCCAAAATAGAGAATTTTTCCTAATCAGGGTGTAATCATAGGTCAGGAATCAGAGTCGGTGGAGACCCCTTTTCATTTTCTTTTCTTTCTTTTCCTATTTTATTTTCTTTCTTTTCCTTTGGATTATTTCACACTCCACCTGTGGCTCAACATTTTCATGAATGATATTTAAAATAAACTATGGAGAGAGATATGTAGAGGGAGAGGAATAAGGGTACCACCACAGAGCGCAATACACATCAGATCATCATGTTGAAGCCATAGATCTTGGAAATGTTCAATGATTCGGCTGATTCCACCCAAAGGTTTGTCGTTTTTATGTTTTTTTATAAATACATGTATATTTATCATTTTTATATTTTCATCCCCTATTTTTATTTCTTGGGACCCCTATTGGGATGATCAATAGCTTTTTCTATGAAAATAGGGGTTTCAGGTGATTTGGTGGTTTTCTGTTTGAGAAAACCTATGCACACGACATGTGGTTTAGAGAAAACATATTATGTGTTATACTTGTTCAGGTAGAATGATTTTTTGTAAGTACATTCCATGTATGGGATTTACAATATGTGTACTAGGACTTGTCTGTGTAGTTGAGTACTTGGCTAAGCTACCCGTATAATGGGAACATGTTGTATAATGTACACGACCATACACCATGGGGGATTCAAACTGTGTATATATACATGGCCAGACTATATACATGACTCAGACCTGTGTTGTGTGTGGAAATGTACCCCATGTAGGGTACATGCTGTTTATATCATCAACACACTATTTACTTGGGATTTTACATGCCAAGTCCTATGGGATTACACACCTAGGTGGGGCCTTGAGGGTACAAGCCATGTACTCCTCCCTTGCTACCCTTTGAGGGTTATTCATGCCTTCTTACCTATGAGTCATAATTGAAAACAATATTAGTTTATTCTATGTATTTTTTAGTGTAGATCGCGATGGTGGAACCCTTTTTGTGGTTTTAGGACTCATGGGAGGATTTTCAGAATTTTATCTAAATATAGAGGTTCAACCTGTAGTAATAAAATATAGTTGTCTCTTAAAAAAGAGACATGTAATGAGAAGGAAAGGTTGGTTTTTGGGACCAACCTAGTTTGAGAACTTTATTTTAGATGTTCCATGATCAATCTATCTTGACAGATTCTTGTGTATCTTTACTTTTAGGATGTATCCCTTGTGATATGTTCCCTTATAGCCCAAGTGTCCAAGAGACTAGTTGTTTCTGAGGATCCCCTATAGGATTCTTCTACTTATGCTTCAACCTAGAAGATCCCATGTAGGATTATTCTATGTTATTCTTTTTATAGTGGGTCCTTAGAGGGATTCCTTCATTGACCTACATACCTAGGTAATCTATTATAGGATTCTATTTCTTGTATACTATTACGAGGATCCTGAGTAGGATGCCTCTTCTTCTTACACCATCGTTAAGGGTCTTGTGTAGGATTTCCCTTTCTATGTATCATTATAAGGATCATGTATTGGATTCCTCTATTTTCATACCATTCGAGAACCAAAAGTAGCATTATTCATTTTACCTGTTCTGATAAAGATCTTGAGTAGGATGTAATCACTTACGTATACCTAGAGGATCCAAAGTATGATGCATCTTCAGTGTTTTGAATCAAGGGACCAAGTGGGTGCCTGATGTTTGACTGACCCTGAGATAGTAAATTGGGTTTGGGTAGATATGTTATCATGTGTCACCTTATAACCTGCACTAAACTTGTAAGACCATAAGTCTTGGATTTAGTGGATGTTTTGGCATTCGAACAACCTCACACTTTTATATTTCACGTGTTTACTACTGATTTAGTGATGATTACCACAGGTACTTCTAGGTTGGTGGTTTATGAGATTGACAAGATGCATCTTCCTTTCTCTTGGGTATCCCAGACATATTTCCTTGGATCCGTTCTATGAGATGTGTTATTTCTTATATTTATTTATATACCCAGAGGTACTACCTAGGATCTATCTATTGATCATGTATATTTGATTATTATATTATTGGGATTTATAGTGATGCTTTATGGGATCCATCTATTGATCCTTTGATTATGATATAAGGGAATGAAATCCCTAGTAAGAATACTCATGGATGATTATTCTCTTCTAGGTGAAGAGGATGTTTCTTCTCACCTCAGGTTGTTATATGTTGAGGATGATTACAGTATCCTTGATCTAATTATACTCATGGATGATTATGCTCTCCAGAGTCATAGGGATGATGAAGATATCTGGAATCGATTACTTGACCGCAATTTTAGACAGAGAATTTCACATCATCGGATACTCATGGATGATTACACTCACCTAAGTGACAGGGATTATTATTATCTCCCAAATTAGATACCTATTGTGGTGGACATGGAGTCTCACCGGGGATCTCTCTTTCCATCACATAAGGGTTAGAACCTTATGGATTATTCAAGTCGCAATGTCGTGACCGCCTATAGATCGGGACCTAGGGATTAGACATTGTAATAGATTTACATGAAATGAGTGGAATGATATCCATAACACTAACCATTTACAATATTTATAGTTTTACTTCCATGGAATCTATTATTATAGTGATTTAAGGTGAGTAAGGGTGGACCTAGGGCTAGGATGAGTATCCCCATGTGGTGATGTAGCTTTCTTCAAAGAAATTTATGGTTTTTGATGAAGCAGGTATTGTCTATTGGGATTAAGTACCTCGAGATCAACTTAATTATGTACGGATTGAGTGGTCTAAAATCTAGATAAATTACCTTGAACAAGATGTCCAGGAAATCCGGATTACAAACCCAAGGATTGACTGATGATGGTTTTATGATATTCATTCACCTTACACTGGTATATTAAAATTTATGTATATCTATATAGGTATGGGACTATACATTTATAAACATATAAATATAAATACACTTGATAACATCTTGACTAGTTGATCAGGATCACAGAATCAGGGTTCTACTATAGTTTCATGGTATTTTTTTATTTATCTTTTCAGTTTTATCTCAGCTAGGCTGAGAATATTGAGTGATCATGAACTTATGATAGCGAATTTATAGGTTCATTATTGTGGTGGACTACTAAGATTATATTATCACCCCTTTATGCTCACCATGGTGTGTGTTCAGACCTTGTGTATTCTTTTTAGGTTGATCACAGATGCATGGTGGTTAGGGTAGAGGTCCAAAGTTAACATATCACGTAGAGACACTCATGTGGATACTTCTGATCAGGCTGATGCAGTTTGAATGTGTTTGGGGTCCAGGTATGTTGTATGTATCGGAGTTAGTAGTACAGCTATGTAATATTATTTTATTTTATTTATTTTTACTCCTATATATATGGTCGGCCATTGGGTGACCAGTGTTGTATGTATGACATGGATTTTTCAGATTTCTATAGATTTTCATTTATTATTATAACATGTTCTATTTGATTTTATTCACTGCTTCCACACTCTATTTATATACTATTGTGCATGATACTTAGTTATTTACAATATTTTCTTACTCTGACATGAGGGCATAGTCTTCCCACTAACACACCTTGGGCCCTTGCTTCTAGTCAGCAACCTCTTGCACATAGGGAGGCATGTTTCATGCCTCATAACAAACCATATTGGAGCACTGGTTTATTATAACACAGTTTGGGACATAAAAAAGTGGTATCATAGGTGTTATATTCCTTGGAATTACTATTTGAGATATGTACGGTGAGAGTATTTGGAATGTGTCAGAACCTATGATAGATATCAGACCGGTGCATCGAGAACACTTTTTCTGGTAAGATGTTCTAGTTTCTTGGGGTATGATATTGTTTTTATGATCAGTGATGTTATAATTGTATATGATTTTTTCTTTAAATAACACACATGTTTTGTGAATTTTATGATTTATTATGGATTTATAGCTTTTTTCCCATTGGCAAGAGGCTAGTGAGTGATTTTGACTCTTGGATGAAAAAGGAAAGAGGAATCTCATGCATCATATTTGAAACATAGGATTCAGATCATATAGGTCTTATAGTGTGTTGTTAGTACTAGTGATAGAGTCCAATTGTTTAAACTATCAAAAAAACCTAAATTGTGTTTTTATATATAGGTTTTTAGGGGAATTTTACTCAATTGAGAAAACATTCATATATTTTCTTCTGATGGTAGGTAATGTGGATCTACGTTGAAGAATTTTGTGGTGATGCTCATGACTCAGTCCTCATAAATGGGAGGTGAAAAGACCATCGTAGGTCAATATTGGACATGATGCCTATGTATTATACCCTTTATAGGGTGTTTTTTCTTTAGTTCTGGTTATTCAATGTGTCCGTAACAATCTATTCAGTTTTTTCCTACATATATTGGAATGAATGTATATTTAACCGACATTCTGTGGTTATCTAGTCAGATCACTAAGTACAATGTTGATGGATACCCACAAATTTCTTACAAACTGGACCTCCAATGGGTATTACTGTATACAAATTCTTGGTGAGTGTCAGTTCATTATCTCTACTATATTGGTATCATGACCTACAGGGAGTAGTTTCTTATGAGGATCCTTGGTGAGTATTAGGACCTTTTAGGAATCAAGGGTAGTTTTAACCCTCATATGTCATTTTAATCTTTACCTTACTTGGAGATGATTGATATTTTGGTTTAGGTGGTTAGACATTTTGACCTAGTTGTGATACATGATCAGTAAATATAGATGGGAGACCTAGAGGCCCATATTATTTTCTTGGACCCTAGAAGGTTGACATTTCATTTTGATCAAGGGAAACCTACATAAGAGTTTGGCCTGAGTTGTTTTGGTGCCTTTTTAGGAAACAAGCTTGGTTCCATAATTTTTTTGAGATTAATGCATGGTGGATGCTTAGGTTTTTGTGTTATAAGAGTGTTAATGCCTTCATCATTTGATGAAGCACCTAGAGTGATTTGGTATCAAGACTAGATTCAGTGGGCCTGAATGTTCATGTGCCTAGCCAATTCGATCAGTGTTTCCACTGTTGATAAGGTAGTCAGAGCACTGATAGATGCTCATGAATGGAATGATGTTGGGTGTAGAGTGGTTTTGGAATAAATTATGGCACTAGTGTGGTGCTTGTTTTTGAATAGGAGTCAAATTGAGCTTCTGGATTAATGAAACTGACATTCCATGTAGTACGGTCAATTTATCCTCGTAATGGATGGCTCATGGTAAGATTAGTTAGGTGTTAAAGGTATAAAATAGTTTCATGTGGTGTTTTTTAGGTTGTAAATAATCAAGTGGACATGTATGAGTTGAGGACTTGTGTTTTCCATGAATTCACATGGCTTGGTTTCTTGGTATTTGCAGTTAAATGATGAATTTACCTTCTTAGTAGAGGTGAAATCATGAATAAATCGAGTCTCGCAAGATAGTTGACCCATGGATGAATCTAGGCAAGGTATTTAAAAGATGGTTAGAATATATTAGAGATAGTTATACATGACCTATAATGGAATCTTTGTATACTCCTTGTTGGAGAGGATCATTATTTATATTGAAATCATCTTGAGTATGCTGAGAGAGCATCATCTCTACAACGAGCATCATTTTTTTAAATTTCTTTCATAGGTTGATTATAGAACCTATTGATGTTGCACTCAAGGATTGGTATAAGGTAATCCATATGGTTGGGAATTCACTATTGGATTTTGAGGTTTGTGACACTTGTTTTTCATTTAAATTATGCATTTTACATGGGATTTTGATCTTAGTGTTTTGTTTTGAGATGATGATAAGAATATCCCTAAGGCAGGGAGTACCAGATCGGTTGTAGTTAAACCTATTCCATGATGGAATAGTTTTTGATGCTATGATTCTTGTCATTGGACAGTCAAGATAGCTTGTCTATGAATATTTTTAGGTGGGGAACATGGCTTATAGTGTCACCACCAGTCTTCTAGTGGATGATAAGGTTTATGGTGGGTACACTGTAAACATTCATGTTTTTTCGAAAGAGAAATTTGAGAAGAAATTTCATTTTTTATACCAAATGTTTATAAGGGATAAAATAGTAATTTTACCTTATCATATGATCTCATATAATATTTCTAAACATTCCGTTAGTCCCATAATAGGGTTTGTAACCTAGGATTGGAGTTTGTGGAATTTCGAGCTATTAAAATTTTAGTGGAATAATTAATAATTATTATTTAATAAATTAAATGTATATTTATTCATGTAGATTCATTCGATCATATATTTTGAACGAAGTATCAAATTTAAATTTTTTCTCTTCCACTGAGTCTAAAATTGGGAGTTTTGTCGAAGTGGGGTGTAAACTTAGGTCGGTCATTGGGACCGGTCGAGGCCACATTTTCTTTTTCTTTTCATTATTTTCCTCTTATATTTTCTTCCTTTTCCTATAGCTTCTCATGCACACCCCCTTTGAATCCCCATTAATTTTGTCAAGAGATAAAATTAGATTGAGATATATAAGGATATAGAGATAAGGAAGGGTTCCACCTTAGATCTTAGGATGCACCAGATCATCGTGGGGTAGCCGTGGAGCATGGAAACGAGTGAAGCTTCCACAGATTCCTCTAAAAGGTAGGTTTTTTATTTGTTTTCTAAAAATACCATTAAATTTACCATTTTTATGTTTTAATCCCCTATTATGATTTCTTGGGACCACTAGTGGTTCGATCTATAACTTCTTTTTATGAAAAACAAGCTTTCAAGGCGATTTGGGGGTTTTCCGTTCAGGAAAACCCATGTACACGGTGTGTGATTCAACGAACACACACAGTGTGTTTTTTCTATTTGGGGAGGATAGACTTTTGTAAGCATAGGAAATGTATGGGATTTAAATGATTTGTACTAGGGATTTTCCATGTATATTAGTACTCGGCCGAGATACCCGTGTAAGGGGAGCATTCCATGTAAATTACATTTTCATACATGGTGTGGGTTGCATGCCATGTAGATATATACGACTAGGATATATACATGTCGAGGACATTTCTGGTGCATGGGATGTTACCCCATGTTGGGTAAACACTGTGTATGTGATCAAAACATTATATAATTAGGATTTTACATTCCACGTCAGGCAGGATTACACACCCAGGTGGGGCCTTGAGGGTACATGATGTGTACCACGGTACACACACCATGTACTCCTCTGTTTCTACCCTTTGATGGTTTTTTGTGTCTTCTTTCCCATGAGTCGAAATTAGACTAAATATTACTCCATTAGGTGTATCATTCTGCATATATCATGATGGTGGAACCCTTTTGGTAGTTTGGAGACTACTGAGAGGCATTTCAATATTTTATCTAAATGGATAGGTTCTTCCTGTATTAATGGCATTCAGTTGTATACTAAGAGAGAGAATTGTAAGGAGAATGATAGGTCGGGTGTTCGAACTAACCAAGTTTGAGACCTTGATCTGAGATGGGACATGATCTATCTCTCTTGATCTATTCTTGTGTCGATTTCATTTGACGACATCTCCCTTGAAAGATGTGAACTTCTGGCCTATGAGGTAGTGACACAAGATGTTTCCATGGATCCCCTTTAGGATTCTTATACTTACGTTTCAACCTATTGGGTCCTTTATATGATGCCTCTATATTATTCTTTTTACCAAGGGTCCTCTGAGGGATTCCTTTTCTTACCTATTGACATAGGAAATCCCTTTTAGGATTCCATTACCAATATACTACTCCTAGGATTCTGGGTAGGATGCCTCTACTTCTTACACCATTGTTAATGGTCTCATGTAGCACACCCATTTTTATGTACCATTATAAGGATCTCTTGTAGGATGCCTCTATTTTATTACCATTTGAGGATCCAATGTATGATTCCTCTTTTTACCTTTGCTGTTAAGAATCCTAATCCAGATTCCTTCACTTGAGTATACCTCAACTATCCAAAGTGTGATGCCTCTTCAATGTTTTTACTTGAGGGAACCAGTGGGTTCCTGTTGTTTGACCAACACCGATCTAGTATGTCAGGTTTGGGTAGAGATGGTATTAGGCATTACCTTATAACCTATACTAAACTTGTAAGACAGTGAGGCTTTGGTAGTAGTGGTGGGTTAGGTGTTCATCCATGCTCACTCTTTTAAACTTCACCTATATTCTACTGATGCAGTGATGATTATGAGAGGGCTTCCAAGGTGGTGGCAGATGAGCCTGACGTGACACATTTTTCTTTCCCATGGTATACCCAGACATATTTCCTGGGATTTGGATTCTGATCCATGTTTTTTCTTATATTTATTTTTATACCAAGTGGTGCTACCTAGGATCTAGATATTGATCTTGTATATTTGATTATTATTTTATTTCTATTTCCATAGGTGCTTCCTAGGATTCAGAAATTGACCCTATGATTATGATATACATGCATGATGTTTATAGTAAGAATACTCAGGGATGATTATAATATACTAAGTGATGAGGATTATTCTTCTCTCTTTGAATTTTTATATGATGAGTATGACTATGAAATCCTCAATCATATTATACTTGTGGATGTTTATTCTCTCCTGAGTCATAGGGATGATTACACACTCCCTGATTGGTTACATAACTATGGTGTTGGACATGAAATTTCACATCATTGGATACTTGTGGATGATTTATCTTTCCCAAGTGATAGGGATGATTACTCTCTCCCTAAATAGAGACATCCAGGGGAGGTCATGGAATCTAACTACTGAGGTCTCCTTATATCACATAAGGGGCAGACCCTTACTGATTATCTAAGTTACAATGTTATGAATGCCTATAGATGGGGGGCTAGGGCTCAAACATTTAACTAGATTAACATATAATGAGTGTAATTATGTCTAGATTAGGGACTATTTATTGTATTTCTAGATTTAATTCCCCAAAATCCATGATTATAGTTATTGGAGGTGAGTACAGGTGAAACCAGGGTTTGGATGAGTATACCCCTATTGTGTCGTACCTTAGAGAAATTTAAAGTGCTTGAAAAAGTAGGTATTGTCGATTGGGATTACAGACCCAGAGATAAAATTAATTATTTACAGCTTGAGTGGTATGAAATCTAGATCGATGCCCTTTTATAGGATGTCCAGGCCATTGATATTATAGACCCAAGGATTGATTATTGATGGTTTATGTTATTTATTCATCTTACTCAAGTATATTAATATTTATATATATATTTATAGTTATTGGAATATACATTTATAACTAGATAAATAAAAATATACATTATATACCCTTTCCCCATTGACTAGGATCATGAACTCGGGGATCAACTATAGTTTCACGTAATTTGTTTTATTTATCTTTTCAGCCATGTCTTGTATGGGCTGAGCATATTTCCTAAGAATTCACTTATGATAATAGATTTATAGGTTCATCACTAGGATAGAATGTTGAGATTATATTCTCACCGCTATACGCACACCTCAATGTGATTTCTAACCTTATTTTTTCTTTTTTAGGCTGAGCACAGATGCATGGTGGTTAGGGGCGAGGACTAGAGTTTTAGGATTGAGCTCTGCCACTTGTGTGGATAATTATGATCAGGATGATGTAGTTTAATAGTGTCTATAAATTGGGTTTGGAATCTGTCTTGAATTTAATAGTATATCCATACAATTTTATTTCATTTTATTTATTTTTACTCTTGTATGTATGGTCGAGCCTGTGGGAGACTGATGTTGAATATATTACAGGGTTGTTTGGTCATTCTATATCTTTTAATTTATTGTTACAACATGTTATATTTTAGTTTATTTACTTCTTGTGCACTCTATATATATACTAATGTGAATAATACATATCTATTTATCTTATTTTATAACTATCATATGGGGGCATAGTCTCCCCACTAACACACCCAAGTCCCTTACTGCTAATCTGCAGTCTCTGGCATATGGGGATGCATTCCTAAGGCCTCATAACACACTATCTTAGAGAAATAGTTTAGTGGAATATAGGTCAGGATGTTACATTAGAGATAATAAATGTAATCACATATAAATTGGTGTCAAATTATGAGCAGAAGAAAATTCACACTTCGGTGAAAACTCATAATATTGAAAATTATAGTAAAAGATAAATCACTCAAATTGACCCAATGGTTATTGAAAATGATTTACAACATGAAGACTAGGAATTTTTCAAGAATGTTGAGTTAAAAAAAACATGGGAGAATTTATTTCATCCAAAATAGAAACATTTTATTGGAAAAAATTTGATTTTAATAATAAACACAATTAAAAAGGGGAAGTTTCATGGAAAAAAGATCAATCAGTCTATAATGACTTCTCTCATATTTAGTGTATATATTTTGATGAAACTTTAACACTTTTTTAATGGAATGAAACTATACAGATATTTTTATCAAATTTTACATTAAAAAAATAATATATTACCAATATATGTCATTCCATTTTTCTCTAACAGCGATTTTATTGAGGAAGTGTTTATTAAACTACGAGAAGGATTTATTCTTAACAAAGAAGAAAGTAGTGTATAAAAGTTAAAATAATAATAATTTATGGGTTAAATCAAGTTTAAATTTCATAGTACTAAAATCTGTATCATTACTTGAATTTCAAGATATTCAATTGAGGCAATGTACACATCAATTTATATATCAATGAAAACAACAACAATTAAATTATTTTGATAATGATTGTTCAAAAAATAATTTTTATTAATAATGATATCAAATACTATGAGGAATGTGTATATTAAATGATGAATCATTTTTATATGTCTATTATTATTATATGACATTATTTTAGGGCTTTCAAGTGCCAGATTTTATAGACTACATTTTTTTATCACCACATAAATATACATAAAAGTTGCTAATGATATTTGGATTGAAGGATTAAAAATAGGTTTCTAGAACAATGATTTTGTGAATAATCTATACCTAGAGGATTATTGGAGGGGTTTTATTAAAATAATTTCAATATATTAATTGGTAGATTATTATATTTCATTACTAATCACCTATTCAACGTAAATATTGGGACTTAATAATAATATTCCAAAGTATCCCTAAGGAATTATATCTTATTGTAGAAAATATTATCTTAATATATATCAAAGGAACTTTTGAATATGGATTATGGTTTTATAAGAACCAATATATTTAGTTATATGGTTAAATAGATGTTAATTAAGTAAGTAACATTATATTTTGAAAATATTTTACTAGAGGATTATTAATTATTAGTGAAAGATATTTGACATGTAACTCCAAATAAAATCCATTACTTTGAGAATGTCTAAGGTTAAATATATAGAAAAATATGAAGCATTTACTAATATTATTTGGATAAAATTTCATCTTGAAGATATTAAAGAGGATGTTTCATTTCCATTTATAATTTGATATAAAAATGAATGTGAAATAAATTTATTAAATAATCCTTTATAAAAATTTGAGATTAAAACATATTGATATCAAATAAATTTTCATCCAAAAAAGTGGAAAGTGTTGAGGTGAACATGGAATATTCATATATAAAAAATGTCATATATATCTTGGTAAAACCGATTAAAATGAAAATTATAAGATTGTCATGTATTTTTGCGACTGAATTCACCTCTAAAATTCTTATGAGAATATTTTTTATTTTCACCTATTGTATTTTTTTGAATTTTTTCCAAGGGAAATAAATTATCGTGTTTTAAAATGGTGACTATAAAGTAAAATAAATGATACAAATATATGGAAAAATAATTTTTTATAAGGGGATAAAATATTATATGAGGAGAAAACATGAAAGTATGATAAAGAGGATATTTTAAATGAAATATTATTAGTAAATATATGGTTTTTTTCAATTTGAGCTATTTAATATTGTAAATTTCATTATGTATTGAGTATTTATTTTGGTGATATTCATGTTGGGAAAATATAAAAAGGGGATATTTAGTATCCTATGAGAGGTTTTAAGGAACACTTAGGGGATATTGAATATCTCAAGGGGTGATTTAATGAATCCTTATAGATAATAAAGAGACATTTTATCAATAACAGAGTTGTTCTTTACACTGAGGGATGAATTTATCTCACTATCATTACTCTATGAAATAATGTGGTGTTTAAATTCTCTATCATTGAGATTGTACCATGGAAGGGTTTCCTGACATAATTATTTATGAGTTATGATCATTGTTTATGTGGTATTTATTACAAATATTCAAATTAAATTATTTTAGTATGATTAAATAATAATTAAAATTAAAAGGTATAAATAAATAAAGAATGTAATTAAACCCACTTAATAGAGATGACATTACACATGATAGTGAGGTTCATGATAAAATAGCCAAGGAAATGATCACTATTCTATGAGGAGATTTGGAGAAAATATTCCCTAAAACAAAATTAATAAGTAAATCATGTCATAATTTTTTTATAATGATGGAATATGAAATTATGGAATTCATTATCCAAAATATAGATATGTGAAGTTAAAATCATGGTTACTATCATGACTACAGGAGGTTTGGTGAATTCAGTATGAAAAATGTATCGGATAAACTCAATATGATAAGGATATTGATATGGTGAAAGAAGACTATATATGAGGTTCTAAATGAAATTTGTATTTAATATGATAATATCAATAGTTAAATGTGTTTATAAGAAATAACATTACAAATTCCCCAATTGAAATGGGATTTAGGAGGAAGGATTTCATGGTATGCCAATTATTTTCTTGGATATTTCGAATAAAAATCATGATTTGAACAACTATATCATGGTTAGATAGAAAACATGTCTTTGATTCAATATGGAAACGAATAGATCTTTAGAAATGGATTGTAGATTTTATACAGATAGATATATTTCATATTATGGTTTTTGGATATGCATTGATTGAATTCAAACACATCATGGTGATCCAGGCCATACTATGTTTTGGATATTCTTATTTATAAAATGATTTATTTCATGAGACGTTAAGAAACAACAACATGACTTTTTTATTTAATATTATTGAGAGTAAAAAATGGGTGGCTTTAAGAGAGAACATGTGAACATTTAATTAGTTTATAAAAATTAATTAATAAGAAGTAAAAGTACTATTTTTTGTAAAATCTATTCATATTTTTTATTTTTTTCATAATATATTAAATTTCATCTTGCTAAAACATATGAGATACACATATTGATTTCCATAAGATAATTATTTTAAGGTATACAAGGAAACCCACTTTCCCTATTATATTATTGTTGGTCAAAATACATTGACCATGAAATGTGGTATACCACCCACACCTCATGAAGGACTATCCACTATCACAATGTTTATTTAAAGAGTCTTCATTCACATATAATCAATATAATGAGACAAGATTATATGCCTTAACCAAAAATGAGAGAAACATCGGTTTAAATGAGGATAAAGTTCTCATAGAACTAAATCATCTTATATTTATCCCTATTCTTTATCTAGTAACATCAACATAGATTTTCCTTATTTTGGAATCAAGGTAGAACTTTTATTGGAAGACTAATTATAACTTGATGTATTCCAATTATTTTAATGAAATAAATTATATGATATTCATATAGAATTTTTTAAAACATTTAAAATGACGATTAATTATATTTGACCAATGATAAATCCAAGGGGGTGGATTGAAGACTTTTTAGAGGGGAAATTTTATATAACCCACATATTATATATTAGGATTTAGAAGCTTGAAAATAGTTTACTTATTCTAAGAGAGTTAAGGAGTAAAAGGTGATATATGTGAATCAATGTTTTTTTGCTTAATCATTGAAGAATTGAATATTTAGAGACCACTTATTTTAAATGTAAAATTTATATTACAATACATATAATTGATAATGATTTTATTTTTACTTTTTTACATTACATCCTTTTGTTTAAATTGTTAGTAGTCTTCCATGAATTTAATTTGACTGTGAACCTTGAGAATAAGTGGATCACCTAATTGTTTTTTAAAATAACGTGATTCTAGTGATATGTGTATGAGATTAGTGAACTCGTCACATATTTTAAACTAAAATGTATATTTTATGTGGACCAAATATATCCTTGTTTTCTTGTGTGTTTTTTTAACATATTTAATTTTATGTTCCTAACAACCTGGGACCCAAATCCCTAACCAGAGAAATATATATGGATATTTTCTAAAATGAATAATTCCCTCATTCAACATGCTCAAAATAAACCAAAATTTCTAGGACCATTATTTTACCCCCAAAAAATATTGAAGACATTGTTCTTCTACTTATGGATGGAAAATTAAGTCTCAATAATTTATTATAACATTGAATTTCATATAACCATATATTAACAATAATTCAATAAATTGTTATTAATGAATAATTAAAATATTATATTACCTAAAATTTTTAATTAAATATTTTTCTCATATATATAATTTTTGGTAAATGAAAATAATTGAAGTTTCCTTTGGAATAAAAATTAATAAAATATAAAAAATCTCTTATTTAGGAATGATATGTTCTATAATTCATAATTTCTTTGTTGGTTAAAGTGGGGGGGTTCCAAATTGATATAAATTCTAGAATAATTCCAAAAACATTACTACTTTGTGACCATGCGAGGAAAACAGTCCCACATATTGATTTTATTTCTTCTCATTCAACACTATTATTATAACACCTCGAAATTTTGTAAAGTATTTTTTTACAATAAATTTATTATTTTTGATATGTTTCATTACATGAAACACTATGTTCATAATACATTAAACGCAAAACTATGTTTATCTTTCATTATATGCAACACCTAGTTTAAACAAAACCCATCAAACTATTAAAATATTATTATTTAATATAATAACAATCATAAAGTCGTTGGAATGGAAAGTCTAAATTTGATTTACTAAAATAGGAAAATATATGGTTTAAAATTTTATATAAAACTAATTATTTTGTTACAAATAGATTATAAATTAAATAAAAACTATTTTAAAATAAGTAAAATAATTTTCTCAAAAACTATTTTTATGCAAATAAATACATTTTACCACAAAAAATTTAAAAAATTTCTTTTGGTGAGTGTTTTTAATTAAATATATATATTATATATTTAATAAAATTTTTTAAATTCATTTTATGTGATTTAGTGACAAGAGATAATAACAAATTCAATTTCATGCTTAAAAATAGTATTTTTTTTCTTCTAAAAAATAGTTTTATCCCCTTTTGAACAACTATTTTAAAATTAAAATTTTCCACATTTTAAAAAATTATTTGAAAATTTAAACTTATTTTTTAAAATATACATATTAACATTATCTTAGGGTTAATTTTTTAAAATTTTATAAAAATATAAATTATTCAATGAATAGTGAAAAATACTCGATTTTATTAAGAATATTGTTTTCTATTGAAGCATTTAAAAACATAAAAAATGTATTTAAGATGGTTTAAAAGGTAAAATTAGTTAAATTATATATATATATATATATAATTTAGTTCATTTGAATCAATTTCATTTTGAATTTTGATATAAAAACCTTTTAAACATTTGGACATGTTCTCTGTGGAAAACTGCTTTCTCCTCGCGTCTATGAGATCAATTTTAAATTAAATTTTCCTATTTTTTGAATTCAATCTAGAAAATTGGATTTTATATTTCTATTATTAATAATTAAAATTACCTAATAATATTAAATTAATTTTTTCTCAAAATTAATTGTAAGAATATTAAAAATTGTTTACTATGCATAAGGAAAAAATAGGTTTACCTATGGGTTAAATTAAAACTTCTAAGGGTTAAAAACAATTGAACACTTGTAAAAACCCCACTATATGGACATATTTAATCTTCATATATGCTATTTTTAATAATGGACCATTTTTTAGACCCATGGAATGTGAAAAACAAGGGAATGCCTTTTTTCTTTTCAAAAATTACAAGTGTGCCACTCACCTCACTTATAAAACGCCACCCCTCTCCTCTCCTCTTAACACTTCCAAAAAAACTTTGGTTTGAAAATTACAAAAAAAAATAACTTCCTTAATTACCTAATATCATCTTATAATCATTATTTTGGTCACAAATCCAACTGAAGAGTCCTTTTTTTCAATCTAAAAGAAGTTGTCTAAATAAGAGGTAATCTCCCTAACCGAGCGTTTTATTTTATTTCTTCATTAAAATCCTTAAATTATTATTAAACCATTATTATATAATATATTAATTATATTCCATATAAATATATGTTATTATTTTAATTTGATAACCTAAATCAATTTCCTCTTCCATCAAATGGGATATGAAATCATCATTAATGTGTATGGAGGAATACAACCTTGCGAACCGATGATCTTTGTTTTCTATCCCCACCTCTCAAATGTGGATATAATTATAGATTTAATGTTTATATATTTCATTTAAGATATTATTTTACCTCTTTAACTATAATACCACATATACCTTCTTACCTGAAAACCCATTGGAAAACAATAACGTCGCTGGTGTGTACTGTGGTGCACCGACGTTCGAACCAATGAGATGTGTTTTTCATGTATATTTTAATTGGATGGTAATAAGGATATATTAAATAAATATATATGATATTGGTAACATATTTTTACTTATTTAATTATGAAATCACATATACGCCCATACTTTCCATTCCTTAGGAATATAATAACATCTCTCTTGTCTGTGTCGGACTATTGCCTCGCGAAGTGATGTGATTCATTATTCACATACGCTTTACATGGAAGTTAATAAAAAAAAATTTAAATAAAAACATGGTACATATATGAAATAAAAATTATTCTTTAAATTAAATATATTATATATTTTCCTTTCATTTCCTCTATTGATAAATTGGAAACAATGTTCACGTGTACGTATGACCTACCGTCTCCATGAACTGTAAATTTAATTTCATATATATAATGGATTAATCTAAATAAATACATACTGAATATATCTGATATTTATACCATGGTTAATATTCCTTATATTGTGTAACTGTTATTAAATTAAGAGGACTGAAAAGAAAAAATCAAAATATACACGAAAAACAATGCAGTTATTACCCAAAACATAATTTTAACAATGAATTATTGATAAATGGGTAATGACAGGTCAGAAGTAAAAAATATATAGTATGATACATTTAATAATATTCTTGAAATATATTTATAATAAACTTGTATTTACTATATAGTATTTTCAAATTTTTACAAAGTAAGTTGAGTCTTATTGTAAAGGATTTTCGTCTCACTATTATTTTCTATAAGACGCATTTTATATTCTCCATGAATTTCAATTATGTAGTGTATATACTGACCAAGAATTTATTTTATAATTCATATAATGAAATTTATTTGCATTTAAATATCCATTTTGGATCTCACTTTCTTGGGTTATGCATTTCAAAAGCAACCAAAGCTGTAAGAGATTTTTTTTAATTTTCCTTCTTTTTGAAATATGTTATGTTATGCACCTATATTCTTTTGTAAGGTTTATATACAACCCATTTGACATTTAATGTCAGGAATTTATATATTTGAATGATATTATAATTTTATTTTAATTTGTTTATTTCATGCGGCTTATGATTCAAAGTTACCAAAGTAATAAGTGTTTTATGTTACAGTCCCATTGTTTATCAGGATTACTCATGATTATGCTTCCAAAGAAGAAATCCTATGATAAAACTTTAAAGAAAATCATTAAACTTCTTTTCCTATGGTTATTTATTGAGTATACATTTTTTACCTAAATTTTACTATCTTTATATACTCATGATTTCAAAATTATGTTTTTAAGAAAAATCATCGTTATTTCTCTCTTCAGTCAAAACCCATTTTTATTTCAAAACCATGTTTTTAAAAAAAAAATTAACACTATAAAAATTATTTATTAAATATTATTTTACCCATGTTTTACATTTTTAAAAATGTTTTGAAATTAATCTCCCTTTCATTTTCCAAACAAGGATCATTTGGATTTATCCAAAAATGTGAAAGGATTATTTATTTAACATGTATGGCATGAATGTAAATGTCCCTATGTCATGAAAATTATTTTATTTGAATTTTTTTTATAAGTTTTCAAATTTATTTTCAAATAAAATGATTTCTAAAATATTTAATGAATTTTATATTTTTGGAAAATTTTATTTTCAAATATAAGATATTTTCCTCAATAACTGTTCCTAGTAATTTTTGTTTTAAATTAAATTTCAACCTAATATGAAATCCCTTGATGTTAATTATTATTTATAAGAAATATAATCCAAGGATACCATTCTTATTATTTCTCTGAATGGTTTATGTTTTTGAGGAGAATATTTTTATAAAACCTATTTCTCTTCCAGGAGTAATACCATGATAAAATTATTATGTAACCCCCTTATTTTCCACAGGTTATGCTTTGATGAAATGATGAACTGATTATGAATCATATTTATTTTCCACAGGTTGTGTTATGATGAAATTTTTATGAAACCCTTTTTATTTCATGGGTTCTAATATGATCAATGTTTTATGATCTTGTGGCATACATATGTATAAATTTCAATATGTGATAGGCACGACCTATATCTCCCTCCAATTTATGGTATAAAACTTTATATTTTATGACATAAAAATGGGAAACAAGTAGATGGGACTGATTCAATATGGGAAATAGGTGCATCCAAATCCATTATGGGAAATAACTGCATCCTGATCTACAATAGTAAATTGGTGATAAGTCCCGATCTACTATGTTGATGTTCCTGGTAGTTAACCTTGACATATGAAGTTGTTTTTCTATATTTATGAGGCTGCCTCAATTTTATGAAATGATATTGTATTTAATTATTGGTTTATAATGATTTGTCACTCTTATAGTCCATGTTTTCTAAAATGATAATGTTTTATGACATGAATCATGTTTATGATGTACGACAAGTTGGGTATGTACATCCTAAGTTATGTTCAAGATCACTTACCCTTATTTATATCATATGATTTCATATGATCATAGATAGATATCTCATATGATTACCCTTACTGAGAATCTGATCTCACCCTTTCTTATGTTTCCTTCCCCAGGTTCAAAATAAAGGTTTAGGTGGGGTATTCTTAAGAGAAGTATTACAATATAAGATTTTTTTGAAAGATGTTGAAGATATTTTATGAAATAAAATAATTTGGTTTCTAGTCTCTAGAGACACTAAAATATTTTGACCCTCAGGTGTGTTTTTTTGAAATGTATTAAATATTCATTTAAAATGATGTCACATTTATATATAAAGTACTAGGTCAAAATATATGGTATTAGAGAAAAGGTTTAGTTAACCTTTGAAAACATAGAGGAGAAAAAATTAATGGGATCCCTATGTATTTCTATAAGGATATGTAAAGGGATACAACTAAGGATATGTATAACGATGAGTTAAATAATAATAAAAATGTCCAGGAGTTTTGGTAAATTATAGAGAGAGTTGTGTCAAAGAAATTATGTCCATGTCCGGAAACTATAAGTGGATATATCTTTTGAAAAGAGGAACCTAGGGTTAATAACTTTGAAAAGGGCACATTGAGCTAGACTCAATTGTAACCTATTGCATGAAAACTGGTCTTTATACACTCATGGTTTGACACTCTAGGGGGATATGCTTTGGAAATTCACAAAATATTTACAAACCATCACAAAATATTTAATTAATGACTATAAATGTCCTATGTTAAGCCTAAAGTGTCATAGATTGAATATAAGGTGTCATTATTTAGACATCCTATAGGTTATTTTTCATCGTTATGTGGTTTTACACTATTAATTTTATTACTCAAACTATGATTTTTGTTTTTAGTCAATAGAAGTAACTAGATGGATCTAGGTTAATGTTGGTTCTGATAAAAAGAGTGTTTATGAGAAACTAGATGAGATGATGACTAGAGTGAAGGATATTTCGATTATGCATAATTAGTTATCATGTTATATGATTAACAACTTGAACCTTAACCAACTCTAAAACTCTAAAAATAATAGAAGGTTAGTGTTCATTAATAGTTCCAATGGCTGAGACCATGGATGAAATAACATTTTGTTTCCTGCAAGCCAAGAATGTTGAAAAAATCACCCAAGTGAATGTCTCATAGGAACGAGAAGATTTTTTGAGTGTGTAAAAGAAAGAAACAAATAAAGTAATTTATAATGTAAAATGAAAAGTTAGGTTAATTCAATGGACTGAAATAATGGTTCCCCTAAGTTTTCATCAACTGTTGAATGTTTTAAATGTGGTAAGTGTTGGCATTATGAAAACAAATGTAATATGGGGAATACCCACATAGAGAATCAACAAGGTGGTATGAGTAATGGTAATATTGATGATGATGATGGTGATGAAACTGATGATATATTAAAGCTATAGTCCATTATAAAAGTATTGTTTATGATAAGAATGAGAAGAATAATTAAATTGAGTTTTATAAATATTATGACATGATTCATATTTGATTTTATAGGAAATAAATATTAAGGAATCATGAAATATGTTATATGAATCATGAAATATATAATTATTTTTATGTATAATATTTTCATTAAGTATTTTCATGAATATTTTGAATAGTATTGATAACCAAGAAAAGTGATTTAATGGAAAAAAGATATTTTATGGAAAACATGTGATTAAGAAAAGATAACCCTTAAAATGTTCCCAATGCTGAGAAAATGGTGTTTAGTTTGGATAAATATATTTTTGATATAGATAAAGTAAATTGGATAGTATTTATGAACCTATAACAGATTGACGATTTGTTGAAAATGTGTTTTATGGTATCATAAATGGATTTTACAACATTTTTATATTTTAGGAATATATATAATAATCTATATTTTATTTAAGGAATAAGGAATAATATATTTTTTAAATAATGTTTTATGGTATTTTATATTATTACCATGTTAAAAGACAATATACAATGAAGGTACTCACAAGTTTGGTATGTGAAAATTAATATCCACTTCATGTTGTTTAGGGAAAGTTCATTTTGGAAATTTAGTGACCTAATTTTGAAATTTTTATATTTTAATCTTTTTGAAGAGTAAAAAGGTAAACATTTATGAAATATTTTAATATGAACTTTATATAAAGTTTTATAGATTAATGTATTACATCGCTATTTGAAGACTTATCCATATTTGTTTCCATTTTTTATGATGGTAACTAGATATAGAAGGAATTAATTATCATTCTATTATGGATATTGTGACCTGTTAGTGATTTAGGAATAAAAAATTCATCTTCATTTCTTGGAGTAAGAGATGAAATGGAAATTGATCGAAGCATGAAAAAGGATGAAATTGTTACTATGATACAAAGAAAATATAATACTTAGATATATCAACCCATTTAGAATTAAGTATTATATTAGAATGGTATATTATCACTTGGGACATCCACCTAAATTATATCAGGTTCATAATTCATTTCATGTATCTCTACTATGGATATACATACCTGATCCATCACATACACTAAACTCATAGGTCATACCACTAGTGTGTGATCATTCTTATAAGGAACAACTGGTGGATATTCTAGATCACACAGAGAATCTTATATGAAAAAAGAAAACTCACCTGGTCAATTATTTTTGGTGAAACCACCATCTTGAGGAAGTTATGTTAGAACCTGAATATGTAATGAGACAAAAGTATCCTCTATTGTTGGTACCAAAGTGAAAAATTTAGAGAGAGAAATTTATTTTAAGGAGGGTAGAATGTAACGCCCTAATATTTTTTGAAATCTATATTTTCAAGTAAATTTAATCATTTCAATATTTTTAACTCCATGAAACAATGATTTTATCTTGCATTACATACAACACTGTGTTTACCTTGCATCACAAGTAACAAAGAGTTTAAAAGAAACGTGATATAATATTAAAATATTATTATTAAATATAATATTAATTGTCTCACTATTAGAATGGAAGGTTTGAATAATATTAATTAAAATATAAAAATATATTTCTTACACATGAATATAAAATTCATTCTTTTTTAACCAATTAATTATAAATGAAAATAAAAACTATTTAAAAATAATGAAAATCTTTTAATCAAAAACTAGTTTTATGTACACAAATAATTTTTAGATCAATAAATAAAAAAATAAATTTTGGTGAACAATTTTAATTAAATATATATATAATATATTCAATAAAATATTTAACATTCATCTTATGTGTTTTATAGAAAACATATAAAAATAAATCTAATTTTACACTTAAATATTGTATTTTTTCTAAAAAATGGTTTTGTCACATTTTTAACACCTATTTTAAAATTAATTTTTTCCAATTTATGAAATTTATTTTAAAAAATAAACTCCATTTTTGAAATCTACATTTCAATATTCTATTAGGGTGAATTGTTTTTAATTTTCTGAAAAGGTAAATTTTTTAATGAATATTGAAAAATAGTAGTTCTTATTAAAAATTATCATTTTTATTGAAGCATTTAAAAACAAAAAAAATTATTTTAAGATGTTTTTAAAGGTATAATTAGTTTAATTATATTTACAATAATCCAATTTAGGTTATTGGAATCAATTTTGATGTAAAAACGGTTTACACATTTGAACATTTTCTCTACGGAAAACCACTTTCTCATCATGTCTACAGGATTAATCTGAAATTAAATTTTTAAGTTATGAGAATGGAATTTAGAAAAATGGTTTTAATATTTGGAATAATAAGATTTAATATTATCTAATAAGATAAAATTCAAAAAAATTATAATTAATATTAAAAACAATAAAAATTATTTACCACGATTAAGGTAAAATTGGTTTTACCTTGGGGTTAATCTAAAGAGATGAGGGTTAAAAATGGAAAAAACATATAAAATACACATTGGATAGTCATATGAAGAAATTATATCTTATAGGTTCGATAATGTCTCATTTTGGAGCATTTGGGCTTGTTAAAAATATGGGAACACCTTTTCCTTTTAAAAAATTATAAGTGTACCACTCACATAACTTATAAAAGGCCACCTCCTCTCCTATCCTATTCACACAACCAAAAACCATTGGTTTGGAAAATACCTACCCAAAAAAATTCCTTAATCCCATAATATAAACCTATGATCCTTATTTTGGACATAAATCCATCCTAAGAATCCTTTTGGTACAAACCAAAAGAAGTTGTTTGAAGAAGAGGTAACATACCTAACCGAGCATTCTATTTTATTTATTTCTATACATACTTAAATTATTATTAAAAAATAATTATATAATAACCTAAGTATTTTAAATACAATTATATTTTATTTTTTTAATGGAAAAAAATTAATTAAACTCCTCTTACATCCAATGGGATATAGAATCATCATTCATGTGTACGGTGGACTACCGCCTCAAAAAGTGATGCTATTCATTTTACATCACCACCTATCATGGATGGATATAATTATTGATATAATGTTTATATATGATATATATATATATAAAATTATAATACCATAATACCTTCTTACCTCCAAAACCATTGGAAATCAACTATGTCACTCGTGTGTACGACAGACAACTACCTCGCGAAACGATGTGATATTTTTTTCATTTATATTTTACTTGGATGGTAATAATGATATATTAAATAAATATGTATGATATTGGTAGAATATTTATACTTTTTAAATTATCATATCACATATATCTCTTTACTTTCCATTCTGAATTAATATGATTACATCGCTCGTGATTACGACAGGCTACCACCTCGCGAAGCATTGTGATCATTTATTCGCGTATGTTTTACATTGAAGGTAAAGAGATAGTTTCAAATAAAAACATGTGATATATATTAAAAATAAATTATTATTTAAATTTAATATATTGTTTACATTAATTTTATTTCCTCTACTGAGAAAATGGAATCAACGTTCATGCACACGTATGACCTACCGTCTCCAAGAATAGTGTATTTTATTTCTTATCTATAAATGTTATGGATTACTATAAATAAATATATACTTAATATATTTTATATTGATATAATAGTTTATATTATTTAGATTATTTAACCATGATAAAATTTAGAGGACTGAAAATAACATAACAAAACATATATGAAAAACAAATAAGTTTTTACTCGAAAGGTGATATTAACAAAGAATTCTTGATAATTGGGTAATAAAAGGTCATAAGTAAATCATATATTGAATCATATTTATTATTATGGTTCATTAATAGATTTATAATAAACATATATTTATTATACCAGGGGTTCAAATGTGTATGAAGGAAGTCAAGACTTAAGGTAAAGGATTTCTGCCTCACATTTATTTTCTGTGATACACATGCCATATTAACCATAAATTTCATTTATGTGGTCTATATACTTCCAAAGAATGTTTTTTTTATGAATATACTGAATTATATGGTTATTTACATATCAATTTTATAATATCTATTTTTTGGGTTATACAGTTCAAAATTTACTAAAGCAGTAATGGATTTTTGTCTCAATTTTCCTTCTTTGAGACATATGTTATGTTATGTGTCTATATTGTTTTATGAGGTGAATATATAGACCCATTTACATGTAATATGGGGTATTTATATATTCTACTATTTTTATAATTTTAATTTAATGTTATTCTTTCATGTGTCTTACAATTCAAAGTTACCAATGTGGTAAGGGTTTTATGTTACAATCTCATCATTTATCAGGATTGCACATGATTTTTCTTACAATGATGAAATATGAAAGATAAATCTCTAAAAAAACTCATTTATTTTATTATACCCTATTTATTTATGTAGAATGCATTTTTCCCATTATTTTCCTCTTTTATGTATTCAAGAGTTCAAAATTATTTTTTAAGAAAAATCATCTTTATTTCTCTCTTTGGTTGAAAAATGTTTTTCTTTAGAAAACCATGTTTTCTAAAAATGTTTACAAAAAATAATTTTAAAATTATCCAAATGATTTATTAAAGTAATTTTTACCCATTTTTTTACTTTTTGTAATTTTTTTAAATGAATCTCCTTTTCATTTCCAAACAAGTACCTTTTTGGTTTTACAAAAATGTGAAGGTAATATTTGTTTTAACATGTACAATGTGAATGTAAATTTCATGAAATGATGACCATTATTTTAATTTAATATTACTTTATAGGTTATCATATTCATTTTTGAAGAAAATAATTTCAATAATATTTTATAAATTTTTAATTTGAAAAAGGTGATTTTAAAAGAAAGGATATGTTCCTCAAGAAACGTTCCATGTGAATTTTATTTCAAAATAATTTTCTATATAAAATGATATAATTTGATGTTAGTTATGATTTAAAATGTAAATTATCCAAGAATACCATTCTTATAGTTTCTCAAAATGGTTTGTGTTTATAATGATAGGATGTTTATGAAACCCATTTCTCTTCCACTAGTTATATCATGATAACATGATTATAAAACCTGATTTGTTTCAATTGTATATTATTTAATGAAATTATGTAATGATTATGAAATCTTTTTCTTTTCTATAGGTTAGGTTATGATAAAAATTTTAGGAAACCCATTTCATTTCATGGTTTCTGATATATTGAATGTTTAATGATCTTTTGTCACACATATATATGATTTTCATTATACAAAGGATGGGACCTATATTTCCCTCCAATTAGTTAGGTAAATATTTATATCACATGAGATAAAAATGGGAAACAATTTGATGGTATAGATCCACTATAGTAAATAGGTGCATTGTGATCCACTATGGGAAACCACTGCATCCTAATCAACAATGGGAAATAGGAGATAAGTCATGATCCACTATTTTTTTGCCTTATTAGTTAAAATTGACATATAAAATGGTTTTTAAATATTTATTATTGTACAACACTTTTATGAAATTACAATATGTTTAATTATTTATTTATGATAATTTATCACTCTTATGGGGCATGATTTTTGAAATATTAAATTTTTATACCATGACTCATGTTTATGATCTATGATAGGTTGGGTATGAACTTCCTAAGTTATGTTCATGATATCTCACCATTATTATTATCTTATTATTTCATATTATCATTGATTTATATTGCCTATTTTTACCCCCACTGAGTATCTAAGATCACTATTTCTTATGCTTTATTCTCAAGGTTAGGAGGAAAGTTTTAGCTAGGGTATGCGTAATAGGGGTACTACGTGAGAAGATATTTTGTAGGATATGTTGAAGATATTTCATGAAATAATAATATTGTGTTTCTAGTCTATAAATAATCTAAAATATTATGTTTTTTTTGTGTGATTATATGAAATTTATTGAATATTGATTTATTAATATGTGATATTTATGTATAAAATCCTCAGTTGTTATAATTATTGAAAAAAATGTCCTAAAAAGACACTTTATTGTTAATTTTTTATCTTTATAAACTATAAAACTTAACCATATCTATATTATTTTATAGTTATGGGTAGTATTTCATTGTTTTTTAATGATTAGTAGCATTAATTAGTTAATAGAAGCACTAACAGCCATTAAAATTGTTTGGAATAACCAATAAGAGAATAAAACCTTTCCTTTGATATAATATTCTGTCTAGTTATTAATATTGTTCTAAAATTTAATATTTTTTTAAAAAATAGGACTTAAAAAAATTATGATACTATTAAACTATGAATTATATCTCTACAATAATTTTCTCTAAACTAAAAAATTATTATAATTAATGGGAAGTAGTTTCAAATATATTACCATATTTATTAGAAAAATAAGTTATTCAAGTATTATTATAGTTCTCCAACTAACATAAAATAAAATATTTAATAGTATACTTTTTCCTATATTTAATTATTAATTATGGAGTTTTAATTAGAATATTTAGTTCATATTGAGATAGATGATAACCAAAATATTAATTGAGAGTATCCTCAAGCGACATCGGTCCCCCTCTCTCTCACCCAAGGGTTTTCTTTGGTAGTAATTTGGAGGGAGAGGATTTGGTCTACCTTCTTCGGTGCCTCTCCCTCAGGATTTTCCCCTCACTAATACCTCTCCATTCTGCACTTTTATCTCATTAGTTTATATTTCTCCACAATGCTCCATGTTTTATCCTTGATAATGTTTACTATTTCAAGATGGTGGTTTTCTCATGGCAATACTTCTCCATATAAATTTTGGTGATCCCGAGGAATGTTTTCTTGTCAAAGCCTGGGGGAAATCCTACCCTGATTTGACCCCATGTTCCTCTAGGATTCTCCAGGTCGAAGCTGGAGAAACAGAAACATAGGTTTTTGGATTACAGTTTAGTGGTTGATGGATTTCATGGAACTACCATAATCATCTTTGGTTTTTCAGTTTTTTCTCATGATGTCGATATGTCTTTTTTTGTAATGTTTGTTTATGGATGTGGTGGTGAAAATTGGAATTTTGTGTCCATGGAAACAAACCCCCATTCGTGGTCGTTGTTTTATCCATACTCTTGTCTTTCTTTTGGATTCCACCACTCTACTTCTAGTTTTATCTGTGTGGTGTTTTACAAGGTGCTTTAGGGTGTGAGTTTGAGATGTCAACAAAGTTCTAGGTGGTGTCTCTTATTGTGCCTTCCTCTCTATATGTCTATCCCAGTTGATCGCCATAATGGGTGTGGTTCTTCTTCATCTGAAGATCTGTTCATCAGCTCTGTCAGTGTTTCAGTGACGACATCAATGGTGGTGTACCCTGGTGTTTATAGGTGGTGTGATTTTGGATAACGGTGGTCATCAGGGTTGTTCACGATGGTGCCAAGATGATGGTGTGAGTGGTTTAGTGTGGCGTGCTCACTCTTTGAGGGTGGTTTGATGCAATGGTGGATTGTTGTTCAATGGGTCTCACTATTGTTGGTCTCACTAGTGATATGATGTGTTGATGGTTTTGTGTGGTGTCAGGGTGCATGACACAATGGTTTGTGGCTCGAGTAGGGAGCATGATGCACATGGATCAAGGAGGTGATAATGGTTGTTTATTGAATTTGTGATTCGAATTTTCTAATTTGAAATTTCTATTTCTCATTGCAGGTTTGTGTGGCTCAATGGGGTCTCTATTGTATGGTTCCCACCTAACCAAAAAATGTGGTTTTAGAAATAAAAAAAATGGATTGAGTAGGAGGAGTTATGAGGCTCATTTCATTCATTCATACCATGTTATAATTTGATAAATCTAAATGTTTTTTCTCTCTTTTTTGACACATTATTATTATCCTTTCATTTTTGTATGATAAAAAATATTTAACCTAAAAATTCCTTTATTTTGGAATTCAAAAAGAGTTATGATTATTATTTTAAATGGATTTATATTTTCTTTTTTTCTACTAATATAATCATTGTTTAATTATTGGTACAACCTCAATCGGTTGATTTTTATGTAGAAAAATAACAAGATAAAGGAAATTTTAAGCAAAAATGTATTATTTTATATATATATATATATATGATTTGAGATATGTATGATGATATTAGTTTTTTATCAAAAAATGTATTATTTTAAATATATATATATATATGATTTGAGATATGTATAATGATATAGTTAATAAACTATTATAAGATATACTAATTTTATTATTTTATGTAAATAGATACTTTTAAGAATTATGAGATGAATTTATAAATTTAATATTAAAATTAATATTTATTTTTTGGTTATTTATATATATTTTTCTTAAACAAGTTTTTTTGTAGTAGAATCAATTTTTTCTCATATAAATTTCTTTTATTTATACTTGAATGTAATATTTATTTTACAATATATTATTAATAATATTTTTTCATTCATTTTAGGCTTCAAAAATATTGCAAACCCCAAATCATATATTTATTATAAATTTAATATTAAAAATGAATCATGGATTTTGAAGGAAATATTGAATCAACTAAGGTATTTGTGAATCTATACCACTAGGATTATTAGGGGTCTAATAACACTTATTATAATAAGAATAAGTGGTTATAATACCAATCCAATTATACTAATTCATAAAATAATGAAACCATGCATATAGTGGAATTGAAGAATACTATAAATGTGTTCCTTATACCATATAACTACTACATCATTCATATTTGTTTTTATATGGTTTTATAATACAATATAGAGGAATCTAAAGGAATCACACCTTTGGAGTTATTCACAAGCTATGTCTGAATAATCATTCATACATATGGGATCCTACCCACCCCTAAAACTGGCTAGCATCTTAGGAATAAGGAAACTAAAAGAAGAGAATATCAAGGTTAGAGAGTTTCAACTGAATGTCATATGATCTTACCTACTTCCATCACATGGAAGCTGGATTTATAAATCCCCAAGGATTCTACTTGGAAACTTTTGAATTAACTCTTGTGTTATAATACTTGAGTAATTCCATGTCTAATTTATGTATCGCATACATGATTGAAAAAAAACTCACTTTCCTTACATCACATGTAACCATTCTTTAATGATACGCCTTATCAATATATATCTTGGGGTTTGACTATATCTTTATCATAGGGTGCATGGGAATATTTTACGCTAATATTAAGAACATAATACCCCTTATGATATCATTCAATCATAATATATGATTGAGGAAGCAATGGAATGAAATCTTATTTTATACCATTTATGAAACACCATAGCCATAGGATATGATATACACAAGTAGTGGAAATGAATCCCATTCTATGAATTATGAATTTTCATGTATCATAGCTTATGATAGACAAGGTAGTGGGATGAAATTATGATATCCCTCCACTAATATTTTATAATTAAGATTGTTAAATACCACGTAAATAGGATTTGGGGAATACCGTTTCCTTTAATCTCCCACTTTCACTAAATCTATATAAATATTTTTCCATTTAACCTAATATTACATATGATAACTGGTGAAATTATATCCAAAAATATTTTTAATATATTCTTAAATACTTTCAAAAGTTTTTCAAAAAATTCACCATGTATCACATCATAACAAATACCTTGTGAATACCCATCCAAAAATATTTTGAATTATCTCTAAAATACTTTTAGAGAAACTATTCGAGTCAAAACTAGTCCCCATTAAGTTAACTATAATGTGTGACACCACAAGCCATTAAAACATGAAAAAAATGAATCACGAGATTAAAAACTGTAAGTAAAGAGTGTCAACTAGAAAATAATCAATTCTAATCAACGTATAAAGGGATTGATTGTGATCTATATTGAATACATTCACCTGTATACCGATTTCCAAAAATTTCATCACATTCTAGAATACATACTCATACATTCCCTATGTCAATGAAAATGAGTGACCATGGGATATATAGTGTGTTAATCCCATATATCCATATCATACATTCTTGATTCAATGATTATAGACTAACATGGTTGATGAATACATCACATGTCATTCACCTTTATAGATAACCACCACCCATTCCTCTCATTTTTATAGATAATCACTACATATATACTCTCTTAGTGTATCCACACAGATCTTAGTCTATCTCAATCGATGGACCAAATACATGTTGTGTGGCACTACATGTGGTATAATTAGGGTGTCATCGAACATATAAAAATATTTTTTGTTCTTCTTCATCATATTACATATCATATATAGGAATCCAACTAACACTAACCTTTACATTTCATCATAACCTATAGTAATTTATATAGAACATTAATTAGGGATAACTCAAAGTCATACCCTAAAAGTCAAATATCATTACACTATGATAAAAAGATATCAATATATACATATATAAATCCTACATGGAATAATTATATTGTTTATATTTCATTTTATATGATACATTTTATATTATTAAAAATATTTTAAAAATATTTTTCAAAACCCAATATAAGCACCAATTTAACATATCATGTATGATAGAATTCCAAATTAACCTTTTGTTTTCTACACTTTCTGGGGTTTTGTAAACTTATTATTTTTACATATAATTCCAACCACATATCTTTTAGACCATATAATAAAACTTGTTTACTGAACTCCTTAGTGAGTAGCATCCATGAATAATGAAAGTTTGAATAATAATGAGATTAAATAATCATAATTATAATATTCAACTCCTTGAATATATTCAAACCCCTTATCTCCACAAAATAAAATTTTATAATGTTAATAGCTTCCATTATATACTTAAAACTCTTTCTATGTATAACATCATCATCCACGGAACCCTTTTCATAAAACCATTTACCTAAGAAATATTATAATTATTTAAGTAATTACTTACCAATACATCCTAGACAGAATTAGGATAAGGTGATGTCCAGTTTTTATGGAGAATAAATGTAACTCTTTACATTTCTATTTACCTCCATACCCTTAAAATATTTTTGGATAAAAATTGAAAATCACTATATAATTTTTATTGAATAATACTTTAGGAAATAATGATATTAACTTGTCCAAGATAATTAAATTTAACCTTTACATTTTTTATTTACAATCACATATCCTAAACTCTTAAGGATATTAAGAGAAATCAAATTAACTTTAGATAGGTATAACCTTTTATTTGTTAAGTGTGAACTTATCAAAGTTCAAGCATACTCCCACATTCCTATTAGACATGATATTATTGTCATAATATCATGCTAATATATACTTTTATTTATATTTATAAAATAAATTTTATTTTCTCTAAATATAAAATTTAAATAAATAAACTATATTTTCCACATAACATATTATATTCTATGTGTTTGGAGTGTTTTAATCTAAAAGACAAAATTATTAAAATATACCATTTATGGCTTGAAGGAACACATTCCCTTATATTTTAATAGAAACCTAGATAAACTGTTTATCCTATAAAGACATTCATATACTTGAATCCTTTTAAAAACATATAGTATATAATGAATCATAAACCATGGGTATGAAATTAATTTTCTCATTTTTTTGACAATAAATATTTTTCAATGAAGATTTATCTTATCATATAAGAAAAATGATATGAAGATACAAATCCTTTTATTAGGTCCATGTGAGCTTGTTAAATTCCTTTACATTCAAATCCTTGATATAACAACTCTTTGCTCTATCATTTGACTATAACCTAAATGATCTTATAAATTCATCTACTGATTTTGAAATCATGTATATTTATAAAAAAATTACTTGTTTCATTACCAAAAACATGTTATAGAGTACAATGAATCTGAAACCATGGGTATATAATTAATCATCTCTCTTTGTTCTTAATAACTCTTTGTTAATGAAAATCTTCTCTTATCATAAAAGATAAATAGATGATTATACATGTAGAAACATTGGTTTTGATGGATTTTTCCATTGAATATTTTTATGTATATATCTAGATTTATCTTTAGATTAGGCATGGTGTTTAGCTGTCTTGGGACTTGAGAATTAATTTATCAAAAATAGTAATATATATTAATGCAGACGTAGGCATTGTTTCAGTTTAAATGGTTTTACCATTTTTCAAGAGCTAGGATGAGAAATATTAGATCACGATTGTTTCTAAAAATATGGGGTTTACCCTTAGTGGGCCATAATATTTTTCATTATTTTACATTCTAAGGGATGTGACCATTGTAAAGTTTATTTAATAAAATAATAATTTTATTTATTTATATTTATTAAATGAACTAAATATAAACTTTTATTCATAGCCCATTATAAAAAATAAACAAGGTTATATTAATAATACTTAGAGGATTTATAAGAGTAAAATGGGTGTTCTTCATTGACGGATCGGGATCAGAGAATGATAGAAAAAAAATTGAGGTGGATTGAGAGGTAGTGAACGAAGTGGGTATTCTTCATAATTAGTGAACATTTTATTCACCAATGATCAATACATAGTCAAGGTAGATAATTTTATTTGTGTATTTTCATCTGTTTTTATTTGATCAAGCATGGATACTTTATATTATTTTATTTATGGTGTTTTCCATTCTTCCATGATCCTGTTTAAATAAATTGAATTATTGATTCTAATTTATTTTTCTATGACATGATATCACCCCATGTTTCTGTACTTATTGATCATCCATTATTTTGATTGTCCAACAACACTCTTCACATTTTTTTGTGTGATTTATCCCCATTTATCTTTCCATTCTTTTTTATTAGCCTATAGGGATTTTAGTTTGACTTTACAGGGGTGATTTTCAGCATGATCGAAACCCCAGATTCATAGTGATTGCACAAATGAAGCAAGGATTTGAGATTTGGGGAAACATCATTATGGTATCATGATATAAAGGATATTATTCTTGGATATGTGATATATAGTATTTAAAGGTGATATTAGGTGTTATAGGATGCATGAAAGACTACAACTGTGGGTGAATAGAATCTGATTTCCCGCTATTAAAGGCAAGGAATCGACGACTAGAGGTGTTACTATTAAATTTCATATGGTAAAATGGATGTATTCAAGGAGAATAATGTGGATATAAAATAGTCATTAAGTATCTTCGATTCAATGTAAAACTATACTACACATCATGTAGTGTGAAATAAAAAACACTGTGTTCATCGGTTTTCATGGGGGCTAAGGTTTTTGGCTGAGTTAAGGATTACATGTCATGTGGCAGGGCATATGAACTATGAATCCCTACCTGGGTAGCCATGTCATGTTCCTTCTATACATTCCCCAGGACCCCAATTGGTTATAAATTCCTTGTATCAACTTTGACACACAATGTGGATATACATACCCTATTATGCCTTATGCCAGGTTTACTTCCACGTGACCCTCATTGGATATACATGATATGTTCCCATGTGGACACAACATGTGGTATGAAATGGATATATGCACTATTTCTAGGGGATAACACACCCAAGTGGTGAGGAAAGGTCACACACCATGAGGTCCCCCATACACACTATCTATTTTCTCTAGAAACTTCTTCCTCTCACACCTAATTCATCAAGAAATAGATTTTGGACTGTGAGTAACCTATCCTAATTTTTTTTGTAAAACATGATGGTAGAATTAATTATTTCATATAATATATTATGGGGGTGTTCCAAGAATGAAAATTTTTTATTAAATGCTTCACAATGACAGTGATCATTCTATGGACATCTGAGTGATGTGGGGGTCGGTACTCCTCGATCTCACTAGGGCGTGGGTCAACCATATTTTTTACACAGGTAGAGTTGGTAGTCACCCACAACATTGCACGGGTAATCTATTCATAGAGTGGTTTTCCTCAATTTTTGTGCTTTGACAAAGAGCAGGTCCTCCATAGGAGTTGTGGATCTCTGAACTATGGAGAACAATGATGTGTGGTTGGCCCCTCCACACAGATTCTTTCAAGGTTTTACATGATGATGGAAATTAGAGATGGGATTTTGGAGATACAAGAAGACTCATAAACTAGTGTTTATCTATGAGATATAGATCCCCATTATATATCTACTATATTTCTTTATGATCGTATATGTATTGTGTTTTTGTTTCCTTCTTGATATGGTTTGATTGGATTTTTTTTGTATCCATATATTTATCCCTCTGTGGTTTTATGAGCATCATAGAGGGTATGTATATACTTACCCATACCTGGGATTCTCATGCCTGATTCGTTTATTGTGGAGGAGATAGGCAGATCGGCGGTGACATCATTGGAGCATAGTGATACTGGTGTGCATTAACCATGAATGGTGGTTGGACTTAGACATCAGGAGTCATGATTCTCATTTTTCCTCTTTTACAGTTATTGTTAGGTTTGGAATTAATTTCTAAATAGGAATGTATTTTCCCCTCTGTTCACACTTTTTTTTATACTATCATTTTTCCGTAGAGTTTTTTGAATGAAATTTTATACTCTAGATGTTTTATTTTTTATTATTCCTCTTCACTTTTTCATGGATATGGTTATGTGAATGCATATAGGTACCTTATAAAAAATACTCCCATTTTAGTTATTCCTTCTCAAAGCATGTTTACCACCCCTAGAATATTAAGGGTTGTCTTGTGGTTGTCACACCTAGACTTCTACTGACTAGGTGGTCCCTGGTGGATCAGGTTATGATAGACTGATATTAAATAAGTCCATCCTCAGGCTGGTGTTGGAGTTGGAAAATTGGGGCGGAATGATTTAGGAACCTTGGGAAATAGTTTTGGGGCGACTTGAGTATGTCTCTTTGGGTAGGGAACCTAGTGTTGGTGTGGAGGTTGATGTATCCATTCACCAGTACTCTGATTACCTACTTGTCAACTTGGCATTCTAGGACATGGGTTACATGGATCTATTTCTACATGATTCATATATGATTGAGTGAATTAAATATCTTTCTTGTTTCAGATCCTCATATATATATTCTCATATAACCATGGTACATATTGATCACTTTTAAGATACCTCCATGAAGACTTCCAACTAGGTTACTGATACATGATCGTGATGAAGATCGAATTAGTGATAAGGCCTCAGTTTTGGGGTTATCTCACAAGGTGTTTCCTATAGGTGGGTCTGGAGAATCACTTCCCCTATCAATAAGAATATAGTACCATAAATTTAGGTTGATAATGTGTATGTTTTATCAAACTATATGAGTTTTATAATTAGTGAACACTAATTTTCAATGGTGACATAGACCCTCAAGAGGTGGAGGATTTTCTTGAGTCAGTGGTCCAAATCGTTCGGAATTTTCAGAACTATACTAATTAGGGTGTTTCAATTGTATCCATTATTTTCATTGGATAATTAGATAAATATTTTAGTTTTATGACAAAAAAACCATGATGGTATAACATTATCATGTTCCAACTTATTGCAAATATTTTTTGAGGAGTATTTCCCCTCCTGAATACACTCTGTGCAGCTTCTAGAGCTTCACGAGTTGCAGTAGGGTTAAATGGAAGTTTCATAGTACATTTTGATGTTCACTAACCTCAAATATTACTCCCAAGATATAGTTTGTGATGTTTTTTTATGTCCACAACATATTATTAAGGGTCTCTATAGAGACATTTATGCTAGCATAGTCTCATTATGCCTTCTGACCTATTCTAGTGTACCAGAGTAGGCTCTGGTGATTGAGATATTCTTAGAAGAGGGACATTAGGTGGTTGGATATGGTGATGTAAATTATGTGGCTAAGTCATATAAAATAGCTAGTAGGCATCATATATCAATGTATTAGTAGATGGGGCATTTTCATTCTCAAATGTAGACATGTGGATTTGCGGATCAGGGATCATGTAGAGGATCTATCCATCCAAATGAGGGACAACCCTATACTTGTGATGGGAGGGTTCACATGTAATGTGACTTCCTGACCCATCACATCGAGAATGATAGGTAGATAGTGGATGGACCACCATGATAGAGGAAACACAATGATCAGGGATTTCCCATGTGTGATTAGGGAGGCCCCTAGGGAGTCGTTGTAGACATAGGATAAGGTGGAGATCTGGAGGAAATAACTATTGGTAGAGGCTAATACTATGAGATTATTCCCCAACCAGTGCCACCAAGTGGCCCATTTCAGGATCATAGAATTAGTGGTTGAGGCCATGGACAACTATAGTCTATGGAGGGCTATAACCAAGTTGCACACAAGATCTTTGAGGTAACATTTGTATATTTTATACTCTTCCACTTGTACTAGTTGTAAAAAGCATGAGTTGTTCCTTTATCAATATATCATTTATTTGATAGATAGAGCTTCTAGTTGAGACACTTTCCTAATAATTATGGCTAGAGGTTCCTACAAGGAGTAATTATTTAATATCACATATCTTTCGGTGGTGCAAGATAACTCTCAGCGTGGAGAGTTTATCATGGGACCTTCTGGTCATAAATATGAAACCTTACGAAGTCATCTTTGGCATGGACTAGTTTTCTATGATTTAGGCCCAGATTTAGTATCATCGTAGATGAGATATATTCCTTCAGATAGAGGGGATGAGATTCACCTTGGTGGGTGTGAGAGATATCATGGTTTAGTGAGTGGTTCTTATAGGCATAATGTTGAAACCCATCACCCTTTAATTTCCAAGTTTATCCATTTGATCAGTAGTCTCTTTATGTATCAAGACTCCTTTAGAAGTGGGGGGATTTATGTCAATATTACTCGATGACATTCCAAAAATACCTCTGTGGTGGGAGATGGAATTTTTCATTAACATACACCCTGGTACCGCACTAATATCTTTTGTGGCATGTTGGTGAAGTTACCAGGGCATAGAGTGGAAGACAGTGTGCCAGTTAATTTATTATTTTTCACCATTAAATAATATAACCACATCATCACTGGAAAATAATAGCCATAGTTAAAGCCTGAGGATCATATGTGAATAATTATAAGAAAAAAAAACCATAAATACATGGTATGTTATAAAGTCTCGTGTTTGTCATGCATTAATTTCCAAAGATCTTTTCTTGTTGAATTCAAATTTTAATTCTTCTAGATCATCCACACATGATTCAAAAAATTTGGTAGTTTCGATCATTGAATTCCAGGTGCTAGCATAGAGATCATATGACACTTTCAATTCCCTGATGATCATCGCTGCTCTGTTCCATCAATCCATGGAGAAAAACTTTGATCAGGCATCTGGAATGAGAGAATCTCTCTAGGAGGTGGAATAAAGGAGAGATTAGTTCTAGAACTTAAGTGTTGAATTGTAATTTGAATGAGATCAACTTCCTCCTATTTATAGTGAGTTTTACAAATTACCTAGAAAGGTTATCTAATACCCAAATATTTATTACTCACCATGAATGACATCTTATGATTTCTTTACAGATTTATAAATATAATTTATATTTTTATCACATACTAATAAAATAAAAAATATATTGTGTGATAAAAGTGATCCATTAACTCAACTCGTTATTTCTGAAAATATTAAAAGAACCTTGATTATTAAAATAATATTTATTTATATAATATAATTATTGTATTTAATAAATACTTGTAAATAAATTTAATAAATAAATTCAGTATCAATTATTATGAACTCGAACAGTGTGAATTTATTTTTTCTGTGGTAATTACGTATCCTCAAAAAAAATCTTGGACCACATGGCAGGGCCCACCATGTCCAAAAGTCCAATTTATCATAATATGATAGACTTTTCAATATGTTATTGTGTATGACCCTCTAGGATCTTATCTCGATAGCAATGAATACCATTCATAGACCAGCATAAGAGTCTAGAAACCCATTAATGCCCCTAAAGATATAAGTAGTTTTCATAGTAATGAAATCCTTCCAACGAACACTAACTGTGTGATATAATCTATTTGTCTCATGATATCTCATAAAACAAGTTTCGCACTTTGTGTCATCATCCTTTCTTACATTATTATTCATTGAAATTACTGGATGGACATAGCTTTATTTTACTAGGGACATGGATTTGGTAAAGGTATTACCATCCTGATCAACAAGTCCCAAGATATCTCTTCCTTTCGGAAGTGAAAAATTCCATCTAGATTATTTAGTCAATTTCATACCACCAATGTTTCACACAACATAAGCTACCTCACCATGAATTCAATATCGTAGTTTTTCATTGCATAAAATTACGTGATATAATGATACACATCGATAATAATCTCATGTCCAAAAATAATTACAAGTGTTAGCAGATAGGAATGACCAATGACACCTGAAGCATGTGGTGTTTATATTAGTGGATCATATCCCATTATCTCATATACTCTATATCACATAGTGAAAACATCATGAGAAGAAGTCTCAATGCTTATGAGACCCCAACACCTAATATTAAGACATAGTCAATGTCAAGTATGAATGATGTATCTAGACTATATGAAATATTTTTAATATTAATGTCAGAGTATCTCAAGGTTCTCATTATAGCCTAGGAATTACTTTAATCTTTTTATAGGATAAATAATCATTGTAAATTACCATATAAATAGTGAATGTAGAAATATAAAAATTATAATAGTAAGTTGACATCATGTATAACAAACTGTATACATGATATGGTAATCGAAAAGTGTTATTTAGTTGGTTCTAAGTCACCTACTATTAAAATACTCCCACATGAACTAGATTCAACTTTCAAGAAAACCTTGTTAGCTCCCACATGATAAGATCATGCTTCTACTAAGTTATGTCACTATTCATGGGCTGGACACATTTCCACTGCATGTAAATTCTACGATCTGCAAAACCACCTCCTTGAGTAAAACTCTTCAAGAGGTGTAAACCTTTATTAAATATCCTTTTTCCACTTTCTAAACAAGGAATATTGAATTGTACCATTATGAATAATTATCATAATGATAAAAATTTACTTAATATGTGGGATTCCAAGAAAAGGAACAAATAATTGGGTATTATTCACTTCTTCTTTAGCTACCTCAGAAGCCCCAATGACCTTAGTATTTATAGATATAGCTACCACTATCTTGAATGAGCTTCTATTTCTCGTTACCTTATCCTAACGGAGATCATAGATCATATTGATCTAATTAAATACTAGTACATGTCCCCAAAATACAATTATCATTTCCTATCCTCATACCATGTATATATCATTTATGCTTCATCAAGTACAATTATATAGTTATCACTACTTCCCGTGTAATTATCTTGGACATTACTGATATTTTTTCATCAAAATTTTTATGTTAGAAATATCATTTCTTTTACATAGCATGAAATATGTGATTGATCCATCAAAAAAGACTACATAATTATACTCAACACATTGATATCCTTTGATGCCTATTCATGTCTTTTTGGAGAGATTTTTTCCATGTGACACTTTAAAACATTCTATGTTAAATTTCTCTATTCGGTATTTTCAATAAATTTTAAATGTATATACTATTTACTTAGTCTAAGAAACCATTATATATACCTCACTAGATCTCAATACCTAGAACATAGGTTTTTAGTTTAAGTTAATCTTTTTATAGTTACTTTAATTCAAGTCTTAAATAAATGTAATACCTATAACTATTTCCCATGTGTTATCAAAAATATTTTACTTTGAAACATTGGTGCTCCCACTGAACTGATGTATACACATGGAAATAATTCATTCCAAAAGAATATTCTATGATGTTATTTCTTACATCAATTCGAAATTATATTTTAGTAACTTGTATATCTTATTATAATTCTATGGTGTCACCAACCGTTTCTAGTTGTGTCATTTAGACACCTTCCATGGAAGTTATTCTTGATATCCAATAACCAATTTAATGATCATAAAAATTAGTCATGATAAGTAAAATTCAAATGGATTTAGGTAGAATTACTTGTTATATACTAATCAAGACTTATTCATACCAAAAATATACGATCTATATATAATATCACCTGAATACTCACCAAATTATTCAAAATAATAATCTCATGTACATTGATACAAGGAATCCATTATTTAATTTTAATTGATCTTATCAATTTGAGTTAATTTACATACACTACATACTTTAGGATTCTTTATCCAAAATGAATATTGTATCACTGACTGTGATAAATAAAAAAACATGATACGGGGTTTATCCCTCCTATGTAGTATGTGTCGCTGGAATATTACTCTTTTAAAAGGTCTTATAGAACATGTTCCTATGTCAAGTTCTTGTTTATCTACAACCTTGACTTAACCCAAGTCAATATTTCTCCCACTATATCAAACAGATATGTGCATATATTTATTGAAATATATAATATCACTTGACTATAAATTTTATATCATAGGGATATCTATAATATCCTTAAAAAATTGATAACTACTTTAGATTCACATTCTGTTTTACATTATTGAAGTTTGTTAATATTCTAATTAACTATTTGCATCTAAACACATGTTATTAGGACATAATTGATTTATATCACACTCTAACTCATATGATATGAAATTTTCAATATAATTGGAATATATTTATGGGATAACACTAATATTTGTGAATATTTTCAAAAAAATAATGGAAATTCTGAAATGCATATAAATCTAAACATTGATGCTCCTTTTACTTACATCGTGACTCCGATGTGTATAAAGAAATTTTTTTTATGAATTAATCCACACTAAATTTTATTGGTCAATGTTTTCATGTAAGTATCATCATTTATCCTCTATAATAACATAATATATTTTTATTTTTAAAGGGAATATACATTTATTAATTACTCCACGCAACATTATTATGATCAAAAAATGCTTGGTCAAGATGTTCTTCGGCACATTTGACTAAAGAAATTCATATATTCTATACATTCATATACCATAATTCACTTCTACATTCTATAAAACTCTAGAAGGAATCTTATTAAATGTATTTATCACTATCTTATCCTTGGAATAGTTCATACTCTCTATATGAACTAATTATGAATGATTTGTGGAGTACCTTTATTTCTAAAGGTTTATTTGTCCAAAACTTTGTAAATAAGTGTGTTAATAATACAAAAGGCCTTTAACTAGAAATAATATAAAAACATAGTGGTTATAACCTTCTCAAATACTTAGTTTTTCTTTATAAAGTATAATTTTTCCACAATTGGGTATGACTGAGTCTAACAGTTTATGTTCATCAGTTGTTGCCTATGATTCAAAATGAACTATCCGTTGAGTATTAAACACCAAAAACAAAATTCATTACAAAATAGAATAATGTATCATTTTTTATAAAGTAAACATGGGGTAATTTTTTGCTTATACCAAATAAAATTTCAATTTTAACCAATTACTTGGAAATATAGAAGATGTGCACCTCTCACCGATGACATTGGAACCACCCTTTCTCAGCTATCTAGAGAACACACCTTAATTATAGTAATGTTTCTATACATACATGGTTACTTTATTTAAATACAAATATTTAATAGGCATATTGTTTTTAACACTCACGAATTATGATAGAAACATAACATATAATTGATGAATATTCCTGAAGAATAAGAAACTACTTGCTTCTTTAATTCTGTTCATTACATTTATCTTCCACAGAATTATCTTGTGACATGCATAGAAAATAACCCCTATTTATTACCAATATATTTTGAAATATTTTGTGAAGGTTCCATTGGTTTCACACTTTCTATTTTCCTTTTTTCCTTGTCTCTCAACTTCTTCACCATAAGAACTAAGGATTAAACATCTTTTAAGTTCTTATTCGCTTGGAGAACATTAACAAAAATGTAATGAAGTATTTTTTCCATAGTGTTCATTATATTATAAGAATTGAAGTAGGATAAACTGGGTGAAAATATATAAGATATTTATTTATTGAAATATCATGTATTATCTTTCAATTTACATATATTTAGTGTAATTATCACCTCACTCGTATCTTTCTTCTCTTTATCCTCATATGCTTCTCAATGATGAGAGAACATGTGAAATAATCCATGCAATTATGTTGTATCTACAATTCTTATCAGATTTTGATGATAGAATTATTATATAATCATCAAATACATTATACATGAGTCTCCTGTGAGAATCATTTACACCCTTTATTCCTGAGGTGGTTTAACAGGTAGTGGGGACTCTAGCGCTACAAATTTCCTTTATCATAGTACATTGCACAAGTTCCTCTATTAATCTTGGAAACTTATGTTAAAAGGACTTTTAAATTGCCTAATAAATATCATTGTATGTCTTGTGGAATTACTTTCTATTTTCTATTCAAAAAACATGTATATTAGTAATTTTGTCTTGATTACTAATTAGACATTACTAATTATTTGAACTTTAAATATCTCCCACTATTCTATCAAATGTATTGTATCCCTCAATACTAGATTCAAAATAATTGTTTGGTTGATTATTCTAGTATAAAGGATCCTTTAAACCTCTCATCATAGTCTAAATTATTTTTCTATGACAATACATGAAGAGTTTCTGGGTAGGCATTAGGCTGGACAACCACATTAACTTATAGCTTCTTGATCTATTGATTAAACTCCCTGCTTCTTAAATCATAAATATGGTTTACTCAAAACATGCCTCTAAAGTTATGATAATATATATTTGGATAATTCTTTTCAGCCAACATTAATTAAGTCAAACGACCACTCTAAGAATAACTCCTCAGTAGTAGGAGACACCCTCAATTTGGCTGATGAGCACCCCATACAACCAGTTGTGTTCAAATTCAAACAACGGAAGGTGTCTGAGACATAATATTTCTTTGAGGGTTTTATTATTATTTGAGTATTAATGAAATCATTTTCTATATCATATGAACATTCTATGAGATCCACTCACAACTAACTATGCAATAAATAGAAAAACATTCATCACATCATATGTTCATTTTATATGTGCATTATTTCTTATAATTTTATGCGATCATTCGTAAAACTATAAATACATAAAATAATAAATTATACATAAATAAAATCTAATAGCATAATAATGAGATGATTATAATGGTTTATCCATTGAGTTAAATGGATCAACCTAGACCCTAAGGTTAACTCCTAGAGTTTCTACGCATGAAAATCAAGTTGCATAACTCACCCATCAAATGTTCCAAACTATTGCCTTGTGCATCACAAAACATCTGTGTGAAATATGTTACAAAATATCCTCTTCATTATACAAAAATACTAACACATAGGTGAGGTGGTCCCAGGAATTTATAATATAGATAAAAACTTTAAACATGTATCATAATCCCTTATACATATAATGACATATAAGATAATCCAAATATCATCATTTATTAAAAAAATATTATAAAAATGAATTAAAATAAATAAATAAATAAATAATACCAAGTACGCATTGGTCATTATATGGATCATAATCTGTTGACACACATTAAACTTGCGTATATAAATTAAATGCAAAACTAAAATTAAACTCACTATAATTTATTTTTGAGGTAAATTTTAATGAATTAAAAATTCACTCTTATTTTTAATTCAAAATTTCCTCCATTTGGTCCACTATTAATTTAATTATATTCCAAAAATTAATCTTTAATTTTGAAGTATTAATTATTATATGAAATATTTTTTTATAAATTATATATATATATATTCAAAAAGGTAATTTTTTTGAAATATTTTTTAAAACCATGACCTTTTCTAGAGATGCCTCAGGCTTGTTCATAAGTACTCTTTTGCCTTATGTCGAGTAATTTTTGTTTGGGTTTTACTTTGGGGAGTGTTTGGTGAAAATTTGTGAAAATTATAAGGAGGGTTGTGCATAGTAGGTTCATTGTTTTCCCTAACCGTGCATCTTGGCCCAAAAAACCATGAAACCCTGAATAGAGAGGGTTTTCACGATTCGTACATAGTTTTTCAAAAATTTCACAATAAAAGGAGAAATCATGAACCCCCTAAAAGAAGTGTATAGTTAAGAAACACTATTAGGGGAAATTGTGCACCTCTTCCTAACAAGTCATGAACATGGTTTTAATTAATCTTAAAATTACATTTAAAATTACAAGAAATCCCCCATATTAACCCAAAATCGACTCCCACTCAGACCAACTCGTTTTCTGTCATTTTGGAGGTTACCAGATGCATTCCCATCCTTCCCAGCATCTTTTCTTGGTCAACCGATGGGTGTATTGAAGATCTGTACCTCCATGGGTATGTGATTTCTTCCCGTTTTGATCTCTCTCTCTCTCTTTCTATTCTTTCCATATAAAAGAGGGATCTTTATCTGTTGTTTTCCTAGATCTGAATCTAGGTTTGTTCGATATAGATCTTTAACTATGGGATATATATTTTTTGGTCTTGAATTAGGGTTTAAATCCATATATCATTCTATGTCAATATTCTACTCAAATCATGGATTCTTCCATTAGCCAATATTGTCAATAAATTGAGGTTGTTGGCATAATATTCAAATCATGTAGTCATGATTTAAATTACATCTATGTAATTATATAATTTCTAGAGATTGTTTAGAAATTTAAATTCCTAATTGAATTAATTAATTTTATAAATTAATTCACTAACAAATTTTGGAATTGGGGACAATTAATCATTGAGTTAATTATCAGAATATTGAAATTTTGGAATTGGGGATATTTAGTTATTGAGTTAATTATTAGAATATTGAATTGTGAATTGGGGAATAATTAATTTTTTAATTAATTATGGGACATTGAGATTTTTATTATGAATAAATAATTATTAAATTAATTATTGGATATTGAGATTTGGAATTATAATAATCAATTGTTGAATTAATATTTGTATGTTCAAATTATGAATTGGAATAATTAACTGTTGTATTAATTATTGGATGTTGAGATTGTGAATTAGAATCATTAATTATTGAATTAATTATTGGATATTGAGATTGTGAATTGATTAATTAATTGTTGAATTTATTAATTGAATCAATGTGATTAATTGTATTTTGAATTAATTAATAAAATGATGAGTATGTTCAATTGTTAAATGTGATTAATAAATTTGTGAATTAATTAATGTGATAATTGTGTGTGGGACATGATCTGATGCATCTAAATCCCATAGTGTGGTTGTAAATAATTAATGGTAACAATGGCATTAAAATGTTCTAATTGTGTGTGGAACATGTTTTGCTACAACTAAATTCTTTATTTTGACAATAAATGATGAATTGTAACAATGGCATTCACCTTAGATAATTGTGTGTGGTATATGGTATGTTGCATAAAAATACCATTGTGTAAATTGAAATGAAGAATGGTAATAATTCCATTCATACCTAAATTGTGATAAGGAATGGTAACATGGGTATTCAGTTATATTATATCCCTTGTGGATAGTTTATACTCTAACATGGGGTGAAGTATGTATTGAGAGTTTGGTTTTCCTCAGGAATTGGGGTGTTATGTGGTTAAATGAAGAGTAATTAAATAAGTGTAATATTTTTATTTTATTTATTTTATATATTATTTATAAAACTATATACATGTGTGATTGATTGGATATTTCTTTAAACGTCATTGGTGGTGTCCTATTGAGTTGTACTCACAACCTACTTGGGCTTCCTAATCAGTACCTGAATAGACTTCATGTTTATAATATAGGATTAGGGAAAAGGCCCTATGTTAGAAGGCTGATTTGTGATGGAGCATGGATGCGGGAATTGAACAGGGTTTAGGACCCACATGGTAGATATCAGTGTCTTTACTTTTGGGATTTCATTTTGACACATGACATGTACTTTGACATGGAATATCTACTGTTCATTTTTGGCATTGTATTCCCCTATTTGTTATTGTGACATTGGATTCATTATGTACCATTCTGTTATTTTTTCTTTTTTACTAATGGTATGTTACTCTGATAAAATAGGTAATAGTGTTCCCATGACTTATATTTCACCCTCGCTGCTAGTCAGCAATCTCTAGTGTATGTGGAGGCACGCTTGAGTTCATGTGACAGACTGGCTCGGGGAACCAGAATGTGGAACCTAGGTCAGGATGTTACAAAGTGGTATCAGATCCCTATTTTTTTCTTTTATTTTGTCACACTTTTTTGTGAAGGTAGTAATGAGACTAGGAAAGTCAGCCCTTAGTCATGAACTCTTGAATGGGAGTTGTAAACCCACGTATGGGGGGAAACCCAAGTACCAAGGGTTGGATTTCTGTTATTGATGTGTGTTGTTATATTTGGAGGTTATTTCATTTTGGGTGACACACTTGTTCTGTGATGTGATTATTGTTTTTTAGTTTATGAGATTTAACTCATGGACTAGTAAGTCATGATAGTTGTGTAATAATGAATCATTCTAGGAACATGGGGTTATTTTGTGAAATGCATAATTTTAGGCAGACACGAGAAAATGGGTTTTGGGTAAGTTGTTGAACTTGGACTATTTTTAATTAATTGATAAATTGAAATGAAAAGGGTCCTAATTTGAAATTTATAATGGTAAAAATGATGAAAATTGTGAATAATTGGGTGTCTAAATGAGGAACTTTAATATGAGAATGAGTTTACCCTTTTGTTAACCGTGACCTAGATATAGGAAGGCTAAGGGTAGTGATAGTGCCTCGGTTTTGACCATGTGGAATGGTTTGGTGAAATGAATTATTGTGGCATATTGTTTTTCCCATAAATTTTTTAATCTTGCGATATGTGTACTAAGGTGCGTGTTTGGAACTATAGTGATATACCTCCATGATGACACTTGTTGAGAGGGTGATAGGAGGATATGGCTAGATATGATCTACCAGTTGTGAAACTTGAGGCACTGGTAATGTTGAGTGAGGAAGCAGGAAAGTAATTCTAAGAGAACTTTTATTAATTGATGTATTTTATGTAAAAACACCAATAGATGGTTGTGAATATCATGTATAAACTAATGCTAGAGTTTCAATAGTAGGGACCTCTTAATTTTACTAGAGATTGTGGACCTCGGGAGCAAAGTTCTGGATTGAGACTTTCCAGAATATACTTAACTATTTGGAGACTCTAGGTGAGAAGAAGGTCATGTTGGCTGCTTAAATGCTATAATGATTAGCAAAGTGCTGGTGGGATGTTCATTCTTGGACTAGATAGGATGATAATATTTTATAGAAGGGATTCTTGGAGACGTTCTAGTATCACTTCTATCCAGAGAGGATGGGGAAGGAGAGAGTAACTGATTTAATGAGGTTGAATCATGGGAGTATGTTCATGATGGATTATGTTGGAATCATTATAGACTTATAGTTATTTTATACAACATTAGATGGGTATCATACAACTATGAGAGACGTTTATAGGATGGACTTTAATGTGATATTAAGTCCCAATTAAAACTATTTCAAGTAAATTAGTTTATTGATGTGGTAGATCAAGCTCCCATAGATGAGGGGAACCTAAGAGAGGATTCTAGTATTGGAAAGGTGGTTCTAGTTGTACGTTCAAGAGGTGTGACCTTCGAGAGAAGGAAGCATCATTATGATAATGCTATCTAGGGCTGTAGAAAGAATGGTACCCAAATAGAGGCATTAGTTTCACATGATCTTACTCGAGTGATATTTCACCAATGTGGTTGGTCAGGACCCATTTAGAGATTATACCTTGACCACTAGTAGATTTATGTTCTTATTGTAAGATGGGACATCTACATAGGTTCTTCAAGAACCCATGATAAATAGGTAGTGATGGAGGAGCTAGACATAACCATAGTGTGAGAAGGGGATCTTATGAACCATATATATTTGGTAGTTGGTGTTCTACTAGACAAGGTGATATATGTAGTGGACATGGTGCTTTGGGGAAAGAGTTCCCATATCACCAGTGTGGTGTAGCTCAGGGGAGTCAGACTGCATCATAGGGAAGAGGGGAAGGACAATTACGTGTTGTTCAGCCTACACTTGTGGATACCGATTCTAGACCTTCGACAATAATTGGTACTATTATTAAAGATTCTATAATGTATAGTTCTTTATATAATACTTTTTCCTCTAATTCATTTATTTCTACATAACTTGTGAATGGTTTGATCCTGGTGGTGGAGTTTGTGAGCAGTGCACTGACGATAGATACACCGATGGGAGTAAAACCTAGACTGACTGAAAATTATATTTTTTTTTTCAAAAATCCACTTTGTTGATAAGCGGTAACCACAGAGTTCACACAGGATACCTAAATACAAGTTCAGAGCAAATCTGATATTCAAAACACACAACCTGAGGAGGCCTTGAGCCAAGGTCCACCTACGACAGCCGGAGTCTTGTCGCCTGCATCCACAATCATCGCCTACAAATCACCATCATCGAACTACCATCATCTTCAACACCATCCCACACCGCCAGAGCCCATGACTGGAGCAAACGAAACCAGAGAACAATTCAATCCTAGATGAAAAATAGATCCAAAGTCGATGCTGCAAACACCAATGGGAAATTCTTCATACCGCCACACCAGAACCATCAACATCTATGATCAGTGAAGACCACCAAATCTCAGATCAAGGCCTGTAATCGCCACCTAGAACACCATGGATGAATGAGTGCACATCCCAGAGCCTCCTTGAAACCATCACAGAAATCCTACCTAGAGAGTGGTGAAGGCACATGAAGCCAGAGCAGCAACGAATCGGACATGGCCTCGACATAGAATCATCTCTCAAGGGGTGATCTCTCAAGGTTGTGGAGTGTCATTTTTTAGGGGAAATTTACATCTTATACATGTCATACTTCAACCTATTTTTGAGTATGGACTGGTTGGTAGCATACAGAGACCACATTGATTGTTACTATAAGAGAGTTAAATTTATGTCTCCTAAGGGTGATAATTATATTCATCATGGAGAGTGGGATATCTAGATAGGAAGAGCATGTCCAATTACTCAATAACTAGGAGAGCACACATCCTTGGTTTCAATTCTATTATTGTATGGAGGAATGAAGCATGGTGTCGTTCTACCCATAGTGGATAGGTTTCCATATGTGTTTCTTGAAGACTTATTATGGATTCCACCTGAGTGAGACATGGAGTTTACAATTGATCATATTCCTCGAGCTGATCTAGTTCTATTCCACCATATATAATGGAACCTACAGAGCTTCAAGATCTCAAGACATAGATATAGGACATGGAGAATAATGGATTTATCCAACCAAGTATGGTGCCTTGGAGTTCTCTAATTTTTTTCACTATAAAGGCCTATAGGAATCTACACTTGTGTGTCTATTATTTGAAGGTGAACCAGATGATAGTGAAGAAATTATATCCTCTTCCTCATATCGATGATATTTTTGAATAGTTGATAGGGGCTTGTGTTTTCTCAAAGATCTACTTGAGATCAAGGCATTATCATTTGAGATTTTTTCATTCTGATATACTAAAGAATTATTTCTGAAATAGGTATAGCCTATATGATTTCATTTTAATTAATTTTTGGTTGATGAATGAACCTAAAATGTTTACGAACCCAATGAACAAAATCCTCCATCTGTATATAGATCAGTTTTTTGTAGTGTTTTGGGATGATATCTTGTTGTACTCCATGACTCATGATGATCATGCCCAGCATCTTGACATCGGCCTGAGTACACTGAGTGAGCATTGGATATACTCCAACCTATCTAAGTGTCAGTTTTGGATTAAATAGGTACACTTCTCAAGTCACATCATCTCAAAGGGAGGTGTGTCTATGGACCCAAAGAAAGTGTACGCAATGGTTTCTTGGGATCATCCCAATAATTTTTTCGATATACTTAGATTTCTGGGATTATTTGGATATTATCATTATGTTCATTAAGGAATTTTCCCATTTGGAAGCACCTCTTCCAGGATTGACCAAGAATGGGGTAAATTTTAAATGGTATAAATCATTAGATAATTCCATCTAAGATTAAAGAAGCAATAAACATCAGCACCCATCTTGATCCTTCCTAAGCCAGGTGAGGAGTATATGATGTATTTTTATGCTTTCAGAATCAGACTCAGAGTAGTGTTGAATAAGGATGATCAAGTTGTGTCATATGGGTCTCATAAATTTATTCCACATGAAAGTCACTTCCCTACACATGAGCTTGAGTTGGTTGTAGTTTTTTTTGATTTAAAGTATTGGCGACATTATCTTTTAGGATAAAATTTTATGGTGTACACAGATCATAAAAGATTAATGTATATCTTCTCCCAATGATATTTGAATTTACTTCATTGAATATGGATTTGTTATATATAGTAAATTGATTTTGAGCTATCATATATGCCCGACAAGGGAAACAGTGTGGTCGATGCTTTGAGCAGGAAAAATTATACTCAAGAAGTATAGAAATCTACTTCTAAGTGGATGATGATGACTCTACTAATTGAGATTCATGTTATTATATAGGAGAGTCAGAATTATATGACTCTCGTATTAGTTTTAGTATAGTTTGACCTTTTGAGATGGATCAGAGATAGGTGGCATGAGGATATGCAGTGATTGAATTTCAGGGAAATCCTTGGAGGTGGAAAGTCACCTTCCAATTAGAGAATAAATGAGGATCAGATCATATATGTTAGGAATTAGGTTATTGTTCCTATGAGTATGCAGGAGGAGTTGATGAATGAGTTTCATTCCTTGAAGTGGGAGGTACATCTAGGTGTGACCAAAATGTACCATGACCTATGATGACAATTTTGGTGGGCAACCATGAAAAATGAGATAACAGAGTTCATGACACAATGCAACAACTGTTATCTGGTGAAGGATTAGAATCAATGACCAGGAGGTTTGCTACAGCTATTTCTCATTCCATAATGGAAGTGGGATGACGTTACTATGTATTTTTTGGTGGGTCTCCTGAGAACGCCTTGGAAGAATGATGAATTTTTTATGATTGTGGACCTTTTTACAAAGGTATAACATTTCTTTTTTATATGTGAGGCTTTCTCAGTGGAGAAATTGGTAGAACTATATGTTTAGGAAATATTCTGTCTATATGAGGTGCCATAGACTATTATTTCATACCATGATTCGCATTTTACATAGTGCTTCTGGAAAGGCTTGTAGAAGGTTCTTGGTATGATGTTTTTATTGAGTACATCATTCCACCTATAGATTGATGGAAATTCAGAGTGTATTATATAGGTTCTTGAGGATACGTTACGAGAATGTATTTAAGACATTTTTTGGGTCTTGGGATAAGAAAATATCTTTAGTGGAGTTCACTTATAACAATATTTATCAAGAAACTATATATGTTGAACCATACAATCATTTTTGTGGTAGGCCATGTATATCACCTTTATGCTGGATAGAGTCATGTGAGTCGGAATTTCTGGGACTGAGGCTCGTGTAGAAGATGTCATAGTAGATTCAGTTGATTCAAAAATATATGTCTATGACTCATAGTAGATAGAATTCATTTGATGATAAACATAGAAAACTTGTAGAGTTTATAGAGGGTGATTGTGTATTCCTTTGGTTGTCTCATAGGTTGGGTCACTGCAAGATATGGAGGAAGAGAAAGTTGGCACCCAGGTTCGTTGGACAATTTGAGGTTTTGGAGGGGAACTGGCCAATGGCATACTGATTGGTTCTTCTATAGAAATAAAATGAAATGCATTGTGTTTTTTAAGTGTCACAAATTCAGTGGTATCACCCTAACCCTTCTCATGTTTTCGATGTTGATGATGTTGAACTTGATACTGATGTGTCCTTTGAGGGGCATCTGATACCTGTGTTTGATCACAGTGAGAAAGTGATGTAGGGGAAACCATGTTGATAGTTTGTGTATTGTGGAAACATGGCTATGTTTAGGAGGAAATATGGGAGATAGAAGTGGATATGAGGTATCAATGGAATGATTACTAGACTCAAAATCATAGATATTCTTGGGATCACAACTCGAGGATGAGCTGTTATAATGTAGGGAGATTGTAAAATACCAATCATTTATGGAGATTTATCAGGCTCATTTAGAGGTACTCTTTTCCCTTATGTTGAGTACTTTTCATTTTGTTTTTATATTGGGATGTGTTTGGGTGAAGATTTGTGAAATATGGAAGAAATATGACAGTGCATGGTTGGAGAATAGTTTTCCCTAATCATGCACCTTGTCATAGCAAACTAGGAAACCCTAGATAGAGAGGGTTTGCATGACTGGTAAACGGTTTTTGAAACTGTGCGCCCTAGGAGGAGAAATTGTGCACCCCCTAGAAGAGGTGCATAGTTTGGGGAAACTGTGTGTCTCTACCAAGAAAACTATGTGCATTATCTTAATTAATCCGAATTTTAGATTTAAAATTACCCAAACTTTAAAATTAACTCAAAATCGACATCCATTAGGAAAAACTCATTTTACCTCATTTTTTATGGTTCCCAGACACATTACAATCTTTACCAACCTCTATTCTTCTTGAATAAAAGGGAAGGATGAAGATATGAACCTCCACGGGTATGTTATTTCTTCCCGTTTAGATCTCTCTAACTCTCCTGCTCCTTTTCCAGATAAAAGAGGTTTGTTTATCAAATGTTTTTTAGAAATAAATCCAGGATTTCTAGATCTAGATATAGAATTGTGAGATCATGATTGTTCGATATTGAATTAGGGTTTTAGATGTATATCTCATTCTATGTCATTATTCTACTCAAATTTTGGATTCTTCTATTGCCAAGTGTTTTCGGTAAATTGAGTTAGGTGGAATATTATTCAAATATCATAGTCCTGATTTCAATTATGTGTATGTGATTTTAAAATTTATAGATTTTTTTAAGGAATTTTATTTCCTAATCGAATAAATTAATTTAGTAAAACAATTAATTAATGAATTTTGGAATGTGGAAAATTAATTTTTATGTTAATTATCATAATATTTAAATTGTGGAATTAGGGATATTTAATTATTGAGTTAATCATAAGAATATTGAAATTGGGGAATTGGGGATAATTAATTATTGAGTTAATTTACATAATATTGAATTTTAAATTAGAGAATGATTAATTACTAAATTAATTATGGGACAATAAGATAATGATTTTGAATAATTAATTGTTGAATTAATTATTGGGTGTTGAGAATGTGAATTAGAATAATCAATTTTTGAATTAATTATTGGATGTTGAGATTATGAATTAGAATAATTAATTTTTGAATTAATTATTTGGTGTTGATATTTTGAATTAGAATAATTAATTATTCAATTAATTATTGGATGTTGATATTGTGAATTGATTAATTAACTGTTAAATTACTTATTGTAATCAGTATAATTAATTAATTTTTTAATTAATTAATGGATTGATGAGTATGTGAAATTGTTAAATGTGATTAATTAATTGGTGAATTAATTAATGAGATAATTGTGGTTGGTACATGGTCTGCTATATCTAAAGAACAAAGTGTGATAAGAAATGATTAATTGTATCAATGGAATTCACCAGTGATAATTGTGTGTGGTACATTTTCTACTTCACATAATTCCCATAGTGTGATAAGAAATGATAAAGGGTAACAATGGAATTCACATGTGATAATTGTCTATGAGACATGGTGTGATGCATAAAAATCCCATATGTGTAAATTGAAATGATGAATGTTAATAATGGAATTCATATGTTAATTGTGATAATGAATTGTAACATGGGAATTCATTTATATGATATCCCTTGAAAATAGTTCAGACTCTGGCATGGCCCAACGTAGGTATTGAGTGTTTGGGTGTCCTCGAAAATCCGGGTGTTATGTGTTTAAATAAAAAGTAATAGAATAAGTGTAATATGTTTAATTTATTGACTTTATGTATTATTTTTACAACTGCATAAAATTTTGATTGACTGGATATTTATTCAGATGTCATTGGTGGTTCCCTATTGAGTTTACTCACATCCTACTCAAGCTGGATAATTGATACCCAAATAGACTTTATGTTTGTAGGAAAAGATAAGGGAAAATACTTATGTTAGATGACTCATTTGGGATGGAGCATGGATGAGGGAACCAAATTTGGTTCGGGAACCTCATGGGAGTTGTCAGCGCATTTAATTTTGTGTTTTCATTTTGACACATGACACATACTTTGGCATGACATATCTCCTATTCAATTTTGGTATTGTATTCCCATGTTTATTCTTATGATATTAGATGGGTTATATTATACTCTATTTTTGTTTCTTATTTTCTAATGGTGTATTACACTGATAAAAGAGGGTATAGTCTCCCCATGATTGATATTTCACCCTTACTGCTAGTTGGTATCCTCTAGCATAGGAGGAGGTAAGCTTAAGGTCATGTGACCGACCGAATCAGGGCAACAGTATGTGGCACCCAGGAAAGGGTGTTACACACATACACACACAGATATATATATATATATATATATACTTATATGGATTCATATATATATAATTATGTTCCCAGGCCCCGTAAAGCCGAAATTAAGCAATATGGGTTGGGTAGAACTCATCTGGGCCCTTTCTAGGTTGGTCAGTCCCTGTCCTAACCTGTTATGGATCAAGATGAACCTACCTTGATCTTTTCTAGGTTGGGACGCTCATGGAAAGGTTCACGTGAGGTTGTATAGTATGAAGGTATGGGGGATATCCAGGGAGCTTCTTGGTTGTGTCCTATTGAAGGGCGGGCAGTCTGACTGTGGTGCTAGATCTTGACCTGATATGGGGACGATACTGTTGTGAGATAAGGTTCACATGGATTGGTTTCATAAAAGGTGGGATGTCGGATCGATAGTGACGCACTGATAATCGATGAGACTAGATGCACAGGGAAGGGGATGTCTGGATCTAACGCCGATGCTTCACCCAGCCAGAAGGGAAAATTGGTCGGTGGGGTTCTGTGATATGGGCTGGCTGTGGAGGCATCTTAATAAAAGATTTTAGAGGTATGGACTATGAGACATGGGTAGTGTGGTGACCTAACATGAGGTATCGATAGTATGTGATGGTCAAAGATGATGGAACACGAGAGACTTCATCTAGAAGATAGTCGACCACATGGTATATTTTTTTTAATGGTAGTCGATACATAGGCCCACTAAAAAATGGGTTTTTTCTTTAAATTAGGCTTCAACAAGTCTATTCTACCCTCTCTTTGAAATATGTTTTAATTTTTTTTTTGAAATCCTATTAAATATACTTTTGATAAATATAAAATAAAACATTATTATTTTCCAAATTAATCCAAATTTCTAGGTAAATAAAACTCACTGTAAAAACACTCTTTCGATCACCTTGATCCTTGCAGAGTACTGGTTCATGAGGAAGATTCTAATACGCCGATGTCTTTATATATGATAAACATATATGCATATATCTATAATTTACATAGATATATATATACAATCCCACATGAAATATCAATTCAAATTTTAATATTTTGGATGATCGTAACTTTGTTGTCTGATGTCAGATTAAAACATGATGTGTGGAATTTAGATCAAAACGAAAACCTCTTCAAAATTTAATGAAAATTTTATTTTCTTTGGATTAAAATTTTATTCTATCAGTTTTATAACAATTGATGTTACTAGGGCATGTAATGGAAGCCAGTGGACTAGGGATTTTAAAAAACTTCACTGGTGATCAATGTAACTACGTCATCTCTATTGAAGCACATCCTTGCTTAAATCTTGAGGATCATGCATGATGAATTCTAAGCATCAAATAAACTATAAATACTAGGTATGGTATAAAGTCATGTGTTCTTCATGTTTTTCTCACTGGTGATCATTTCTCGAAGAATCTAAAGTGAAATTACTCTAGGTCATCCACATGCACTTTAAAATCTCCGGGGGAATCAATTATTAAATTCTAGGTTTTAGTGTATAAATATAATGATGCCTTCGATGATATGATGATCATTACTGCTTCGTTTTATCAACCAATGAAAAATCTCACTGATCAATCTCTTGGAATGAGAGCATCTCTCTCTAGAAGGTAGGAGATAGGAGGGAGAATCTCTGGAAGTTGACTGATGAATAGAGATCTCCCTGAGAGCATCTTCCTCCTATTTATAGTGAGTATCAAAAATATCTAAAAATGGTCCCCAACCCCCAATTATTTATTACTCACTATAAATGAAATATTATAACTACTTTATTAAGTCATAAATTTCATTTATATTTTTATCACTTACTGATAATATAATAAATATATTACATGATAAAAGAGATCCATTAAATTGAATCATCATTCCATAAAATATTAAATGAACCTTGAATATTAAAATAAAAGTTGTTTATAAAATAGTTTTCATATATTTACATAAATAATTGTAAATAAATTTTATAAATAAATTCAGTATCAATTATTATGAACTCAAATAATATGAATTTATTTATTTATTAGAGATCATGAATCCTTGTACATTTCCCGGATCCCGTGGTAGGGCTCACCATATCCTAAAGACTTATTCATTAGAATAGGGAAGTCTTTTGAATATGCTCTTGGATATGACCCTATAGGAACTTATATTGATATAAGTGAATACCATTCATAGAGGAAGAGTGAGGGATAGAAACCAGTCGAGGCCTAAAAAGAGATAAGGAGTAGTCATAGAAACAAGAACCCACCAATTAACACTCATTGTGTAATATAATCACTTTGTATCATGATATCTCATAAACCAGGATACACACTTGGTGTCATTATCCATTATTCCTTTATTATTTATTAACCTTAGTGTATAGACTTACCTTTATTCTATCATGGTTATAGATTTAGTAAAGGTAATACCATCCTGATCAGTTGTTCTTGAGATATCTCTTCCCATTATAAATGAACAATTCCATCATGATTATTCAATCACTGTCATACCCACAATGATGCACCCAATGAAATCTACCTCACCATGACTTCAATTTTATATTTGTTTCCATGCATCAAAGTACATGATAAAATGATACACATCGATAATAATATCAATTCTAGAGACCATTACACATGTTCATGGTTGGTAATGACTAATGAAACCTAAAACATGTTGTGTTCCTATTTAAGGGTCAATACCCATGATCTCATATACTTGAATCACCAAGTGAAAGCTTCATGATAATAAGTATCAATGGTTATGATCCCCCATCCCCTGATAGTTAGACATCATTTGTGTCTAGTTATAATGATGTATCCAGACTATAACAAATGTGTTTAAGATTAATTTCATAGTATCTTGAGTTTCTCATTGTAGCCTAGTAAAAACTATAACCTTTTGATATGAGAAATAATCTATGGAAATTACTCTATAAATAATGGATGAAAAAATATCAATAATATAATGGTAAGTTAACATCATGTATAACTAACTGTATACATGGTATGGTAATTGAAAATTATGGCTAATTTGGGTCCACGGAACCCAATATAACAACAATTGGTTGGACCCTATAGAGATTCAGGAGTTGAAGGTGTAGTTGGAGAACATTTGAGGGAAGTGTTTCATCATACCCAATGTATCCCCTAGGAATCTTCAGTTTAATTCATGAAAAATGGGTAAATATCATCTATCTTTTGATGATTATTTTCACATGAACCGGGTGATGATAAAGAACAAGTAACCCTTGCTGAAGATTGCTAAAATCTTCAACTAGTTGAGAAGTGGTTGCTGGTTCTCCAAGATTGATCTCATGTCTGGATACCACCAATTAAGGGTTCTAAAATATGATATTCTAAAGATGACATTCCAATGTTTTTATAAACACTATGAGTTTCTAGTTTTGCCATTCAGAGTGATGAATTGCCTTGATTTTTTTATGGATCTTATAAACCAGAACTTCTAGCCATAAATTGACTGGTTGGTAGTTGTCTTCATTGATGAGATACTCATTTACTCTATATTATAGTAGAATCATGAACAGAATATGAGGATGGTACTAGAATTACTCTGGGAGAACTAGATTTATAGTAAGCTCTCAAAGTTCCAATTTTTTATTAGTGAGGTTCAATTTTTGGATCATGTCATCTCTATTATTGGGTTAATTAAAGGTCTGGAGAAGATTAATGTTGTTCTACCTTGGTATCCACCCAAGAGGGTATCATAGATATGGAGTTTAATGGGCTTGGAGTTTCTTGGAGTAATTATATAGTATTGAATCCCCTTTGGACACCCTGACATAGAAAGGGAAGTTATTTATTTTGGCTGAGTAGTGTTAGTGATCTTTTGTAGAGCTCATGATGAGGCTGACCAGTGCTCCTATGTTGATAATACTAGAGGAGGATGTGGAGTACTCAGTGTTTTACGATAGCTCTAGATTTGGTGTCGGATGATTATTGACACATAGTTAGGTATTGTTCTGTAACACCCCGAACCCAGTTATACAGAGTCGGTGCATTATTTTAATACATTGGCATTATTACAAGGAATCAAGTCCCGAAGGACCGATCGGTTTAGCAGTTTTGGAAAGTAGATAACATACATGAATGTTACATTACACTTCATAACATACAAAAAAACATAAATAATCCATCACGAATTCCATTATTCCCTTGGCTTAACCCTGAATATCAATCACAATACACTTATTGGAATCCTGGGAAAAATAAAACATAAGAAGGGGTGAGATCAGATGCTCATTAAAGATAACAATATAGCATAAACTTTTATAAATAATCATAAACATTAAAGGCAATGTATAACTAAAACAAAATCCTTTTAAACTTTAACATCAGCATAATATGGAAAAAATAAAATTAAAAAATTCCATTTAATTATTCAAATGGATATTCTACCAGTCGAATAATCGCATGAAAAATCACTAACCAATTTCATAATGATGGAAGGAATAATTCCAGAATATCATAACCACATAGTCAAGGCCTTGTTCCAGTAATACAAATAATATTTTGTCAAGTCCTTGTTCCAAGACACTAGTTTTTCTCATGAGACCTACTGATGCAATTTTTTAGTAGATACTTACGTTTAAAATTGCTCAAATATACTCCAATGTTTTTCTGAAAACAAAATAACTAATTCTGAGACTGCTCGACTAATTACCGGACATGATGGGTCCACGCCCAATCCATTCTTTTCTACCACACTCGAGAGTCGGGTTTTCTAAAAACATTTTTAATCTTGCGTTAAATACGTATACATTTTCACTGGATATTCATATATTTGAGAGAAATATCTCTTTTTTGAAATCATTCTAAAATCACATAATTATAAAAGAAAACATTTATTTTGAAAATATCATTATAAGAGTTTAAGGGAAGCTTCAAAGGTGTAATAACGGCATAGAATATCCACACCTACTGTATAAGTTAAAAAAACATTCTTACATTATTTTTGTCGAAAAGGTCAAAAAGTAACTTGTTTGGAAAACGACGGAAAGATTCATTTCAAAAATGTATAAGGTCAAATAAGGATGTAAATGACTTTAACCCATTTTCTATTAAATAGTAAAAATGTTTTGAAGGACTTTTTTAAGAAACATGGATGTGGATGATAATGATGTCCCAGTAGATACTTACACATAAACAATCCCATATAATAATGAGATTGAGGAATTAACCCTTACCAATTTGGTAACTTACAAAAAATACACCCCATGAAAGAGGTATCATAAAATGAATATGTAAATAAACATAAATTAAAGTGTATTACACAAAGAATACAATTATGGGTAGTACATACACCACACAAAAGGTAATAATGGCAATATGGCATGAATCTCACGGGAATAAGGAATGAGATGAAAACCCCTTACCTTGCACTTTCTTTTAGTCGAGGGTACGTTTAGCCTCCTGTATGAAGACTATAGTTTGATATTAAATTATACCAGAACCATATTAATATTTATGATATCATAAAGTATTCATTTATGACTTTATACTACCCATTTAACAATAATTTTCATGTTATATTAATATTTCGGGTAATAATCACTTTCTTTATCATACGTGTTTTAACTTGTTACTCTTGATTGTAACACTTAGATCATGATATAAATACTTCCAGAATATAAAACATGATTTATTTATCATATAAATTTAGAATATAAAAATTTATAATAGATGTATATATGAAATGGAAAACACCATTTATGGAGACGGTAGTCCGTACGTACGCATAAATGTTGTTTCTGTTTTCATATATTATTGAATGGAAGTAAGTGAATAAGATATATGTAAGTAAAAAAATACTTATATATATAAATATATATATTTCCATTAGAATTATTATGACATATATTACATACTTATTAGTAATATATATTTTTATAATCGTTGATGAATGGTGAACTTGGAAATGAATCTCATCGCGTCGTGGAGATGGTAATCCGTACGTACGCACGAGCGAAAATATCATTTTTTTTATATTAATATAATATATAATTGGATGGTATATAATATATAAATAATCCTTATCATGTTATATTTATTATTTAAATCAAATACACATCATTATTATACCCATCCAAATAATAATGTATTGAATAACAATTACACCACGACGTGGAGATGGTAAGCCGTACGTACACACGTATGGTGACATGTCATTAAAAGGGTGGATAGAATAATGAATTTGGTTGTTCCATAATTATAATTACATCAAAGAATATATAATATACTATATTTATTATTTTATAATGGAAACAACAAAGAAAAAGGAAGTGGAAGAAGAAAGGAACTTGAAAGAGGGTGGTGAAATCATTACCTCTTCTTCGGGTTCTTCCTTTAGATTTGATCAAAAGGGATCCTTAGGTTGGATTTCTGATCAAACTATAGCCTCTAGGATGAAGGGAGGATATTTGAGAGGGTATTTGGGCAGGTTTTGGCCGATCCAAATAGCTTAGAATGTGTGAATTAGAGAGAATGGGGAGTTCCCTTTTATAAGAGGGGTGAGGGGCACCTTAGGAAAAACTTTAAATATTATTTTATAATAAATTAATATTAGGTTTCTAATGGCTAAAAAGTTGATTATTTAAAGTTTAATGTGGGTATAGGTCGAAAAAAACTCAACCAATAGGTTTTAGACAAATTTAAGTTACCATTTTAACCTTATCATTTAGATTTAACTCTAAGTTAAATAATTTAACTTTTACCGTGTCTTCTTGTATTCTTACACTATATGGTTAATAAACATATTGTATACTTCCAATATAACCCATATTTGTTCATTAAGGTCATATATATTATTATATAAGTCTTTTGGCCGAACCTTAGATTTTTTGGACCATTATATCAATTAATAATATAATATTTGTTTTAAAAATTATTTTATGTCAATTTTGATACTATTTGATATTTGTTTTTTGTTAAAATAATAACAACATGATTACTTCAAAAAAATACATTTAATAAGTCCTAACATGTCATATTCACCTATAAAATTCGTGGATGTCATAAAAACTTTGAAATTATATTTATTTTAATATTTATAATACCATTTATTTGATTCTTTCGTGAATAAGGTAATTATTGCATCATCATTGTGTCATAAATAAATTTATTTATCTAATATCTAAAAATTATAAATAAAATACCATGATGTAGGATATCTTTTTATATTTATAATGAATATTTATAATCTAATTTATCTTATGAATATCCCTATATTAAAATGTTTTACTTATTAAACTTTGATTTTAACTCTTTTAACTCTTCTTTGAATTAAATAATAATAAATGTCCAAATCTAATCCAAGTGGACCTAAATGATAATATTTTATTCATAAGGTTGTTTTTGGTCGAGATAAACTTGTCCAATAGAATTAGGACATGTGTGAGGGTAATATTAATATCATTTTTACCCTTAATTACCCTATTTACTTTTAACCGTGGTAAATAAAAGTAAAAAAGTTCCTATTCGCCAAAAATTATTTTCATCTCATGAACCACATATTACTCCTTGATATTAACAGTGTCTTTCATATTTTCAAAATTCAGCTCACAGAAGCAGTAAAATTAAGTTCTATATGAATTCGCAAAAGCTACTAAGAGGTGGGTAAAAGATGGTAAAAAGTTCGATAAAAAAATTTATATATCTAAAATTATTATAAATTGGCTCTAATGAATTAAATTGAATTTATATAGGTATTATGTATCTATTTTGACCTAAAATAAATTTAAACAAAATAAATTATTATTTAAATAAAAATCTGGTTTTCAATAATAACTCAGTGTTTTCACTATTCATAAAAAATTGAATGTTTTCAGAAAAATACCAAATATTTACCCTATGCTAATTTCGATATTCTGAATCCAAAAATGATGTCTATTTTAAAAAATTAAAAACATATAAGTTTCATTTATTAATTTAAAATTAATTCCCATTGTCAAAACAAAAAGCGTGTTTTTAAGAAACAATAACTATCAAAAGATTGACACTTGTTTATGTCCGGTTTAAATGTGAAATTGTGTCCAATGACCAACATTGGATTAAATGGTAAAAATATATTATAAATATAATTTAAAACCACTCAAATTAAAAATTTATCACTATTAATTATTTCAATTAAAAAAGTTGTTTTTAATTAAAATTTAGTAATTTTCACTATGCATCAAAATATGAAAGTTATCAGAAAAACACCAAAAATTTATTGAAACTAAATTCTTATGTCCCAATTCTAAAAAATAAGTTTATTTTGTCAAACTAAATATATAAAAGTTTCAAATATTACATTTAAAAATGTGTCACCACTAAAAGGCGGTAAAATTGCATTTTTTTTAAAATACTTATTTTATCTGAAAAAAATGTATTTGTTATAACATTATGTATAAGAAACTCATTATATAGATTAAAAATTATAAGGATTATATATATAGTTCAATATTCAGTTAATACTATTCATAACCGCTTTTTAACGGCTAGTTTGGTAATTCATGGTACGCTAGAACACGGTGTTGCGTTTAGTGAAAGTTATTGAATTACTTTGAAGAAATAACGTACTATGAAATATTGGGGTGTTAAATTCTTCCCTCCTTCAATAAAATGCATCCTTTCAATTTGAAATTATTTTTGAAAATAAAAGGTTGAAAATAAAAAATATCTTTGGGAAAATCCACCTCGAAAATTAGGTTAATAAAATATAGTCTTAATAGGAGGAAAAGTGAAATGAAAGGGTCACCACCAAATTATGATCTCGATTAAGAGAAAATTGGTGGAAATTAGAGACATATAATTGGAGGAAAAATGTATATATTTATAGGGAGTGATTGATGTCATCAATCACAAAAAATTGTTGAATTGTGGGCCTTAAATCCACCAATCTATGATGATTTAAAATGCCATCGGTTCAACAAAACGTAACATATTAGGATAACACATTTTTTGTTTTAAGATTCCTTACATAAATTTTAAGAATTTATTTCTTCATAGAATAAGAGAATAAAATATATATATATATATATATATACTTGGCAAGTAGAGTTCCATCCGTTAACTAATTTCTACCACAAACTCATCTTTCACTCTAAAAGATAATTGCACTAAAAAATTCTCTTTATCCTATTCGTATAGGGTTCCAAAAATTAATTTATAATTTATATACCAGACCCTTTAAAAACTACATTATTCAATCCAGGACATCACGTGGGTCAGTGGTAGGTGATACACCCTTGTCGCCATTCGGTTGTGGGTTCAAGTCTCACGGCCTTGCCGGACGTGATGGGTTGTCGCCCGACCTCGGGGTTGTCCTTTTTATGGAAATCCAAAAATAATCTCAAACTAGAATTATCCAAAATAATTCTTTCCAAACTCACAGTACAAAATTTATAAGGAAGGTAAACACAATGAAGACCCTTTTTTCCGCGTAATAACATGTGAACACCTTCATCATGTATTCTTTTAAAACACTTCAACATCCTAAATTACCATAAAACCTTATTGATTAAATTCATGATCCCTTATTCCTTATAGAATTATGGATATAATCCTTCTATCCAAAAATGTTGTAAACTCCAACAATGTTGGAATATACAAATCATTAATCAGTTTTAGGGTAATCAAGAATATCCAATATAATTTATTCAAATCAATCATGTATTATTCCAAAATCACTACCTCGGTATCAGAACCATATTATGGTTTATCTTTATCTCAACCATAAATTTTCCAAAAAGATTAACTCGTTGTAGAGTCACTTTTCTTAGTACCATAAAATCTCAAATCCTTAATGAAATAGTACTGCATTAAAATCCTTATTTATTTCCAGTACATCATTGATACAACATTTCAATGAAATAATTCCAAAATAACAACATATGAACACTAGTCATTCCTCTTCATCTGTGGTAGTATCATAACTTGATTATTATCCAATAGCATCATTTGCGGCATAGTCTGATGCATGGGACATTGGTTTGCATAGTGTCCAAACTCCTTGCAGATGAAGCATTGTACATTTTAAACCCTTTTCTTACCCTTGTAGTCACGTACTTGGTGTCCTTTTTCATCACACTTATAACATACTCCTATTCCCTTTAAGCATTTTCCAAGGTGATTCTTTCCATAGTTATCACATATGGGAAAATCCTTCTTTACCTTCTTCCCTTTATCTGTCCTTCTCTCTTCCATCATTTCCTTCTCTGGCTTTCCTTCAAATCCATAGGACTCCGAGAATTCTTTACTTATCTTATATACACATGATACTATTTCTCCATATGATGATAATATGTGGGAGACTATTTCCCTTCTAAATTCTGTATTAAGACCATGAACGATATGATCTTTCTTACTCTTTGGATCATTCGTATTACTGCAGTTCTAATTCCTTCTACTAGGTGCCATTTCTAAACAATGGCATACACTAGATTAGTTTATGAATAGAAATACCTAATCCCAAACTTGTAAAACACTTAACATAAATTAAAAAGTTTTTGGATATAGTCCATAATCATTAAAATGTCTTCTTTGAGGATGTATATGCTCATAAACCCTTCATATTGGTTTGTAAAGAAAATGAGAATTATCCTAACAATATCCCCCGGTAGTGTCGTAACCAAGAGTGCAGCAAGGCCTGTTGTCATGCACCAGTTCCCATTCGAGTCTATCTCAATGCAGTGTGTTCAGATTTTACCCCTAGGTACATCTGTGCCAGAGCCGCCTCTACTTGCTCGTATCCAGACATGGATGTATTGCTCGGAAAAATCAAAAAATCTCTACAATATCAAAATTCTAGGAAGTTCTTCTATACTAATCCTCTTAGTTTATCTTAGGGATATGTTCTCTAATCAGATTTTATCTAAATCTATCTTCCAAGGTTATTGCTAAACTTCCTATGATACCAACTTTAAGGCCCCGACCCGAGTTACCCAGATTCGGTGCATTATTTTAATACATTGGCATTATTACAAGAATCAAGTCTCGAAGGACCGATCGGTTTATCAGTCTTCGAAAGAAGATTACATACATTAATGTTACATTACACTTTATGACATAAAAAACAACATAAATAATCCTTCAAAAATGCCATTATTCCCTTGGATTAACCCTGCATATCAATCACAATACACTTCTTGGAATCCTGGGAAAAATAAAACATAGAAATGGGTGAGCTCAGATGCTCAGTAAGGATAAAAATATAAAAGAAATTTTCATAAATAAGCATAATCATTTAAGGTAATTTATAACTAAAACAAAATCCTTTTAAACATGAACATCAGCATAATATGGAAAAAATAAAATGAAATAATTCCGTTTCATTATTCACATGGATATTCTACCAGTCGAATAATCGCATGAAAAATCACTAACCACTTTCATAATGATGGAATGCATAATTCTAGACTATCATAACCACATAGTCAAGGCCTTGTGCCAATACTACAAATAATATTTTTTCAAGGCCTTGTGCCAAGACATTGGTTTGTCTTATGAAACCTACTGATGCAATTTTTTAGAAGATACTTACGTTTAAAATTGCTCAAATATACTCCAATGTTTTTCTGAAAACATTATGCAAGCTTCTGAAAACAAAATAACTAATTCTGAGACTTCTTGACTAATTATAGGACATGATGGGTCCACGCCCAATCCCTTCCTTTCTACCACACTCGAGATTCGGGTTTTCTAAAACCATTTTTAAACTTGCATTAAATACGTATATTTTTTCACCGGATTTTCATATATTTGAGAGAAATATCTCATTTTTGAAATCATTAAAAATAACATAATTATAAAAGAAATCCTTTATTTTGAAAATATCATTATAATCATTTAAGGTAAGCTTCAAAGGTGTAATAACGGTGGAGAATAACCGCACATTCCGTATAAGTTAAAAAAACATTCTTACCTTAGTTTTGTCGAAAAGGTCGAAAAGTAACTTTTTTGGAAAACAACGGAATGATTCATTTCAAAAACGTATAAGGTCAAATAAGGATATAATTGACTTTAACCCATTGTATATTAAATAGTAAAAATGTTTTTAAAGACATTTTTAAGAAACATGGATGTGGATGATAAAGATGTCCCAGTAGATACTTACACATAAACAATCTTAGATAATAATGAGATTGAGGAATTAACCCTTACCAATTTGGTAACTTAAAAAACATACACCCCATGAAAGAGGTATCATACAATGAATATGTAAATACACATAAATTAAAGTTTATTACACAAATAATACAATTATGTGCAGTACATACACCACACAAAAGGTAATAATGGCAATATGGCATGAATCTCACGGGAATAAGGAGTGAGATGAAATCCCCTTACCTTGCACTTTCCTTTAGTCGAGGGTACGTTTAGCTTCCTGTATGGAGACTATAGTATGTTATTAAATTATACCAGAACCATATTAATATTTATGATATCATAAATTATTCATTTATGACTTTATACTACCCATTTAATAATAACTTCCATGTTATATTAATATTTTGGGTAATAATCACTTTCTTTATCGTACGTGTTTTAAATTGTTACTCTTGATTGTATCACATAGATCATGATTTAAATACTTCCAGAATATAAAACATGATTTATTTATCATATATATTAATAATATAAAAATTTATAATAGATTTATATATGAAATGGAAAACACCGTTTATGGAGACGGTAGTCCGTATGTATGCATAAACGCTGTTTCCGTTTTCATATAGTATTGAATAGAAGTAAGTGAATAAGATATATGTAAGTACATAAATACTTATATATATAAACATATATATCTCCAGTAGCATTATAATTTCATATATTACATACTTATTAGTAATATATATTTTTATAATCGTCGATGAATGGTGAACTTGGAAATGAATCTCATCGCGTCGTGGAGACGGTAATCCGTATGTACGCACGAGCGAAAATATCATTCTTTTGATATTAATATAATATATAATTGGATGGTATATAATATATAAATAATACTTATAATGTTATATTTATTATTTAAATTAAATACACATCATTATTATACCCATCCAAATAATAATGTATTGAATAACAATTACATCACGGTGTGGAGACGGTAAGTCATACGTACGCACGTATGGTGACATGTCATTAAAACGGTGGATAGAATAATGAATTCGGTTGTAAAATAATTATAATAACATCACAGTATATAGAATATACTAGAGTTATTATTTTATAATGGAAAAAAAAAAGAAAAAGGAAGTGGAAGAAGAAAGGAACATGAAAGAGGGTGGTGAAATCATTACCTTTTCTCCGGGTTCTTCCTTTTGATTTGATCAAACGGGCTCCTTAGGTTGGATTTCTGATCAAACTAAGGCCTCTAGGATGAAGGGATGATATTTTAGAGGATATTTGGGCCGGTTTTGGCCGAGCCAAATAGCTAATAAGGTGTTAATTAGAGATAAGGGGGAGTTCCCTTTTGTAAGAGGGGTGAGGGGCACCTTAGGAAAAACATAAAATATTATTTTATAATAAATTCATATTCGGTTTCTAATGGCTCAAAAGTTGATTATTTAAAGTCTAAAGTGGGGATAGGTCGAAAACAACTCAACCAGTAGGTTTTAGACATGTTTTCGTTACCATTTCAACCATATCATTTAGATTTAACTCTAAGTTAAATAATTTAACTTTTACCGTGTTTTCTTGTATTCTTACACTATATGGTTAATAAACTTACTATATACTGCCAATAGAACCCCAATTGGATCATTAATGTCATATATATTATTATATATGTCTTTTGGATGAACCATATATTTTTAGGACCATTATATAAATTAATAATATAATATTTTTTTAAAAAACTATTTTATGTCAATTTTGACACTATTTGATTTTTTTTGTTAAAATAATAACATGATTACTTCAAAAAAAATACATTGAATCAATCCTAACATGTAATATTCACCTATAAAATTCGTGGATGTCATAAAAACTTTGAAATTATATTTATTTTAATATTTATAATACCATTTATTTGATTCTTTCATGAATAAGATAATTACTGCATCATCATTTTGTAATAAATAAATTTATTTATGTAATGTCTAAAAATTATAAATAAAATACCATGATGTAGAAAATAATTTTAGCTTTCTAATGAAAATTTATAATCTAATTTATCCCATGTAAAACACTATATTAAAAATGTTTTAGTTATTAAACGTTGATTTTAACTCTTTTAACTCTTCTTTGAATTAAATAATAATAAATGTCCTTATCTAATCCAAGTGGACCTAAATGATAATATTTTATTCCTAAGGTTGTTTTTGGTAAAGTTAAACGTATCCAATAGAATTAGTACATGTGTGAGGGTAATATTAATATCATTTTTACCCTTAATTACCCTATTTACTTTTACCCATGGTAAATAAAAGTAATAAGTTACTATTCATCAAAAATTATTTTCATCTCATTGAACCACATTTTACTCATTGATATTAACTGTGTCTCTTGGATTTTTTAAATTCAGCTCACAGAAGCGGTAAAATTAAGTTTTATGTGAATTCGCAAAAGATCCTAGGAAGTGGGTAAAAGACTGTAAAAAGTTCGATAAAAATTCTTATATATAAAAAATTATTATAAACTGACTCCAATGAATTACATTGAATTTATATAGGTATTATGTATCTATTTTGAACTAAAATAAATTTAAACAAACTACATTATTATTTAAATAAAAAGTTGGTTTTCAATAATAACTCAGTGTTTTTCACTATTCATCAAAAATTGAAAGTTTTCAGAAAAATACCAAAAATTCACCCTAGGATAATTTCGATATTCAGAATCCAAAAATGATGTATATTTTACCATATTCAAAACATATAATTCTCATTTATTAATTTAAAATTAATTCCCATTGTCAAAACAAAAAGCGTGTTTTTAAGAAACAATAACTATCAGAAGATTGACACTTGTTTATGTCCGGTTTAAATGTAAAATTATGTCCAATGAACAACATTGGATTAAATGGTAAAAATATATTCTAAATATAATTTAAAACCATTCAAATTAAAAATTTATCAATATTAATTATTTCAATTAAAAAAGTTGTTTTTAATTAAAATTTAGTAATTTTCACTATTCATCAAAATGTGAAAGTTATCATAAAAACACCAAAAAATTATTGAAACTAAATTCTTATGTACCAATTCTAAAAAATAAGTTTATGTTGTCAAACTGAATATATAAAAGTTTCAAATATTGGATTTAAAAAGGCTTTTCCATTAAAAGGTGGTAAAATTGCATTTTTTATAAATACTTATTTTATCGGAAAAAAATGTATTTGTTCTTACATTATGTCTAAGAAACTCATTATATGGATTCTAAAATTATAAGGATTATATATATAGTTCATTATTCTGTTAATACTATTCATAACCTCTTTTGAAAGGCTAGTTTGGTAAGTCATGGTGCGCTAGAACTCGATGTTGCGTGTAGTGCAAGTTATTGAATTACTTTGAAGAAATAACGTACTATGAAATCTTGGGGAGTTACATGTTCTCTTATGGGTCAAGGTAGTTGAGTCTGATGAGTAGAACTATGTGACTCATGACCAAGATTTGTTAGTGGTGGTATTATCTCTAAATATGTAGACGCACTATCTTTTGGGTGAGGGTTTGGTTATTCCTCATTCCAACAAAATCATTGATAATTATTCTCTCATAGATATAGTAACATGAGATAGAGGAACTCGTTAGAGATACTATTGGAATGAATTAAAGGTAGTCTATAATCATAGGAAGGGAAATTTGTTGTTATATTCCCTTAATAGGAAGTCCTCTTCTAGCATATATGAGGATGAATCTCTGTAGTTGGATTCATTAAAACTGAATATGATGGAGGAGAGTGGTGTCGTTTTCTTCAATCAATGGTGGTGACTCCACTTCTTATTCAGTGTGTCTGGATGGCTCGGTTGAGAGACATTGACTGTGAGTTTCTATGTGACCATATATCCACAGTATATGTACAAGGTCAATTTTTTTAAGGAGGGGATCACATCATCATTTTCCATGGATGGATGGTAGTTCCATTAATGTTGTGAGAGTATGTGATGATGGAGTTTCACACTCCCCTACTGTTTATACACCCCAGTGTGTCAATTATATACAAGGACCTTCAGGGGTATATTTTGTGGGTTGGTATGAGGCGAAGAATAGTTGAGTTCATCTCTTGTTGTCTCACATGTTAGTAATTGAAGGATAAGAAACAGGTTCAAGTAGGTTTATATTGGCCTCTTAAGACCCTAGAGTGGAAATGGGAAGGAATATCCATGGATTTTATGATGGGTATTCAATGGTTTTTGAGAGTTCATGATTCTCTCTGGGTGATTATTGACCGACTTAGCAAGTTGGGGCACTTCCTTACCATCTGAGAGAAGATTTAAACTAAGTGTTTGGGATAGTTTTACAAGAATTATAATTTATATCTTCATAGAGTACCCTTGAACATTGTCTCCAACCATGATGCTCAGTCTGCGTCACAATTTTTGAGAGGCCGGTAAGAGGCTTTTGGGACCCAGTTGGGGTTGTGTGCATCATTTCACCCCCCAAAGGAATTCCAGACCCAGAAGACTATCTAGGTGCTGGAGGATATATTTAGATCTTTCATGTTGGACTTTATCTAGATCTAAGAGGATAAATTCCCATTGGTAAAGTTTGATTATAAAAACAACTTATCACTCTACTATCGGAATTTCAATTTTCTAGGCCCTATATGGGGAACCCTGTAGGTCACCCATGTGCTAGACTGAGATCAGTGATTCATATCTAGTTTAACCAGAGAGAGTTCAGGTGATAATGGATAAGGTTTAGATTATTTGATAGAATGTAGGGACAACCTAGATCAAAAAAATCTTATAAATATTTAAATTTTATGACCTTAATGTTCAATCCTAGAGACCATGTCTTCCTTAGATTCTCCCCACAATGAGGATTGAACAGGTTTAGCTGGGGAGTATAGTTATCCCTGAGGTTCATCAGGCCTTTGATATCCTATGTGGGGTTGGATTGTTTCTTACCACCCATCATTTCCATCATTGTAGGATCGAGTGAGTGATGTTTTCCATATTTTGTAGCTAAAAAGATACGTGTGGGATCTACTTCACATTATTGACTAGGGAGAGATGTACATCGAGGATGGGGAAACATTCTTGGAGTACGCTGTAGAGATCAAGGATCTCAGGATAAGATCTTGTGAGGATAGACCATTCACTTGGTTCGTGTTCTATGGTAGCACAGGAGCATGTGGGGGAGATCCTAGGAATGAGAGAGTCTCAAGTGAACATTTTACCCCCAAATTTTTTTATATGTTGATATTTTTGGGGGGGAAATACTTGAAGGAGGGGAAAATGTAGTGAATCTAGTTTTGATGTATTTTTCCTTTGAATATTTCTCTGTATATTTTTGAATTTATCCATATAGCTGGTGTGGTTTTTGGGTGTCACATCTTAAATTTTTTTCCCGTTATTTAGGACCTATGATGGGAAATATGATACCAATGTTGATTTCAGAACTTGGGGTTTACCCAATGTATGACCTATGATTGATTGACTTCAGATGTTCTGAGGGAGGTGACAATTTATGGGTTTATTTAATAAACTAATTTTATTAATTTATTTTTATTTATTGACCTAAATCTAAAAATATATTTGTACCCTATTATAAAAAATCTCTTTGGTTGGATGTATAACCCTGAGAAGATTTTTTAAGAGGAAAATGTGAATTATTCATTGGAATATTGGGATCAAAGAACAACGAGTAATCAGATCAAGGTTGATGGAGAGGAATCAAATGTAATGAGTCTTATTCATCATTAGAGAACGTGTTCATCACCAAAAATCACTCCATAATCATGGTAGGTAATGTTATTTGTGGGTTTCCACCCTTTTTGATTTGATCAAACATGTATTCTTTATCTTCATTGATTTTTTGAATTTTTCTTTCTCCCTTGATACCATTAAAATAAATTGAATTATTGATTCCAATTTATTTTTCTATTCCATGATATCACCACAAGTTTTTTCACTTATTGTTTTTTGGATGAGATTATGATCGGCCAATAAAAAACATCACATTTTTTGTGTGTGTTTTCCTCCCATTTCATATTGTGTTCTTCACCATTGGCCCATGGAAATTGGGGGTCGAATTTTCTAGGGAGAGTTCGAGCACGGTCAAAACTCCATATTCATGGATTTTTCCCATACATTGGAAATATTGGAAATTTATGGATGGGTCGTGATGTGATCATGATATGTGGGTGATGATTCATGGATCTGGGATCTGAAGCAGTGACATGTGATGGGAGGATCTATGGGACGCATGACAGACTACTGTGGTGGGTGAACAGAATCCATTTTCGGGCCATTGGAGGTCTATAATTTCTAGACGGATTCATTACCCTTCAATTTTGGAAAATTAGATGATCTGATTTGAGGTAGTGTAGGTGGATATGAAATCCCTATGAAGGATATGAGATTTTGTGAAAACCTAGATTAATCACCATGTAGTGCAGAAGAAAACATGTTGTTTACACAGTGGATAGGGTTTTCATCCAAGTTAAGGATTACACATCTTGTGGATGTTCCCATATTCCATGTAACCCTAACTAGGTATCCTAGATGTGTGCCAGCTTTACATGCCCCAAGACCCCAAGTGGTCATACATGTCATGTCTCGTGAAAAAAATTACATGGGGATATATATAGCAAGTTGATCCATTTTCTAGTTGTAGAATCACAAGATCCTAGTTAGAGATGCACATTGTGTAAACATATGGACATGGGGTGTGGTATATAATGGATTCCCAAGCCATTTCTAGGGGATAATGCGCCGATGCAGTGAAGTGAGGTCACACGCTATGTGGACTCCAATACACATTATGTACTTCCCCATAAACTTCCTCTTATCGTATATATTTCTTAAAGACTCTAATTTTGTCCTGTGAGTATCTTATTATAAGATTTTTTCCACATAGAATGAAATGGTGGTATTTTTTGTTGCATATGAGAATGATGCTTCTTCAGGTGATGATTGGTGATGGAAATGATCTGGACATGATCATTTGATTAATTCTAGGGTTTGTACTCCCCTGTTACTCTAGGGTGTGGGTCCCCTATACTCATTACATAGGTAGAGTCTATAATCTCCCATAACATGGTGCAGGTAATCTATCAACAGAGCGGTAATCCATTTTATTAGAGATCTAGTAGAGAGTGGGTCTACAATAGGAGTTATGGATCCCTTAGTTTTGGAGAACAATGATGAGGGGAAGAAGCCTCCACATAGATTCTTGTGAGGTTATGTGTGATGATGGTCATCATATATTTAATTTTTTAGCTTAAGGAACACACATCTACTATAGATAGTCCATGATATTGAGATCCCCTTTATATTTCTTCTAGGATTCATTATGAGCATATATGTATTGGGTTTTCATTTCCCTCTTTTTATGGGTTGATATGACTTTTATTGTATCCCTTTATTATTACATAGTGGTTTTAAGGGAATCCTACTAGGTATGTATATACTCACCCTTTTATGGTATTTTACCGTATGTGTCATGTCTTTTGCAGATGATAGACAAATAAACAATAACATATGTGGATCTTAGTGATACTTTGGTACATTAACCACACACAGTGATCATACTTAGAGATCAAGAGTTGATATCTCTCATTTTTACTCTTTTCAAGTATTTTTCCATTTGGGACTTCATTTCTAGTTGGGTAAGTATTTTTCCCCCTTTTAATGATTTTGTTTATACTATCATACTCCAATGTTTTCCCTAGAGTTTATTATATGCATGTTTGTACTATAGATATTTCATTTTTTATTATTAATCTTCACCTTTTCATAGATATGGTAGTGTGTTTGTGTACAAGGACACTAGAAAAGGCCTTAAATTTTATTTACTCCTTAGTTCCAGTTACCACCCCCTATCCCATTGGAGGCATGATTGGGGTTTTCATATCTGACCTTCCACTGGCCAAGGTGGCCCCATTATGTTGGTTCCTGACCATAAAAATTCTTTTATTTGATCCGTATATTCTTGTTAAATTCCTTTAAATTCAAATATTTTATGTATAAACACTTTGCTCAATAATTTTATGTCCCACTATAAGATCGTGCCAATTATTCTATTGATTTTAATCTCATATATATTTACAAGAACTTTAAAGTATACATTTTGTATCATATATTCTTAAAAACCAAATAATTTATTTCTATAACAGTAATACCTATCATGGAAATTCTAGGAAGTTTCAAAAAACTCCTTCAAGTATAACAAAAATTTACAACTTATGGAACCATTACTCATCCTTCCTAATTTCACTTTTAGGTTTCAATGACCTTGAAAAGATACTTAATGAAACATTATAGAACTCTCTAACTAACTTTTCTTCTCATGGTTTTAAGTTTTTCACACATGTATAAATAATATAGTACCTAAACCTAGGCATCATATTTTATGTCCATATATTCTCAAAATTTTGTTTGTAGGGTAAAATTTTCTTGAACAAATTTATACTATCATAAAAACTCCATATATGATAATAAAACGAATTTCATAACAAGAATAATCCTTAAAGAAACCTATAGCCTTTCCAAATTATTATATATCCAATAATATTGAATAAATAATAGGGGACTAAAATTAAATAAGTTATATCTCATATAATTATTTTCTTATGAAGTTTTTTTTTTCAAAAGATATAATTTCCTTCACTATATAAATTTTCTTAAGTTATCATTTATAGGAGATGCTTACATTAAGATTCTCCTTAAAATGATTAATCTCAATGTTATGTTTGATTAATGTGATCTTATTATCTATAACATAATATTTTATCAGATGAGTATCATGTATTATAAACATTTAATAGGAAGTCTTATTAAATGGGATCTGACTAAAATGATGACCCTTTTAAACTCATCTTATTCGTTAGTGGGATAAGATCTTTATTTCATCATTAATTAAACCAATTTTTTCTTGAAAATAAGACAGGTTTATATATGGTAGAAAACAATTATCAATCATGTGAGACTTCAACCCCGCTTTTCTTTTATTTCATTTAATTTTATTAGTTTTGTGCTTTTTAATCTTCTTAGTTGAGGTTTGGGTTGAGTTCCAGAAGAACTTTTATTGAGTTTTGGAGGTTTTGGGTTGTTTTTTCCCTAGTGTGTGATTAGTTTGTATGGTGTTTGGGAAAGGTGCATAACATTTGCACGATTAATAGTAAATGTACAAAAAACATGTGAGAGGATCTACAATTTTGAAAGGTCTAAAGGGTATGGTTATTTCATGTTTTGGAAAACCATGCAGCTAAACTATGCAGGTGTCCCCTCATTCAATTAAGATGTGCACAGTTAGTGCACAGTTTGGAGAACCATGTAGGAAAACCATGAAACTTATGAAGAATATTAAAATTTTGAGTTTCTAATTTTTCCACTCCATCATATTAACCCCAATTCAGGATTCTTCTCCCTCGTATAAACCCAATCCCACCATGGGGGGTCCCAAACCAATTTCCCTTTATTCTCCTTCCTCCATTGAATATACCTTAAGATTCCTAGGTAAGATTCTATTGATTTTTTTCATTTTTCTCCTCTTCTTATCTTTCTATATTGGTTTACTCTTCTTTCATAGTGGGGTTATATCTTGGATAAATCCTAGGGGTGGAGAGATGATGTTTTATAGTGTTTATTTGTTTGTTAGGATGTTTGATTTGTTCCTTTGGCTTCATTCTTCCACCTCATTAAGATTCATCACATTTTCACACCATTGAAGTATGTGTTTACATATATTTCCTTTCTAGAAAATTATATTTAATGATTGAGTATTTATAATTAATCTCTAAAGTGTTACTCATTCTTATGGTGTGTTTGTGGATTTCATTTTAGAGTTTTCTGGTGCGAAAATGAATGAAAATGAGTTTTAAAGGGATTTCTATGATTATTCCCATATGTATATGCATGAAAGTTGTTTGATAAAATGTAAATTGGTCTTTAAAAATGAAATTGGGTATTTTTGGATTATTTTTTTATCTGTTTTTTGTTTTTTTAATTGTTTTTCATTTGAAATCAAAAAATTTAAATGGTTTTGGGTTCTTTTTCTATGGTTTGGTGCTTAATTGGGGATCCTTGTGTTTGGTTGTGAAGCTCTTTATAATTATTTAAATTGGACTTCAGGTATTTTCTTGGATATCCAAATATGTTATATTGAATGATGGAATATATATATGTTCTTGGGTTGCACACACATATATGAAAATTCATGTATATATCGACTCCATAAATATAACCATCTTGAATCCCCAGTTTTTCAAAACACCATTTCCCCTATTTCTTCTCCCTCCTCTACTCTAACTCCCCAATATTTTCTAATAACATTAAATTTTCTCTAAGTGGACCATTGATTTTGAAATAACTTCTAATGTGATTATAAACATATTATCTTAAACTTGACATATTTAGTACCTTTAAAATAATGATTTGGACTCCTGTTATTTTAAAGGCCAGTGTGGCACCTTCAAAACATGGATTATGTTTTCCCTTTGGTTTGGTAAATGTTCTCATATTTGTACATGTTGAGGCTCGGTTGATACTTTGTTTTGTTATGGAAATTGGTTTTAAATTAATATTATGTGTAGGTATATTAGGGATATTTGAGTGGTTCTATGGATGATGGGTACCCCGATGGTCATCTGTCCATTGATAGGGTTTTCACATAGTTGGTGTCATGAATGGGAAAGTTATACATGGTGGAAACTACGAGTTACACCAAGCCTATGATGACCTCAAAATTTTTCTCTAAACTATTATCATGGGATTCATGAGAATCATCTAGAGGTTCGAGTGATGATTTCTTCCTAGTGTTGATTAGACAGATTAGAACCTCTTGGATAAAGGATAGGTTAGGTAGGATATTCCAATAGTAAGGCTAGTTTGGAGCATCCAGATTAGTTGTTGAGTATGGAAGTGCACCATATACCAGAAGATGGGTATGAATTGAGTGCATCCATGGATTTCATCTAGGGATTTTTAGGAAATTACCATTATTACATATGTGTATGTTCTTATTTTATTTTACCTTACTTTGATTATTTTTTCTTCTAGTTGTTTTTTCTTAAACTTTTAATGTTTCCTTTTATTTTCAACTTTTTTTGATATAAATTCTTATTTGTAATTCATATTTAATTTTTATTTTATGCATTATTTGGGTTGTTTTACCAATGTGGTATTTGGGTTTTCAAACTAGGTTTCTAAGAAAGGGATATGTTTTTGGTTTTTAAAATGTTCGAAAATCTCATACTCTAACTATATTTCAAACTAGCATTTATGAAATGTTTATGGAAAGGAAATTTATGGATCCTATGGTTCTTAACTAATGAGTTTTTTTATTACCACACCCTACTTGGGATTATTATAAATGGTAGACCTGAGATATTTTTTTGGTTTATTTTTGTTCAAGTTTTCCTACTGAACGGGCTAGTTTGGTTGATGGTGGTGATGAAGAGGTCACATAGAGATTGTGTCAGTTTTGGTTTGGTTTTATTTCTATTTTTAGTTTCATTTTTTTCTAAAATTGTATCTATATTTATTATGTATTTATTTTTGTCCATTAGGTTGTGGATTCTCCGTTTTATTTCTACGCACTCTGTTATGTTTTTTTATAATGGTTTATTATGGGCTAAATCATTCCCAATTATATGATTTTTTATTCCTGACACTAGTTACCAGCCCGAAAGGATTAGGAATACCTCTTGGGCCTTTTTCATGGGCTGGTTCAGGTGACCAGTTCAGGGTTGACCTAGGATGGTTCATGGAATAATTATATCAAATCATTCCCATTATTTTTTGGGGTGTCAGGTAGTCTAGAGATAAGACTATTAGGACTTAAGAGGTAGGTATGGGAATAGAATCATGAACTCTTTCTCATCATGAGCCTCGAGTTTGTAGGGGAACTATTGTACATGAGTCCTTTATTTTAAATTCTTTTTTATGTACTTGGTTCTTGTTGGTTTTGTTGTTTGGGGAATGAAAATGTAAGCAAACTAGTACTACATAGTGATCTTTCATGGAGTAGTGACCCATGTGGAGCCGTAGTGTACGGTTCAAGATACATCTAGTGGTTAGTGCTTTCTTGGTTCATATTCTACAAAACCATGTGGTCATTTTATGCTTAGAAACTGGTTCCCTATTCTAGGGGCTTTGGTATGAGTTATGATTTAGCTGAATTTAAGTCGATGTGGGTAGATTTTGAAGGAAAATTAGTTTTCAGAAAAGGTTTTCAAAATAAAAATAATTTAGAGACATGGATTTTATTGAAATTAGGTTTCAGTATTTGGAAAGTATCCTCAGAGTAAAATGGTTTTGGAATTTTCAATGGAAATAGGACTTTTTGAATTTGTATTTTGGATACTCTCTATTGTGTTTGATTTAGTATTTGGTGTTTTAGTTTTTGATGTTATTCTTGTTGAATTTTTTTATGTTGATTCTGTTTTTGTTTCTTATATATTGTTTAGAGTATGCTGACCAAAAAGGTACCAAGATTTTCAAGTGATTTTCTTCCAGTTTTTTACCCTTCTTAGACTCCTAGTGGGGTGTTGGAGTATATATATTCTTGAGTTTTGGCCATTTTATAGGGTTATCAATTTCTGTTAGAGGATGAAAATGGATTTAGGAATTCGAAGGTGTTTTCAAGTCATTAGGAACTCCAGAAGTTGTGAGGGTCTAAGAAGTTCTGGGTTTGTTTGAGGATTCAGGTTTGGATCAGTGGAGGGTGATTTTCCCATTATCGTTGCAAGTTGGAATGTTTTTGTAAGTCATTGAAACTATTTTTTCTGATGGTTCATACATGAGGAGGTGAAGGTGAGGAAATAGGTAGAGATATTGAGCATTAATCAAGTTCAATGGGTGGTGAAGGCTTATGTTTACCATTTCAAACAGTTGGTTTCTTTTTATCTAGGGATAGAATCAAAGTATTAGCTAAAATATCCTCTCTTCATTTGGGGTCTTTATCCAGAGATTATGGAGTGAGTTCTCTCATCCGGGATGTTTTGTGTGGGATGTTTATGGATGATCCATTTCTAACTGAGTTGGTTCTAGAATTGAATTTGATTATAGTTGGAATTCTAGTTTCCCTTGTATCTCATGAGGGTTCCCATCTAGTGAGAAGTTTTTACCAAAGGAACACATTTTTGAGAATTCTACTTTGTCAGTTCCTGCTCCTCATTCATTGGATCTCTCACTCATGTGCTTTCAGTGTGCTTGTTTAGGCATTCATATCCATATTATCATTATCCTATGAAGTATTTTTAATGATGCGTCTATTTAGGTCACCTGGAGAGGTTATTCAAGTAGCATTTCTAGAATATGAATTCTCAATTGGGGGTTTTCAACTCTTAAATATGGGGAAACAAATGCTTCAAGGAAATAGGGATCCATCCATAGGCCTCAGTTTGAATATATTAACACAGTCATAAATTTAAAATTGTGTGGGGGATGTTGGAATATGTTTTGTCTCCAAAATTAGAACTAGGATAGTTTAAGCTTCCCTATTGTTGTTTTATATGATTTTAAAAGTTTCAATTTCTTATCATGAAAGCCATAGCAGCCTCTTTTTCTTGTAAGTTCTATGTATGTGATTGACATTATGAAGCTTTTGTGTTTATCCTTAATGTGTAATGGTACTATTTTTTGGGTTCTGATTGTTTGAATATGTTCTTCTATTTTTGATATGATTAACCATGGTTTGGTTCAGTGTTGTATTTGAGTTTCTCCAATTGGGTTTCTCCTCATGCTAGGATTTCCTTTATTGTTTCGATGTTAGTTTTATTATTCTAGTTGGTTTTTAAATGGTAGGGATACCCACCACGGATCTCATTATGGTTTTCTATAGTGTTGGTTGTGTATGACTTGTGGAGTTTAAGGGTCACATTGAGGATCATAGTTCTGATTGGATTCATTTATTTTTTATCTTTATTTTTTTTACTCATTTGGTTGGGTTACTTTATGGGGGAAGAAAATTATTTTGGTGGGGAGAATTATCGTACCCCAAACACATGTTTATTTCATTTCATTTATTTCTATTAATTTGTTATTTTTTGTTATTTTTTCTTGAATTTTGGTTTGATTTCCTAAGTAAACTATTTTATTTTTAGAGGTTTCAGGTTTTTTAACCCTTCACAAGGTTAGTGTGAATGGTTTAGGGAGACACCATGCATTGAAATAGGCAGAGGGAATTTCAAATTAATTTTTTTTTCTTGCACAATTTCTCTATCTTTTCTTGATAATAGTTTGGTACAAACAATAAAATCCAAATGAGTAACTGTGAGGCTTGTGGTGGTGTCTGGGACAAGGCGGGTGACTTTCACACGATTAGTAACAACCGTATGACAAACATGTAAGGGGATCTACAATTTGGACAGAGCCAAAGAGCATGGTTGGCACATGGTTTTGAAAAAAATTATTCCAAAACATTAATTTTCCCTCCTTCTAGTAGGGTGCACATGTTTGGAACACTATTTGACCAACTTTGTTGCCAAACTGTGTGACTTACCCAGAATCTGAAAATTTTTATATTCAAATCCCCCCTCATTTTATCACAAATTCTTGATTTTTCTCCCTCACATGACCAATACGCATCGTGGGGGCTCCTAAATCCCTCTCCCTTTCTTCTCCTTCCTCTATTTTATCTCCATCGAGTTTCTTAAATAAATTTCTCTTGATTTTTGGTCATTTTTCTCCTCCTATTCTATTTCTTTATTGATTTCAACTTATTACATGGTGGGGTTTTCTAATGTAAGAATCCTATGGGTGAAGAGGTATTGGATTATGTTTCATTGGTTATTAATGGGTGTGGTTTGTTACTTGGTATTGGTTATTACTTGTGTAGTTTCAACATATTCGTATACTATTAAGGTAGTTGTTTCTATCCATTTCCATTCCAAAACATTCCATTTGATGCTTGAGTATTTATAATTGATTCCTAAAGGTATTACTCATTCTTGTTATGTTTTTTATATTTAATTGTGGTGTTTCATTTTTTAAAATTAATGAAAATGGTATTTTAATGGATTTTTATGATTATTCCCTTATGTATATGCATGTAAAATGGTTGATAATATGCAAATTGGTATTTAAAAATTAAATTGTGTACTTTTGTATTGTGTTTGACCTTATTTAGGTTTGTTTAATTGGGTGACATGTGAAATTGATCTTTTTATATGGGTTCAGGTACATTTTGTGTGATTTAGTGCTTATGTGAGGATCCTTGTGTTTAGTTGTAAAGCTCATGTGAATTCATTAAATTGGACTTTGGGTAATTTTGTGGATATAATAAATTTGTGACGAGGTGAATGTGGGAAACTATATATGTGCATGGGGTGCACATATAGATAGACACATTCATAAAAATAATTAATCCATAAATATTCTCATCTTGAAACCCTAGTTTTTCAAAACACCCTTTCCCCCATTTTCTCTCCCTCCCCCATTATACATCCCCAATGTTTTCTAAAAATATTCAATAATCACTAAGTGGGTCCTTGGTTTCTGAATAACATCAAATGTGATTCCTAAAGTTGTTATCTAAAAATTATCCCATTTGGTACTTTAAATATAATAATTTGTAATTTCATTATTTTAAAGGCCCGCTTGGCACCTTCCATGAATGAATTATGTATTCCCTTTGGTTTTGGAAATGGTCTTGGATTTTTAAATGTTAAGGCCTTGTTGGTGATTTATGTTGTCATGGAATTTGGTTTTAAATTCATATGATGTGTAGGAATAGTTGGAAAGTTTGAGTGGTTATGTAGATCATGGGCACCCCTATGGCCATCTCTCCATTGGTAGGGATTTCACATAGTTGGTTTTTGGGAATGTGAAAGGCATTCATAGTGGAAATTGAAGGTTATGCCAAGTGTGTGATGACCTCCTCATTCCCCTTTATACTATTATCATGGGATTCCTAGGCTTCATTGAGAGTATCATGTTACAAATTCTTTCTACTCTATAATAGACAGATTAGAGCCCCCTGGATAGAGGATAGGTGAGGTGGTATTTTCCACTAGTAAGGTTAGTCTAGAGTATCTATGTTTGTTATTGAATATGGAGTTGAAACATATGCTGACATATGGGTCTAAACCATTTGCATACATATATTTCTTCTAGGGATGTTTTTTAAATTCCCATGATTACAAATGTGTATGATATTTTTTTATTTTTCCTCACTTGGATTATTTGTTCTTCTAGAAGTTTTTTTGTTACACTTATATTGTTTCTTTTTATTTTCATCTTTTTTTATATAACTGATTTTTTATAGTTCAAATTTATTTTTTCTATTAATAATTATTTGGGTTTTGTTGCCAATGTATTATTTGGGTATTCAGATTAGGTTTCTAAAAAAATAATATGTGTTTTTATTAAAGGTCAAAAACCTTATTTTCTAAAATTATTTCAAATTATAATTTATGGACTATTTTAGGAAAGAAAATTTTTAGATTATATGGTGCTTACCCACTGAGCAGTTTTATGCCCACACCCTACTTATGCCATTATGTGTTAGTAGAACCGAGCTATTTTTTAGGCTCATTTTTGTTCAGGATTGCCTATGGAGTGGGATATTTTTGTAGATTGTGGTAAAAAAGAGGTCACATAGAGATCGTTTCAGTTCTAGGTTGGTTTTAGTTTTCTTTTTATTTTTAGTTTTTCTCCACTGCATCTATATATGGATTCATTATATATTTATTTTTCTTTACTAGGCAGTGGATTATCCTTTTTATTATTTCACTCTCTATTATGTTTTATTTATAGTGGTTTATGATGGTCTAAATCATTCCCAAGTGGATGTTATTTGATTCACAATATTAGTTTTCGACCCAGGAGGACCGGGAATGCCTCTCGGCCCATGTCACGGGTTGTCTCGGGTGACTATTTCAAGGTTAAGCCAGGTTGGTTTGTGAAAAATAATATCATATATGACACTTGGATATATAATTGGATAACTCTTTATAAAAAATCCATCATATAAATATATTCTACTTGATTCCTATGGTATCCAAACCATTATGATTCCTATGGTATCCTAACCATTAAGTCCACCTCATTACTTGATTTTTTTACACAAGATTACTCAAAGGCACCTAACCATTGGGTAAACCAGTATATAATAATATAGGTCTTGAATGGTGACTCTTTTTTATAAATATAACCTTTAGTATATAAATGGGATTTAATTTTGTAATGACCTAGGTTTTTTGGAATTGGTCAAAATAAACACCCGGTTAGAATTTTTCAACTAGGGGTGATGCTAATTTTTTTTCGTTGATCAGAACAAAATTTTGAGTGTTCTGTTGGCCTTAAATGATGGTTTTGAGTTGTTGTTGGGGATTGGAAAGTACCTAATATTTTTTGGTTTGGTTTTAATAGCATCAGAGGGCCGAATACCTAGTTTTTGGGAAGTATGTGCAGGCGTACGGTTTAGGGAAACCATGCGAGTCATGGCGCATGGTTGTGCATACCTACAACCTTAGGCAGTGAATTCTACACGGTTGTTTCATGGTTTGGAAAATTGTGCATCAAATGTTGGGTAATTATTATTATTATTTTTCTTTTTATTTCCTTTTCCTTTTTCATTCCTCGTCTCCCTCTTTCCTCTCCCTTATCATGCACCTAGTAGGAGGAAGCCTCCTCCTCCTCTCTTCTATTGGGTTTGATCATGTCTCTTTTTCTGACCTCTGTTCTTTGATTCGTCAGAATCTATAGGATTTTCTTGATAAGGATAACCCCACACACCCTTTTCCTTCCTTGATCTTTCGCCTTATGGACTGTTGTTTCCATCTAAACTATTTTATGGTTTAAGATAGAAACTCAGATCTACATTGATCCGCATCGAATAAGACTTTTATATCGGGTGTGCCTATGAAAACAAGTCTAAGGTAGGTGGGGAAAACCTTTTTTTGATTTTTCACGAACTTTTAGGGGTTGTGTCTTTTTAGCAAAATGTTGGGTTTTGAGAGAAACCCTATTATAGCATATTGACTTGACTATTATACCATGTTGGATGTCGTGGGAAGGTCGTATACCTATTATGATTGAGAAAGGCCAAGTGAGAGGTCATTGCTCCTTGGGATACTTTGTTCAAGGGTGCTAAAGTGGTTTCAAATGTTTTTTATTTAAACTAGTATATTTAAATTGTTGGATCTTAATTAAGTGTGTTAAAGGCATTCAAGACCTCTGTGCTAATTTGTTATAGATGTTAGCTAGCCTAATTCAATCTGTTTAAATTGAATTACTTGTTTAAAGTGCTGAAATGTGTTTTAAGTTTATGTAATTCTTGAGATTACATGTACTGAGGCCCTTGGGGATGGTATGGTAAAGGCTTGATGTTGGAATGACATGGCCATCAGGATTTCATGATGTTGATCATGGGTTGGGCATGGCCCAGATTTTCTTGAGTGGTTCTGAACACAAGATTGGGTGTCATGGATGTTAGATTGAAGCAGTGAGGCTGTCAGGTTGTTAAGGGCATGGGATAGTTAGATGGAATGGTCATTGGAGATGGTGGGGCAATCAGGGGAATGAGGTACTAGATATGGTGTGACTTAGGTCCTTTATTTGGTGATTTTCCCTCACTCATGATGGCCAAACCACCTATTGAGTCATCTACACATAGGTTGACTCTGTGATGAGGTGGTTTTGGCAAATTATGTGGGTATAGGCCCATGATAGTTTAGGCTTAGGTATTTATGATTTGTGGATTCTTACTGTAGAAAGCAATGGGGATGGTGAGGAGCCTTCGGTTGATAATGATGAGGCTATCGGGATGGGGGCTGAGGCTCTCCGTGCTTGAGGCCACGGGCCTGGATATTTATTTATGGATTGTAATTGTTGTTCCTCTATTTTTTGTGCCATGGGCAACATGAGATTTCATGTAGGGATCCAAGAGACTGAGATACTATTGCTTGGGTGTGCCTTTGGGAAGTTAGTACTTTGATACATGAGGTGTCATGACAAATGTGGTAGCGGGATATGTGATTGAGGTGGAACCTGAGGGTTTGCTAGGACTTTGTGATTATAGGGGTACCTTAGGCCATGGGCCAAGGACTTGATTTGCTTTTGAGATCCTAGATTTTTTCGAAGTAGGTGACACTCCCGGGTGGCTATTGAGAACTAGTGGAGGTGTTTTTTATTACTGCATCGTACTGTTTACTTTTCATAGAGATTATTATATTCTTAAACACATATACTAGGTACTTTCCATTGGGTGGTATCCTAATAAGATTCATATCACACCCCGAACAGGCCCTTAGAGACACATGTAGTCTTTATGGATTTATGTACAGTTACAGGATTAGACTCAGGATCTGGATCATATTACTGTTCAGCATGGTGATTGGCATGGATCTTGAGGTCATGCCTAGCAATAATTTTTGTTCATCTTTTCTTTTGTGTCAGCATGATTGTTTGGAATGTAGCTACACAAGTTATCCATGGATGCCCATTTTATATTAACATGTATGACCTAGTATTGAATTCATTCTTTCCTTGATTTTTTTTGAGTGTCTACAAGTTATCTTCTAGCATGATGTTCTGTTTACTTTCTGATGCTTCTTCTATTTAGTTATCACTTTCAATATTTATTGATATCGATTGTGCTTCCGCTCTGTGGGTTTGGTTTGAGTCTGATGTATCATTTATTTCCAATTCATGTTATCTTATTTTGACCAGACCAGCTTATTAACTATTCCTAGAGGCTATATCCACCCCAATACTTGTTTACACTCTTACTGCTAGTCAGTAACCATTGGTGTTCGAGGAAGTGTGCCTAAGGGCATTTCAACATGGATTGTTAGCACTATTTCTGTGGTTGTTTGTGTCGAAGATGCTACAAGTGGTGTCAAAGGAGTTTCTTTTACCTCTTTTATTGGAATTTCTATTTGGGATAATGGTAGATTAGAGATAGTTTTTTTTTATATATGAATTTGAAACTCATGCTTAGGTGACTTTAGCCCCATGTATGAGGGATGGATTGAGTTACCTTGGATGGGTTATTTTGTTTTTCTTTTGCTCAGATTACAGTTTATATGATTTCCACCTTGGTGGATCACTTGGTTTGTGATGATTATTGGTTGTGATATGTGACCCTTGACTGGGTATGGTAAGTGAAAATTTGTCCTTGTCCCAGTAAGGCAAGGCGTGGTTGTTTGGATTTTGATAGGCACATTTTTAGGGTATTTTAAATTCATATATTCATGTATGCTTCATGAATTGATAATACCATGTCATCTATGTCAATTTCAATGTGAAAAAGGCGAAATGAATGATAGAATTTCTTGTGTTATAAAATGTGATATCCTACGCTTTAAATTTATGTAAAATTGTATGTGGCATGGGAATTGGGCTTGGATCTTATGTGTCCAGGCAGGTATTATGGTTTAGGCGATTTTGATCACCAGGATTGGGTGACTCAGTCATTGGACTGAGGAAATGCTAGTTGTGAGGGTGATCATGGCCTGAAGATATTTTGATACTTGGCTCTATTGAGGTAAGTAGACTGCAAGTCCGGGTTGTTTTGGGAATGGTTGAGATGGGGGAGAGTAAGGGTAGTTGTTATACACTATATTTTTACTACATCCCCTATCTGCATTGAGTATATTATTATATATATATGGTTTGTCTGACCATTTTATGTTATTTAGTATGTTCCTCCTAGATGTCTCGATGGGGAAGTAGGTGGGTGATCTTATATTGTCACAGGGGAACAATCAGGTTCAGACCCTTGAGGGGTTGGTAGACCATGATCTACAGGTATAGGATTAGGGGTAGGATCAAGATCAGGATGTAGTATAGGTAGGAAAACTTCCTAGCATGACAAGATTTGGGTCATGTATTGATGAGAAACATTGATCGATCCTGGAATGTGTCTTATAGGGGATTGATAGAGGTGTTTGGAGAGCAGATCCATCAATGGAGTAGCTGAGTCGGGAGTTACAGTCGCATCACCCGCAACTTTTTTAGGGTGAAGGTGGTGCGTAGGTGGCTGAGAACTGGTTAAAAATCATGCAGATGATTTTTCAGTAGTTCAAGACACCTCTGGGGTAGAGGGTTAAGCTAGCAACATATTTTCTTAGAGGTCTAGCTAAGTGCTGGTGGGATGTGTAGGTTCAGGCCCACAGACACGAGATACTGGCCTGTAATGACTTTAGGACAGGTTTTTCAAGAAAATTTTCCAAGAGATGCTAAGGGTAGAGAGAGATCAGGAGTTATTAAATCTTCAGTAGGGTGACATGTCCAACAAGGACTATGAAACTACATTCATGGAGTTTTCATGCGTCGCACCAGGTATTGTAAACAATGACACCTCGAGGGTGAGGCACTTTGAAGATGGGTTATGACACACCATTAAGGTAAAAGTAAACATATTTAGGGTGGCCTCGTTCTTAGAGGTAGTGAATCAGGTACTCATAGTTTAGGGAAACCTAATAGATAGATCCCATTTGAACTGAGTAGTAGCTTCAGGTTATAGTTCTAATGTAATGAAATAAATTTGGTACGAGTCCTAGCAGGGCGATCAGGCCAAGGACCCAACTAGACCACCTCGTGGTATCTCAGCAGTGGTTTGATTTCAGTTTGGGAAAGTGGGGAAAGTTTAGAATCAGTTATAACGACCTCCAAAGGAGTTTAGGGCATGTGTTAGGTCAATAATCTTGAGAGGTTTTGTGGGAATCCTTCTCAGATAGCAAACGAATAGGGACCGAGGTAGGCACATGCTTCATAGATTGGTTCAAGATATATACTAGGTGAGGGTAGATAAGGTTTAGCTACACGTAGAGGGCATGTAAGAGACTATAGGACCCAATTGTGGGGTCGGTGGCCGATGGATGGTGTAGCATTATAGGGAGGATAGGCTTCAGGTAGCCATGTGTCAGGCCATTTTTATGTTGTGGAGCTTCGAGGTGCTGAGAAGGCTGGTGAGCCAACGAATGTCAGATGTATGCCACGAGCATCTCTATGACATTGTTTTTTTTTATTTTGGCATGTCCTATTGAGGCATGTCCATTATGAGTGCACGAGGTGCACATGATGTATCTGGACTGACCAGATTATGGTCTGTAGGTAGGAACCATCTCATATGCATGATTATATATATATATATATATGAGGTTCTTAGAATTATGGGCATAATGGGATGCATGTTTTGAGATGCTTAGGCATCAGGGTATCTGAGGGGTGTGGGTTACTTGAGGTGCATTGGGCATCAGGGCATAAAGGATGCATTTTTTATTGAGGTGTGAGTCATTAGGTTGTTTTGAACATCCATGGGATGCGAGAAATATTTGTTACATGGATTCCATGGTCTCTATGCGGGCACTGATGTGATGTGGGATGCGATTGGGTGTCAGGAATGACACGAGAGAACCTAATGAGGTGCAGGTGTGACAATGTTTCATGGGAGGACCATGGGTCTTGAAGTGGGTCATTGGTCCTTTTTGTGGTTTGAGTTTTGGTCAAGTTGAGACCAAATTAGAAAATTCCTAAGGTGGGAATCCCCTTGAGGAATTGGGTCAGAACCCATGAGACTGGGGTAGGTTGGGTTCCTTTTACTAGAATGTGTGTGTTCAGCACCATCTCAGGGTTTTTTATAGCTCTGGGATGATCTATGTTAAGGTGGGGAGATTGTAATGAGCCGAGTTTTTGGAATGGGTCAAAATCCCCACCCCGTTTGAATTTTTCAATTAGTTGTGATGCTACATTTTGTTTCGTTGATCAGAACTCAATTTTGAGTGTTTTGTTGGCCTTAAATAATGGTTTTGGGTTGTTTCAGGGGCTTGTTGAGTTCTCTAGGTGTTTTAGTTTGGTTTTGGGAGCACTAGAGGCTCGAAGTCTTAATTTTTGGGAAGTAGGAGTAGACGCATGATTTTGGAAAACCATGCGAGTCATGGTGCATGGATGTGCAGACTCATCTGCAGAAGTTGTAGAGAGCTATGAATGGTTTTCACACTGTTTGGAAAACCTTGCATGGTGTCCATATGGACCTACAACCTTAGGGAGTGGCTTTAACATAGTTTGGAAAACCATGTGTCCAGTGTTGACTAATTTTTATTATTTTTATTATTTTTCTTTCCTTTTCCTTCTTTAATCCTCTCCATCTTTCTTCTCCCTTATCACGTGCATAGCAGGAGGAATCCTTCTCCTCCTCTCTTCCATCGTATTTGATCTTGTTTCTATGTCTGATCTCTATTCTTTAATCCATCAGATGTTATGGGATCACCTAGGTAAGGATAACTTTTCACAGCCTTCTCCTTCCTTGATATGTTATCTTATGGACCACTATTTCAATCCGAGGAAATTTTAGGGTTTAATATGGAAACTCAGATCTACGTTGATCTGCTTCGAATTGGACTTTGATATCGGATGTGATTATGCCTATGAGTCTAAGTTAGGTGGTGCATACTTTTTTGATTTTTTGTGGACTTTTAGGGGATGTGTCTTTTCAGTGCAACAAAAAGTTTTTGAGAGGAACCCTATTATAGAATATTGACTTGACTATTAAAACATGTTGGATTTTGTGGGCAGAACCTATACCTAATATGCTTGGGCAAGAATGGGCGACAGGTCGTTGCTCCTTGGGATACATTGGAAAGAGGTTCCAAAGTAGTTTTAAATTTTTTTTTTCATTTAAATTAGTATTTTTAAATTGTTGGATCTCGATTAAGTGATTTAAAGCCATTTTTGACTTCCTTGTTAATGTTCTATAGCTGGTAGCTAGTGTAATTCAATCTGTTTAAATCAAATTAATGGTTTAAAGGGATTAAATGTGCATTATGTTTATTTAATGCTTGAGATTACATGTTATGAGACCCTTGGGGTTGTGACGGGCTGGGAATGTGGTTGGGATGGAATGGCCAACAGGATTGATTTGTGTTGATCACAATTTGTCCATGGAATGGATTTTCTTGAGTGGTTCTGACCACAAGATTGGGCATCATGGACATCAGATTGAGGAGGAAATGTTGTCAAGTTGGGTAAGGCTCAGGATACATGGATGGAATGGCCATGATATTTGAGCAACATGGTCACAGGGGTATGAGGTTCCAGAGACGGTGTAGCTTAGGTACTTTATTTAGTGATTGTCTCTCACCTGTGATGGACAAAGTGCTGATTGAGTCATGTGCACATAGGTTGACTCCATGATGAGGTGGTTTCGACCACTCATGTGGGTTGAGGCCCCCGATAGTTACAACCTATGTATTTATGATTTGGGGTGTTTTCCATAGAAATCCTTGAGGAATGTGAGGAGCCTTCATTTGATAGGAATGATGCTATTGGGTTGGGGACTGAGGCTCTCCATTCTTGAGGACATGGACCTGGATATTTATTTGAGGACATACATCATTGTTCCTCAGGTTTTCATGCCATGGGCCAATGTGAGCATTTGATCAGGGTTTTGAGAGGCCAAGATACCATTTCTTGGGTGTACCTTTGAGATGTCTGTACTTTGGGACACGAGTTTCTAGGAGGCATGTGGTGATGGTATATATGATTGATGTAGAACCTGAGGGTTCACCATAACTTTGTGATTATAGAAGTACATTGTCCCATGGCCCAAGGAATCACTTTTCTTTTTAGATCTCGGTACTAGCCAAAGAAGGTGACACTCCCTGAAAGCTGTTGAGCACTAGTATAGGTGGTTCTTATTATAACATTGTAATGTTTAATTTTCTTAGAGATGATTATCTACTTAAACATATATACTAGATATGCACCATTGTGTAGTATCCTACAAATATTCACCTCACACCCTGCACGGGCCCCTCGGGATGCATAGAGACGTTATGGATTTGTGTATAGGTAAAGGATCAGCCTCAATAGCTAGATCATAATACTGTTTGGCATGGAACATGAGGTTATGCCTAGCGGTAGTTTTTGTTTTGTTTTTATTTAGTGTCAATATTCTTTTTTATAGCTACATTGTTTATCCATGGGAACACTTTTTTTGTTGAAATGTATGACCTAAAATTGAATTCATGATTTTCTTTGTTTATTTTGAGTGGCTAAAAGTGATTTACCGGAATTTTGGTCCATTTACTTTCTGTTGCTACTTCTATTTATTTATTGCTTCAGCTTTTTATTGATGTTGACTATGATTCCACTCTACGGGTCTAGTTCATGTCTTATGATTCATTTATTTATCCTTCATATTATCTTATTATTATTTAATAAGTTTATTATCTATTCCCAAAGGGTTTATCCTCTCCACTATAATTATTTACACCCTTTCTGTTATTCGGTAGGCTTTGGAATTCGGGGAGGTGCACCTAAGTCCATTAGAACCTAGCCCATTTGTACTGTTAAGGTGTCTATTTGGGTTGGGGATGCTACAAATTTCACCACCTCCTCTGATGTTATTCCCTTCTTTTATTCATGCTTCTAATGATTTGGTTTTTAAATCCTCTTCTATCCATCGAATTAATATGTTAAAACCATATTTATGCGTAACTCTGTACAAAACTCATAGTTTGTGTAACTCACTCAAAATTAATGCCAAATATATTTAAACATATCTAAATATATCTCCTGCATAAGGTGAATGATCGGTTTATATAATGGTTTAGATTTATATAATTTTGATAATCTCAACTAGAGTAATACCAATGTGACATATAGACCACCCCCACCTTTCTTGATTGAGGTATAAGCTTGATTTCCCATGTGAAGTCTGACCCTATATCCCTCTCATTGGATATAATTTACTAAATATTGAATACAATTCATCATAAATATAATACCTTATATGTATAAACTATATTAAATAAATAAATTTAATCTAATAAATATTAGTTCCACTAGGTTATATACACTTGGGGGTTAATCAGGGCATGAATAATTAAAAAAAATCCCTTTTGATCTTGTTTTTGGTTTAAAAAAATATCCTCTCTCTTTCCTATAACAATGCATAAATAGAAATTAAAACATACGCATGACATGATAATTTTACATGGTTCACTTTTATTTGGAAACATCCATGGAGCATAAAAAGGAAATGTTCTAATTTTCCAAATCCATTATAACAAATAATTTCTGTAATGTTTAGAGTATACTCACTATACCCTAGTTTAAAACTAATCAAACATTGAAATATCACTACTATCTCTACTGAAGTGTGCTCACTGATCCTTTAGAAGATTATTTTGTTGACATGAATGTCCTTAGTGTTGGTTCATACATATGAGACTGATCCATGATGCTCCATTTTGATTTGAGATATGATATCCACTCTTCCATGTAATTAAATTTTCCAAAATAAATTTACTATTAACTACATTTCCCTTCTATGTTCTTGACCATGTGAAATTCGTTTACTACTAACTCTAACCTCAGGGACTGTTGTCACCAGTAACTTCCCTTAGTGAAAATATTCTATCACAAACCCCTAACCCACAAACTCCTCCTTCACAAAATTTCTTATGTCCTCACATATACCAACTTCATATGCTACTATTTATTGTATTCCCCATCCTCACAAACTCCTTGTTATTGATACACTTCTGTAAATGAAAACATTATGTATTACCTTTAAGAATTATCTAAATTCTTTAAAGAAGATTTATCTAATGAATTCACTCTCAGTTAATAAATTTATTTTAGGTCCCTTATATAGAAAATTCCCTCCAAAATAATACACTGATCACAATTACTATTAATCCCTTTAGTAAAAATACACCACTTCAATGTTTCACTTCCACTCCATCTCTATAGAATCACCTTTCTCCATATCACTATGAACTCAATATTTACTCTCATGTTGCATATTTACCTTATACCTTACAACTTCATACTCCCTCCCACCATGTAACCATGTAATCACCTAATTCATACTTTCCTTCCACCTAACAACTACATAGTTAACCTCACAGTCCACCTGCTCAACCTCACATCCTTCTAGACATGAGTTTCCTCCATTATTTTATAAACATGGCCTTGTATTCCACACACTGTATTCCACAGAAAACATTCCTTTGAAAAATTACAACTTTGAACCTTAAATTTTTTTGGCCCAAAATTATGGAAAACATCGATAAACAATTACTCTATTAACATGCTTATTATGAGGACCTCGAAAATCTCACAAAACAATGTTTTCAACATATTTCTTCAATAGAAGCTACAAACCAAGAAACTTTGAAACATTATCAAGAGATTTTTTTCCCCAAAAATCTCCCACATTAGGTTTCATGAAAACACTTCAAATCCTATTAGAAGCTTTTTTTGAAAACAACTCATGCACCTTCTTCTCTAACTACCATTAACTCTCTATGACTCCTAATAACAGTCAAAGACTTACTCAGCACATACTCCAAGACCACATCACTCAATATTGGTGAGAAAAATTAGTAATATGGAAGGGTCATCAATTAATCACTTTTCTATTGAAACAAAAAGATACAAAATTCTAGATATAAATTATTCCTTGTAAATTGATACCAAATTATGATGACTATTGATATCAACTACTTCACAGCACATGGATCATGAGAAGACCACTTATTCCACTCCACATCATTAATTTATTTCATCATGAATCCACAAAAATCCTTTTTTGATATGTAATGAATAAAAATAACTTCATCCTTTTCATGATTTCCAGGACTCCTATAATTTCACTACTCCCTTGAATAGCTTCACAACCTTTCATGAACACATATTATCCCTATTTTTCAACAAACACAACAGTAACTCCTTTGTGGTATTCAATTGGTAAAATAACAAAGATAAATATCTAATAAGAAACACACTATACCTGGAGAGAGGTGGTCCTACATCCACACTGTTCAAGTGAGGAGAGTGGGCTGGACACCAAGATCTAGTTGATACCTTTCAAACGTTTCTTTCGGTAATTTTTTCATTACATTTGTAAACTGTAGTTTTTAGGTATATAATCTATCTTCACAAGACCATGTTCTACTTTCTATTTGATAAAATAATAAATCGTTCAATTTTATTCATTTTTGAGTGATGGAGTATATTTTTTCTAATATTTATAGCTCTTGAATTATGGAAAAATATTTTCATCAAATACTTCACCTAAACTACTATATCCTAAAGATTTTACTTTATCCATACTAATTTTGTTCATATTTTAGTGGTCACAATATATTTAAGGATTCAGATATTGAATCTGAGAGGGAGTAGGATGTTTCTGAAGGTATGTATGAGGATGATATTTGGGTGTAACTTTCATTGGTTTCTCACTTTTTACTTAAAAGTGTTGATTAATAAAAAAAGTTAATTTTCAGTCAGTTGGATATCTTATAAATACATATCCCTCCAAGATATAATTCACCACCTGATGTTGAATTTCAATCATTTTATCAATGAACCAATCTACATCTATATAACCCAATAAAATTTAATGAGGTTTTTAAATATATAAAAAATGAAAACCACCATTCATTTTATATACTGAAGTATTCTTTTTTTACTATGAGAATGTTTCTTTATTTAGGATCACTTTGATACTATGCCGCCTGACATATGGAAAAAACAATAATAGGTCATGTGAATAATAATTACAGCTGAATCCTAATGATATACCTATATTATGTGAAATAAAATTATTTTCCTTCACTATAAAATGGTAGTTTCATTCAGGTAAAACCCATAGTTTTCCAATCCTTGGAATTATCCCTTCCAAATATTCTAAAAAAATATCTTTAGAATTCTTGGATTGAGAAATAAATGCATCATTTTTTCCTTGAATCACATGTAAACCAATGGAAAATTCCATATCAACAAACATTGACATTTAAATTTTCATTTCATGAATTATCAAAATCAATTTAACTAAAATTAATTTAATCCCTTAAACATTTAATTAATGATTCTCTTGGGATTCACTACTATCAGCCCCTATGAATCTATTTTTCCTACCTTGGTTTTTAGGGATAGGTCTCATCCTTTTATAAAATATGCATGATGTTGTTGTGTGATCCCCTGAATATTATTTCATTAACATACACAAGAAAAGTCATTCAAAGATTATTCTGATTGTTGATAAAGAGATTACAATCAAATACACTATGCTAGAAACTAAGATTCTTCAATAAATGATCATTTTCTGAATACCATTATCTTGGTGATTACTTAATTCCATACAAGACCTTCCTTAATTGGTAATTTTTTTCTTATTTTAATGAATAAGAAAATTATATGGTTGTTTCATATAAACTTATTAATCTTATTGAACCCCATTCAGAAATATTAATTTGATACCAATTTACAAAAAAAAATGAATTTCTATTACACTAATATGGCCAAAAATAGTTGAATTATCTCTATCCTTATAATAAGTTCAAGTTTTTCATCATCATCAATACCCTCTATCTGGGAGTATCACTTGGACACAATTCATGATTTGTTTTGAATCAACTTTCCATGTTTATTTGGATTTTTACAAAAGATACATTTTTTTCTGATGATGTTCTTATCCTTATGACATGAAAAATTATCCAACATATTATTATTTTATATTTTTTCAATCTCTATATTCATTACAATAACAAAATTTTCATATCTTAAAGTTTCTTCAATTTTTTTTGGATCTACAAGGAATATGAAAGATGTTTTCTATAGAGGATTAATTCTCTTCATCTGAAGTGTAGTTGACTGATCTCCAATGATTTTATACATATAAATTTCATCCATTCTCTTTAACTTCTATATAACATATAATATGGATTCATATCTCTCATTATCAGTGTCTTCTTCTGTATCTGTTCACATAATTTCACTCCCCTCGAGCTTGTCATTTCTTCATCACTATCCTCAGGAACCTATTCATTGATTTATTGAATTTTCCACTCACTTTCCACCAAAAAATTCATTTATTTCCCCTACCATTCCTAACCTATTATTGAAACATTTATATGATTTTATTTTTCAAGATTATCTAAGGAATATCGATTCAACACCATTGTTTCTGACGCTTTCACCAGGGCGCGCGCGTCCGTCCGCTGGGGAGGGCGCGCTGCTTGTTGCCCCGCATTCCCACTTTCGAAAGGCGGGCAGCATCTGTTCCTTGTTCAGGGACGTCTGCTCCTTAATCGAAACCGGGATGATGGGATGTCGGTTCTTCCCTTCGTGGATTCCTCCTCGGAGCTCATTACCTAGTCTGGGTCTCCCTCATAGATTTAAGACGGGTTCGTGAAGCTCATCCCTGGTGCCATATCTACATGGACGCCAGTTAATTACGCTGCTTCCGTCAAGACGCTCCAAGGGGTCTTGTCGGGGCAGCAACCTGCGGTGAGGAGAATGGTCACGTTGGGGCGTTGTCGGCATGTCTGTCCTTGGTCCCTCATCACAGGGCTTCTCGAGGGCGCGGAAGCCCGAGGCATCCCACATCGAACGCGGGGAACGTGTACCATCTGAGGTTTTCCTCAGCTTCCCATGTTTAACACGGGGTATGTCGCGAGTTTAATGTCTTGCGGAGACGGATCGGGTTGAAGGACCCCTAGGGGGGAACACCGATGTTGGGGCCAGCACATGGGCGGATTCCCATATATCATGGAGTGGAAAAGGGTGGCATGATCTCACCGGGATGTGGTGGCCCGGGTAAGGATCAGGATGGATGGTGGAGTGAGACATGGTGCTTACGTTCTGAGATGGCCCAAGAGGGGGATACAGTTTAACGTCATGCAGGACGCGATACAGTTTAACGTCATGCGGGACGGAATGTAGTTTAACGTCATGCGGGACGAAATATAGTTTAACGTCATGCGGGACGGAATACAGTTTAACATCATGCGGGACGCGATACAGTTTAACATCATGCGGGACAGAATACAGTTTAACGTCATGCGGGACGGAATATTTGGGGCTTACGCTCTGAGACAGCCCAAGGTGGTCGGGGAACCGACATGGAGAGGTCGGGACGACCGGGTGGTGGGCTTGAACCTCATGGAGGCTTCCTACGTACCATGTGTTAGCACGGATCAAAGTCCACGTAGTTCGCTGGGATGGGGCTTACGCTCTGGGGCGGCCCATAAGAGGATGTCATGGTTGACGTGCACTCTAAGCCCACGTGAGCCATGCTCGGTGTGGGAAACAAGAGGCAGCAGGGACCAGACGATCACGTCGTGAAGGGTGTGTCTGTGAGAAGCGGAATGGGGCTTACGCGTTGAGCGGCCCAAAGAGGAAATAGGGGATTACGCGTGGTTAGCGGCCCTTGGTGTCGGGGCTTACTCCAGGGTGGAGGCCCGTAGTGCGAAAAAGCGTAGTGGGAAAAGGACTCCACTGGCCTTGGTAGAGGGAAGTATGGAGATGCACGGGTGAAATCATCCGCAAGAAAGGCTAGGGGCTTACGCTCTGAGGCAGCCCTTCCCCCGCGGACAAACGCCGCTCCGACAAGGAGGATCTCATTCCATGTGAGGAAGATTCCATTCTCGTGGATATGAGTGGGCGTAAAAAATGTCCGAGCTGGGGGGACCCTACGTGCGAAGCACGGGGTCAGACCAGAGTTTAACTTCTTGTGTTAAGGATGAGGTGCTTAGCAGTTTAATGTCCTGCATCTTGGACGAGGTGGGTTCGCTCCACACCCCTAGGGCTTACATGCCCAACGCCCTCTACCCCTTGTCAAAGGTAAGACATCGGCAATGCCATAATGAAGGGGGGCCGCAGGGCGAACCACCGGGGGGTCCACGTTAGCATGGCTATGCGAAGAAGCAATAGGTGTTAGCGTGCCTATGCGGAGAAGCATAAGGCAAAGCAACACAACGGGAAACACGGCCCAAGGGACCTTGAGGTTACTTCGCATGAGCATGGAAGGTCATGTGGGAAAACAACACATGGCGCGCATGCCCGGCAGGGGAGACATCAGGTACCGGTGCAGGGGGAAGCCAAGGGGCATCAAGGTGAGGAGTCCTGGGTTTTGCACACAAAAGGAAAGGTTTGCGCGCAAAAGACCTGGACGGCACGCAATTGGAGAAAAGGAATTACGCACGGAGAGGGAACTACGCGCAGGGTATTGCGTGCACGATAGGGTATTGTGCGCACGAGGCACGGATTGCGCAAAAGGCTGGAATACCGCGGAGGGGAAAAATTCACTAAAGTCGGTGGAGTTGCGCGCAAAGGCGAACTCCAGGGCAAGGTTGCACGAAATGAGGGTTTTACCTGAAAGTTATCTTTTGCGCGGGGGGAGACGAATTGCGCGCACGAGAGTCGCTTCGGATTCCTCAACCCCCAAACCGTTCGGGGTCACCTTCTATTTATATGCGACCTCCGGTGTGGAATCTAGGTGGTGCGCGAAATTCTTCGCGCCGAGCGCAGCCGGCGCGCAAAAGCTCGCCGCGCGAAACCGAGGCGTGCAAAGATTGTGCACCTCAACATCTCAATTCCGCGAAACCCGGTGATTCTACACGCACAGAAAAATTTTTCGCGCGGAGCCTCCTTTATTTCGCGCACCACATCCCGAGCCTCTGGATCGGGCCTCTGATTCTGAATATGACTTCGCTTCGTCATTCCAAAACTTCCTCTGGGAGTTACGGGCTTTTTTCTGCATCAACAAATGCCCCCCCTTGGAATTGGATCGACGAGAGGTCGCAACGATCGGATTCCAAGGGAAATGCCGAAAACGCCAAAGTGTTGAGCCTCCTGGTCAAGTTACGCGCCAAATTCCGATGGGGCGTGAAAAACCTACGGACGCGTGTGAAATACTCTTTCCGCACAGTGCAGAACCCTGGCCTCGCCTATAAAAAGGGGCGCTGGGTCCCAGATCTGTACTTCCACTTTTTCCGCACGATAAGCTTACCGCTCTCGTGCGTGAAATCGCTTCCGCTGCTGTGCGTAATAACGCTCTGGCAATGTGGAATTCCATCCGAAATTCGGTCGTGATATCGCGCCTGTTCGGGATTTTCCGCGCTCCACGTTCCGATTGTGCGCTCATCTCCAAGATTATACAGAACTCTCCAAGATTTCACGCCGAACTCTCTGATTCCGTGCACTGCATCCTGATTTCGCCCAACTCCCGAAAAATTCGAGATGGCGGCAAACCGAGTTGATGAGGGGGAAGCCACTGCCCGTAGGACAAAAATGGCGGCAAACGAGGAGGTTTATGGCACCAAGGTGATTGTCTCCAACAATATGACCTTGTTCAACCTGCTGTCTCCGACCCAGAAGGCATATCCCTTATCGGACAACCTCCCTCTCTAGAATTTTGGCATCCTGGAAGAGGTGCCCCTGCCGGGCTTTGAAGTGGACACGCCGCGGTCTTGGGTGACTCGGGAGGATGAAATTCGTCGCTACAACATCACCAACAACAACCATCCTGCCAGGGAAACTAGACATATGAACATTTATGTCCTGAACCCGAGGAGGAGGACCATTATCGGGGACGAGCCTGTGGCGGAGGATTCTACGGCCCTCTACGTGAGCACGTTCCGTCAAAGCATCACGGATGACACGAAGGTCTGGCTGAAGGATTGGGACCTGCGGTCCGGGGGTAACTTCACCAGCGAATGGGCCTGGGCGTTCTGGGTTCGCCATACCTGTGACCAGTTTGGGGACGAACTGCGGTATATCGGCCAGTTCGAGGCGGTATGGACATCGCAGTTCCATTTCCACCACCAGCCTGAACTTGGACCGGAGCTATTCACCCAGTGGTCTCCTGACACCAACACGTTCAACCTTCATCATGGGGAAGTCGGAATCAGTCTCTGGGAAGTCCACTGCATCAGAGGTATCCCACTGGAGGGTTACCAATACGACGAGTCTGTTCCTCCAAAGAACACCTGGGGAGACAGTTCGCGGATGCCTATGCTGACGTGGCACCTTCTGCAGCTGGCCAAGGAGAGGCTGGGGGTCAAGGACTTCCTAAAGGACATCGCCTACAAGGGATGGTTCAGCCTGTTCCTTGAGAGGGATCCCGCCGTCAAGATACCGGGATGGGGCAAACGGTGACCAACCGCGACTCAAAGGAGCAAGGACGGGTCATACTGGAAGACCCTGGAGGCAGGGCAATACCAATCATGGGGCTACCGCGTCATTGAGGCCCGAGACCCGAACGTCCGGTATGCCGGGTTCCTTGCCACCTTTCTGAGCGGGTGGCTCCTGCCGGTGCGGGACGCGAGGATGGGTGTTCGTCCAGCGACTTTGGTGATGGCGGGCTCCATGACCGCCAAAAAATGGTTCAACTTGGGTGTCCCCGTGCTGGCCAAGCTGTATACCATCCTGGGGCGCATCTCACGAGGTGGGTCGCCTCGGAGATTCTGTGGTCCCTTCCAAATCTTCCACGGCTGGGTGGCGGCTCATCTCGGCGGGTATACTTTCCCAAACGTCGTCCGTCCTTCGAGAAATGGCTTGCGACTGTCCTTGCTAAACCTTGCAGGGGTGGCGTCATTGACGCTCAATAAGGAGGGCGTGAGGATCTACATTGGAAACCACGCCATCTTCAACTTCAGCCCGTTCCCCACCCCGGTTGGCCAGCTGGTGGACAACGGGCGAGGCTCTTTGGAACAGAAGGAATACTTCCATAGCATTCGGGGCGGGGTGCTCGTGGCTCGGATCGACGGGAAGGTGATATGTGAGCCCTACGTGCCGTCCCAATTCGCCAGGCAGTTCGGGTGCCTTCAGCGAATGCCGAAGAAAGTATTCACGGTTGTCTGGAAGGAGAAGAATCCATGCGTCCTGCGCAAGATGTGGTTGATGTTTACCACTTTCGGCTCTGGCGACGTCGTTACTCTTCCTCCCACCGGGGTCGATGCGGGCCTAGCAACCGAATATGCTGAAAACTGGACCATTGCGTACCCTGAGGGGCTATTACACAAGCGCGTCCGGCAACTCGAGGTTACTCGCGCGGAAACCGGGCGACGGGCAAGAAGGCACGGTGCCGTCGGAAGGGGGGAACCAAGGGCGCGTCAGGCAGTGAGGCCTGCGCAGGCCGGGACGTCGGCAGCGGGAATATCACATGGTGCTGCCACGTCCTCATTACCCGCAGGGGGGTCACATGAGGCGGCCAGGGAACTGCCTGGGAAGCAGAGAAGATATCTGCTCAAACCTTCCCAAGACGCAATTCTACCGGCAATGTGGTCGGCCTGGATGACCCTACGGCAATCACTGAGCGTCGAAGCCATCTGGCAGAAGATAATGCAGAACGGGATCCAACTGATGGAGGTCGGTCTCATTCGAATTACCGACCGAGTGAACTTCCATCAGTGACATGCTTATCTGACGGCCATGGACGCATACGCACGCCAAAGGGGGCGGCGTGCGGAGCCAAATTTCCTAGTGAAAGTGATGCTCGGCCAGGAGCATGATCCGGAAGCGATGTCGCCGGGAGAAGGCGATAGTGACGAGGAGTTGGAGGGGGAGGGGGAAACCGGAGAGGACGAAGGCGAGGGGGAAGACGAAGAAGAGGAGCCCGAAGGTGAGGGGTCACAAGGGGCGACCTACCAAGGGAGTCTCCGAGAGAGCGGCGAGATTTCCAACTCTGATCTCGACATAACCGAGATTTTCGAGGTTTGTTTCTGTCTTCATTCATTTCCCTCATTCATCCATTCTACTTTCCAACTTCGAACTCACTTCCCCATCCTACTCAGGAGTAGCTGAGTGGTGGACGGGCGTCCCCACCAGAGGGGGGCAGAGAGGAACCAGTGGGACATGATGGGGATCCGACACCCATCATTGAATTAACCAGCGCAGAGGGGTCTCCCCTTATGGCGGCTCCTGCAGCGGCCGGAACACTGGGGACCGACACTCTGGATTCCTGTAAGTCTCACGCTTCAATACTGGTGCATGGTGTCAAAAGATCCCGTCTGACCAGCGTATGCCCTGCGCAATGATCTCAAAACTGGAGGCACATCAGGCTGCGGAGCCCGGGCCATCAGCGAGTGGACCAGCGGCAGACATACCACCTCGCTCGGAACATGCTCTTTGCACTGATCCGGCCCCGACAATAGATGAACAGGGGCGGTGGACATCAGCGGCGCTGTTCCTGAAACACGGTCGGAAGCTGGTGGAGGAATCACTGCTACTGGGGCGAGAGAAGGTCGCCCGAACATCGAGGATTCTATTCCTCATGAAGACATCCCTGGGGTGGATCCTGCTGCCGATCTGTTGGCGACCTTCCCCCTATACCAACCCGCTGACCCTGAGGAGATTGATGACTCAGACTCAGAGGCCACCAAGGAGAGCCGGATGACACAACGCAAAGGGTGGAAGTGTATCCAGTGCTTCCTCAGGTAGCCCCAGTCAGATTGGCTGAGGCGGATGGGATCACTTCAGACCTGGCTGCGCTTCCTGTGCACCGGAGGGGCTGATGCTCAGCGCCTTCATCTGGCGGTCCATGATTACATGGCCGAGAAGATACGCAAGAGCAGTTGGCGCACCGACATTTCCCAATGCCGGGTAGGATCGGCGAGCGCTCAAGCGCTGCTGAGGGCAGAGCAAGAAGTCCGGCACCTCGAAGGGCAGGCGGCAGATAAAGAGGCCTTCATCGCAACATGCTCTGAGCTCGTGCAGCAACTGACAACCCAGCTGGCTGATGCGCAGGAACAACTGGTGGAGGCGAGTCGCCAGATGACCGTACTTCAAACCGAGCGGGTGCAGGCACAAGCTAGGGCTGGCGAGCTGTGCTCTATGGTGGTCGATGAGGAGAGAGTCTTCAAAGAGCGAGAAGTGGTCCTGGAGGCTACCAGCCAGAGGGTAGCAGCGCTGTAAATATCGCTTCAGCACGCTGACCCCTAAGGGCTTTGTTTTTGCCATCTCATGAACTTTATTCCTGTACTTCTCAACGTCTCAATCCAATATGTGGCCAAATCCACTCATTTGTACCCTTGGTTTAATGTGCTCAACCATAGTTTCGAAATGAATAACAACTCATCCCTAGGCTCCTGTGGGTCGTGCCCAACGCAAGGAGCAGAAGATGCTCGTACCATCATTTCATTCAACTGTGGGGCATTGACCAAGATTCAGGCGTCCAAAATTGGGCCTGGACTTCTAAGGAGACCCCTGAGCCGATTGATGTGTCGACTTCTCAATGTGCTCTTACACACAAGCGGGGCAATGCCGGGGGCATTGAAATCCATCCAAACATAGGGGAATGGAGTGGAAGGGTGAATCACACTGGTCAAATTCAGAACCCAATGGGGCGCAACCATGGAGGTTAACAGTCAACCATGGCAGAAACACAGCATCCATATCACGTTGGCCTGGAATGGGAGGACAATAAATGAGGGCTGACTGCTGACCATGTTCGCAACACGGGGCCTAACTCAAATATCGTTGGTCAGTTTTCTGGAACGTTGGCCCAAGACAGTAGACGGACCATAGGTCGAGCATCCATACTGTTAGGGGGTCTCGTCAAACATGACCAGTTCTCCGGAACGTTGGCCCAGGACAGTAGGTGGACCATAGGTCGAGCATCCATACTGTTAGGGGGTCCCGTCAAACATGACCAGTTCTCCGGAACGTTGGCCCAGGACAGTAGGCGGACCATAGGTCGAGCATCCATACTGTTAGGGGGTCCCGTCAAACATGAAAGGAAATGAGCGTCCGAACAAGGGGGGACGCGAGGCGTGGAAGGTGGAGTGGTGGTTTGTTCGAACAGATTCCAACACTCTCGAAATTTCACCACCATGGCGAAGGCGCATTAGGCGGACGTACCAACCTGATCACAGGTCGTCCCAATTTCCATGCAGGACCTCTTTTGTGAGGGAACTGCCGCTTCCCATTATTACCATGGGGCATCCCGAACATGCTCGGGGTAGATATCCTGATTACACCACTTTCCATGAAGTCGGGCCGAGCGGCCGACAATAAGGAAGGACGGGGTTTACTAATCCCTGGGGCTGGACCCAAGACGAAATGTTCTGGCGGTCTTATGTATCTCATAAGGATGAGAATCAAGCCACACGTAGTTCTGAAAATACAGTTTAACATCATGCGGGATGAAATACAGATCTTAGTTTTAGGTCGTAGAGCTCGGACCGAGAGAATCTTAGTTTTAGGTCCTAGAGATCGGACCGTAAGGGTCTTAGTTTTAGGTCTTAGAGCTCAGACCATAAGGATCTTAGTTTTAGGTCTTAGATCTCAGACCGTGAGGATCTTAGTTTTAGTTCTTAGAGCTCGGACCATGAGGAAAGGGGAGAAACTGACACATGGCCAGGCGGTTACAAAACCCGACGTGAAGGAGGACCTAAGCCCTACTTAACATGTGCTCTCCGGAGAAATGCTCGAGTCGAGGGACTGAACACGGAGGTAGGCTGGACCCGTGAGGAAGTTCCCCAGGCGTTCCAACATATCTCATAAGGATGAGAATCAAGCCATACGTAGTTCTGAAAGTGACATGGTAAGATACCAGTGCCAAGGGAAAAGGGGAGTGCTGGCGTGGCCCTTGCACTAAAATAAGCGGCATTTGATAAATCTTGTTTCTCCTTTAAGGTGAGTGGTTTTTTTTGTTGTGAAGCGACAGGCCCAGAGTAGCAGTCCATGGTGTCGCCACAAGCATCAAGCTGTGATAGGCGTTGACAAATGGCATGGAATAAAACCAATACCCAACGTGATGTCCTCTAAAACGAGGTCACCACAATGCAGGGCCGTTTTTCGTCGTGCGGCCAGGACGATAATGTCACAGTATAGGGCCATAAGGTTTGGACCAACAGCACAGTTTAAGGTCATAAGGTTTGGACCAACAACACAGTTTAAGTTCATATGGTTTGGACCAACAGCACAGTTTAAGGTCATATGGTTTGGACCAACACCACAGTTTAAGTTCATATGGTTTGGACCAACATCACAGTTTAAGGTCATACGGTTTGGACCAACAGCACAGTTTAAGGTCATATGGTTTGGACCAACAGCATAGTTTAAGTTCATATGGTTTGGACCAACAGCACAGTTTAAGGTCATATGGTTTGGACCAACAGCACAGATAAGGTCATATGGTTTGGACCAACAGCACAGTTTAAGGTCATATGGTTTGGACCAACAGCACAGTTTAAGGTCATATGCTTTGGACCAACAGCACATTTTAAAGTCATATGGTTTGTACCAACAGCACAGTTTAAGTTCATATGGTTTGGACCAACAGCACAGTTTAAGGTCATATGGTTTGGACCAACAGCACAGTTTAAGGTCATATGGTTTGGACCAACAGCACAGTTTAAGGTCATATGGTTTGGAACAACAACACAGTTTAAGGTCATATGGTTTGGACCAACCGAGATAGGAGCCTCGGGCAAAGGGGCCTACGAGGGTTCAACAATCAGGTAGGGGAAGCAGATGCTAGCCCCCAGCTATGCTGGGCCAGAAACGCAATGTCTGGGCGACTCCTCACTCCCCTAAGGGGATGGAGGTCAAGCTGCATGCAACCCGTAAAGAAGAGACCCAAGCACATACTCTAGCGGTCAGATCGTGGGAGCCCCGAGAGACACCGTTACGAAGCTCGGTCTGTCTGATGTGCGGGGGTGTACTGAGGGTTAGTACAAGGAGTGTCGAGATTCCACCTTGACATGGCGGGGCGGAACATGACATGAACCATGCCACCAACATTCCGGGCCTGGGGAACCAGCGTGACGACTGAGGATTACTATTGACCATGTTCGCAACACAGCATCCTATCGTGTTAGCCATGGGGACAAACAAATGAGCATCAACCGCTGACCATGTTCGCAACGCGGTATTTCTATCAATTTATTGTCTGAAACCCTCGTGGGCGTTGGCCCATGACGGTAGGAGAGCCCTTGGGAGTTGTATCCAGGCCGTCCTTGGGGGTCCCTCCGGGTATGAAGGATGGCGGGGGCCCAAATGAAGGGGAAAACGAAGCTTGGAAAGTGGATGGAACTTGCCTAAGTCGAATCTGGAACTCCAAGTTCTAGACCAGAGTGCCTTGAGCACATCAGCAGACCACTGGAAAGGGTCAGAGGGCTCAGTCCGAGAGCATCCAAGAGATGGAGGATCCCTGGGCAAAAGAGGGGTCATAATTCCAAACACCCTGGGCACCGGGAGATCGTGGGATCTCCTAAGAGATGGGGCTGGACCTGACATCTAGGTGTTCAGGCGGTCCTACGTATCCCATAAGGTTGGGAATCAAGACACACGTAGTTCTTGATATGCATCTTTAAATTCCATTGGACAGAGGAGGGATAAACCCTGAGGACAGGGTGCACGGGGTGCAGCTATCGCAAACCCGACGTGAATGGGGACATAATCTCACACCACGCCACGCGACCCTATGGTCGAAGTCCCAAAGGCGAAACAGACGCAACAGCTAACCTCAAGCTGGACCCAAAGACGAAAGGTCTGGGCGTTCCTACATATCCCATTAGGATGGAAATCAAGCTAGACGTAGTTCTGGCAATACAGTTTAACGTCATGTTGGAAGAAATATAGGTCTTAGTTTTAGGTCTTAGATCTCGGACTGTGAAAAGGGCAGAACCAAAATAGGATCTTAGTTTTAGGTCTTAGAGCTCGGACCATGGAGCCCAAATGTAGGGCAGAGTGTAGTTTAAGGTCATGCAGGACCATACAGTTTAAGGTCATGTAGGACCATACAGTTTAAGGTCATGCAGGACCATACAGTTTAAGGTCATGAAGGACCATACAGTTTAAGGTCATGCAGGACCTTACAGTTTAAGGTCATGCAGGACCATACAGTTTAAGGTCATGCAGGACCTTACATTTTAAGGTCATGCAGGACCATACAGTTTAAGGTCGTGCAGGACCATACAGTTTAAGGTCATGCAGGACCATACAGTTTAAGGTCATGCAAGACCTTACATTTTAAGGTCATGCAGGACCATACAGTTTAAGGTCATGCTGGACCTTACAGTTTAAGGTCATGCAGGACCACACAGTTTAGCCAAAGTACTTCTTGAGGAACCTGGAATTGGTGGGAGGAGTGATACGCTCACCATCCATAGTCACCAGGGAATACGCACCATTGGGATAGACCTTATGGACAATAAAAGGTCCCTCCCACTTGGGTTCCAACTTGGGTGGTTTCCTACCGGGAATCATTGGCGCTCTGAGAGCCAACACCAGGTCACCTTGCAGGAAGGAGCGGAGGCAAACCTTCTTATCGAAAGCTCGAGCCATCATGCTCTGATGCCTTTCCAAGTTATGTAAAGCGCGAAGCCTACTTTCGTCCAGCGCTTCCAATTCGGCTAGATGGATCTCGGCAACTCTGTCCGGCGCTTGCTGGTCGTAGACCGCCGTGCGCAATGAGGGCAGTTGGACCTCGATGGGAAGGACGGCCTCGGCTCCATATACCAGGGAATACGGGGTCACCTGGTGGATTTGTGAGTCATCATCCTATAAGCCCATAGGGCGTTGGGGATCTTGTCCGGCCAACTTTTCTTGTTCTGACCAACCATTTTTTGCAGAATGTTAGAGAGGGTTTTGTTAAACGCCTCAATCTTTCCATTTTCCTGCGCATGATAGCGGGAGGTGTGGTTATAGAGAATGTTGTACTTGGCGTACAATCTCTTCAGCTCGGCCGCTCGGAAGTTGGTTCTGTTATCCGTGTGGATAGCGTGAGGTATTTCAAACCGGTGAATGATATTGGAACTCACGAAGTCGGTGATAGAACCAGCCTTGACTTCCCTAAGCGGGGATGCCTCTGCCCACTTTGAGAAGAAATCTGTGGCGGTTAAGATGAACCGGCACTGGCGGGCTGTCGCCGGCGGGTAAGGCCCTACGACATCCAACCCCCAGACTGCAAAGGGCCAAGAATACTTAGTAGTATGGAGAGGCTCCGGTGGCCGATGCACAAAGTTAGCATGAACTTGGCATGCATGACACCTCTTGGCGTACTCGATGTAGTTGTGGATCATGGAGGGCCAGAAGTATCCCAGTCTCCGAATCTGGTGGGACAACTTTGACCCGGCATGGTGGGCACCACAGGAGCCAGCGTGCACTTCTTGCATGACCTGCGGGATCTCAACTCCTTGAAGACAACGGAGGAGAACACCATCAAACCCGCGCCTATAAAGGAGCTGCTCACGGCCGGGACCGCTTTGAAGGGTGAACTGCGGAGCGCGGCGCGGGATTTGTTCCTGCTCTGCCCGGTCCATCAGAAGATTTTCGTGCCAGAGATATTCAACCAAGGGTTTCCTCCAGTTAGGAACTATCTCGATCACCATGCTTGAAGCCCCGGGGGGTCCTGACGCGGGGGAACCAGCGGTGAGATGGTTCACTCGCGGGCCACAACCACCCTCCGGGATAACAGGAGAAATGAATCTTCGGTGCGCCACGTGGATTATTAGGTCATCCTGTTCGGGCTCCGCGAGTGATGTGGCCAGGCTGGCCAAAGCATCTGCTTGACTGTTCTGCGACTGGGGAACATGAACGACATCTGGTCAGGATGGGAACTTAGCCATTAGATGGAGGGTACACTCTAGAAACAACACGAGTTCTGGCTTCCTGACAGCGTAGTCACCATTAACCTGCTTGATGACTAGCTCAGAGTCCCCTTTTACTTACAGGTGGGGTACGTCAACCTCCAGAGCCAACTCGAGGCCGGTGATGAGGGCATGATATTCTTCCTCATTGTTGGTGCATACCTCTGACAACAAGAAAGAATATGGCAGAACGGCTTGCTCCGGGGTGATAAAGACGATACCCAAGCCCACTCTGTTAAGCCTAGGATCGTTGAGCCTTCTACCGGTAGGGCTTCGGGAGGCGCCATCAAAGTGCATCTTCCAGCATGGGGTGGCGTGATCGACTGAGAGTATTGCCTCATCAGGAAAGCCCAAATCCAGCGGCTGGTCCGCAGAGGTTGGATGAGCAGCTTAGAAGTCTGCCAATGTCTGTCCTTTGACGGCCTTCTGAGGTACAAACCTAATGTCAAACTGCTGGAGGATCACCACCCAGCATGCAAATCGGCCGGTCAACATAGGCCGACTCAGGATGTATTTCAACGGGTCTGCCCGAGAGACCAGCTGTACCTCATGGTGATACAAGTAGTGCCGCAATTTATGTACAGCGAATACAAGCGCCAGGCAGCTCTTCTCGATGGGAGAGTATCTAAATTCTGCGTCAAGGAGCATGAAGCTGAGGTAGTAGAGGCTATTCTCCGTTCCCTCGTTATTCTTCTGGGCGAGAAGGGCGCCGAGGGATCGCTCCAGGGCGGTCACGTAAAGGACCAGCGGCTTTCCGGGAACGGGTCGCATCAAGACTAGAGGTTGAAGCAGATACTGCTTGATTTCCTCAAAAGCGGTCTGGCACTCTTCATCCCACCCATAGGCGGTGCCTTTCTTCATGAGCCAAGAAAAGGTCTTACACTTGCGGGCCAGATTCGCAATGAATCGGCGTATATAGGCTAAGTGGCCTTGGAGGCCTCGAAGCTCCTGAATATTACTCGGGGGAGGCATCTGATTGATGGCCCCGATCTTCTCGGGGTCGATCTCGATACCTTGATACCTGACGATGAAGCCAAGAAACTTTCTGGAGGTGACCCCGAAGGCACACTTTAACGGGTTCATCTTCAAGTGACGAGAACAGAGCAAACCGAACACTTTCTCAAGGTCTTTGAGATGGTCCTGGTGCTGACGAGATTTAACCACCAGGTCATCTACATAGCACTCCACCAGCGTCCTGAGGATCGGCTTGAATATGCGGTGCATAGCCCGTTGATATGTGGCACCCGCGTTCTTCAGGACGAAGGGCATAACCCGATAGCAGAAAATGCCTTGGGGGGCCCTGAAGGTAGTGAACTCTTCATCCTCGGGGGCCATCTGGATCTAGTTATACCCGGAGTACTCATCCATGAAGGAGAGGGCTTGGAACCCGGTCGTTGCATCAATCAACAGCTCTGTCACAGGAAGGGGAAAGTCATCCTTCGGACAGTGGCGATTAAGATCGCGGAAGTCGATGCAGACCCTGATCTGCCCGTTCTTCTTCCTGACGGGCACAATGTTGGCTAGCCACCTGGGGTACTGGACTTCCCTGACGAAGTTGGCCTTAATGAGCTTATCAACTTCGGCCTCAACCATGGCACCGTGAAAGGGGTGCATTTTTCTGGGAGGCTGCTTGAACCCGTGATGGTTTGCTGGGAGGCCAAGGCAGTAGACGGCTACATGGGGATCTAGTACTGGCATCTCATCATAACTCTAGGAAAACACATCACGGTGTTGTCTGGGGAAGTCTATGTACTGTTGTCATTCCTCGGGAAGCATAGCGGCACTGACCAATGTGGGTCTCGGGTCCGCCTCACTACCGAGGTTCACATGTACGAGCTCGTCGACCATGGTGGAGACGCCCTCATCAAAGGCAGGAGGAGCATCTTCCATGTCTTCTTCTCCGCTTGTGGAAGGATCGTCCACGGGGGGAGCCATTTCGGGGCTGCTCAACCCTGATGGGGAGCTACCATCATCTTGGGCGGCAGAGGTCGTCACGACGGGAGACTCATGCACCACGGAGACCGTAGCGACAAAGACGGTTGATCCAATCCCATCCGGCATGTGGCCCAAGGGGCCACGCTTTACGACATCGAAGCAGTGGTGTCGTGTTGGCTTGATCCGGTCGATCCCAGGTCGGCGAAACAGGAACGTATGACATACCTCCGTTTCCATAAGCCCAACGTCCCGATATCGTACGGGGGTAGGAGGCTCGGGGATCACCCGGGTCTGGTTGGTGTAAGAGTACGAGGTGATTTCCCCCATCGCTTAGACCCGGAAATATGTATTCCTCTGGTACCCGAGACAACAAAGCACTCTCCCATATCAGGAGTCGTGGCCTCCAACCGATGGATTGGGAAGACATATACGTCATCCAAACCTGCCCAGGGATTGCTCGTGAAAGCGGCAGGTTCAACCTCACCTGCCAGGATTTGCTTGTCCTTGCTCTTGTAATAGTCAGCGTCCAGGTAACGAGCTTCGCAAGAGGCAAATGGGGACGCATCTCCTTAGAGCACACCCACTCGACCCTTAAGGGAGTATTTGAGGCACTGATGGTATGATGAGGGAACCGCTGCGTGAAGATGGAGCCACGGCCTTCCCATCAACGCGTTGTAGGCAGTGTCCTGAGAGTCAACAATGAATTCAGTATTGGTAATTAAGATGCCAAACTGGGTCTTCAGACGAATCTTGTCGAGTGGCATTTGCTCGGTCCTATCATACCCCTGGATTCTAAGGTCGGAGGGAGTTAAATCATCCTTGGACAACCCTAGTTTTCACAGTGTCCGAGTTGGGATCAAGTTAATCCCAGAACCCGTGTCGACAAGACAGCGACGGACTTCCACGCCATTGAATTGGCCGGTGATGTACAGCGGGCGGATGTGCCCATGTATGGGAGGGTCTTCATCTTCACCGGAGAATGAGATAACCTCCTGACATTCGGCGTCCTCAATCACCTCGATGTGGAAGGCTTCTGTGGCCGCTACCTCCGTTTCAAACTGGAGGGGGCTCCTTAGAGCCTCGGCGAGCACCTCACACATTTCAGACGATAGGAGGAGGGCCTCAAGGATGGAAAGCCTCGCCGGAATGCCGACCAGATGCTTCAGGACATCATACATTCACGCCAAATGCGAGTTTCTGCTTACAGGAGGTCGCTCTGCGATTGGGGGCATGACGGGCCCTGCTGGCGGGACCGGTGACTGACTGGTACTAGGCACGTCCCACTGTTCACCATCTGAAGCCCGGGAGGTGGCTGCCATGCTAGGACCAGAAGGCCGTAGTTGGCCAGTGGCAGGGCTGGGCTGGTTGCGACGCGGGCAAGGCGATTTCACCCGATCTAGCAACACAAACGGTGGTGGAAGCGAACCTGTTGTCACCTGGTGAGGGAGCTGCGAGCGCTGCTCTCTATACCGGGTCTGCTGCCTGGTCTCGGTGACATGCATGGCCTGACCTGAGGTGACGACCGTCGTGCCCCGGCGATTCACGTATCCACGGTTCTGTCGACGTTGGCGATGGCTGGGGATATTGGGGAGGTTCACCTGGTGCTCCTCTTCGTCGGGAGCCACAAAGGGATTTACCAACTCTACGGTGTTAACCGAAGCATACCCCGGGCTCTCGGGGAGGTTTACCTGGCACTCCTCATCGTCGGGAGCCACAAAGGGATTTACCAACTCTACGGTGTTAACCGAATTGTACCCCGGTCTCTCACTCGAGGAGTCGTCCATTACCGGACGGGGTCTCGGAGGGATCCCCATTTCTAGGGGCATGAAATCGCCAAGTGTGCGAGAAGAAGACGGCAATGGCAGGGTGCGTTCTTTCTTCTTGTGTCGCCGCCTGCTCTTTTGGGAAGAAGTAGGCTGGGACGACGATGCCGAAGCGGCGCTCGCAGATCCCGAGGTCTCTGGCCGGTCCAGGCGGGCACGGATGATGCCATGGGCATGGGCGACCGTCCTGTGGGCCCTCCAGTCGTTATACTTCTGGGACCCACGGTCGGAAACCTGTTCCCACCCATTCTCGTCGTCACTACTGCCATCTGATCCCACGAAGACACCTACCACCTGTGTCGGGGCTGGGCCCAACCTGACTATGTTGTTGTCAATCTGGTCTTGGAGCAGTCCTTGAACACATAGCATTGCTGGATGGTGTGTCCCAGGAACCGGTGATAAGGGCAGTAGTTAGGGCGATCCGTGAGACACGCCTCTTCTGGCTTCTGGCACTCAGGCAGTCGCACGATCCTCTGCTCCAAGGCGCTACAGAAATAATCGAGGACCTGGGCCTCGCCAAACGAGTAAGACCGATTCCTTCTACCTAGAAAGGGTACTCTTGGGGGCTGACCATGGCCAGGGGCTGGAGGAGCAGGCCGAGGAGGCGGAGCTGTATTACCACGCCTAGGTGGTGGCGGTGCGTTACGCGGAGGCGCCTGCTGATTTTGAGGCGGTCGCTGCTGGGCCGGAGGCTGTGGGGGTGGACCCCTATGAGCCTACTGAGCTGGCCTCACCGATAGCAACTCTAGCTGTCTGGGGGCCTCTATCTGCGCCACAGCAGAGGGCTCGGCTCTGGAAGCTCTCCTTACAGAGATCACAGGAGGTAGCGGGCATGCCTGACTGGCCTGTTGCAGGGCTTCTTCGAGGAATTGAGCCTTGTCCGAGAAGTCCCGAAACCCTCCAGGGTAATTCTGCATGATCAGGGAAGGAACCAACTCTGCCTTGACGTTACCCACACACATCGTCAGTAATTTCTCCCGAGTCAGTGGCATGTCAAGGGAGTACGTGAGCCCCTTCCACCAGGCGACAAAGTCCGCGACTCGCTCGTCGGGCCTTTACTTGCACCTGAAGAGGTCTGCAATGTTCATCTTCCGGGTTGTGGAACTGAACTGGTAGAGGAATTGTCGGCGAAGGTCCTCCCAGCTAGTCACTGATCCAACAGGGAGCTGGCTGTACCAAACGAATGTTGGTCCTTCGAGTGTCTGAACGAAGCACCGAAGCTTGGCAGCCTCCTGCTACGCCGGAGTCCCTAACATAGGCCCACACCTCAAGTTGAAGTGGTCCAAGTGTTGTGGCAGGTCTCTGGTCCCGTTAAAGGGGGAAAAAGTGGGGTTCCCAAATCTCGGCGGGGCCGGCATGTCATCCACCCATGCAGGGTACGGCTTGCCATCTGGTGGGATCGCCACCTGCCGAGTTTCCAGGGCCTCCAAGCGAGCGATGAGTACTTCCATCAGATCATCTGGATGTAGATTCCTGTCCTGACGGGGATCTCTAACCACAAGCACATTGCCAGGCTCTTCGATACGGTAGTCGCGCTCAGCGGCTCGGGGGACAGCTGGCGGAGCGACTCTCGGAGCGGTGGGAGGAAACCAAGAAGGGTCTCCCAGGTTTCCTCGCTGCTCGGGAGGGTTTGGCGAAACATATCGCGCCCTCTTGCCATGGGATCCAATGTCTCCCCTTTCGGCGAACACGACATGGTCACGGTTGCCCAGGGGGATCTCAGCAAGGGGTAGATGCTCCTGCACCTACTGTCCTGGTCTAGGGTTGCCGTAGACAGGTCACCGCTCTGCAATGCGTTCGGCTAGGAGCTCATCAACCAGCCTTTTTTTCTCGGCTAGCTTTTGGCGCAGCGTGGCCTTCTCGGGATCTTCCTCTGCCTTCTGCAATGAGGCAGATGGGTCTGTGAGTTTGACAGACCCGACGGGCTCTTTACCCTTGCCGATGTTTCGGCCCAGTGCCAGTGCCTCCGTGGGTACAGGAAGGCCTAGGAGGCTCCTCTATTAGAGAGTAATCCTCCCAGATGGGTCCAGTAGAGGCCTGTCCTCGGGGGGTGAGTCCCCATCGAGGGGATCCACAATGTTTCCCTCATCTGAAGGTTCAGCCATGTTGACTGCTACTGCCCTTGGCGACGTTCCATCAGGGCCACACAGTGGATCGGGCTGCCGGCGGATCGCACAGAAGAGGAGAGCAGCGTACTGCCCCCACCCACGGACGTGCACATGGGTGTGGCCTCCTCAATAACTCTGCGGAGTACTTGAAAACTCTGGACGCATTGTTGCTGAAGGGCCTCGTGGAGGCCCAGCGACTCGGGGTGCCGGACCGCGGGGAGTGCTACTAGGTCAACCCGGTGGCACTGCTCACCAATCTCCTCGAGATGCGCTTGGCTCCCGGGATAAGGCGCTAGATGATGATGGAGGCGGGTGTGAGTCACCCGAAGAATCTTGCAGAAGCATTGAAACTCTCCCGGGGTGAGTGACTCTGGCACATCAAAACCCGATTCTGCGACCGACCAAAACTTCTCAGGGAAGTGGCCTGCTGAAAGAACGGCCCAGAAGCTCCACGGCTCCGGCTCGGGGTCTGGAACTTGCCGCCCCTGCTCGTCCACCGAGGAAAGTTTGGGAATTGGCAATGGCTCTGAGGCAGGCCGTCGGGGCAGTGGGCTGGCCGGCGGGGAATACGACGAACAGGCCGATTGGCCGCCGATCCCTGGGTCATCCTCCCGGGGTCGCAGTGCCCTGGCTGCCACGTCGCGATAGGATGGGCCGGTGGATGGGCCTCCTATCACAACCTCGGTGCTCACTGAGAGTGTGTCGCCTCGCGATCCTTCCATCGGTCCCCAGATAAGTTCCTCACCCTCCCTAATAGGGGCAGGAGGTGCTTCCGAGGAGATCAGCACAACTGCGGTCTTGATCCCTGGCGGTACGCCAAGTCCTCATCCTCCTGGATATACCTTCGAAGGGAGGAGGGAATCATACGGATCTCGCATTCGGGGATTATGAGACTGATGCTCCGCGTCCCCATCCCTGCCATCAACTCGAAAGGTTGGGGGGAGGTTCTATCGTCAAGTTGTACTCTACCTCAGAATCCGAGAAACGGACTGGTCTGATTCCCATCCAGACTCCCCTGACAATCCTCCTACGGCGACGACGCCTGTCTTTCCTACCCCTGGGTAGCTCCTCAGGGTAAGGACGACTTCCATCATGGGGTCCCCCATCCATAATAGAGCTGGGGCAGAGGGGAACGAAGGACGGGGTGCGAGAATCACCGGAACAAATGTCAAAAGGGACATGGGGAGGACCTCCATGTGAGTGTGTGATTGGATACACAACGGCTCCATGCTCGCGACCGACGGTAGGGGGAGTGACCTCATACCCCATGCAGTGGGTGCTGGAAGGAGTCATACCCGGAGCATATTCTTCGCGAAGAAGCTTTCGGCTTCCCAGATCAGTGGCACGGAATGAGCCTTCATGGTGAGCAGCACTACCGCGGATTGGTCCGTAGTGGCCATTGCCAGTGTCCGCAACCGGGAGATTCGACCCAACCTACCTGCAGGGCGGTCGGGGTTTCGATCCCAGTCAGGCACGCAGCTTCCCCTGCTCAACATGCGCAGGGATCTGGGAACAGGAGTCAGCAGTGGCTGGGGCCACAATGGTTGCTGATGCTGGTGCCCCGGGACGAGCATTCTCCCCCACTCACGCCCGATGCTGGCGTCAAGTCAGATGGGCCAGAACCGGCGGTGCGGGCATGAAGATTGCCTGCTCCTTGGCTCGGGGAGTTGGGTGGTGGCGTCGACGCAGCCTGGCGGGGGTTCTGGCCGTTAACCCCTGGGACGGATCGCCGATCGAGTGGACCCGGACATCCCCCACCTCATTGGCGTAGGGGAGGGATGTGTCACAGCGCTCCGGGGATAGGCTCCCGAAGCGGTTGAATGTAGGTGTGGGGAGCGGCGGCTCCCTGCGCGGCCCTCGAAGGCGGTGATGGTGGTGAGGCGCGACCGCCTCTAGATCCAAGCGGGCCATACCCCTGGTGGGGATGACCCCTTCCTCGTCATACATACGAACCAGGTTATTGATCACCCTTAGTTGGATGATTTCTGACGGGGAAAGGGGGCGCAAGAACCTGGCTGCTACGACGGTCGAAGTCGGAGCGACCGTGGGATCGGTGGGACCACACGGGGTAGCCGCGTCAGCACTGCCTCTGCCCCTGCACCGGTGGGCAGGTGGTGATCGAGCTCCGAATGCAGTGATCTGATTCCTGGAAACAGGGAGATGAACCCATTAGTATCAACAGGAAAGGAGATCAACAACCAAGGCCCGAAATCATTCCGTCTTCCATGGTCGGAGAGAGGGATCCACGCTGACGACGTCACAGAACGGAGTAGTCAACGTCCTGACGGCCTCGACCCTTGGAGGGTTCATGTCCCGGTGAGGGTTACCTGGACCTGGTGACATGCTATTATTCCGATGCTCCAACGGCTACCATTCCCCGTGTTGGGGAGAAGAGTTTCAGGTCGGGTTCACCATTTTTTGTTTCCGACGCTTTCGTCGGGGCGCACGCGTCCGTCCGCTGGGGAGGGCGCGCTGCTTGTTGCCCCGCATTCCCGCTTTCCAAATGTGGGTGACATCTGTTCCTTGTTCTGGGACGTCTACTCCTTGATCGAAACCGGGATGATGGGATGTCGGTTCTTCCCTCCGTGGATTCCTCGTCGGAGCTCATTACCTAGTCCGAGTCTCCCTCATAGATTTAAGACGGGTTCGTGAAGCTCATCCCTGGTGCCATATCTACATGGACTCCAGTTAATTACGCTACTTCCGTCAAGACGCTCCAAGGGGTCTTGTCGGGACAGCAACCTGCGGTGAGGATAATGGTCACGTTGGGGCGTCGTCGGCATGTCTGTCTTTGGTCCCTCATCACAGGGCTTCTTGAGGGCGCGGAAACCCGAGGCATCCCACATCGAACGCGGGGAACGTGTACCATCTGAGGTTTTCCTCAGCTTCCCATGTTTAACATGGGGTATGTCGTGAGTTTAACGTCTTGCGGAGATGGATCGGGTTGAAGGACCCCTAGGGGGAACACCGATGTTGGGGCCAGCACATGGGCGGCTTCCCATATATCATGGAGTGGGAAAGGGTGGCATGATCTCACCGGGATGTGGCGGCCCGGGTAAGGATCAAGATGGATGGTGGAGTGAGACATGGGGCTTATGTTCTGAGACGGCCTAAGAGGGGGGATACAGTTTAACGTCATGCGAGACGCGATACAGTTTAACGTCATGCGGGACGGAATGTAGTTTAACGTCATGTAGGACGAAATACAGTTTAACGTCATGCAGGACGGAATACAGTTTAATGTCATGCGGGATGCGATACAGTTTAACGTCATGCGGGACGGAATATAGTTTAACGTCATGCGGGATAGAATATTTGGGGCTTACGCTCTGAGGCAGCCCAAGGTGGTCAGAGAACCGACATGGATAGGTCGGGATGACCGGGTGGTGGGCTTGAACCTCGTGGAGGCTTCCTACGTACCATGCGTTAGCACAGATCAAAGTCCACGTAGTTCGCTGGGATGGGGCTTACGCTCTGGGGAAACCCATAAGAGGATGTCATGGTCGACGCGCACTCTAAGCCCACGTGAGTCATGCTCGGTGTGGGAAACAAGAGGCAGCAGGGACTAGACGATCATGTCGCGAAGGGTGCGTCTGTGAGAAGTGGAATAGGGCTTACGTGTTGAGCGGCCCAAAGAGGAAATAGGGTCTTACGCATGGTTAGCATCCCTTGGTGTCGGGGCTTACTCTAGGGTGGAGGCCTGTGGTGCGACAAAGCGCAGTGGGAAAAGGACTCCACTGTCCTTGGCAGGGGGGAAGTATGGAGATGCACGGGTGCAATCATCCGCAAGAAAGGCTAGGGGCTTACGCTCTGAGGCAGCCCTTCCCCCGCGGACAAACGCCACTCCAAAAAGGAGGATCTCATTCCATGTGAGGAAGAGTCCATTCCCGTGGAGACGAGTGGGCGTAAAAAATGTCCGATCTGGGGGAACCCTGCGTGCGAAGCACGGGGTCGAACCACAGTTTAACGTCTTGTGTTAAAAACAAGGTGCTTAGCAGTTTAACGTCCTGCAGCTTGGACGAGGTGGGTTCGCTCCACACCCCTAGGTCTTACATGCCCAACGCCCTCTACCCCTTGTGGAAGGGAAGGCATCAGCAAGGTCATAATGAAGGGGGGGCCGCAGGGCGAACCACCGGGGGGGGGGGGGTCCACATTAGCGTGGCTATGCGAAGAAGCAATAGTCATTAGCGTGCCTATGCGGAGAAGCATAAGGCAAAGCAACGCAACGGGAAACACGGCCCAAGGGACCTTGAGGTTACTTCGCACGAGCCTGGATAGTCGTGCGGGAAAACAACGCTTGGCGCGCATGCCCGGCAGGGGAGACATCAGGTACCGGTGCAGGGGCAGCCAAGGGGCGTCAAGGTGAGGAGTCCTGGGTTTTGCGTGCAAAAGGGACGGTTTGCGCGCAAAAGACTGGAACGACGTGCAATTGGAGCAAAGGAATTGCGCTCAGAGAGGGAACTACGCGCAGGGTATTGTGCGCACGGCAGGGTATTGCGCGCATGAGGCACGGATTGCGCGCAAGGCTGGAATACTGCAGAGGGGGAAAATTCACTGAATCCGGTTGAGTTGGGCGCAAAGGCGAACTCCGGGGCAAGGTTGCGCGAAATGAGGGTTTTACCTGGAAGTCATCTTTCGCGCAGGGGGAGCCGAATTGCGCGCACGAGAGTCGCTTCGGATTCCTCAACCCCCAAACCGTTCGGGGTCACCTTCTATTTATAGGCGACCTCCGGCGCGGAATCCAAGTGGCGCGCGAAATTCTTCGCATCAAGCGCAGTCGGCGCGCAAAAGCTTGCCGCGTAGAACCGGGGCGCGCAAAGATTGTGCGCCTCAACAGCTCAATTCCGCGAAACCCGGTGATTCTACACACACAGAACAATTTTTCGCACGGAGACTCCTTTATTTCGTGCACCACATCCCGGGCCTCCGGATCGGGCCTCTTATTCCGAATATGACTTCTCTTCATCATTCTGAAACTTCCTCCGGGAGTTACGGGCTTTTTCGGCATCAACAACCATATAATTCAAACTTGACGTGTTTCTCCTTATTAAGAATTAAAAACGTACTTCTAAATACATGAAAGTGTTTAAACATTTTATTATTTCAAAATCATAGTTCTTATAGCGTTTTATATTCACTCCAAAATGAATAATCTCTATGAAATATACACCGATTTCAATACTGCTTATTTTTTAAAATTCTCTAGTAGGCCTTTTTCAATAATCATTATCATGTACATTATGATCAAGTTCCTCATCTAAAAAACACTATTTTTCTAAGGATTTCTCACTAATGATACTTAGTTCCTTATCCCATGATTATTATGATAATCTTCAACCTGACTATTAGTAAAATCCATTCCATTATCAGTTTGAAGATTTAGAATTTTCTATCCAACCATTATTTCAGCCTCTCTATGATATTCAACATTAAAATTAAACACCATAAACATGTTGGAAATGATTAATATCTTTTTTATTGTACTATATTCATCAATTAACATAACATAGTATATATTACCATTAATTTCTCTTGGTGAGGTAAGTACACACACATAAATATGCAACAATTCCATCACTATTTTTGACTATCATTATTTTTACTTGAAATTATTTGGAGTAATATTTACTTCTTGTAAAGTATATCATTTTTGATTAAAGTCATGTGATAGCTAAGGGTGATATTAAGATACATCACATTTACATAGATCTTCCAAAGATGGTTAGATCAAATGAACAAGGTGTTTATGCTACAACATATTCTCTTATTCATTATATGGAAAACACATATCTTATTTTCTACTCACTAGGTATATATTTCCATTTTTGTGATTCCATTTCATCACCACTACATTATCTTTCCTATTAAAGACACACAACTTATTGGTAAATATAATTAGGTATCTTGAGTCGCATAGTTGACTGAAACTAAGAAATTTGAGACCAAGACCTTCAACACCCAAGACAACTCTGCAACTCATATATTTTCCTCCAGATTTTCTTTTCCAATATTCAATAATCATTATGATTTCATCATTTCACAATTTAAACACATGTTACTTTACATTATAAAGGATTTTAAAAATATTATTATTTCTCATCATGTGGGAGGTACATCCTATATCAATGATCCATGCACCAGTACGATCTAATGCTTGGAGGGAAATTTATGATACCAAAACTTTCTTAATTCTTTCCTTCTTGATCCATGTCGTTGGTTCCAAAAATGGTGTTGACTAACATGATTTTTATTCATTAGAGTAACACAGAACAACTTCATCTTACAAATATGAAAATCAATTTTGTGTTCTCATCTCGATTGATGATTCCTTGACCTATTTTTTAAATCCACTTTGGGTTTGGTTTGGCACATTCATATGAATTATTGATGAAAAATATATATCAATATTTCCAAATCCTCCACACTAGAAACTATGACCATCCAAACAATCCTTGGAATATTGAATTCTACTCAACTAAATCAGTTTATTTTTTACCCTTCGATACCTCTTGGATATGGAACATAATTTTTGAGAATATATCATCATTCACAATAATAACATTAGATTTGGGGTGAAATCCTATGTTTCATTACTATATCACTGGTTGTCCCATGGGTTCTCTAAATATTCTATGTCATACCTAAATCAAACTTAAACCTCAAAGTGGGTGTTTGTGGTCTTACATTAACCATCACTATTTTTTAAAAACAATATTTACACTAGAATAGTCATTCAAATATGACTTTTTCTTCTGATGACATCCCTTTGCATGTTCTACTAGATTTCAATGATGAAATTTCACTTTTTCTATCACCTATATGATATAAACCCTCCTTAGACTTCCCCATTTCCATAGACTCATTATCATTATTTCACTTATCATATGTGAAAAGACTACTGTGAAAACTATCTAATGTCATCACTTTTGGATATTTATCCTCAAGTATTTAATTTTTTAGAATAAATTAGGGAGAAATTATTCAGATTCATTTAATAATATTCACATCATTGATAACTTCTTTATGATCATGTATATCCCCCACAATCATGTTCAACGTATCATAGAATGCATCAATAAATTCATTAGGTTGGATCCTCAAGTCCTCATTCTTGTCCCATAAAACATGAAATTTATCTTCCTAAACATTTGAATCTCTTTCATATGTGTTTAATAGATTTTCCCACATCTTTATCTAGTTATGTTCATTAAAATTATGATAAGGCATCATTTTTCTTACTAACTAAGTTACCATTCATAATATCTATATAAATATCCATTTCTAAAGATAATAAATAGTGATGTATCCAATTCTTCCACACCTAAAAATTATTTCCCTCAATGTTCAGAATACCGTTGCAATTGAGAACTCCCATCACTTTAATTGAGATAGATTAACTTAATTTAACCTTTTATTATGATACAAATTAATTGTCCAACTAGTTTAAATACCCTGAGTTGGGGGTGAATCATGTTTTGAAAAAATAAAATAATCATCCATTTTGATCATGTTGTTTTATTAAACAAAACCCCTGTCCATATCCTCCCCAAAATAATGCAAAAATGAGAACAAAAACATGCACATGACGAAATAATTTTACATGGTTCACACTTACTAGTATACATACATATCACGACCTGTCCTCGGGGCCTGTGCTGTGACTACCCCAAGCCCTCCTTCCATTGGCCAGAGGCTGGCGACTAGCACCAATGGCGTAAATCCCGATAAAAGGGAAGGCATTGCCTTTATAAAAGAAAAAAACCACCACAGAGTATGCAAACTGAAGTAAACACTAAGTAAACTGAATACCCAAGTAAGTGATGGAAAGTAAATGGGCCAGTATACAATCCCAACTGAAAGTGCAGTACAACCAAAAGAAAATACAGCAGCAAAAAAGTAAAGCAGCAACTCTGAGCCGTCCTTTGGATCTCCCACCTGAAGGGTGGGTACAGATAGCCTCCACAGCTCCTCGGTCCAGTCGTTCGCTCTGTGTACGTCCCTTCAATTGGTCCACCTCCGGGTACCATCGAGCTCCACAAGCTTCCACCTCGATCAGTGATATCTTTTGTCTACATCCAACACCATGTAGAGCGGGCATAGCTTGTGTAGGGGTGAGTATACGATACTCAGTAGGGACCCCGAGACCCCTGGAGGTCTCTCAGAATCCACGAAGGATAAATCACAAAGGAAAGATAAAATCATGAAGTATCAACAACACTACTTAGTTATATGCCCATACATGTACCTAAGTCCTTAGTTATAGTTCGTCTCCAACTTCAAAGCACCACGCAGTCCACAAAGGAAAGCACAACCCAATACACAAAAGATTTCTCAACTCAGTCCACACAGGAAAAACACAACCCAGTCCACAAAGGATAGCTCAAATCAGTCCACAGAGGAAAAACACAAACCATTCCTCAAAGGAAATCTCAACTTAGTCCACACAGGAAAAACACAACCCAGTCCACAAAGGAAAGAAAGTCATCTATATCAATGATAATGATTAAGAATCAAGACTCATCTCACACAGGTATACTACTTCTTGAAGAGAGGTTGAGGTGATTAGATGTAGCCTCTAAATCATCTCCTATGTTGATCCCACGTAGGATCCAAGTACAGAAGTCGTCATTGCCGAACCCACAGAGGATCCAAGTATAGTAGTCATCGCTGCTGAACCCACAGAGGATCCAAGTACACTCAACAAAGCTGCTGAACCAATAGAGGATCCTAGTACAGAATTCATCATCGCCGAACCCAAAGAGGATCCCATCACGGTAGATGTCGTCGTCGAACCCACGGAGGATCCCAGTACGGTAGACGTCGTCGTCGAACCCACATAGGATCCTAGTACGGTAGTGGTCCTCTTCGAATCCACTGAGGATCCTAGTACGGTAGTCATCCTCGTCAAACCCACTCAGGATCCTAGTATGGTATTCATCCTCATCAAACCCACTGAGGATCCTTGTACGGAATTCGTCATCTTTGTCGCAGTCGCAGCCAGCTCTAGGGTTCCCGCACACAGCATGCTTGATTCCGAGAGGGTATGCTCCACGAGCCAAGGGGGGGTCGATACATCAACTGACACATAGTCCAGAGTTACTGTATCCCAAAGTTCTGTCTCTTCAACAGGAACTCAACGCGAGATATGGCGTGTCAATCAGACGCCCGGTCTTAGAGTTATTGGCTTTTTCGTCCCAGGGGCCCATTTGGTTTTTTTTAAGCTAAAACCAACCCGACCCTACTCCAGCTGCATCCAAACCTCGAGAGTAGTAATCCAAAAGAACCGTCTCACTAATAGGAATCCAAAAAAGTCAACGGCGCGTCAATCAGACGTCCGGAGCTCAATTTATGAGCATTTCTGCTCCGAGGGCCCGGTTGGTTTCATGTTCGAACCAAGCCGGTCATACACAAGGTGTTCCGAAACCTTGATTTTAATATACCAAAATGACCGTCTCGATCCAAGGATCGCAACGCAAATGACGTTGCGTCGATTGGAGGTCTGTAGCCCAAGTTATGAGCGTTTGAACAGATCTGTCTGAAATTAGGGGGTTTGGGCCCGGACCGACCCGGCTAAAACCCCCCTGGGTCGGCCCGAACCGGGTCCGGGTCCGGCCCATTTGGGCGCGGCACGACTCGGTTGGTGCGGCCCGGCCTAGAATCATGGCTCGGCCCAGCGGCGGGACCCTACCCAGTGGCGCTGCCTGGACCAGCGTCGCGGTGCGGCCCACGTGGCCAGAGGCTCGGCCTTCGGTCGAGAGGAATTCGGGGGGGGATGCCCCCATTGATTGAAAAATGACCGACCATTTATGTCCGGCCTTAACTGAACCTGTGGGACCCGCGGGGTCCCGCCTCAAGCTAGCTCCAGCGGCCGGCTCTACCGGCCACTTCCCCGAACCGCCGCGGCTCCTCCCCGTCCGGTGCGGCACGACGACACCGCGCCCCTCCGCCGCAGCCCGCCCCGACCGCGGCCCTCCTCGGTGTTCTGGCGCGACGCGACGGCGCTGCGGCCCGCTCTAGGCCGTGGCCTCATTCGGCCTCACCGGCGTCGCGTGACAGCACCGTGCTCCATCGTCGTGGTTTATCTCATTCCCTCGTTGTGCAACGGTGTCGCGTCCCCTCTGTTTCCAAGCCACGTAGAAGTTCAACAACAAAAAGGAGGAGGAGGGTCAGCCGTGTTTGTGTGGTCCGACCTCCTCCTGTTATAATGATAGCAAGCGGCCAAGAACGAGTAATCACAATGACAAATAAAGCACACATTTAATTGATTAAATTTGAACATAACCCCTACCTCTTGCTCTTCGCTCGTTGGCGGAGTCATGGAAGGAAGACGATGAAGACCGTCGTTCGTTGCGTCCGCCACACGTCCCCAATTCCAAGCTTCATCGGTTCGTTGACGTTGTTGTGGAGGATAGGTGTCTGGGGAAGGATGGTCAAATAAGAATCGCGTGGAAGATCTTCGTTAGCATTCTTCGTGTTATTCGTTGGAGAGGATAAGATTTCCCCAAGTGTTGGGCATCGCGATACTTTACCAGCGCTTCGTCGCTTGGTGATGCAGTCCCAAAACCTTCTCCCAAGCTCCCTATATATAGGAGAGGGGGAGAGGTATGTAACCATTATGGAATTTACGACGGTTCATTTATTTGGAACCTTCCTAAATTCCAATGATGAAGTTACTTAATTTACGAAGGGAGTCGGGAGAATTATATTGTGTTGGCGCAATTTAAGAGGTGTGTTGGCACAACTTAAGAGAGGAGGACGCCTAGAAGTTTCCCCCACGTAGCCTGCATCAAAACATATGACACGAATTAATTTTATGTTGACACATAAAATTAATTGAGAGCAATTAATTTCACGTCGACACTTAAAATTAACTGACAGTAATTAATTTCACGTCGACACATAAAATTAACTGACAGAAATTAATTTCACGTCGACACATAAATTTACAGACAACAATTAATTTTATGTCAACTCATAAAATTAATTGAGTGAAATTAATTTTACGTCAACACATAAAATTAATTGATGGGGGGGTTGAGATGTTTCCTCTCCCTCCCCATTAAATGGGAGGTTAGGGTGTGCCGGTTCCACCATCAACTACCAAGTGGAGCTTCTAACCACTTTTATCTGCACGACAAGTGTTTAACAAAATAAAATAAATTATTCACTTATTTTATTTTATTAACCTACGTAAAACCCTAAAAACTAACTTTCATACCTGATCATTCGTCGTCAAGGTGAAAGTCTTCCTAAGAAAAAACCTGTGTTGCGAGTTCAATGGTCCCCTCAAATTTCAATTCCAAGCACCGATTAAAAAGATAGAAAAATCCGATCGTATGTTTACTAAACGTACCCGAAAAAAAAATTCGTAAAATTATTATCAATCACCCTCGACCCACTGCGATCAAGGTTAGGCTCTGCCTAGGAGAAAAATGCCCCAACGAACTCAACGGTACTCTTGGATTTTCAATTTGAGTTACTATTTAGAAGTTATTAATTTTACAATAAAATAATTGTCACTTAATTATTTCATTTACAGCCAAAAACTAACTTTCTCAGGTGGCCCGCACTGGCCAAAGTTAGTAACTGATTAAAGAAAGCATACCCTCACGAGTTCAGTGGTGGTATCGGATTTTTAATTCGAGTTACCGTTTGTGAGTTATAAGCATTTTAAAAATAAAATAACTTTATTTAATTATTTTATTTACGGTTATGCCATTTCGGGTTTTCTCACAGGAGGCTTGGGCTGTCTAAACTTAAGTCACGCCTAGGGTAAACCCACCATCCTGAGCATAACAGTGCCCTCAAATTTCTGATCCGAGTAACTGTTTAAGAGTTATTCAACTTTTTTAGGAAAACTGCTTATGCGCGTTAATTTAAGCTTAACAAAACATTAGAAAATTATTCCGGGCACACCGGGCCTAGGAATCAGGTGCTGTCAGAAACTGCGTACTCGTAAAATTCCAAAGAATTAAAGAGAAAAAAATTCCTTGAAATTTACGGGTCTTTACATTACTCCCACCTCAGGGCTTTACGTCCCCGTAAAGATACAACACAATCTAGGGAAACTAAAGGAGGTACCGAGCATGCATTTGAGCCTCCCGTTCCCAAGTGCTCTCTTGGAGGTTCCTGTGATGGTAGAGAATGTGCACCATGGGAATCGATCATCCACATAGGACCCACTCCTGTCGATCCTCAATCTCCACTGGAACCTCCGTGAAAGTCTCCCCATCATCAATGTCCAGCACCCCTTGGTCGATGATGTTGGATGGGTCATGGACATATCCCCTCTGCTGATATACGTGGAAGACGACGTGAACCCGGTGCAAATGAGGTGGAAGGGCCAGGAGGTAAGCCACCCCACCTATGTTCTACAAGAGCTGCTAAGATTTCTCCTTTTCCGAAAAGGGAAATCTGGTCTCATCCCCTGGATGAACCACATTCTTTTCCTAATACAGTCAATCCTGACATGAACAGTACAACCCATGTCATGGATGATGTCGTAAGGCCTCGACGCTACTTCCAAGAGATCCAACTGTTACTCTCGCCTCCAAGGGTTGAGTCACACTGTCGGCATCAGTGTGTGGTTACTGGGTCTCCTCCAGTAGGAATCTCACAAGTGAGGGTCAAGTAAACAGTCTTAACTGGGACCTCTTAGAATCAACTATACAAATGGATAGGATAATAAATGTCACAAAGAAAAGTGTCTTCTACTACTACATCTCAATGTAAAAAGACACATGACAACCACAAACAACAACAACACAGAAACTAGAAGCACCAAGAACAAAGGCCTCCATGCCTGGAACTAGTCCCGCTCCTGTCCACCAGCTTCCGGAGCTCCATGGTTGTATGCTCCAGCTGCCTGAAGTTGTTCTCTCCCACGTCCACCCATTCCCTGCAGTCGGGGTGGTCTTCCTGGTGGTGGTGGTGGTAGGGCCTCAAAGCCTCGCCCACCACCCGTTGTTCGGCCAGTTCCTCTTCCTCATCCGACTGTTCCCTGTGGACCACCACAGTCGAACCTCTACCTAGGAGGTATTTCTACCGCCTGCTTCTCATCTGCAGGACGGGTCGGGCAGTCTTGAGCCATGTGACCCTGCCCGCCGCATGCATAGCATTGTCTTCTCCTTGTGTGGATAGCTCTATTCCGTGTGCCCCACACAACCGAACCTATTTCCTGAGATTTATCATCTAATGGTCTGGCCCGCTTGGTCCTCTACGTCATCTGTCTACTGCCGGCTGCAGAAGACTCCACTACGGGTCGTCCTGCGGAGGGTCTCACCACTGGTGACTGCTCAGTGAGAAAACTCTCCACTACAAAGTGTCTCTCCAGCACCCCTACCTGCGTCGGGATATTTAGGGAGATCATTGTAGCCCTGATATCATGCCTCAGTCCCTACTTAAAGGTCCGGGACCTGGAGAATGGGTCTCGTACCATATCTGTGGAGTAACGCGAGAGGTCAGTAAACCTCATAGAGTACTGGGCTACTGTCATTTTGCACTACCCTAGTTGTAGTGGCTCCTAAATGCACACCGCCCGAAGGGTGGATGGAACGAACTTCAAGCGAAAGAGGCTCTCGAAGTCCGACCAAAGGAGTGATGCCTCGTCGTGCACCTAAAACATCAGGCTCCACCATCTACCTGCTGCTGCGTGCAGGAGACTCGCAGCAAGGATCACTATAAGATCTGCTGGTGTCCCTACTAATATGAAAACTCGAAAAACAGCCTCCAGCCAATCCTCGGCTTCCTGAGGGTCTGTCTCCCCATGGAACCTGGGCGGTCTCTGACGCTGAAACTCATGCAGTGCACTAAGGTGACGTGCACTCTCAGCTGCTGGATCTGGTGGAATCGGTGGCTCAGTGGGTAGAGGTACCGTCGGTTCCTCCGCTGTAATGGGGCCCTGCACCGAGGCCTCATCGCTCGGTGAGCTACCATCTCGCACAAAGCTGGGAACCCTAGCTGGCTGCCATCGTGGGGCCATCCTGAAAGAAACAGGTGTGTCACGGTCAATACAGTATACCTGGTGAGCTGACACAAAGTAATCACAAAGAAAACTTTTGAAACACACATGCAATCAATGTTTTCATGTACTAAGTCGGAAATCAGGAGTCAGGGTCCTGGTGTATGGATATGTCGGCCGCCACACCAACACTAGACTCCCTGGACTGATAACCACACTCATTAATCTAAACATTATTGCTTCACAGAGAAAAAATTATCAGAGTCCTCAGTTCTGTGCCAGAACCGACTCCTCTGATACCAATTTGTCACGACCCGTCCTCGGGGCCCGTGTCGTGACTACCCCAAAAGTAAACTGAATACGAAAGTATGTTCTGGAAAGTAAATGGGCCAGTATACAAACCCAACTGAAAGTGCAGTACAACCAAAAGAAAATACAATAGGAGAAAAGTAAAAAAGCAACTCCGAGCCGTCCTCCGGATCTCCCACCTAAATGGTGGGTACAGATAGCCTCCACAGCTCCTCGGTCCGGTCGTCCGCTCCGTGTACGTCCCTCCAAGTGGTCCACCTCCGGGTATCGTCCATCTCCACAAGCTTCCACCTCGATCAGTGATGTCTGTCATCTTCATCCAACACCGCGTAGTGCGGGCATAGCCCATGTAGGGATGACTATGCGATACTCAGTAGGGACCCCAAGACCCTTGAAGGTCTCTCAGAATCCAACAAGGATAAAGCACAAATTAAAGATACAATCACGAAGTATCAACAACACTACATAGGTATATGCCCATACATATACCTAAGTCCTTAGTTACAGTTCGTCTCCAACTTCCAAGCACCACGCAGTCCACAAAGGAAATCACAAACCAGTCCACAAAGGATAGCTCAACTTAGTCCACACAGGAAAAACAGAACACAGTCCACAAAGCATAGCTCAACTCAGTCCACACAGGAAAAACACAACCCAGTCCACAGAGGAAAGCTCAACTCAGTCCACACAGGAAAAACACAACCCAATCCACAAAGGAAAGAAAGTCAACCATATCAATGATAATGATTGAGAATCAAGACTCATCTCACCCAGGTATACTACTTCTTTAAGAGAGGTGGAGGTGATTATATGTAGCCTCTAAATCATCTCCTCTACTAATCCCACGTAGTATCCTAGTACATAAGTCGTCACTGCCGAACCCACGGAGGATCCAAGTATAGTAGTCATCGCTGTCGAACCCATGGAGGATCCAAGTACAGTCGAAAACACTGCTAAACCCACAAGGGATCCTAGTACAGAACTCATCGTTGTCGAACCCACAGAGGATCCCATCACGGTAGACATTGTCATCGAACCCACGAAGGATCCCAGTACGGTAGACGTCATCGTCGAACTCACAGAGGATCCTAGTACGGTAGTCATCCTCATCGAACCCACTAAGGATCCTAGTATGGTATCCATCCTGTTCGAACCCACTGAGGATCCTAGTACGGTAGTCTTCCTCGTCAAACCCAGTGAGGATCCTTGTACAGAATTCGTCATCTTTATCGCAGTCGCAGCCAGCTCTAGGGTTCCCGCACACAGCATGCTCGATTCCAGGAGGGTCCGCTCCATGAGCCAAGGGGGTTTGATACATCAACTAACAAGTAGTCCGGATTTTATGTATCCCAAAGTTCTGTCTCGTCAACAGGTACTCAACACGATAGACGACACGTCAATCGAACGCCCGGTCTGAGAGTTATTGGCTTTTTCGTCCCAAAGGCCCGTTTGGTTTCTTTTATGATAAAAACAACCTGACTATACACTAGCTATGTCGGAACCCTGATAGAAGTAAGTAAAAATAACCTTCTCACTAAGAGAAATCCAACAAAGTTGACGGCACGTCAATCAGACGTCCGGAGCTCAAGTTATGAGTGTTTCCACACCGAGAGCCCGGTTGGTTTCATGTTCGAACCAACCCGGTCATACCCAAGGTTCTCCGAAACCTTGAGTGTAATATACCGAAACGACCTTCTCAATCCAAGGATCTCTACGAAACTGATGTTGCGTTGACCTGAGGTTAGTATCCCAAGTTATGGGCGTTTGAATGGATCTGTCTGAAATTAGGGGGTTTGGGCCAGGACCGACCTGGCCCAAAAACCCCCTGGGTCGGCCCGAACCGGGTCGACCCGACCCGGGTCTGGCCCATTTGGGCACGGCCCGACCTGGTTCGCGCGGCCTGGCCCAGTGGCGCGGCGCATCCCGCGTGTCCAGCGGCTCGGCCTTCGGCTGAGCGGAATTTGGAGGGGGGGCATGCCCCCATTGATTGACAAATGGCCGACCATTTATTTCCGGCCTTAACTGAACCCGCAGGACTTGCGGGGTCCCGCCTCTAGCTGGCTTTAGCGGCTAGATCAGCCGGCCGCTTACCCGAACTGTCGTGGCTATAGGCCGCAGCTCATCCCTATCTGGCGTGGCGCGACGGTGCCATGGCTCATCCCTGTCCTGCACGGCGCGACGGCGCCACGCCCCTCCGCTGTAGCCCACCCCGGTCGCGGCCCTCCTTGGTGTTCTGGCATGGTGCAACGGCGCCGCACTCCTCCGCCACAGCCCGCTCCTGGACGCGGCCTTTTTCGGCCTCACCGACGCGGCGCGATGGCGCCACGTTCCATCGCTGTGGTTTATCTCATTCCCTCGTGGTGCAACGGCGCTGCGTCGCCTCCATTTCCAAGCCATGTAGAAGTTCAACAACAAAAAGGTGGAGGAGGGTCAGTCGTGGTTGCGTGGTCCGACCTCCTTCCGTTATAACTATGGAAAGTGGCCAAGAATGAGTAATCACAACGACAAATAAAGCGCAAATTTAGTTGATTAAATTTGAACTTAACCCCTACCTCTTGCTCGTCGCTCGTTGGCGGAGTCGTGGAAGGAAGACAATGAAGACCGTCGTTCGTCACGTCCGCCACACATCCCCAATTCCAAGCTTCATCGGTTCGTTGACGATGTTGCGGAGGATAGGTGTCTGGGAAAGGAAGGTCGAAGAAGAATCGCATGGAAGATCATTGTTGGAGTTCTTTGCGTTCTTCGTTGAAGAGGATAATATTTCCGAAAGTGTTGGGTGTCGCGATACTTTACCAGCACTTCGTCACATGGTGAAGGCGTCCCAAAACCTTCTCCCAAGCTCCCTATATATAGGAGAGGGGGAGAGGTATGTAACCATCGTGGAATTTATGACGGTTCATTTATTTAGAACCTTCCTAAATTCCAATGATGCAGTTACTTAAATTAAGAAGGGGGTCTAGCGAATTAAATTGTGTTGGCGCAATTTAAGAGGTGTGTCGGCACAACATAAGAGGGGAGGATGCCAAGAAGTTTCCCCCATATAGCCTGCATCAAAACATATGACATGAATTAATTTTATGTTGACACATAAAATTAATTGAGAGCAATTAATTTCACGTCGACACTTAAAATTAACTGACATCAATTAATTTCATGTCGACACGTAAAATTAATTGACAGCAATTAATTTCATGTCGACATATAAAATTAACTTAAAACAATTAATTTTATGTCAACTCATAAAATTAATTGAGTGATATTAATTTTACGTTGACACATAAAATTAATTGATGGGGGGTTGAGAGGTTTCCTCTCCCTCCCCATTAAATGGGAGGTTTGGGTGTGGCGGTTCCACCACCTACCAAGTAGAGATTCTAACCACTTTTATCTACACAAGAAGTGTTTAACAAAATAAAATAAATTATTCACTTATTTTATTTTATTAACCCACGTAAAACCCTAAAAACTAACTTTCATACCTGATCATCCACTGTCGAGTTGAATGTCTTCTTAAAAAAACCCACGTTGCGAGTTCAATGGTCCCCTCGGATTTCAATTCCAAGCACCGGTTCAAAAGATAGAAAAATCCAATCGTACATTTACTGAACGTACCTGAAAAAAAAAGTTCAGAAAATTATTATCAATCACCCTCGACCCACTGCGGTCAAGGTTAGGCTCTTACTAGGAAAAAAACTCTCCAACAAACTCAACGGTTCTCTCAGATTTTCAATTCGAGTTAACATTTAGAAGTTATGAATTTTACAATAAAATAATTTTCACTTAATTATTTTATTTACGGCCAAAAAAACTAACTTTCTCAGGTGGCCCGCGTCGGAAAAAGTTAGTATCTGATTAAAGAAAGCATACCCTCACGAGTTCACCGGTGGTCTCAGATTTTTTATCTGAGTTACTGTTTGTGAGTTATAAGCATTTTAAATATAAAATAACTTTATTTAATTATTTTATTTACGGTTATTCCATTTTTGGTTTTTCTCACATGAGGCTTGCGCCAACTAAACTTAAGTCACGCATAGGGTAAACCCGCCATCCTGAGCATAACGGTACCCTCAGATTTCTGATCTAAGTAACCATTTAAGAGTTATTCCACCTTTTCAGGAAAACTGCTTACGCGCATTTATTTAAGCTTAACAAAACTTTAGAAAATTATTCCGGGAACACCGGTCCTCGGAATCAGGTGGTGTTAGAAACTGCGTACTCGTAAAATTCCAAAGAATTTTAGAGAAAAACATTCCTTAAAATTTACTAGTCTTTACAATACAAGGTTCATAAAAATGCAATATAGAACTGCACCAAATACAATATAGCATACTTCCATTATAATATTCATAGTGGAATTACTATTCCCTTGTTTTAAAACCAATCACACTATGAAAGATCACTTCTCTCTCTTCTAATGTGTTATCAGTACTCCTTTAGAATATTATTCTGTAGATTTGAATCACCATAGAGTTGTTTTACACATACGAGAGTGTTCCTTGAAGCTCTATTTTAATATGAGGGATTAAATCTAGTCTTCTAAGTTTTGGAATTTTTGAATATCTGACTTCCCCTTCTCTTTTATATTCTTTTCCATGCCGAACTTGTTCCTCATAAACTCCAAAAATATAGAATGTTGTAACCATGAACTACCCTTTATAAAAATGGTTCTCTATGAACACATACCTCAAAAATACTTATTTTCAAACTTGAAAACAACCAACATAATATGATATTATTCATCATAAGCAACATCCTAACAAACTCCCATCCACATACTACCTTCCAAAAAATGACACCTTCTAAATGAACTTTCATACTTTGACAAATTACCAGGAGACGATTTCTTTAATGAATTGTCTCTTTCACAATGAATTAATTAGAGGTCATTTATATAGGGAAACCTAATCAAAAAATCCATTATTGAAAATTACTATTAATACCTTTAGTAAAACTCATCCACTTCAATGTTTCACTTCCACTCTATATTCCCATACGCACTTTCATCATCATAACTATGAACTTTGGATTCACTTTGATGCCTTGTACTCACTTTCCACCTTGTGATTTCATATTCTCTTTCACCTCATAAAAACATTCTTACCTATCATTTACTCACCTTATGCCCAATGAATACATATCTGACCACATGTTCTATCTTCTTAACCTCATGATAAACCAAATGTGAGCTTCCTTAACTATTCCCCAAACATGACCTCATGGTATTCGTACTCTACATTATGAAATTACTCCCTTTCCAAAAACCAACTACAAGCCTTTAAAATTTTAAGACTAAAAATTTATAAAACTCTGGGAAATGACTCCACCTTCAACATTCTAATTCTGAGAACCTCAATACTATTTCATAACAACTTTTCCAACATGATGTTTTAATAAAAACAACAACATAAAAACACAAAAAAAAAATTAAGATTTATTTTTTCTCAATAATAACTTTAACTAAAAACATAGTTTTAAGGTAGATGAATTATAAATCATATAAAACCATACCTAGTATGTGATCTAAGTATTTATAATTTATAACAATCAGTTTAACAACTTAAACTAATTCATATAGTTAGTTATAATATAAAAAATATAACTATGAATAGATATTGGAATAATATTTAAATAAACAAATATATCAATTATTTAAACATGAGATAACCGTCTATGAAAAATTAATTAAAAAAAAAATTATAAACAATTTATAAATTAGCTAATTCATTATGAAAATTCTAAAATTTTGAATATAAACACTTTATATTCACTTCATAACCTAAATGTTTCATATTAATAATTATATGAAATTTCAATTTTAAATATATAATACTTTATGAATTATAAACATTTAATAATGACTATTATATTAATATTTTACCCAATCTCAAAACCATATACTTAGTATTATTTAAACCTTGATTATATCAATAATAAAAACTATTTTTGAGGAGACCCAAGCATAACATATATAAATACGGTATCATTTTAGATGAATATTTAATAAATTTTACAATAGTACACACCTAGGGACCATAAATGTTTAGTTTATTTGGATATTAGATACATAATAAACTTATTTCTTAAATTATTTTCAAAACCTCCCAAAAAATTTCTTCTCTAATAGTAACCTCCTTAGAAATTTCTAACTTAATACCTTTCTTAATGACATGGGGAAAATGGAAACCTAAGAATGGGTGAGATCAAATTCTCTATAAGGGTAAACATAGGAGATAAAAATAAATGATCTTAAATGATTATAAGAATAATAGTATAATAACATGACTATAAAATAAGAAATTCATCCCCAATTATTAAAATATATTTAATCATGAATCATTGCATAACATATTATCATGAAAAAAAGATATAAGTCATAAAATTATAGAAAAATTAATAATAAATCATGATCCATGATAACTCATCATAATCATAGCAAATAGGTTTTTGGAATACACATAAGCATATAAAATCATTTCCTTCGTTAAGGATGACTACCAATGCTATAATAGTGGATTGGATTCACTCCAAATTCTATTATTGACTTAGTCAATATTTACCACTAAGACCATCATACTCAATGGAATCCATTATTAAATTGGGTTCACTCCCCATTTTAGTTTATATTATCTCATTAGATATCATTCTTTTCCCAATGCATTACAGGTATATCTAATTCTTGGCCCAACCACCGCATAATTAAAACCATACATATGTGTGACATAAAATCATAAAACATTAAAATATTCATCATATGATAACCCATGTAAATAAATTGGGTTTCACTCCATCATTTCATCACAATATAACCCATGTAAAAGAAACAGGTTTCATAAAAAATCCATCAAAACTTAATTAACCCATTGGAATGAAATGGGTTTTATTAAATCATGTTTAAATAATTATCATCATAAGTTATCAAAATAAATAATTTGGATGTTATCATAAGATTATATCCCTAGTGAAGACTAAAACTACTTATAATATGTTGTCATAGATAAAAATACCTCTAAAAGTGCATTTGAATATTTCTACAAATACAGGGAAAATATCATTTTCTTTCATTTTAATTAGAAACTAAAAATTCATGAATATTGAGAAAATATATTTTTTAAAATAATCAGGTAACATTTTAAATAAATCTCTAAATAAAATAATAGTCATGATGGTGGGAAAATTCATTCATGTAGTAAAAATTAATGAAAATATTTTTTTTCATAGTTTTAGTAAAAGTACTAAAAACCTATCGAAAAAAATGTTTAAATTTTAAAATTATTGAAAGAAAAGTGAAATATTGTTGATAATGACTTAAAATAATAATTTCATCATAGAAAATAAAATTCTAAGAATATTTTTCAAGAACATGGATATGAAAGAAAAGTTCGTCAACCAAAGTGGAAATAAGGTCCATTTTTCTTCAAAACATTTTTCTCGATCATTTTAAGTTCTGAATTGAAGAAAATGATAATAATATATAAAAATATAAGGAATAAAATTGGATTATAAAATATTTGTGTTTTAAATTATAATATTCACATAATTTACCTCAATGGAAATTTAACATATATAATCTCGAAAAGAAATGATATTGTAACATAAACCCTTCCATCAGGTCTCATATTACTTCATACCTGATCAAAAAAAAGTGTAATAAATATATTTTAATTATAGATTTATCTTATAGAACCATATTAATACATAAATTAATATGAATCATTCCTTTATAATTAATAATTATCATTTTATTAATTATTCTTCATTGAAATGAACATTTGGGGAAAACTTATTCATTTTTTATGAATGTTTTAGTTCATAAATTTTGGTTACTGCACCTTGGTCAGGGTTTCATCATATAAAAAATAATAATAATTTCATATTTATCATATTTATTCATTATATACACTTTTATAACCATTTATATAATGTAGTGATGAAAAATGAATTACATCACTTCATGGAGATGGTAGTCCACACATACCCACGAGTGATGTTTTCACTTTTAAATGGATGGAATGAAACGTAAATAATAATTCACCATTAAAGAATAATATTTATAAAATAAATATCATATATATTAATTTAATATATCCTTATGACCTTCCATGTAAATAGTAAATTAAAAAATAATCACATCGCTTATTGGAGGTGATAGTCTACACATACACACAAGGGACATTATCATTTTCAATGGATGGGGAGGGGATAGAAAATAGTTTACAAAAAATAATAAAAAAATATTTAAAGATTTATTTTTTTATATTCATTATGTTACTATGGAAAAAAATTGGTGTAAGTAGAAGAAATAAACTTTGAAAGACTATACTAAGTTGATTAACTCTTTATTGAGAGATCTCATTTAGCTTACACCTTAAGCCTTATTATGATAGGATTATGGTAATAATAAGATACATTAATGAAGGGAAGGAATATAGTAAGGTTTTTGGGTTGGTATAGTCTGAGTTAGAGGGTTTAATGTTTGTGAATAAGGGATAAGAAGAGGTTCCCTTTTATAAGTAATTAGAGGGATACACATGTAATTAAAAAATATATTTAAATAATATAAGGTCACTTTCTTGTAAAAGTGGAACCAAAGGAAAAATAATTCAAATTTAATATAATATAAGGTCAAAATATATTTAACGAATAATATTTAGACAATTTTATGTGGCATTTTACCCTTATCTCTGTTTTTAACCCCCATTAAACCCTTTTGTCTTTAACCGAGGTAATACATTTTTACTAATTTTACTATTCATTATGAACAAAACATGAATATTGAATCATTAATAAATTTGGAAATTATGTTTTAAAATATGTAATAAATTTTATCAAATTCAATTTTAATCAGTGGAAGAAATTAATTTTAAAATTATCATGAAAATAAAACAAAAAATAGTTTTCAGAAAAATGATTTTCTTAATCATAAAACTAAGTTTACTTTTGTTACATGCCCAATAAGAAAAATTATATGAATTATAAAGTGTTTTTTTGAATTTATATTATATAAATTTCTGTAAAATTATTAATCAAAAGTTAATAATTTAATTTATTAAGATAAAAACATATTGACAACATACAAATAATTTTCTAAAAAATAACTCTTTTTACCTTAAAATGATTTTATCTTCATTCCTAATAATTATCAACTAATATAATTCTCTAAATGATATCGAATATATAATTATTATTCCTTATAATAAATATAATTTTCATGTTTTAAAACCATTGATTTTAGAACATGTGAAGTATCAGGTATATACTTCCTCAAAAGTTACTAGAACACCTAATGAAATTGAGGGAGATTTTTTGGAAGTAAGAACTGATAAGAAACTATCCCCACTTGATCAAAAATATTAGAGGGAAAATATACATAGGGATAAAATTATCCTTATTTTTTATTCAAATGAACGTATTCCATGGGGAAATTCATAGGTATACATTCTCACTAAATTTTAATTCTATATTTCACTAATGATTGTTAACATAACTTTTATATCAATTATGAGATACCCTAATGTGATGATGAATGTATTTAGCCTTCTCTACCATTTCCTCGGATCTCTAAGGTCCCAATAACTTTCTATCTCTATCTTCATCTGAGAATGTTGGAGTTATACACTACCTTCCATACAGGCCTTCATAAGGATCCTTCTGAATTATCAATAGAAATCAATTATTATAAAAAAATTACAACAAATGAATGTGTTAATCCAAACTAATTTTCAAATAAATGGAAAATTAAATTAACAAATATTCTTGGGTTTGAATAGTCCTTTTAGAATAACCATATGTATATGGATGATATGTAGTGTTAAAGCTCAGTCCCATATTCAATTCATCGTGAATAATTCTCCATAACATTAAGGAAAATACTATATTCTAACAAAATATAATATAATGTGGTACTGAATTCAACCTTAACACTTCCTGAATGTAATTCCTATAAATATGATCAAGGGAGAAATCATTTCTAATGGAAATAAAATTTATTGATTTTATATGGTGATCAACCGCAACCAAATCAGAATTTTCCCCTTATATGTTTTGGGGAGTCCAATTATAAACTCTATAGTAATGTTTTAGAATTTATATTTTGTCATGGAAAATGGATGTAATCCTCATTATGCTTATATCTATTTTCCTTATCTTTTTGAAACATTAGTCATCGATATACAAAGTTTTCAATATTTATTTTCATATAACCCCACTAGAAATTACATTTATATTATTTATACATATTTGTACTTCAATGATTAATAGAGAATGGTGAAATATGAACTTCATCCGACAACTCTTTCTTCAATTATGGTATAATAGGGAAATATTATTTTTTTATTAAACCTTATCATTCCATCACAATCATGTTTAATCTCGGTAAAACTTATCACATTCTTTTAGATCTCTATATCTTATTTCTATGACAATCTAATACTCACATGGTTAAATAGTTGAATAATAATTTGAGAAAGATAATATTTCTACAATCCTTACAAGATTTCAAGTTCCTTAATTTCTAAATCCATAAATATGGGATATTTTATGATTCAAATCATAAAATTATAGCATAATCCTTTCAAATAAATGAATAATACAACATGTTTTCTTTCCAATGGTTGTAATGTATTGAGCGTTTATAATATTTAATCAACTCTATCTATCTTCTTTGGTGTATAGTTAACTCTTTCTAGGTGAATATATACTTCAAAATTTAATGATCAGTATATATATAACACATTTCATCGTAAAGATAATTACTCCATATATCTAATGAAAAAAATACTACAACTAATCCATAATCACTAGTTGAGTAATTTTGTTCACAAAACTTCATTTGGAATGAGGAATAAGTTATAACCACATAGTTATGCATAAGAACACATCTGAACCCCCTAAATTAATGAATAAATCTAAATAAAAATCCATTTTCCACTATAGAGTCATGTGAGTATAGGTTTCTAACCAACCTTATCTTCATCTCCTTGAAATTATCTTCAAATTCATAATCCCCAAATAACTTTGGATCCCTTTAATTTTAGCTTGGTGAGTAGAATAGATATCCATGAGAAATTATTTAAGAAGTGTATTAATATCCAACCATCATAAGAAAACTATGGATCTATGTCATAGTGGTAGGTCTGGTTCAATGTTCAATGACTTTTTTATTAGAAAGATCTTATGATATACTGTCTATTTTGATCACATGTCCCAATAATGATATTTTTTATAATAAGAATTCACACTTTTGGAATTTATCATGTAGTTTCTCCTCCCATGTGGTCTTCAACACAATTCTAAAGTGATCTTAATACTCTTCCACTCTCTTGTGATATATAATAATATCCACTATAAATACTAACTCAAACTGATATAGGTAATATATAAGTACTCAATTTATTAAATCAATGAAGATAATAGAGGAATTTGTAATTTCAAATGGAATTAATATAAATTTATAATTATCATACCTCATATGAATGTTTTTATTGGGTATATCCTCATTGAACCTCAATTGATCATATCAAGAATAATGTTCAATATTTGAAAAGTATTAAGCTTTACATAGTAGATCAAACAAGTAATCAATATGGGGTAGATAATACTTATTATTCATAGTGATATTTTTATGTTCATGATATTCAATGAAAATATGCATTAACCCATATTTCTTCTTAACAAAAAGTATATGTGAACTCTATTGTAATGAACTTAGGTGTATAGTTCTTTTATTAGGGCTCTCCTAGAGTTTCATTATTAATTCTGATAACTCAATATGGGTCATTCTATATGGAGTCTTTGAAATATATGTATCACTAGTTAAACATTCTATTATAAAATCAACTTTACAATTTAGGGAAATACTAGGAATTTCTTCAAAAAATACATCTGCATAATCCTGAACAATATGCATGTCTTATATTTTGGGATTCTACCCAACCATTTGAGATAAATATCCCTCATGAATAGATTGTAAGACGCATCAAATTTAGTTAATTTCATAGAAATCCTCACACAAAAATGTTATTATAGGTTTATTTAGAATATCAAATCGTATTTTCTTATTCTAATAATTTATAAGAGTTTTATGTAGAGAGATATAATGAATTCTTATAATCCTATAAATTCCACAAAAGGAAGAATACTAATATTTTTATAGAGCATATTCTTAGAAGATTTTACAAGGAATACCCAAATATGTAGTGGAGGATAAGTGTTCCTCAACCATCATAGACCACGTCAATGATTTACATATCATAGATACTTCCTTGGTCTTGGAGTTAGCCCTTGGATTTGAGAAATAAATAATATGATTCAAAAGTTCCTCACACATAATACATTAAACTATTAGTGTTACATTATGTTAAAATTAACTTTCATTCATTCAAATCTTTATTTTCCCTCAGAAATTAGTTTCTTTTTCCCTATCTTTTTAACACATAAAACAAATTGTCATTCCTTTGAAAAATTTCTTTGTGTAATTCTTCCCACACACCTGACATGTATATTTATGAATATTATTTACTCTATGTTATTCATCAAATGAACTCCCATGAAACTCTATTTTGATCTTACTAGGAGTGTTAGGTATCCCAAAAAAGTTATGGTTGTTAATCATATATCAAGAAATATTCTTAGGAATAGTCATAACGTTTCACATTCTAGCACCCATTTAATTTGGTTTCTTATGAAGGCGATCATTGTATTTTCCATCACATTTCATGTTCACGTGATTCCTCCTAGTTCTAACAATTGACTGAAACAAAAAACATAGTGAAATTATCAAATATCATCATCCATAGTAAGCAATAATATGATTATGAAAATTATTCTTAGTATGTCCTAAATTATGAAACCTTATTTCAACCCATGCCACTTCAAGTTCATCTCATATAACTATGTATTTTCATAGGTTTTCATATATTCTATCCATGAAATCCTAATATTGGTTAATAAAGATTATGTGAATAATCCAAAGAAAATTTCTCAATAGGGTGTATACAGGTGTGTATTCATAGGACCACTCATAGTGCACTCATAAATATTGAGTTAATACCTAATTAATCCATTAAAGAGTTGTTACCCCTAGGTTCATCTTTTCCAGAGTTTTATCCACTTAACACTATCTAGAAAAATATTTATTTTCTTTAAATACCATACTTTAATCCTTACTATAATTGAGGATATTCTCCAATACTTACGCTTATACTAAGGATTCCCACTAATGTTTTCTAATATTATTTTCTAAAAATTTTTAAACCCTTACCTAATACCAAAAAAGTTGTTCCGATCATAACATACATAAATATTTCATAATTTCAGATAAATATTCAATACATTTCAAAATAATACATCCCTAATGACCATAAAGGTTTAGTGTCCTTACAAACTAGATATACAATCAACTTATTTCATAAAATTTATTCAATATATCCCACAATGTTCTTCTCATATGGAACCATCATTATATATTTATTACTTAATACCTTTCTTTATAACATGGGTAATATGGATAAATAAGAAAGGGTTAGTTCATATTCTCATTAATTGTAAACATAGGATATATCAACCAATGATCAGAATTGAGCATAAACATAAGGGTCTAAGAACATGGTAATAACATAGGAAAGACATAAACATTTATTCAAAGATCATGAATCATGAATCATGGAATAAGGTTTTGTTATAAAAAAAGAAATAAGTCATAAAAGTGTGTAATAATAAATAATAAATCATGATGTATAAGAATATATCATTTTCATAAGACATAGGTTTTTGGTATACATGTAAGCATAGAAAATCATTTTCTTTGTCAAGTATCACTTCTAAAATTATCATATTGGATTGGGTTCACTCTATATTCCATCACTTCATTAGTCATGGTTCACTCCAAATACTATCATATTAGACATAATCCTTTACTGAACTGGGTTAACTCCCCATTTCAGTCCATATTATCTCATGAGATGTCATTCTCTACTCAGTGCATTGTAAGTATATATAATTCTAAGACCACACATCAAATAATGAAAACCATACATATGTGTACCCTAAGATTATAAAAAATTCATAAATTCATCATATCAAAACCCTTGTAATGGAAATAATTTTTATTCCATCATTTTGTCATAACATAACCATTGAAAAAGAAATAGGTTTCATAAAGAATTCATTAAAACTTAATTAACCCATGGGAAAGAAACATGTTTCATAGAATCATACTTAAATTATCATAATAATATGACATCTAGATAAATAAAGTGTATTTTATCATAATATAATATCCCCATTGAAGCATAATAATCCTTAAAGGATGTTTTCATTGCTGAAAAATACCTCTAAAAGATAATTTGGTTATTTGTTTGAAAATTGGGAAAATATACATTTCTCTAGGTGTCTTTAAAAACTAAAAATTATCATAACATTTAGAAAATATTTTATTTTAAAATAAATATGGAAATATATAAAGGATACCCCAAATATAATAATAGTTATGATAGTGGGAAAATCTCTTCGTGCAGTAAATGTTACAACTGAGATTCCTTTCAAAGGTTTTGTAAAAAGTCGTAAATAACCTCTTTGAAAAATATTATTAAAATTAATTTATTAAAAATATTAAAAATAAATTCTAATATGATTGAAAATTAACTAAAAAAATAATTTCATCAAAAAAAATAAATTTTTAAAAACATTATAAAGACCATGGACATGGAATAAATCTTCATCAACTAAAGAGGAAGTCATGTCGGTTTTTATTAAATACATTTTTCTCAATATTTTTAAGTACCAAAGCGAGTTAAATGATGATAATATAAAAAAATTATGAATGAAAAAAGGTGAATAAAATATTTTGGGTTTTAATTATAATATCTATATAATTTCCCTCAATGGAAATTTAGCAAATACAATCTTAAAAAGAAATGATGTTGTAACATAAACCCTTAACTCAAGTCACATATTTATTAATACATGTTCAAAATGATATATAATAAATATTTATTTATTATAAATCTATTATAGAACCATATTCACATATAACTTGTTATGTATCTTTCCTATATCATTTATAATTATCATTTTCTTAAATATTTTTCATTAAAATGAACATTCAAGGTAAAAACTAGTGATTTTTTCCATGAATGTTTCAGTTCAATGGTGCTTTTTATTGAAATTCATTAAATATTAATCATGAATTATGTATAATTATGATTCATTATACATGGTTTCATAACCATTAATATAAATAAGTGATGAAAAATGAATTAGAACACTTCGTAGTGACAGTAGTCCATACATAATCACTTGTGATGTTTTCACTTTTAAATGGATGGAAAGAAATAACGTTAAGTAATAATTCGCTATTTAAGAATCATAAGTATATATTACCTCATTAAATATTTCTTTATTACCCACCATGTGATTTGTAAATGAAAAACCAATCACATTTCTTTTTGGAGGTTTTAGTCCATATGCACACATGAGCGATGTTATCATTTTACAATGAATGGGAAGGAGATAAAAAATGGTTTGAATATAATCATAATAACCCATCAGTATATTTATGATACTGGATTCATTATTTTAGTATGGATAAAACATATTAATAGTATGTATAATAATAAATAATCTTTGAATGAGTCGGGTAAGATGATCACCTCTTATTTGAGAGTCCTCCTTTGTATTACACCATAAGCCTTCTTAGGATGGATTAGGTTAAGAAAAAGTTCCTAATAATGAAGGGAAGTAATATAAAAAAAATTATAGGGTTTTTCTATGCTACAGGGTTCAATTTTTATGAATAATATGAGATAATAGGTTACCTTTTATAAGTGAGGTTAGGGACACATATGAAATTTCTTATGATATTTAAATAATGTAAAAAATTGTTGTGAAAGTGGAAGAAAATGGAAAAGAGTTAAAATTAAATATAATACAAGGAATAAATATTTTCAAATAATAATATTTAGACAAGTTTATGTTGCCTTTTTTCCCTTATCTCTTGTTTAACCCCTCGATAAACCCTTTTAACCATAACCAGGGACACAAATTTTTACTACTTTTACTAATCATTATGAACATAAATGAAAGTAGATTCATTAAATATTTTGGAAATTATGATTAAAAAAATGGAATATATTTTAATTAATTCAATTTATATAAGTGTAAGAAATTAATTTTAAAATTAACATGCAAAATGTAAAAAAAATCATTTTTTGGAAATATTCATTTTTATGAGTAAAATAGAGTTTACTATAATTATTTTCCTTATAAATACTATTAGATAAATTTTATAATATTTTATTGAATATATATTCTATAAATTACATTAATATAATTAATAAATACTAATTTTTTAATTTTTTACGATAAAATCACATTACACACATAAAAACGCTTTTTTTATAATTATCAATTTTTAACTTCAAATGATTTTATCTTAATTCATAACAATTAGATAACTAATGTGTGAAAATTTATTAATATATTATCAATAAATATAATTAAAATAATATTTAAATAGTTACCAATAAAAAAAATACATGATCTATAGAAAATTATAGTTCCTCAAAAAATAGGTCTTTTAATCGGGAAATGATTTTGTTAAAAAACTATTGGTTATTTCATAGGAATTAATAAATAATATTGAATTATGAAAACCATATATATATATATTAATTTTTTATTCCTATTTAACCCATCCAATCAAATTAAAAGGTTATAATGGTTTTAATATATCCTTGTTCATTTATACTGAGAGTTTCATGTAAAGAAAGTTATCAAATACTACAAATTTATTTAAAAGGAATTCATATAAAATCTATTATGGATACAATTTTTATGTGGTTTAAATAATAATTCCCCTTAATTTTAACCATTTAAATTATGTATTAGGAATGGATAAGAGTTGTAAAATATTAACACTTTAAATTTTTAGCCTTATTTTATAATTTATAAACACTTTATAAATTACCACCTATGATTAATAAATAAATATTTTTTATTTATAAACCATTAATAATGACCTATAAATTTATAAAATTAATTTATATTAATATCATTTAACATTATGGAATGTTCGGTAATAAATATTTCCTAAAAATATGCTAATTAATTATAAAAGTTTTTTGTTAACTAATTTATGAACTATTTGTAAATCCATAAATATACCAAAAATAGAATTTATCATTATTTATAAATGTCTTATAAATAATAACTTCAATATTAAATTTAATATAAAGAAAAATTATTTATATTCTCTCTATATCATATTTTATAATTCAAGGTGATTTATATAGTATGATTAATAAACTGCAAATTAAGTTTGATATCAGTAATATTTTAAGACTGGAATCTAAATTTTAAAAGAACATAAATCTATAGTGCACTATTAATAATATCTTATGAATCGTATTTCAATTATTACTTATGATATCACATAATTTATTTAACGATGGGTTGGGATATTATATTTGTGATATAATACTAATTTTTATAAACTTTGTATATGTAGTCATATTTTATGATAGATAGTGGTCATATGATATAACTAGTGTAAAAACACATATTTTATTCTATTCATGTATTATAATATTAAATATTTTATTCCATAAGAAAGCCTACATAGAAGAAATCATACAATCATATTTTATGAATAGTAAGCGACTGGGAATATAGTTTCATTATTATTTATTTCTATTAGTCCCAATGGATCAGATTGATACATTAAGAGGGGGATTGAATCGATATAGTAATTTTTTTATAATTTATTTCTCTAATATAAAACCATATAGTTGGTTAAGATAAGACCCTCTAGAGTATATTTTAGCCTTTATTGAATAAAGTGTAATAAGAGAAAAAAATCCACACAATAGTTTTTATATGGTTTATACATAATGTGTGAGCCTGCTCTTTATCGTTGAAGGTTGTTATCCATATATATAAATTATATAGTAATATCCAATTATCAATACAAATAGATTGGGTTAGTTATCATCTGGAGGCTATTATTCCTAGAATATACACTTCCTCTCATAGGTTTCACAATTTCCTGATGCTTGAAATGATATATAATCATTATCATATGAGAGATTTATTCTATTAACTGCAGGTTTATTTAGAAAAAAATGAAATATACTTCCTTTTGAACCAATATAATAGTATATTGAATCTAGGACTCACACTAATATAAGAATATCTTCTTTAGAATCTACTTGGGTAATAAACATTAATGATATTAAACTACTTAAATCATTGGATACAAAATCATTTTTGGAGATACTTCTAATTCATCTCATATTCATAGAAAAGAAAATTTTGGAGAAATCATATTTTAAGTTGAAAAGAGACCACATATTTTGATACTCTTATAATTATTTTTATTCTCATAAACTCAATATAGTAAGATTGGTATAATCATTTTTTTAAAGTAAACGAAAACTCAGCTTCCCGCACTCTTTTTATGAATCTTCTTCATACAAACCTAGAATAATCACTGCCTTCTATTTTTTAAGGAAATTTTATTTCAAAACCTTAATAACCTTTATATTTAAAATTATAAAAAATATCTCTCATCGAAAAATCAATTTTACTAGAGGCACATTAATTCCCCATTACACTTTCAATATACCGAAACTGGTATAATAAAATATATCTTGATCTTGATCCATAAAGGTACAATTATAAAATGACCATTTAAAGGTTTACTAATTTTTATGAATTATTTACCGAGAACTTCATATGGTCCAATCTCTGAAAATTAATTTCCAAGAAATTTTGGAAAATTATATCTTATTATTTAAATAATAAAACTTATTTCCAAGTCTTATATATTCAACCTCTAGAAAAAAATCAGCAGAAATAAAAACTTTTAAACTTTAAAATACTTAACAAAAATCATATACACCTATATTTTCAAAATAACATAGCATATTTTCACTTTTGGTAAGAAAGTTATCTCAAAACAAAACTAATATTGTAGAATAATATTAAAAATAATCTCAAACACTAAAAACAAATTTTTGGCATCAAAATGTGACTTCAATATGATTTAGAAACTAGAGAATAACAAGGAATAGTCCCATTTTAAAATTTCAATGATTCTTGAAAATGGATAAAATAATTTAAGTTATCACTTATCTGGTTACTCTCTATTATATTATACTCATCATAATATAAGTATCATGGGTTCTTGTATATTTAATCACATTTAAAATTATATGTTTAGATCCTTATTGAACAAAATTTTCATTTCATTGTTTGAATTCATCAGAAAATTAGAATTTAGGGATTTCTTAGAATTTTAGGTATATCGAATGCCTTTTAAATTCATATGATTAGTGAATTAATATGCTCATCCATACATTTGAAATGTTTCATTTTAATATAAAGCCATACAAAATTAAAAAACATATGTGATTCTAAGTCATATGATCTTGCATTAAGTCTTTCAATCTGTGAATAATCATATAATATATAGAGGTTATCTAGATATCACTCAAATAAATTATAAATCTATTTGGATAATATTAACTCCTTCTCAATCAATCTTTAATAGATCAAAAACATTTCAAATAACATCTCAACAACCTCCATTGATTCTCCTAATGATTGAAAAAATATAAACCATCAATAACTTCAAGGGTTCTTCAATCCCCCCTTATAGATGTTTTTTGTAAACCTTATTCAAATCATCCATATATACTTATAATTGTTAAAAAATAAATAAATCACTTGATAATGAACATTTCATAGCCTTTTTCTTATGAGATTCATCTTTTACCACACTACCAGATATGGTAATGTTTCTGACATAATTGTATACCTCATTGTAAATAAATATTGGATAATTAAATTAGATGAAACCCCTCTTAACTCATAAAAAATTATTATACTTCAAAAAATATCCATAATAATGGATAAAAATATGTGAACAGTCCCTTTTTTACTATACTATCTACATTTGAAAATGAACTAAAGAGTACTGTCACTTTTCTCTCCCTCTTTGACCACACAATCCAAAGCCTTATAGTGGTGAAGTTATGTACATATTTATGTGAAAGGATAATTTTTTACATAAAGTTTCATCCTTAAACTCAAAGAAACACTCCTTTGGAAATTATTTGATGAAAATATATGTAACTTATTTTTTGGTTCCCAAAAAATGAATTTTCACATCACATGCTTTAACTTTAACTTTGATGTAATGATATCTAAGATCAATGTGATCTGATATAGAATATTGAACTATATTCTTAAATAGATCTATAGAACATTGGTTTTCACATAAAATACATAGCAGATTCTAATAAATAAATCTCAAGTTGATTAAATAAACCTACATCCTAATAATTTCAGTACTAAATTGTGTGAACACTACATACTTAGCTTCGGTTATACTCAATGCCATTTAACTCTTCTTCTTACAATTACATTCCATACTAATCTCACCAAGAAAAAATGTACCACTATAATTGGACTTCCAATCAACATAATATCCAGTCCAACCAGTATCTATAAATCCTTATAAGGTTACATCTGGACAGGTACTTTACAATAGGAAAATGAAGTATTTATTTATTTTTCTTAAAGTACTCTTAGAAGCTAACAAGTGATACTCCTTATGATATATTTTGTAAGGGATATTTTATTAAAATCCCTAATTAATAATTCCTCATAATAAATTAAGTGTAGTGGTAACCATGGGGTTATCTAATGAGGAGGTTTTATTCTAAGTTGTTAAACTATCAATTTATTAATTTGTTATAGTTAAATGTTATATTTAGAAGTTTGTATTATTGTAAAATAAGTTGAAATAGGTAAAATATATTTAAAAAGTATTTATAAACTAGATTTAGAAAAATTTAAAAAAGAAATAAGATTAATATTTGAGTAGGTAGTTAAAAAAAATTTAATCCCCATTCACTCGCCTTTATCCATGTTTAAATGAATTATCAATTTATAATTCTCAATACACACTCAAATAACTCCAAGTGAACATTTATGATATTGATAAACCATATTGAGAATTTAAATATGGGTGTATATCCCATTATTAAAGTGATTCAATTTCCCAAAGACCTACAAGAAATAAAAACAAATTGAGCTAGCTTTGCTCAATGGGGATAGATTTACCAAAGAAGATTAAATAATAAAATTATTTCATATTCATAAGATGGAAAAAATACTAAATTGAATATAATAAAGTGTAAATAATAAGGAAATTAAACTCCTTAAATCAAGAAAATATAAAAACAATATAGTGAAAAGAAAATCTCAAAAGGTACAACTTCCTCATACATTCATTAGCATAGATTCTTGAGAGCTTAGCTAAGCATGGATAAATTAAATCACATATATTATTTATCCTCCAGATGATATACTCTTCTCAACATTATACCTATCCCCCCTCTCTAACCATTTTAAATGGAAGTGGTGTCTCAAATTTATAATAAATAGGTGGGACAAATTTCGTTTATAGAATATAATTGTCCAAAGTTGGGGCATATTTAACATAGTAAATGGAAGAAGATAAAATTATGTATTCTTGAATGTAGTTCAAATTTTTCATAGATTTTTTTCATAAACATTTAATGTATATTTGACATCTATAGAAAACATTTCTTTTGTAATTTAGGAGTTCAATTTTTCTAGTCGAATAAATAGTTCAATTTCCTATAATTTGATGTATTGATTAGCTACTTCAATGAATGGATTTTCCCTTAAAATTAAATGGGAATTCATTCCATATTGACATACTTAATTTCTCACTATAATCAACTCATTTATATATTTTTCTCCCATAATACTATATTTATCTATCGTTTGACAATTTTATCATCCAAAACCCATTCCAATTTCATGAATTATTTAGTCCTCATAAAGTTCAAATCAGCTCTTGGTCTAGTTGAGATAATAGAATCCCAATACATATATAACCATCCCAAGAACATATTTCACAATTTAGATCTATATGGAAAATTTTGTGGCTGAAATATCAATGTGATAATTAATAGTTTAAATACAAAATTTTTATATTTTCACAATTAGACTCAAAATTCACAAAAAAAAAAAAGAAATGTAATTACAATTAAAATGGAAATTTTTTGTGGATTAAATCATTCATGTAAATATAAAATAGTATTAAAATAATATATTTATCATTAATTTCGAAATTGAGAATACAATATCAAAACAAATACAATTTCATTCCTAGAAGTTTTCTAACAGAGAATAATTCCAATCAGTTTTTTATATTAATTTTTATTCACACAGGGACCATCCTCATCTTTGATCTGCTTGTTTACAATAGCCGTATGAGTGGAAATAACAATATATTCCTCCATTCCAAACCAATTTAATATATATCTATATTATTTTTATTGGGGTAGAAAAATAGTATCATCCCATTGAATTATTTTTAATCCTAGAAAATTTGACATTTCACCCATAATAAACATCTCAAAATAAATTTTCATTTCATATAAAACAATTATTCACAAAGATTCTATTTATCAATACAACAAATTATACCATCCACATATAATATGAAAATATGAGTCCTAGTGGAAATATCATTAAAATATATATTACTGTCAACTTTTCCTTTTTAAAAATAAATTACCCTCAAACATCCATCGATCTTAGAATACTAGGATCTAGGGGCCTGATTTAACCATTAAAAGGTTCTATTGATATTTTATAAAATTATTCAATCATTATCAAGAAAAATCCTTTAGGTTTATCAATTAATACCTTCTATTATAAATCTCTATTAAGGAAGACATATTTTGAATTGATTTGGTAGGTCTTATACATTTTTTTGTGATTTCACTGCTAAGAAATCATAATGGTCTCAATCCTTGCAACTTGTAAAATGGTTTCATCATATTCAACTCCTTATATTTTTTGAATACCACTTGTAAAACATCTAATATTTATCCCTTATGCCTTATCCTTCTTCATTCATCTTATTTCTAATAACCATATTGGTGTAAATGTTGTTTTTAGTCTCAAACATTGAAACCAACTCCCAAGTGGAGTACCTCTCTATTTGATCATGTTATTCATTTATATAAGATGTTTATCCTTCATACTCAATAGATTATGAAATAGTATATAGTAATTATTATGATAGAGTATAATTTTTGTTTTTTGACATCAAAATTTTTCTAGTTAGGATAAGGTTACCTTTTTGGACAACTATATTCTCAAAATAAACATGTTTCTTCAAAATTTGATGACTTTGACTTTAATAATTTTCTTATTATTTATCACTAGGAACATTTGTGTGAACATAAACCATAACCTAGTAATTTTTATCTGTTCCACAACCTATTTTTATAAAATATACATGTTTTTATCTCTAATAGTGTCAACATAAGCCTCATAAAACTCACTTGTTATATATTGATTTTCTCTGATTTTGATATCTGGATAGTCTATCCATTTATATTTATTTTTTCTCCGACATTTTTACCCACTAAAATTTTAAATATATCCAAAAAAATATTTCTTTAGTTCATTCCTCAATATTTCCCATATATTTTTCTATATTTTCATGTAACAAGTGGTTCCAAATACTTACAAGTATTTAAAAAAAGTCTTTTTGTGGTACAATATGTCATATGGAGTCTTGTGAGTCTCCAGTCCCAAAAAACATATATTTGTAATTTTTACAACAATATGATAGATTTATTTTAGCTATTATGGGGTTTCCCATGACCATAATACTAATGTTTTTTCTATAAGGAACATAATTTTTTTAATGGATGTATGGTGTGTAATATTGATGCCTAATTCAATACTTTTTTAATTTTCTCTAAAATGAATTACATGTGTATTATTTTTCAATATATGATCTCACCATTTTAACATAAAAACCAAACTAAATTTAACCACTATTTTTAATGAATTTAAATATTTTAATGGACTCTAAAATGTGATTCATAAATAGAAAAAAAAATTACTTCAGATAAATCATCAATGAATGTAATGAAATATATCTCACCCTCACTTAAATAGTTTCACATTGGACCAAATACATCTGAATACATAATTTATAATGGTCTAGTGAATTTAATATCATATTTCTTGTCTTTTCCTTAAACCATCATCCATTTTACAGATGTTTCATGAACTGATTCCTTATCCCTTTTTAGTTTGGGAAGGTCTCGCACAAATACATGTTTGGTGATATTTCTAATGTTTTTATAGAAAATATGGATAAGTGTTTTATTACAAAAATCATTCAAATATTTTGGAATCATATTTTATTAATATTATAGGTCATGAATTTAAAATAATTATCCACTTTTTCTTTCACCTATTGTGATGATTATTCCATATTTTCAACTCCTGATAATGCTTGGGTTATATAACGTCACAAAAATAGTTACCCCTCATGTTTCTATGAATGGACCCTAAAAGACCTTAATAATTCCACCCCACATTCCAAAGGTTGTTGACTAGTATAAAGGGTTTAATAAATATAGTGGGGAGACTATACCCTCTGTTATAAAATTCCAATCAAAGTGGAAAGATGATAAAAAATTCAACATACATAAACCCCAAAAGATAAATTGGTAATAACCAAAACAATCCAATATAATCTGACAATTAAATTTCATACTAAATGATGTGAAAATATCATACAAGAAAATATATAAAATAATGAATCAATAATTAAAGACTCCCAAAATTGGTCCTGAATCCCATACTTGGTCCTAACTTTGTTCTCTATTCATAGAAATCACAGTCAACCAATTAAGAACAATTCCCCATTCCCTTTTCCAGACATACATCCATGAATTATACTCTAGAACCAAATGACAGAAAAAACAAGGTGTGAGTAAAACATAGTAATCCAGAACCAATGATGTCTGAAAAAATCTAGTCTGAGTTATAGTGCATGAAAACAATGGAATTAATTTAAAATCTAAGAGAAGAAAATATAAATAAACAAGAAGACCCTCAAGCTCTAGGTTGACATCTAGGGTCAAACATAACTAATTCAACATTATATAGGATGCCTATATATATACTTACCCTTGAGTCTATAAAATCTCTCACGACAAGGATGAATCACACATTTAGTTCAGAATTATGCCAAGTCAGATTCACATTCTAAGGGAGAAATACATATTTTGGGTACCAATATACCTACTGAGAATTCCCATTCAAGGTACACTTACATAATCACTTCACAATATATATAAGTCGAATTCTTATTCTAGAGCCTATTACACAATACATGTATCAAGTACAAGAAATATCCAATGCATACCAAAAAACCAAACATGCCAAAAATGTTTACTATATTAAATTTTGGTTATTTATAAGATGAAAAACAATTACCATGAAAATTATCATTACATGAAAATATTCTATTATTACAAGTTCCACTTACATGTTGAGTTACCTTTTTTATATTTAAATTTCCAAAATTTCAATTCAAATACCAATTATTCCAAATTACCATTTCAAATGTTTGATATGTCCAATTAAAATTGATTCACGCTCACATTTACCCAAGTGATGAAGGTAGAACGGTCCATGTATTTTAGCTTGGGTTATCGAATCCTCAGAGACCTAAGAAGTAACCTACTGACACGTATATTCTATGGATTTTTTTTGTACATGAAGTGGCCAACTTAGGTTTATTTTATATGGGTTTAAGGTATAAATAACATATTTAAGTTAATTAAAATTAAGATAATGAGTTGATCGTATGTTATCACTTGGGGTGGATTCGACGTATTCCCTTTTCAATTATTTTACTTTATTCTATTTGAGACGAGTTCATTTAAGGAGTTAAAAAAACTTCGCCACTTACTGATTTTATACCAACACACCATAATACTAATCAAATATCCAATTAGAGGATCAAATTTATGATTACTCTAAGGTAAAGTTTTGTATTAGCACTTAAAGTATGTGTCCTTAAAATTCAAAAAGGACGAAGAAGTTTTAAATTCATCAAATAAAAATCTCAATTAAAATAAGTGATTATACATTATTGGTGTGATAAATAACATCCAATACATCCCCTTTCTTCCCCCTTAGATCAACCCATATGTGTGTTAGCCCTCCATTGATGCTATGGTTTCAATGGAAGTGAGAATCAGACTCATGAGGGAGGAATTGAAGAAGTAAAGAAAACAATAAAAAGAAAATGATCACTCCACCATTGTGTGAATAATTTCACAAGGTTCGGTGTGAATAAATTCACACCTTGAGGAAACAGTATCAAATTGAGATGTAGGATAACAGAATAATAGTAGAATAAGAACTTTTATTAAGAAACTGGGATGAATTAAAACAACTTACATGTGAAAGACAAACTTGAGACAACAAAATCGCAGCAAAACATTACAATGAAAGAAATCTCAAAGGATCATCAACTCCTCCACCACCACAACCTTAAATAAGAATTTTTGAAGCCTTGGGTCGGGCCTCCAATAGTCCAAGTATCTTCAATTAATTTTGGTAGGCCATAGGTGGGTGGAATGTTCAGGGAGAGGTTATTTTTTCACCCTTGACCTGAGGTGGAAGCCACATTTCATCCACCAAACAGACGCGTCTTAATGGCCTTCTAGATTGCCGAATTAGAGTGGGCCACAGATGAAAAATGTGAATCTCTAGATTTCTCCTATCTCTCTATAAAATTTCATCTCAAATGGATATGTGTTTTCTGAGATATGATTAAATTGGTGGGATGTTGTTTTGGGCCACAGAATCTGGCCCAAAATTTTATATCTAAATTGGGAAACCTTAATAACCCCCATGGAGGCCGAATTAACACATTATTATTAAAAATTATTTGTTCCTATATATTTCTTCTAGAATCCCATGGAATTTGGGCTTCATTTGGCCTGTATGTTGGGTCTCACATTCTCATCAGTGGGCTGGTGTCCAATCTGCCTTCTCCAGAATTGTTTGCATGAAATCCCATTTTGGTGGTCTTCCAATGTGAATAATCCAACACTCCACAAGTATTAATTGTTAAAAATATAATTATAAACCTTAAAATTAAATATTAAAATAAAATAAATATCATTGCGTACTTTAAATGATGTTAAAAAATGTACCACATAATACTGCATTTTAATAAGGAATTATAATCATAATGTGAAATGATGTTCAAAGTGTAAAATGCACTAAAATGGTGTTTATGAATAATAAATCACATGAATATTATATATATTAAAAATGAATATTAGCCTCATTTAGTGGCTAATCACACCCCAACTTGATTTTTCTAGTCCTGAGCTAAATATATCTCTACAATATGAAATTTGAATTCCCTTTTCCAAAAACATTTTAATACATAATGATCACCAAAAGCCTTTATACCAAAAAATCATGAAACCCATTAAAATATTTTAATACATGATATTTTCATAAGCAGATCCCAATCCCAATCCCATTCCTTTCTTCAATTTCATCACCATATTTCATCCAATATCAATTAAGAGTGATGATGTGTTGTGCATCGCATTAGACATGGGGGTTCATCTTTATTCAAGGGGGAAATGATGGAAGTGCTAGGTGGAATCACATTTCAATATTAAGATGAGAATAAACAAAATTATTGTTTTTTTTTTCAATTTTTCCATGGTAATTGAAATTTCACTCAAAAGAGTCAACCCCTGTAGCGAGACTTCACCGATGACTCCCGACCTCAAAGACCATAGGGCCCCAAGTGAAGCCCACATACTCGAACATCATATCGAGTTAACTCAGTCAAAAAAAATTCAAATTACCAAAAATACAGATAAAAATACTAACTCTGGGCTAGAAAACTATGGAGTCATGATCCCTAAGTTCCAAAATCCACACATTAGGTCATTTCATTGCTCTACGCACAAATTTATTGTTTTTTTAATTTTTTTAATTGAATTCTCATTTTAAAACTAAAATGATCACCAAACCTATAATAGTTATTTTTGGGACCCCATGAAATCAAACTAATACCCCACTATCCAAAGGAAGTGAATTTTGATCTTTTTTTATTTTGATGAAAATATAAAGGATGAAATATCACATTGGACAACCACACTTTCCAAAATCTATGCTCATGAAATTATACAAGGATTAAAATCAGAATCGTGGCGTACCAAATTATTTGATACTCAGTTTCAAAGTGTGCAATGTGTATTACCATGTTAAAAGTTAAAAGAATTTTTCCTTCCATTTACACACATTTTTTTTAAATCATTCATTTTTTACACAAAATCATTTTTTATTTTATCTCCCCCCAACTTAAAATAACATTGTCCCCAGTGTTTAAAGAAAAGAAAATTTAGAATGGGGTAGAGGTAGATAATGAGAGTTAAAAAAGGAAATTGAAAATGAGGATCATGTAATGAAGTCACCTGGTGGCTGAAGTTGAAATTCTTGTATCTCCCTTTTAGTCCCTTGATCTCGATGTCACTCTGAGAATTCCCTAGTGGAGAAAAAAAGGAAAAAAACTATATATATATATAGTAACAAAAGTAAAATATAAGTATATATATATAAATTATAGAATAAGGAATCACAATAAGCCATAGGTTAGTGGTAAGCGCACGCCCCTATCTCCATTCGGTCTCAGGTTCGATTCCCCGCGGCTTCGCCGGTTGTGACGGGGTTTGACCCACGACCTACGACGTGTCCTTTTTTTTATTATTATATTATTTTTATTATTTTTTATTTTTATTTTAACTTACAAAAACATAAAAATAAAATAAAATAAATGGATGATTCATTGTATTATGTTTAAATTTTTGTGTAAGGTGTTACTCAAGAATCACACCATGTGACATTGATGAATATGGTGATCCCCTTTCATACCCATCCATAATAATAATATAAGAACAGGTAAACAGACTATTTTTTTAAATATCAAAATGATTCATTAATCCTATTTTAAAAAAAAAAGATGATTCGGAATGATGAAAACCACGGGTTGCCTTCCGTGCAGCGCTTTGGTTTAATGTCGCTAGTTCGACATGAACCCCCTAACTTACCCAATACGAACTTTCAACATTTTAAGGACCCCATATTTCTCCACTTCCACTTTATTTAGATTTATTCTTTATTTATAATTGGTGTCATTTACAATACTATGTTCTATAATTAGTGGGGAAATCCAAGGCATATCAGAAATGGTTGATCTAATTTCCACTATAGTCTTTCCAAATACATCATTGATCATTCCAACATTTTTTTTGAAGAGAAGAATGAATTATAATTGAAATTTCATTATTATACCCTATGAAGTGATACATGAGTGGGTAAGTAAGGAAAGTTATTTTGAGCTCGGTTTGGATAGGACATTCAGACATAGGTTGAGAATTGAATCCAACTCAGTTTCATTTTCAGAATTTCTTAGCAAAATTGTTTCATTTTGAAAAGAATATTCAACCACAAAATTTGAAAGAATAGTTTTAGGAATGGGTATAGAATAATTTTTTTTAATTCTCTCAATGTTTCAGTTATTGGTGTTTTTGAAAAATCATCAATAGAGTTATACTTAGGAGACTCAATCCATGATGTCAAATTTCCCTCTTATGAATACATGAAATCAATTTCCTCCTGATTTAAAGTCCCTTTAACAATTTCATGATTCACCTCTACAATACCAAATTCAATTGTTGGTTATTCAATAAATTCATGAGAGGTTTTTGGGAAACTAGACACTCCACATAAGTTTTTGGAAGGTACAGTGGGTGTATGGATGAGTTCCTCACAAGTATTAATGCATTGTAGTTGTAATCTAAAGGATGATACCTCATAACTCATTATCTCCATATGATTACAAAATTTTTCAAGTAGTTTTTGGGGATTGGTCTGTATAGGAGTTTTTAAATCATGAACTTCATTATGTTTTATCTCTTTAATCATCCTCAAGAGGGCTGGAAATTGATCCTTTAAACAATCATCATCACATTGATTGTACATCTCATCGGGTGTGGTGTATACAATCAAGGTTTGGTCAATAAAATTTCATATGTGATGATTTTCCCAACATTTATTTCCCATTTGATTATAACATTGGTTTATTAAGGGGTATTGTGGAAGATAATCCATTGGAGTTGATTGAAAATTGGTTTTGGGATTCCTTCAAAACACAGAAATAGAAAAGGTTTTAGAGAAGAGAAATTGGGGTGAGAATAGAGAATTTGGGGTGAGAAAAGAAGATGTGTGTCTAAGGAAACTTACTTGAGTCCTTGGAAATGTCACCAAAATTTGATTCATTCTCAAATTTACCCAAGAGATGAAGTTATAATGATCCTTGTAGTTTAGCTTGGGTTATCGAATCCCCATAGACCTAAGAAGTAACCTACAGACACGTACATTCTATGAATTGTTTTTGGATATGAATTGGTCAACTTTGGTTGATTTTAGATGGGTTTAAGGTATCAATAACAGATTTATGTTAATTAAAATTAAGATAATTAGTTGATCGAAGTTTATCACTTGGGGTGGATTGGACGTATCCCCTTTTCAATTATTTTAATTTCTTCTATTTGGGATAAGTTCATTTAAGGATATCAAACAACTTCATCACTTATTGATTTTATACCAACACACCATAATACTAATCACCTATTCACTTGGAGGATCAAATTTATGATCCCTCCAAGGTAAAGGTTTTTATTAGCACTTAAAGTATGTGGCCTTAAAATTCAACAAGGACGAAGAAGTTTTAAAATCATCAAATAAAAATATCAATTAAAAGAAGTGATTATACATTAATAGGGTGATAAATAACATCCAATCCAGCCCCTTGATACTCCCTTGGATCAACCCATAAGTGGGTTATCCCTCACATGATTCTATTGTTTCAATGGAAGCGGGAAGTAGACTCAAGAGGGAGGGATTAAAGATGTAAAGAAAACAATAAAAAGAAAATGATCACTCAAACGATGTGTGAATAAATTCACAAGGTTTGGTGTTAATAAATACACACCTTGAGGTAAAGGTATCAAAGTGAGATGGATAAGAATAGAATAATAGTATAAGATTAACTTTTATTAAGAAATTAGGATTAATTAAAACAACTTACATGTGAAAGACAAACTTGAGACAACAAAATCGCAGCATAACATTACAATGAAGGAAATCTCAAAGAATCATCAACTCCTCCACCACCACTGCCTTAAATAACAATTTTTGAAGCCTTGGGTCGAGTCTCCAATAGTCAAAATCTCCTAAATTAATTGTGGTGGTCCATATGTGGGTGGAAATTTGAGGGAGAGTGGATTTCTCCACCATTGACCTAAGGTCGCAGCCATCTTTCATCCAACGAACAGACACGTCTGAATGGCCTTCTAGATGGATGAATTGTAGTGGGCCATAGACAAAAAAAGTGAATCTTTAGATTTCTTCAATATATTTGTAATATTTCATACCAAATGAATATGTGGTTTCTGAGATATGATTAAATTGTTGGGATTTTTCTGGGCCACAGAATTTGGCCCAAAATTTTATCTCTAAATTGGCCCCCCTTAATAACCACCATGGAGGCCGAATTAGCACTGGATTCTGCAGAATTATTCATTCCTCTATATGTCTTCTAGAATCCTATGAATGTTGGGCTTCATTGGGCCTGTATGTTAGGTCCCACATTCTCATCACTGGGCTGGTGTCCAATCTTCCTTCTCCAGAATTGTTTGAATCAAATCACATTTTGGTGGTCTTCCAATGTGAATCTTCCAACACTCCACAAGTATGAATTGTTCCCAATATAATTAGAAACCTGAAAATTAAATATGAAAATAAAATCAAGATCATTGGGTACTTTAAATGATGTTAAAAAATGTACCACATAATAGTGCATTTTAAGAAGGAATTACAATCATAATGTGAAATGATGTTCAAAGTGTAAAATGCACTAAAATGGTGTTTATGAATAATAAAGCACATGAATATTATATATATATTAATAATGAATATTAGCCTCATTTAGTGGCTGATAAAAAATTCATGTTGATTCAAATCATAAAATAATTCCCCAAATTATATATAAGGAACTAGGTTCATAGATTCCACGTTCCAACCATGTGTCAAGGATAGGTACACCCCTATGGTGGCTAAAAATATGGGGCATCATTTTCTAATGGACCTGATGGGATTCGTGGAAGGTCAATACAAGAGGATTCAATTAATTTTAGTGGATTATAATTAGAAAAGGTTTTATGTATGATGTTCTAACATGACCACACATTTTAAACATACAAAAAACCCAATCATATCCAAGAGATAAGCTTTATACCACTTGCCAAAAAATATCAAATTAGTATCAAAATATTGAGCATCTAGATCAATGAAACACCCCTAGAATCCCAATTTTAGATGTATGGGTCAAACAACAGATCAAGTAACCAAGATACAGAATTAGAGATATAAAGCATGACCTATAGAACCCTTCAAATTCATTAATCTTGAATTAGGGTCAAATTAATAGGTTTTATGAATTAAAAATTGGATTCGCGGGATAAAAAAAAAATACATCCCACATTTCCCCATTCCATATTAGTGTCAAAGGCTAGCCACTGACTATTAATAGCTAGTTGATAGTCCAAGGAAGAATGCCTACACCCTTGGAAACCCCACCAGCTAGCCAGTGAGTCTCCATTGGTTGGATGGTGAGATTTGTGTACAAATCCCTTTCTACATATATGCTACTGGCTGGATGGTGGGTCTCACCTAATGGTTAGTAGGATTCCTGGAGCCTTACCTATATACTTCCCTATTCAACAGCCATCTCATGGAACTACATATTTCCCTTCAATGTGTTACATTGCTAGACCTTTCTGGTTCTTATCCTCCTTTGATCCCCTAGGTACCTCTGAAACACAATATTGACTAGGTAAAATTATAATTTTCTAAAATTAACAAGAACCAACTAGAAACTAAAGGAAGAAAGTTCCAGGATAAAGGAAATGGTCTTACAACTTCCCTATTTTATAATAACTTGTCCCTAAGTTTTTCTCCCATGCATCACTAAGAGGTACTAGTGAGTAACTCAAGCCACTATCCTTGTATATCTAAATCCATTACTATGGTCTCCTACTAAACACATTGGTGCTTCTACTACACTCATACTAGGGGAATAAATTTCCTTCATAGAATATTTTCACTATCATCTATGATACATACTAGATGCCATTCAAAAGACACATAAACAAAAATCATGAAATCATCATTATCTCTAATGTGGGACGGATCGTGGTGATATCAATGAAGTTAAGACATAATAAACACAACGTACATGGAACTATAGCATCTTAAAAGATCTAATAGTATACTACTGGACCAATCCTCTCCACTATATCAAAAGACTCAATAAACCTGGGCACCAGCTTCCCCTACTTTAAAATATGACATTTCCCTAACCTGGGTGACATCTATAAAATGACATGGTGACCAACATTAAATTCTATAGGTTAAATCTGATGGAATGTATAATATTTCTACCTAGTTTATGTGGTTTTCAAATAATTTCTAATGAACTGAAAATACTCAGTTATTTTTAGCATAGGACTAAGGTAAAAGAGTACTAAATTTCCCACCTCTAACCAATACAAAATAGAACAACATGGTATTCTATATAAATATTCAATAGAATCATTTTGAATCGATTAATGAAAGACAATATTATAAAAAAATCCCTGAGTTTTATATGATTCTCTAAAGAACCATTGAATACTATAACCAAGGATTTCACCATGTACTCTAGGATTTGAATCATTCATTTATATTAGTTGTTAGTTAAAGGATAATAGGTTGTGCTCAAAACAACCTGTTATAATAACTTTTTATGAATTCCCTTCCTAAAATGTGATGTAAAATGGGGATCTAAATCCAAAACAATACACTAAAAATGACATGAAATTAAACTATCTCCCATACATAAAGGTTACCCATGTCATAAATTATGAAGGTCTCTGTTATTGTAAATAAATGAGATACCCTCATTACTTGATTCAAAATCACCTACACTGTATCATTATTCTGAGGTGACCTGGGTAATCCAATTATAAAGTCCATGGTGGTATCATCCCACTTCCATTCTGAAATAGGAAAAGGCTATAACAACTCAACATGTCACTGATTCTTAACATTCACCTACTAAAAGGTGTAACATCACACTATAAATCCCACTATATATTTCTTCATCATTATCCACCAATACTTCCTTTGTAGGTTATGATATGTCTATTTTAATCTGTGATGTATCACCCACTTTAAGTAATGGTATTCCCTTATAACCACCTCATGCATGCCTACAGGAACCCATATGAAAACATGGAAACTAAGAACTTCATTGATTTCAATGAATAATCCTAATGGTGGATCCCCACCATATATTATGTACCTCAAGGATAAACCATTAAAATAAGATAATTTTCTCATCTTGATCTGACTCAGATTCTAGGAAACAATAGAGGTCTAGGTTAGAGTTTCTCTCCTATTAGACTCTTGGACATCTAGATTCATATCTATAAAAAGAGACATCATCCAACACCACTCACTTGATTCCTGCACTGCCCGAGTCCATTTCCTTCTACTCAAGACATCCACATTTACATTTCCGTTTCCATGATTATATGAGAAATTGACATCAAAAGACTATAAATACATGACCCACCCCCTCTACTAAAGTTTCATATCTAATGAAAAAATTATGTACTTCAATCACTTGTGGTATGTATAGACCATGAATCTCTCTTATAATAGATAATAACTCCAATATGTTAGATCATGTACCACCACATCTAACTATGGGTCCTGAGTGGGATAATTTCTATCATGCAGCCTTAGCTACCAAGGATCATAAGAAACCAATTGATTTTCATGCATCGTAACTACTGTAATCCTCACTTAGAATGCATTAAAATACACGTTATACTCATTGCCTATATTAGGTAAGTTTCTAATTAGAACTGAGGTTATCTAGATCTAAAATTCATGGAAATACTCTTTAAAATCATATGACCAAATAAACCTCACCCCTTTTATTGTCAAACCAGGAATTGGAACATTCAGATGGTAGAAGACCAAGATTAATCACTAATAATAGCATGTTATTCCTAAAAAGGTATAAATCTAAAAGTCATGATTTTTTTGATCCCATATCAAGTCCAATAAAACTACTTCCTCTACGATAACATGGCCCAATAAGTTTAATTTTTCATTCTATAAATGATAATTAGATTTCTTTGTGTATAGATTATTATCTTCCAATGTAATACAGATGTTTTAAAGATATTGGGAATGATCATATATATATTGGAAATAAACTAATATTTCATTAATGAAAACCACTAAAAACAAATCAAGATACATATTAAAGATCTGATTCATTAAATATTTGAAAACTACTATTACATTTTCAGACCAAACAACATTACCACCAACTCATACAAGACATACGTGATCATAAAATTAATATGAGGTATATAATATGGTCTCACCATAAACTGAGGGTACCCAAACCTCAAGTTAATCATGAATAATATCCATAATCCTCTTATATTATCAAAGAGATCATTAATGTGTAGGACAAGATATAGATTCTTGACATTCTTTTAGTTCAACCTCTAGTAATCAAATTGTAAGTATAATCTTCTATCTTCATTCTTAGTGAATAACTTGGGAGAACCCCATGGTGAATTACTATTCTGTATGAATCACTTATCTTATATATCCTCTAACTTCACTTTAATCTCATGAAGCTTCACTAGTGATATTTTGTAGGGTGGAATAGATACTAGTTCAACTCTAATCACTAACTCAATAATAAACTAAATATCCTAATCAGGTGTTAAGATATAGAAAACTTTATGAAAGACATCATGAAATTACTCTACCACTTGAGGAAATATATTCTTCTATGAATCACCATCATCTATAACAAGGATTTGTACCTAGTCCACTAGCCAGTCCAATTTGTACTAAATTGGCCCCAAACGACTAGTCTAAAGATCCTATTCACCATGATAGATATAGAATCCCCCTTCTGGAGATAGAAAGGTAACCCTCCTCCAATAATATTCAATATGATTGTAGTATATAGCTAGACAATTCATACCTAGAATCCAATTGAATCCATTCATTTCCAAAATAGATATTTCTCAAATAAATTGATAAACTTTAATCTAAAGATGAAAATCCTCACAAAATATGATACATCCTAATCACATCCCTAACTGTGTGTCGATGGTCATAACCCCATATAGTATTTCCAAAAAAACCCAATCCATTGGAAAATTGAGCATAAAAAAATGGAATGTGATGCTCTTGTATAAAAAACACAACAAAAAGTATATTCCACAAGAATCATACCCTTGATCGTAGAAGGAAATACATCATATCTAATAAGAATATACTATATAGCGTGCAACTGACTCTCCCCTCTACCATGGTCTCCAATGAGACTCCCCTTCGATACTCATTCTTGATAATACTACTACACCTGTGTTCAGGTACCATGCCCTTACCCTGGCCTGAGTGACTATATAAACTCAACTACCTATCTTTTAAAGGGTAGTGGAGTCCCTCTTAGACTTTGATGTCTACCATGATCTTTATCCACCACTAAACTACCGAGTACTCATGGATAACTTCTATAGGTGGACCATCCTACCATAAACTCAACACTCAACTATAGGAAAAGGATACTATAAGTTCTTATGGTGATAATTTCCACACTGATTGAACCTCCCCTAGGTATGGTCCTGAGTGGGATGTCTACTCCCTTGGATTATTTTCCCCCCTTTATCCTGGAAACAATTCTCTTAGTGGTGTTTCTTGTTGTTTTAAGAGGAAATATAAAATCATCCCACTGGATGTGCTTTCCCACCACTCGAGGTCTCCTTTAGGTTCACTTTAGGGATGAGGGTCTGATTAATCATTTCAATGAAAATTTTAAATTAGAATTTATTCACCTGAGACTTGATTTCATACTGAAGTCCATTTTACAATCACTTTTTACTACCAATATAATATCCTTAAAAAATGGATAAAATAATTGTAATTTAGTAAAATAACAGGGATAGTCAATCAAACACATAATTCCATTCATTTGGTTCATGAACTCTTGAGTCCTTTCATCCCTTTTAGTGTCTGGGTATAAGTGACTTAGGAAATTGTAATCGAATCCTATCATTGTTATCTCCTCATCCTTTCTATCCAATACTATGATTTCCCACTGATTATTGGATAATACTCAGCATATTGGTATCAAGATTCACCCGCTTCTCTATAGGTATCTCTAGGTGATCAGTAATGTTATGGACAGACTCGATCTAGAACTCTACTACATTTGGGATTACCTCCCTAGTGAACATTGGTGGGTGATATAGTTGGAACACCCTTAGAAGATTAGACATGTAAGGAATGATGTGATTAGTTTCCACCCTCCAAGGATCACATGACCTGTAGGAATCTATCGTATAAATGACTATATATAATATTCATCAGAACTTATATAATTCCCCATTTCTCTAAGTTAGGGTTGTGCTTGTTACCACTATCTTGATGTTCAACTAGAAGATGGCACATATTCATTTCTCTACAAATGTCAACACACTCCTCAGATCATAAGGATTATCACATGATCAAAATCTAAGGGATAATAAGACAAAAAAATACCATGTATTCAAAGTAACATATTTTATTGTCTTGAAAAGATAATTAATCATATTTTTAAAGATTAATTTTTTTATTTTTAGTAGACACACTATACAATTTATAAAATATTTAGATTAGAGGATATATAAATAGTAAATAAGTTTTAATCATGAAAAATGGATATCAACACATTTCCTTATGATATTACCATGATGCATGCATATACATCACATCCTATTCTGGCCCATGAGTAAAATCTCATAAATAAATCACATCACATAGTAAGTTCCTCACCTAAGGTGAAATAACATAACAACTATAACATGAAAATCTCAAGAACAACAATACAATCCTTGAAAACATGAGTTTTCTTCCACACATGGGTGAGCTACACCCATACATGATTTCATTACCAAGCCTCTACATATCCTATTCTCCTTAGGTATGGAATTGAAATCACAATAGAAACACGATAAAAAAATTAACATACATAAAATCTAGCATGTAAAAAAGTAAATAACCAAAAAATATATAATATAATCCAAACATGAAATTTCATAATGATTTTTGTACTAAAAATCATACAGTAAACCATTTTAAAGAAAGAATCTAAAAATAAATACTCTAAAAATAGACTTCAAATCCCATACTCAACCCCAAATCCAAGATCTAATCCTATTATAGTTACCCAGGATTTTCATAGATGGATATTACATATTTTTAGATTAATATTCAACAAATTAAAAAATTATATGCCTGAGGACCATAACAGTTTAGTGCCTTTGGAAACTTGGAACACAATCTTATAACATGGTGAGAGATCTTCAACATCTCCCATAAATATCTCCCCCTTCAGTAATCTTCATAAAAACACCCTAATTAAAACCATTCTTCATAACCTGAGGAAATGAAACATAAGAAAGGGTGAGCTCTGATGCTTGATATGGGTAAACAAGGGAGATATGTAAGAATTTCATGATCATAAGGTTATAAGAACATGATCATAACATTTTAAAAGCATACCATTCATATCAAAGATCACAATATTCAATTATGGAATATAGATTGGTAGTTCATAAGACATCAATAATAAGGAAATCAATGAATATGCATCATGAGAGCATAATATGGCATAAGGCATGGATTTTTTGGCATAGACATCAGCTTATTACATTATAAAAACGTATAAATAGAAATAGGTTTACTCATTAAATTATGTACATGAAATTAAACCCTCACATAAACTTATAGACATGAAACCAAGTCCACACATAACATTATGGGCATGAAATATGGGTCTATGCATAACATAATAATAGTCAATTTTCACTCCTAAGACCATCGTAGTGGAAATTGTCTATTACTATACCGAGTTCTCTCCTCGTTCCAACCATGTCTTACTGTACTAAGTTTACTCCCCATGATAGCCATGTCTATCTCAAGAGATATATAAATATTTAACCACTACATTGGAAGTAGATATAGGTCCCACCTATCTCATAATGAAAACCACATTTATATGTTCCACAAGATCATAAACATTCATCTTATCGTAACCCATGAAATGAAATGGGAAACATAAATAATTCATCACATATTAACCTATGGAAAAGTGATAGGTTTCATAATTATTTCATAATAAAATAATATGTGTAATGATTTGGGTTTCACAAGCATCTTATTATGGTACAACCCATGGAGGAGAAACAACTTTAATAAAAAAATTCAAATCAAAACATAAACTATTCAGATAAATAATATGAATGATATCCTTCGATCATATCCCTAGTAAGGCATAGGTAACATCAACAGATGAAATATTATATGGAAAATAATATTAAAATATCATTAATAACATTACTTGGGGTAAATATACTTTCTTCTTAAAAAACGTTTTTAAAACATAAAACATTTTGAAACATTTTTCTTTCAAAGTAACCTTGAAAACATATAAGGTAATATTTGAAAACCATTTAAATACTTTTTAAACATAAAACATTTTTAAAATAATTTTCTTTGGAAATAACACGTGAAAACTTATATAAGATTCTTTTAAAATCATTTAAAAAACATTTAGATATCAAATATTTTTAAAAAAATTGAAGATAACCTTTGAAAAATTATAAACTAATATTTGAAAATCATTTAAAACACTTAAATAAGAACTATTATTGAAATTATTTTCTTGGAAAATAACCGTTGAAAACTTATAAAGGAAGATTTAAAAATAATTTAAAATATTTTTTAATACATAAAACATTTTAAAAATACCTATCCATGAAAATTAGCTTAAAATATAATTAAAAAACATTTTTGAAATCATTTTTAGAAAACATGTTTTTGGAATAAAATATATTTCTGACTAAAAGAGAAATACGGTTAGATTTTATTAAAAATAGTTTCTTAATTATTTTAAGTACCAAATGGAGGAAAAATGAAAATGTTATTTGAATATATCATGAATAACCAAATTAGTAGAAAATTATTGAAAATTCTTGAGAGTTTAATCATAATATTTCAACATTTGAGACTTAATCATAAATAATCCCTATAAATTAGATGATTGTAACATAAAATTTATTTCACTTGGTAACATTAAATCATAATAACCATGAATTAATTACATAAAATATCATTAGAATAAATAAATTGATGATATTATATGTCAAAGGGGATGTATATACACCTCATGAAATAATATAGGTTCATAAAAAAATGTACGTCTCAAAGAAGGAAAGTTGAGATAAAAACCCCTTACCGTTTTGGTAACTATTAAACTGTAAACCCCATGAAATATATATCATAAAATAGTTTTTTAAATACCAATAATTTTATTATATTCATAATAAAATAAATTAATTTTTATTATATACACCACGTAGAAAAAATATGTGGTGAATATAGCATGTGTCTCACATAAGTAAAAGGTGAGACAAAAATCCCTTACCTTAAGTCTTAGCATCCATAGTACTCATTAAAAAATCATGTAGAATAAATATATATTTATTATAAATCTATTATGAAACCATATTAATATATATCATACCATATATGGGTTTCTTACAGCCTTTTATTACCCGTTTATTAACAATACCAAGTTAAAGACACATTTCGGGTAATAACCTCTTGGTTTTTCGTATATGATTAGATTTAATATTTTTTTCATCCTATTAATTTGATCATGGTTCCATAATATATATAATTATATAAATATAATAAATATAATAAATATATTCAATATATATTTATTTAATTTAACTCATGAAATCTAGTGATATGGAATGAGGTACACAGTTCATGGTGACAGTACACCATACGTACACATAAATACTATTTTTCATTTACATATTGGGTTTAAAGAATGAAAATTAAATGAAATATGTTATGATTATAGAATAATATTTATTTTATATTTATTAAAAAATTATTAAACTCATCCCTAATACATCCCATGTAGAGCGTGAACGAATCATATTTCTTCGAAAGGTGGTAATCCGCTGTACACACGAACGTCATTATCATATTCCCAAAAAATGTAAATCCTAAAGGTGTTTGTGATATAAAAATTATATAATAATAAAATAATAATAAATATTATATATATTATATATAAACTATAAATTAATCATTATTCTCATCCTTGAAAGGTGGTGATGGAAAAACAAATGACATCAGTTCGTGAGAGGGTAGTTTGTCATACACCAAAATGATGATTTTTTCACCCATTTGATGGAAATTGTTTTTTTAGGTCGTACCCTTAACATAAAAACAACACAATATATTAAATTTATTTAATTTTTTAAATCATCATGTTTTAATAAGAATTGAAGTAGGTGGTGGAAGATATAATATAAAAACACTTATTAAATATCATTACCTCTTGTATGGGTATCCTCCTTAGGTTTTCACTAAAGTCTTTCTTGGTTGGATTTATGTTCAAAATAAGGCTTCTATGATCAGTTGAGAGAAGTTGGGAAGTGAGTTTTTCTAGTTTTGGTCAAGACTAATGGATTTAGTGGTGTGAAGAAGTGGGGAGAGTGAGTGCCCTTTTATAATTTAGGAAGAGTGAAATTATTGTAAATTGCCAAAAGTATTCACCATTGGGAGGAATCCCTTTTTTAATATGCCTCAAAATTTTAAAAATAATGGAGGGTAGGGATTAATTGGTCAATAAAAACCTCTAAAACACAATATAAATACATTTTGTATCAATTTATTCCTTAGTATTTAAATTTACTGAATTTTATCTTTATAGTTTTTTATAAAAGGTAACTGATATATTTTTATTTACCTAGGTATTTTATCAATTAAAACTATAATTAAAAACATAATTAATTTTTAATTTATATATAATTAATCTATATATGAATTCAAAATAATTAAATAAAATCCAATGTGCGTTTAAAATTAATTTTAATACAAACTCAAGTAATAAGAAAAACCCCTTTTTAACCATAATCATGTTAATTAATTTAAAATATTTTAACAAGTAATTAAGGTCAAAAATTAATTTTACATTATTATAATATATATATATATTGTGTATATTATTAATATTTAATCCATTTTTCCAATTTAATTTCTCTTATTTTGAATAATTTAATATAAAATTAATCTTGAAGATGTGATAAGAAAGTGAGTTTTTAAAATAAAAATGTTCAAGAGTTTATAAAGAGTTTATATCTAATTTAAATAATAAATTTATTGCATTTACATAAATTTGATTAATATATGATTAATTAAATTAATTATACTTTGATACAAATTTAAAATTTAATTTATCTTTATAAATAAATTAAATGAAAATGAATTTTTCAATTAAAATTCAGTATTTCCACCATGAATCAAAAAATGAAAATTTTGAGAAGAATCCCAAAAAAATAACCCTAATATAATTTTGATATTATGATTTAAAAAATGATATTTATTTTATCCAATTGATTTTCTAAAAATTTAAAATTTTATTTTTAAAATAATTATTCCATAAAAAGGTGGCAAAACTACATTTTAGAAAATTAAAATTGTTAAGCATAAAATTAGAATTATTATTATATATTGTCTAGAAAAAATATAAGATTAATATTAAAATTTTATTTAATATATAATATATAAATTTCATTAACATAATTAACCAAAATTTATTCGGTTAATTTTTTTTTATAAAACACACTTATGTGTATAAAAATAGTTTTTTTTCAAGAGAAATATTCCCTTTTATTTTAAAAAGGGTTTAATTTTAATTTATAATTAATTGGTCACCAAATAAATCATTCTATATACATGTTTAAACCATAATTTTCTAATTTATTTAATCTTATTCAAAACCTCCATTTTAATTGCTAGGTGAAAACTATCATATTAAATAATAATATTTAATAATATGTCGCGTTTCATTTAAACTCAACATTGCTTGTAATAAAAGCTAAGATCAGTGTAACATTTAACACAATACAAAATAAATGTTGTGTGTAACTCAATATAAATGTAGTGATATGTGTAAATAAAAATATCAAAAATATTAAGTTAATTTTGATAAAAAGACTAAATATCGGGGTATTACATTCTACCCCCTTAAAATGAATTTATCCATCAAAATTTGTCACTCTGATACAAACAAATGAGGACACTTATACCTCATAATATCCTCAATTTCCCCCATATATTCCTTAATATGGTGTTTTCACTACAAAACATTGACCATGTGAGTGGTATTGTTTCTTAAAACCTTCTTTATTCGATCCACAAACTCTTCCAATCATTTATCATATGAAATATAATGATCCAATGGTATGACCTCTAAGTTAGGTACATGTTATTGGTTATTTATTTACTTCATTATAAGTGATACATGGAACACATCATGAAATATAGAGTGGTTCAATAAAAGCACCAAATGATCAGCTACAATCTCGATATGATCATGTATTTTAGTGGGACTAACATAGTGATTAGTTTTCTCTCATTTCATCCATGGAGAAGTTCTTAAAAAGACATTCTCAATAAATCCAAATTCTAGATTTTCGATGATTATCAATAGAATGTCTCTATCAACATTAGGCAGTCCTTACATTTTACTGAAAGGATTTAACCTTCTCTACCATCTCATTAGCTTGCTTACATCCTAATATCTTTATTTCTACAAATTCATTACAGTACATCAGAGTTCTACACTTAATTCTATAAAGGGATTCATAAATGGATATATGAATTCTCATGTGAATGCTATCAGTGTAAGAAAACTCAACTTGAGGAAGGTGTTGATACCAACCAATTTTGAAATCCATATGAAAATATCATAGATTATCCTTTAATCATATTTCAACAATTTTTATAGGAATTCATCCTTAAATAATTTTTCCAATACATGTAATACTAAAGGGTTTCATTTACATAAATTTCTCTTGAAATATCCTTAGCCTTTATAAACTCCCATCACATAAAACCTTAAAATGGGTTGTAAAAACCCTGAACTTATGATCAACCTTAAACTCATAAACTCATGATGGTATCCATAATTATTAAGATAATCATACTTGGAGACATATATTCTTCCAAAATATAATTCACCCTTTATTCCTTAAATAATATCTTCTCTTATACAAAAAACATTTTAAATGGACGCTTCGGTTCACCTTGTACCAGTAGAATGTTAAATGTGATTTTATTATTCCAGAATACAAGTAGAGGGAGATAACGACATGAAATTTCACTAAATTATGAACAATAATATTTTTAAAGGGATTATTCATAAAAAATCAAACATGGAATTACCAAATAAGGAGGGAAGGACAGGTGCACCCACATTATCATGATTCACTTCATCCATTTTTATTTCATAATCTTTCCCTTTATCCTTTGTCCTCAAATATTGTTGTGTCTTATCATCTATATTATCCCTTGGACTGGGGAACTAAATTTTAAAGTGCCCAAACTTGTTGCACATGAAACATTGAATTGTAGGTGGTGCATTATATTAATATCTCTCTCTTGGTCATTTTAATTACTAGCCCCTTCACATCACTTCTTTATTCTATTTCTTGATTTCCTAGATTCCCACACTTAAAACATGTTCTTGTTCCTTTCAAGCACTCACCTAAGTATTCTAACCCATAGTTTTGGAAAGTGGGAATTTGAAACATTTTATTCCATACATGTGTCATGTAATTATATTTTCTATGGAACCCCATTTTCCTTTTATTATCACAATAACTTATAGGGTTTCCAACTTCCATTTCAACTTTTAGTGCGCATCAAATGATTTATTTATAGTGTAAAATGTACCTTATGTCTAATTCCCTTCATAGATTTGGTTTCAACCTACTGAAGAATCAGTCAACATTGAATTCATGATGAATTATAATAACTTATGAGTACCTTTCATGTATTGTAATATTTAATTCATAGGCACCAAATGATTCATCATATATCTTCTTAAGTTCTATGAATTCATTCTCTATTTTTATTTGAAGAATATGAGAAAAGTACTGATTGAAAAATAAGTATCTAAACTCATCCCATTTCATGGATTAAGTTTCTTCTCATTGCCTCATAATGTTAATAATATTACCCCATCTACCCACCTCACCTTTGAGATGGTAGACATCTAGAGTGATTTTTTCATACTCTAAACACTGGAGAATAAAAAATATCATTTCAGTGGTACTGACCCATTGATCAGCAACCAATGGTTCTGCAGAACCACTGAAATAAGGTGGGAGTTTCCTCATAAAGGCCTCAATAAAAATATTTTTCCCTGCATTTCTTATTTGTATGTTCACCATGATTTATAGCTTAAGAACGTTCTGTGACTATATAAATGTTGTTTTTCATTCCATCTCCCATAACATTCGGTTACTCAGGGGGACAATCATATCATTTTCCATTGAATTATTCATTAAAATGGTTCCTTTAGGTTCAAACCATTGACTAAAACCCAAAAAATAATGTGGGAAACACTAATTATAGTAGAAAACTATATAATCATGAAAATTAACTTATATGATTTCAAAATCATGACACATTATTTTTAATATATTACAACTTAGTCTTAATCTAGTCCATTAATGGTTTTTATATATTTGAATCCTTCATGATTGTTCATAAAGAGTCTGTGAATTTACAAATAATATCCCTCATAAGTGTCAAACCAAGTGTATATAAAGTCTTATTTCTATGAACTGGTTCCCAATCGAGTCTAGCTCAATGTCACACCTGGGTTTTTAATTTATCTTTAGTCCCGGTTTCGGTTGGGTCTCATTTGTTTTTCTTGAGAACCAGGTCTGACGGGTTTAATGTTTTGAGATGACGGTGGAAGTTTGGGTTTGGGTCCAAGTCTATTTTTGATGTTTGGAAACCTGGTGGGTTTTAGGCTAGTTCCTGGACACCACATGGTTAGTAAAGGTTGGGTGATCATCCCAAGTACCCGTTCAGCCACTTCTAAAATAGGCAGAAGCCACTTCATGGTCCGCCTGCAATTTCTTGAACCATGTAGGGTATTTGTGTGGTTTCCCAGCATTAAAGGTAAATAACACAATAAAATGAAAATAAAATAAAATTATGGAAAAATGTATAATAAAATTTTAAAAATTATTGTTATAATAATAATAATAATAATGTTATTATTATTATTGAGAGTATTATAATTATTATTAGCATTTTTAATATTAATACTATTATTAATCTTATTAATCTTATTATTATAATTAGTGTTAGGAATATAATTTTTATTAAGTTCTTAGTATTGATATTATTATTGTTGTTGTTTTAAGTTAGGTTTATTTTTTTATGGTTTTCTTCCCCTCTCTCTCCCCTCCCTCCATACACCCTCTCCTCCCTCCTCTCCATCCTGTCCCCCACCCCTCTTCCTCCCTACTATTTCACATGCCACCCTCCTAGCCAGTTCTCTCCTAGCATCCTACCTCCCCATGGACAACCTCTCTCCGGTGTGGTGGTCCTCTGGAATGACCCCCTACTGGTTGGTGGTTCTCCAGTGTGACCCCCATACTAGGTTTTCATTCTCCAGCATGACCCCCTGCTGGTCGGCGGTTCTTTGGTGACCGTGACCCTAGCTGACCACTCTCAATTGTGTGACCCCACTACCATACCCTATCCTTCTAGGTAGGCCTCTCCTCTTTTTTTTTGGGATTTTCATGCTTTATTTAGGGGGGTTTGGTTTTCTAGTGGGTATGGGGTTCATTTCAGGGTTACATCTCTTTTTATGGTTTAATCTTGTTGGTTTGGATAAATCTTTCCATGTTATGGTTCAATGTTGATCTTTTGGGGTGCAACTAGGGTGAAATTGTTGACACACACCATGTTTAAGGGTTTTCTCCAACCGAGGTAGGTGATTCCGGGCTTAACTATTTTTTAACAGATTAATTATTCTTTTTTGTATCTTTTGAATGTTCTATAATTTATTTGTGAGGTGAAGGAGTGGTTTTTAGAAAGTGTTTATGTTAATTTAGTTTAAAAATGTTTTTTCTATCTGAAATTGAGTATATTTTGTGCATAAAGTTTGTTGTGTTTTTTTAGAGTCATCCTAAAGATTGTTTGAATGATTATTTGATCATTTTAAATGGTGTGAATCATGTTTTTATATGGATATTATGTGCATTTGGTTTTAAAGTGGTGTTTTATACAGAACTAGGTGTTTTACTGGTGCAAACTTTGTTTGTGCCACTTGTTAATGCCTTATACATTGTGTAATAAATTTTTAAACTATTCATGTGTTGTGAAATTGGTATTTTCTATGATTGAGCATGTGTTTAATTTTTAAAGTGGCAATTTTATGTGAAATTGGGTATTTTTCATGTACAAACTCTTGTGTACCATTTGATATCATTTTATAAAGCATGAAATTAATTTATTAAACTACATGTGGGATGAAAACTGTGTTTTGATATAGCATTGATGTGTGGTTGTTTTTTTAAGAGAGTTTTGGGTGCACTTTTTTTGTAAAATATTTTGGGGATTTTAGTGAAATTGTTTTATAAATTTTTGTAATGGTTTATTAAATTATATAAAAGGTTTGAATCATATTTTGGAAATGATTTGGTGTGTGAATATTTTAAAAAAATGGATTTTGATGTGAAAGTGGTGGCTTGTGATATATAATGCTTGGTTTGGTTGATGAATTGTGTAAGTGATATTATGTGATTTGTGAAACTTGATTGAGAACAAAAAAGGGAATTCGGGGTATCTAGGCGGGCAGACTAGGACTAATATGCTAGTGATTCAAATGTAGACTTGTCCTAGTTTCACTTAGTAGGATTTATGATGACAATGCTAATTAAATATGAATTCTGATTCGAGACCACTATAATTTTGGATGTTGATCCTCTTTAGTGGCTCGTGCATGAGAAAGGAGTTGGTCTTGGTTTCTAAACCACATTCCACTGAGATACGAGGTACCTAGGGCCCCACTGTTTCTAGTTCCTTGGGGTATTTCTTGTGACTAGTTCTCATTTTTGATATTGCACTTACCATTAGCATACAGTATGGTTATTTGGGAATTTCAAAATAAAGGGTGTTTTCTTTTAAGTTTCTTTCTTTGAAACTACTTTCTATTTAATGTTTCATTTATTCAAAGATGATTTTCTTTAAAGTTATTTTAAATAAAATTGTTCTATCATTAAATTCATTATAAAACATGTAGTTTTATTTATAATTTAATTTTTAGTGCATGGAAGATTTTATCTGGGTGTCATCCTATTGGGCTTTGTCTTACACCCTGCATACACATTTGGGTGTATACAAACTGTATTTTCTATTTGTTTCATGTTAAGGAAAGACATTTGGTGTTGGTAGATTGGGTTTTTAGTGGAACTTGTTTTGGACCATGGTAGTGTCAGCTTGAGGAAATTCCTCATCTTGTTGCACAGAGGTTTGGGATGATGTTTTAGTTTCATATTTGTTCTAGCCCTTTTTTTATTTAAGTTATAAAATTGATAACTAAAAATCATTAAAGGCTTTTCCATTTGTAGTTTTCAGTTTTTTTGGTTCATATCGTTGGTTCTATTGTTTATGAAATTGGGTAAAATACTTATCATGTTTTATTTTGATATCCGGGCACTTGTGTCATCTCATGGGTATCAGGAATGCCCTTCGGGTCTTTCCGCAGACCGTTTCGGGTGCCGGGTCGGATGGGGACCTAGCTTGGTTTGTGAAAAAATTGTATTAGAGGAGGTGTTCATGCTCTTTTGAGTCTTTTTTCATGGGTAAGATTCTGGGTAGACAGGAACAAGGATTTTCAGGACTCGACATTCTAGTTGCGAGTGTGGTTCCTAGAAAACACACCTCATGACAGTACTCAAGTCACTTGGGGAAGTCAAATTCTATCTGAGTTTCTTTTCAATGTGGTCACAGGTTTTTTGGGAAAAGAAATGGGAGTTGGGTCAATGGTGTCGGTGATCTCTCAGGGCTAGGAAATCTATGTGGAGCTGGGGAATTTATCCAAGAACACTCCATGTGATAGTGGTGTGATTAGCTTATGGTTGCCAACCATATGTCCAAGTCACACATAGAAACTAGTTTTCTATTGAAATGTTCTATGTCTATTTATTTTGGAATCATAGAAATTTGTTTTTCAAGTAATAATGGTTGTGTTTTGAGGAGATAGAAAGTTAATTTTCATAATTTACCAAAAGGATTTTTTTTGGAAATGTGAACCTTTATGAAATGATTTTTAGTAAAGGGGATAAGTTTATCAGGGGTGAATTTTTATAAATATAGTTTTTGGTTTATCAAAAGCAGTTCATTTGGGGAAATGGAATCTTATTTTCAAATTGGGGTTTTGGAAACTTGTTTTAAATGATAATAGTGAGTTTTTAATTAAATATTTTAGAATGACGTGAGGTTTTTTGTGTAGTGGAAAATGTTTTGAAATAAATTTATTTGAAAGTTATGTGTTGAGCTTTAAAATAATTATTATTTGAAATGGTTTTTGATTTCGTGGTTAGTGAATTTTTGGAATTTTTATAAAAGTTTTTTGGAAGTTGTCTTGGTCATTGTGTTTGGTATTATCATGGGAGACCACATTCATGAGTATATATTTAAAGGTGGATAGTCAATGGCATGATTGGATGAGTTCCTAGATGGTCATTAGGTGGGTTCAAAGTGTAGCATGACAAAATTCATGTCTGAGGTCCAAGGGACACCTTTTTTGTTTGTACAACCCACCAACCATGTTTTCTTTAGAAATGATTTTTTATGGAAATTTGGTGTTTTGATAATTGGAGGTTGTGTGGTGAGTCTTCTTGTTTTTATGGATTGTTACTTGCGAGGTATTTTGAGTTTGAGAATCCTTCTTTCTTAGAAAATGTTTCATGTAGTGTTTTTTAGTGAGTTGGTTTGAAATCATGGTCAGTGGTATTTTTAGGGAAGTGTTTTGGAAATCCTTGTAGTGGTTCCCCTCATGTGTCCAGTTCCAGTTTATGGTGCGTTTTTTCCAATGGATCAGTTTGATTGGATCCTTGTTTTCCCTCATTGGTTAGTGTATGCCTCCATAAATATTTAATGAATGTTTGAAGTGAGACCACGATTGATTCATCATTGGAAAATACTCCATTTGATCAAAAGAATAACTTCCTTCTTGAGCTTTAGAGATTGATTCTACCCCTCTTCTTTTTCTATTAAATGAACCCTCTCGTAGCGATAGAGTGGATGTGGAATGTTAAAAGAGACTTTGGTTTCTTGAGTTTCCTGAGCCATCAAAGGTGAAGTCCTACACTGGTATGTCTGATGGTCCTGTTCAGAAGTAGTGAAGGGAATCCTAGTAAGGGGATCTGAAAGTGGTCTGGATTTTTGGTGATGGTTATGTCTAAAAGGGTCTTTGGACCTCTCATTAGTCTCTTCAAAGAAAGGATTCATTCTAGGACATTAATGTGGAATTTATGGTCATAAAATGGTGTTATGGACATTTTTAGGAATAATGTGTTGTTTGGGACTCAGTTTAAGGTCTGTATCCTTATAATGTTTATATTAGTCACATTGGTCTTGTTCAGTGATGCTTTTCGGTGTGGTGTTAGTGATCATCTATTAAGGTGAAGGTAGTGAAATATTCTAAGAACCTATATTTTTATAGAAGTTTGTTTCCCATTGGGAAATTCCAATTCCTCAGTTTTAAAGGAAGGTGTCTTCTGTGTTTCCTTACTCCCAATATTTCTCATACAGAGAAAACAAGTACTGATGCATGTGCATCTTCTAAGCCCTTGTTTCTGTAAAGTTTTGGGTTAGAGTAAAGTGAGTTTCAGAGTGTGTTATGTCTCGGTGATTCCATCTGGGATCTTGGGATGGTTTTTTATGGCACTAGAAGAAGAAGTTCATTTAAAGGGTTTTTAAAGACTGGCTACGAGGCAGGAGATGCATCAACCATTAGGGAATGAACCATAGGTCCCAGAGTGAAGTTTTCATGTAGTCAAGAACCCCCAAGGGTGTAAATAATCTTGGTTTAACATTTATCTCCAATGTGGGAGGTGGATATAGTTTGAGGATTCAGTGTGGTGGCTTCTTTTTAAGGTTCCATTTAGTGAAAAGATATGTGGTGGCTTTTTCTCCACATCTTGACCTACGTGGGTGGAAGTATTTCCCTCTAGTTAGAAAGAGGTGTAGTTTTCTCGTTATCTCGAAACTATATGCTTTTACCCTTGTGGATGCGACTTTCCATGTGGCTATCTATGTGTGATCAACCTTATAATTACTTTTTTATTTTGGTTTTGATTTGGGCTCATTCTAGATTGGTAATGTCATGGGAGTGGTGAACCATGTAGTTTCTTCTAGTTGGTTTGGAGTTTCATTAATTTGGTCCCTCGCAGTAAGAAAATTGGAATTTGGGAAGCTCTTAAATTAACCATGTTGGTTTTTTCGTGTCATTCTATTGTAGTCAGTTAATCTAGTTGATCTTTATAGTGGGGATACACATTGTGGGTATCACTGAAATTCCACTGAAATGAATTAATGCAGCCTACTTCTTATGGTGTGGAGTCTGTTCTGGCCTCCCCACATTAGTTCTCTATATCCATCTTGGGTGTTGATTTGTTCATATAGTGGGGAGTCCATTTGGGCCTCCCTGTGTCAATATTTTGGTTATATTCTTGATGTTGATTTGGCGATAGGTGTCAACTTGGGACCAGAGTGCATCCAATGGTTTCATTGAATTAAAATCATGGAAGTGTTTATCGAGTTGTGGATTGATTCTTATTGCCCATTTCATGCTAGAAATGTATGTCTCATTTAGTGATTTCTAGGGTTTTTGACATAATAGTTTGGAATATGTATTTTGGGAATCTTTTTTTCTTTTATTGATTAATTGGACGTGTTTTCATTTTGGGGGGTGGGTGAAACACAGCGAGGATTCCATTTTGGGTCTCCCGGGTCTATTTTGAAAGTACTTTATCATTGTTAATAGTGTTCTTGATTCACTCTCATGTTGTATATCAGGAACCTCTTTGAGATAAGAGGGTGTACCGGTTCTTTTTTCTAAGCAATCTTGGGATCGATTTCTTGGGGAGAAAAGCGCTATGGTGGAGAGAATTTCCACACCCTGGTTTTTCATTTAGCCTCAGTCCCGAACAGGTTCGGGTCCTAGTTGTTTTTCTTAGGAATCGGGCATGTCAAGTTTGAAGTTTTGGGATAACTTTTTCAAAGTTGGGGTTTGGGTCCCAGTCTAGTTTTGATGTTTGGAAACCTGGTGGGTTTTAGGTTGGTGCATAGATACTGGACGATTAGCATAGGCCATGTGGTCAGCTCTAGTACCCATGCAACCACTTCTGCAATGGGAATAATCCATCACACATTCCACACATAGTCTCTTGATTCGTGTGGGGTAACTATGTGGTTTCCCAATATTAAAAATAAATAATGCATTGAAATGAGAATAAAATAAAATTAAGGAAAAAAGGTTGAATAAAATTTAAATAATTTTCATTATAATAATATTATTATTATTATTGAGAGTATTATTATTATTATTTGAATTAGAATTAATAATATTAATATTATTATTAATATTATTAATCTTATTATCATTATTAGTGTTAGGAATATAATATTTTTTAAGTTATTTGTATTGATATTAATATTGTTGTTGTTATTTTAAGTTAGGTTTATTTTTTTAGGGTTACCTTCCCCTCTCCCCCCTCCTCCATCAACCCACTCCTCCCTCATCTCAATCTCGTTTCCCCCCACTTCCTACCTATTGTTGCGTAAGCCATCCTCCTAGATTATTTCCCTTTCAGCAGCCTCCCTCTCCTTGGACAGCCTCTCTTTAGCACAATGGTCCTCCGGCATGACCCCCTACTGTTCAACAGTTCTCTGGCACAACCCCATACTAGAGTGTGGTTCTCCGGCATGACCCCCTATAGTCTGGTGGTTCTTCGGTGACCGTGACCCCAACTGATCTATCTCCCTCATGTAACCCTGTCACCCCACCCTCTCCCTCTAGGTAGGCCACTCCTCTTTTTTGGGTTTTGCTTTCTTTATTTGAGGAGTTTGGTTTTATAATGGATATGGTCTTCATTTTAGGGTTACATCCCTTATTTTAGGGTTTGAAATTGTTAGTTTAGATAAATAATTAATTTTTAGGTTTTGATGTTGATTGCTTGGGGTACAACATGGGTGCTATTAGTGATTCTCACTAAATTTACAGTTTTTGTCCAACTGAGGTAGGTGATTCCATGCCTAACTATTTTTTGAAAACTTAATTATGATTGTTTGTATCTTTTTCATATTCTATAATTTATATGTGCGGTGTATGAGTGGTTTTTGGAAAGTATTAATGTGATTTTAGGTTAAAATTGATTTTTTATGTGAAATTGAGTATATTTTTTGCATAAAGTTTGTTTTGTTTTTTTGGATTCATCCTAAATATTTTTTTCAATGCTTATTTAAATTGTGTAAATGGTTTGAATCATGTTTTGATATGATAATGATGTGTGGTTGGTTTCAAAGTGGCGTTTTTACATGAAACCGGGTGTGTTTTTTGTACAAACTTTGGTTTAGCCACTTTTTAATTATTTATACATTGTTTAAATGAATTATTAAATTATTCATGTGATTAAAAAGTGGTATTTGGTATGATTGAGAATGTGTTAAATTTTTAAAGTGGTATTTTTATGTGAAATTGGGTGTTTTCCATGGGCATACCCTTGTGGGCCATTTGATGTCATTTTATAAAGCATGCAATTGGTTTATTAAACTATGTGTGGGATGAAAATTGTGTTTTGATATAACATTGATGTGTGGTTATTTTTTAAGAGGTTTTAAATTGCAATTTTGGTGTAAAAGAATTTAGGGTATTGATTGAAATTGTTTTATAAATTGTTATAATTGTTAATTAAATTATATAATAGGTGAGAAGCATATTTGGGAAATGTTTTGGTTTCTGTATGTTTTCAAAAATGGATTTTGATGTTCAAATGGTGTCTTGTGATATGTAATGACCGGCTTGGTTGATGAATTGTGTAAGTAATATTATGCAATGTGTGAAACTTGACTGAGCACAAAAAGGGAAGCCTAGGTATCTAGGTGGGTGGACTAGGACTATTATATAAGTGATTCATAAGTGGCTTTTTTGTGGTTTCACCTTGATGTATTGACGATGACAACACTAACTAAATGTGAATGATGACTTGAGACCACTAGAATTTTGGATGTTTCTCCTCTATAGTGGCTCATGCATGAGAAAATTGTTGGTCATGGTTTCTATACCACATTCCACTAAGATACGAGGTACCTAGGGCACCACTATTGCTAGTGCCTAGGGGTATTTATCATGCCTAGTTCTCGTTTTCTATATTGCACTTACCATCGGCATATGGTATGGTTGGTTGGGAATTTTAGAAGCAATGCTGTTTTATTAAAATTTGTTTTCTTTAAAACTGATTTCCATTTAAATTTTAATTTATTCAATGTTTTTTTCTTTAAAGTTATTTTCCTTAAAAAATTTCAGGCATTTATTTTGTTATAATAGTTATAGGATTATTTTCCATTTAATTTTTATTTCATGAAATCTTTTATTTGGGTGTCATTCTACGAGACATTGGTTCACACCCTGCATACACATTTGGGTGTATGCAGACCTTATTGTCTATTTGTTTTAGGTTAAGTCAAGATTTGTAGTGTTGAAAGATTTGGTCTCTAGTAGTACTTATTTTGGATCTTGGTGGTGGTGGATTGAAGAAATTTCTCCTCTTGTTGTACAAAGGTCTAGGATGATGTTTTAGTTTCCTTTTTGTTTTATTCCTTTTGGTTTTTTTATTTAGGTTGTAAACTTGAAATCTAGAAAACATTAAATGCTTCTTTGGTTGTATTTTTCAGTTTCTGTTTGTTCATATTATTGGTTCTATTGTTTATGAAATTGGGTAAAATCATTCCCATGATTTATTTTGATACCCGGGAACTTGTGTCATCATGTGGGGATTGGGAATGACCTTTGGGTCTAGCTGTGGACCGGATTAGGTGTCGGGTCAGATGGAAACCCAGCTTTGTTCATGACACTCAATGTGGTATTTTGGGTTTGTTACCCCTAAGAATATATTTTCTAGAACCGCATCAAATTTTAGTATCCAGGAAGGGATGTAATTACTCAAAACCACTTTCTCCAACCTTCACCAAAATTCCAGGACATTTTCCTAAACATTGAATCATCCTTATACTTATCCATAGAGATATACCTATACATATCCTTAGAAATATACATATGGATATCACTATTTTTTCTCATCCTAGTTTCCAAATTTTAATTAAAAATTTCCATCAATACTATTTATAGAGACCCAAGAATTTTATACATGGTTATTTCATCTTTTTAGATGAATATTCAATATATTAGAAAAGTACATGACCGAGGACTGCAAAAGTTTAGTGGATTTAAAAAATTGAAACAAAAACTTTTAACTTGGTGAAAGATATTCAACATATCCTATAATGAACGTCCCTCTTAGTACTATTCATAAAAATACCCAACCTGAAACCTTTCTTTATAAACTGGGGAAAGGATATTTAAGAAAGGTGATCTCATATTCCCAAAAGGGTAAACAAGGTAGATACATAATCATAACATGAGAATAAGGGTATGATAACTTGAGAATATCATTTGAAAAGAATATTCTACATATCAAAGATCACAATATTGAATTTTGGAATAAAGATTAGCAGTTCATAAGACATGAATCATAATTAAATAAAAGAACATGATTCATGAGAACATAACATTTCCATAAGGCATGGAATATTTGTCATAAACAACAGATTATTACATTGTGGACATGTATGAATAAAAAAATATTCACTCATTAAGTTATGGACATGAAATTAGGCCCATTCAAAAACCTATGGACATGAAACCAAGTCCACACATAGTGTTATGGACATGAAATATAGGTCCACACATAACATCATAGTATTCTAGGTTAACTCCCAAAACCATCATAAAATAAAAATTACTTTATTGTACAGCGTTCACTCCCCATTCCATCAATGTCTTACTATATGAGGTTCACTCCCCATTCCATCCATGTCTATGTCATGAGATATATAAATATTTACCCAATACATTAGAGGGAGATATAGGTCCCACCCATATCATAATAAAAACCATACTTAGGTGTTCCAGAATATTATAAACATTCATCATATCATAACCCATGAAATGAAATGGGAATCATTATCATTTCATCATATTTTAATTTGTGGAAAAAATATAGGTTTCATAATAATTTCATTATTAAAATCCCATGAAAATAAGTGTGTTTCATAAGCATTTTATCATGGTATATCTTGTGGAAGATAAAATATTTTAATAAAAATCATGTAATCAAAACATAAACCTCTAATAGAATGAATATGAATGTTGTACTTAGATAAAATACCCAATATGACATAGGTAACATAAATGAATGAGATATTGTATGGAAAATAATTTTTAACAATAATTTGAAATATTTATGGAGGAAAATATTGTTTCTACTTTAAAAAAACACTTTTTAAAACATAAAAAAATTTGAAAACCTTTTCATTGAGAATAAACATAAAAATTTATAAAAGAATATTTTAAATAATTTTAAATTCTTTATAAACATAAATCATTTTTTAAACATTTTCTCTAGAAATAAACATTCAAAACTTATAATAAAATATTTAAAATTCATTTAAAATAATTATTAAAAATAAAACATTTTTAAAATACATTTATTTTAAATTAACCTTTTAAAACCTATAAATGAATCTTTGAAAGTAATTTAAAACACTTTTTAAACATCAAAAAAAATTTAAATCCTTTTTTATGAAAATAACCTTCGAAAACTTATAAACGAATCTTTGAAAATCATTTAAATTTTTAAAAAAATTATTTTTTTTAAACCCATTACCTTGAAAATAATCATAAAATGTCATTTAAATTAACTTTTTTGAAAACATTTTAAGAAAATATTGTTTTGGAATAAAATATATTTCTTACTGAAAGGAGAAATAAGGTCTAATTTACTTAAAAACATTTTATTAATTATATTAAGTAACAAGGAGTGAAAAATGGTACCATTACTTGAATATATCATGAATAACCATAGGATAAAAAAATTAATGAGAATTATTAATATTTTGATCATGATATTTCAACATTATAGCCTTAATCATAAAAACTCATAATAAATGATGAGATTATCACATGAAATTTCTAGCACTTTGGTAACATTGGATCATAAGTTTGATAAAGTAATAACATAAAATAGAACTAAAAATATCACGATAATAAAAAATCATGATATTACTAGTCAAAGGGGTTTTATATACACATTGTGAAATAATATACATGCATAAAATAACATATTTCTCAAAGAAGTACAATTGAGACAAAATCCCATTACTGTTTTGGTAACTTTTGAACCATAATCCTCATGAAATAGAGATCATAAAAAAGTGTGTTTAAATAAAAATATTCTTAAGTAGAATCATCACAATATACATTCATGGAAATTATTTACACTACGTAGAAGAAATCGATGGTGAATATAGAATGTGTCACACATAAGTAAAAACTGATACGAAAATACCTCACCTTAAGTCTTGACTTCCATCATACTCATTCAAACATCTTATATAATAAATATAAGTTTATTATGAATCTATTATATAAACATATTCATATATAACATACTATATATGGTTTTATTACTATCTTTTATTAACCATATATTAACAATACCATGTCAATGTCGGGTTTGAGGTAATAACCGCTTTGTTTTTCATTTGTCTTCCGATTTGTTATTTTTTTGGTCTTATAAATTTGTATCATGGTTTAATAATATTAAAAATGATAACCATGATATAAAAATAATATATATTCTGTATATATTTATTTAAAATAACTTATGAAATTTATTTCTATGTAATGAAGTATACTGTTCATGGAGATGGTAGGTTGTACGTACGCATGAACACCAATTTTCATTTTCTTGTTGGGTTAATAGATAGAAAATTTGATGATGTATATTATAATTAATGAATAATATATATGTCATATATATCACAAATTTCTATTAAACTCATCCTTAATATATTCCATGCATAGCATGAACAAATCACATCACTTCGCAAGATAGTAGTCTGCGGTACACACGAACGACGTTATCATATTCCTATAAAATGGAAATCCTTATGGTATGTGTGATATACCAATTATAGAACAAAAATATAATAATAAGTATCATATATATCATATATAAACTAAAATTATATCATTATTTTCAACCTTAAATGGTGTTAATGGAAGAACGAACGATATCGGATCGTGAGGTCATAGTATGTAGTGCACACGAATGACAATTTTGTAACCCTTTTAATGGATGTGTGTGTGGTTATAGGTCATAAATTTAACATAAAAAAATATAAGTATATTAGATATAATGAGGTTATTATATCCTCATGGTATAATAATAATTTAATGAGGTGGAGGAAGATATAAAATAAAAATCCTCATTGATGATTTTTACTTCTTCTTCTAGTATCCTCCTTAGGTTGGCACTAAAGACATTCTTGGTTGACTATATATAAAAACAATGTCTTTTATGATGAGGATACGGAAGTTGGTAATCAATTTGTGAAGGTTTTGTTCAATCTAAATGTATTTAAATTTTTTAAGAATTGGGGAGAGTTAGTGCCCTTTTATAATTGAGGAGTGGCATTCTTATAAATACCTAAAAGTATTCACTGTTTGTAGGTCATCCTTACCTCATTTATCAAAAAAATTGAACAATAGTTAAGTTGAGGGATTAAGTGGTGAATAAATATCTCTAAAACACAAAATAAATACATTTTTATTATGTTATTCCTTATTCTTTATGTTAACTCAATCTTATCTTTATAGTTTTTAACAAGGTAACTTATATATTTTTATTTACCGAGGTAATTTATCCATTAAATATATAATTAAAAACTTCCTTATTATATAATTTATACCCACTTATTTTAAATATAAATTCAAATTAATTAAATTAAAAACATATGTGTGTTTAAAATTAAATTTAATTCAAACGCATTTAATGCACAAAACCCTGTTTGAACCTTAATTATGTTAATTAATTTAGCAGTTTAAACCAATCATTATGGTAAAAAAATAATTTTAACATATTATATAATATAAATTATTTTTATAAAAATTATTTAATCAATTTTTAAAAATTTATTACACCGAAGTGGTAGAAATTAATTTAAAATTAATCCGGCAGATGTGATAAGAAAATCGGGTTTTATAGTAGAAATGTTTAAAAGATTAAACAGTTTTTATATAAAATTTGAATAATAAATTGATTTAAATGACCTAAATTTAATTAATATATGTATAATTTAACTAAATATAATTTAAAAATAATTTAAAATTTTAATTAACTTTATCAATAAATTAAAAAAAGGAAGTTTTCAATAAAAATTCAGTATTTTCACTATTCAACAAAAATTGAAACTTTTCAAAGAAATCCCAAAAATTCACCCTAAAACATGATAAATTTTGTTTTAAAATAATTTCACCATAAAAAGGTGACAAAAATCCTTTTTTAAAGAATACAGTTTTAAGCATAAAATTTTATTTTCTCTTATCACTTTTCTAGAAAACGTATAAGATGAATGTGAAACATTTTATTGAAAATATAGTATATAAATTTCATTAAAATAATTAAAATAATTGATTTGGTTAATTTATTTTTATAAAACACATTTGTGTGCATAAAAATAGTTTCTTTCCAGAGAAATAATTCATTTTATTTTCAAAAGGGTTTTATTTTTATTTCTAATTAATTGATCACCAAAGAATTAATTTTATATACATGTGTAAACTGTATTTTCATAATTTAGTTAATATTATTCAAAAACTCATTTGTAATGGCTAGGCGACAACTGTCATATTAAATAATTATATTTTAATAAAATGTCACGTTTTATTTAAACTCAGCATTTTGTGTAATGAATGATAAGATCAATGTTGTATGTAATGTAATAAAAACTCAATGATTCATGAAACTAAATATTTAATTATTGTTTCATGTAAAGAAAAATATCAAAAAAAATATCAAAAAACCTTTTTAAAAAAATTCAAAAAATCTCGGGGTGTTATATCTTGAAAACATAGTTAACCAATAAAGCACACGACCCCTTGCCCTTGTAAAAACTTTCATCCATGAAATCTACCTAGGTACTAAAAAACATCCCAAAAAGGGTGAGTAAAACTTTTTAGTCCACCACAAAATGTGTCTAAAAATTCCAGCTTGAGTAATAGGTAATGAAATAGTATGTTAATAATGGAATAAATTTATAAACAGAGTATAAAACATCAAAATAAACCCACCAGTACATGATCTCTTAGTTGACTCCCAAGTTCAACTTTTCCAGCATTGACACGATATCATATGCCTTTGACCACACCCACCACCAAGTCCTGGAAAATTCCAAGTTTAAGGAGTAATCAGACATTTGGGTCACATCTGACCCAAGGTTGATTCCCTAACCAAGGGAGAAATACATATTCCATGTATTAGTAGAACAACTGGTAATTTCCACGATAGGGAAACTTATATAATCAGTTCACAAAATATCTAAATAGAATTATAATTCTAGGTACTATTGCATAATCCATGTATCGAGTTTAAGAAAGGTCCAATTCATACCAAAATACCAAACATTCCAACATGTTAACTATATTCCATTTTGGTTATTTCAAAGTTAAAAAAATTATCATTCCAATTTTCATTATCTTCAATATTCCATTATGCAAAGTTCAAATTATATTCTAAGTTACCATTTCACATGTCAATTATCAAAATTCAAATTCATATACCAATTATACCTAATTACTATATCCCATGTTAATTATGTCCAATTCCCATTCATTTTGAGTCAAACCTAAAAATTTATTCCACAAAACAATTATAAAGTAGTCTGTTTATAGATTCCAAGTGCTAACGAAGGTACAAGGATAGGCACACCTCTTGGGTGGTTAAAATTAAAGGGTATCATTTTCCAATGGACCTGATGAGATCTATAGAAGGCTTATGCAAGATGATTTAAGAAATTTTAGTGGATTCTAATTATAAGTGGTTTCATGCACGACTTTCTTGTGCAATCACACATGATGCACATAATAAAAACTGATTCATTCCCTAGGGATATGATTTTGAACACCTAGATAAAAAAAAGTGAAGAAATATCCAAATATCTAACATCTAGATAAATCTTCAAAACTAAAAATCTTGATTCTAGACCACTGCATATAACCATGGATCAAGAAACCAAGATAAGGAGATAGAGAAGTTGAAGAAGCACTAGAGAACCCTTCCAAATCACTAATCCTAAATTAGAGTTTAAGAAAGATGTTTTATGAATTAAATTTGGTTTCTAGTGGAAAAATATTACACTTAACACACTTTACCAATCAATATCAATGCAACCGGCTATCTAGTGGTGCTTTGAAAAATGCATGCCCCCCGAGAAACCCCACTGCTATGTCAATGGGTCTCCACTAGTGGGTAGGTGGGATTATTTCATGGATCATTTTCTGACAAGATTCCACTGGTGGGATGGAGGGTTTCACCGATATTCTTATGGGATTACTAAATCCTTATCGAGCTACTGCCATATGAGATTGATAGGTAGTGGCACTGCAACATACAGATTACTATATGACATTTCTAGCCCTTACTAGTTCACCTCCTCCTCTGAGCCCCTAAGAACCTCCGAAACAATATTTTAACTGGGTACAAGACTTGATTATAGAAATTAAAAGGACTCAATTGGAAACAAATAAAGTAATGTACATAGATAAAATATGGGGTCTTATAAGTTATTTTGAAACATATCATCATTACTTCCATTGGAAAATTGTCTAAATTTGTGAAATTTGTGTTTTAGACCTTCCATAAATAATAAATTTTTGGATTTGAGTCATTTTGACTCAATATATACAATTAAAACTCATTTAATTCTAAAGGGTATATCTTTGAAAGTTTTAAAACTCATTATTCATGATATTACATGTCTTTCAAGTTTTTTGAACCTTTAGTAATGTGTGAAGAACACCCACTGTCAAGGATACATGGTCTTCCTCTATTTATTGACTATAATATGAATTCAATGATGAATTATTTTTATTCATGATTTTTATTCTATACTAAATTTATATTTTTCATTGTATGAGAATTGTCCAAGAATATTATATATACACTTCTCTTCATGGTTACTTAATCTCTCACATATACCACTGACTTCCTTCATACTTTCAAACATGTTCGGAGGGGCATACTAGTAATTTTTTATTACCTTATTCTTTAAAGACTCATTAATTTTAATTTTATGGAGTTTACCCCTTCATTAATGCCTTCTACTAGGTAAGGATATATTATTCCAGCAATTAAAATCTTTGTGGTTTAAAATTCATAGCACAAATAATACCTACTTAATCAAAATCTTTGATTAAATCTAAAATTCTATTAATAAAATTTAATTCCAAATTATTTCCTATACTATCAAGATCATTCATTGTTTTTATTTTTCTTCATAGTGGTTTATATTTATAATATTTTCCTTCCTTTATTAGTTGTTGAGGTGAGTTTATAATCATGTTTTCTTCCATGGGTATGTATATATTTTTTAATATGGCATACATTATTAAGAAAAACGGTTTCAAATTTTTTGAGTAGATTTAAGTATAAGTTTGACCTAAATTTATTTAATACCAATATCAATTATTTTCGATGATTTAAACATAAATTAAAAAGATATTTTGATGTATTATTTCACCCTTTTTTGATCCGATAGAACAATAGGAAATTTTTATTCCCACTTTCACATTTTATTTTTTTACTTGAGTTTATCTTGAAGACCCATATTGATCTTCTCATTCCTAATAACATTTGATTTAAATTTCTTGATCTATTTAATGTGTTAAACCTATTTTGAGATGTTTTTCATTTATATCAATTGTTCTCCCACAAACATTCTTCACGGTTTTGGATTTATTCTTCAATGAGTAATTTTTCTAAATAAAATGCTCTAAATCATATATAATAATATGTTACTTGTAGGCCTCTTCACCACATTCCTCATCACTTATTTTGGAGATTTCATGGCCTTACACAATTTCAATAATATTTTTAACATTTTTTGGTGATTCATATTCATATTGTATGCTAGAGGAAGTTTATTACTCTTCCTATTTATTCATAAAACTTCTTATACTTCTTCTTGATAAATTATTCTTGATTTTACCAGACCTTTCTAATGTCTTAGAGATTCTTCCTCTTTTTTTTATTTTGAGATTTTCCATCGTAACCATCATTATAAAACTTATAGTTTTTCTTATTTGGAATGTTGACTACAACACTCCTAATGCCTCTACATTTAATGAATTTAAATGGTAGTTTCCCCTTTTATTTTCCCTTTCCCATTCATAAATTTATAGAGATAAAATGAAAAATTCTCTTATTACCATTTTCTATAGTATCATTATCATCTGATTCACAAGAACATTTGGTTTCTTATTATTTCATTGATATCTTTCTCATAGATTCAAAATCCATATCAACTTTCAATCTATATATAATGGTAGGTGTATTCCACATTTCATTTGAAATTAGGATATTTTGTAAATAATCTAATGATAAATCTTCAAAGAATTTAAGAGAAGAGGTTTATAGGTTAAATTTGTCAAAAAAAATAATCCCATGTTTCATCAGAAAAGTAGAGTCATATATCTATTCACCAAAACCACAATTTATTCACAAAATCTCATACACTCTAGTGATGTAATCATCAATGGATTCATACATATCCATATTTATATATTTAAACGTTATTCTCTATATTTATAGTTTGGATTAATTAAATTTAACAGTTCATTCATAACTACTTTCAATTTTATCCTAAATCTCTTTAATAGTTTTTAATCCCATAACTTTGGTAAACACTTTCATATAGAGAAACGTTAAGATGGAATTACTAGATTTTATAAATACCTAAAGGTTATTTTTACAAACAAATGTTATTTTCTCACCTCTTTAAATGGGTGTAAACTCCAAAATTTCAAAATCAAGAACTTTAGGACCCATAGATAACTAAAATGGAAGCATTCTATCATTTTAATGATGGAAATTCCTTCCATAAAATGTGTTCATACCTATAATTTTTAAAGAGTTGATGTATTATATCATTATTTACACTAATAGAATCTAATAAAGGAGGACTTCATCATTTATACCACATTTCAATCCCATTGGATCGAATGGTTTCACTTAGAGGGGGTTGAATAATTATAGCAAACATTTTTTTTATGTTTTTTTAAATAAACTCCATTATTTGATAAATACATGATACTATAAAGTTAATATATCATCCTCACTTGAATAATGTACATGTAGAGAATAATAAGTAACACAATATTTTTTACAAGGTTCGACCACAATGTGTGGGAATACTCCTTACTACAGTAGGTTGTTATCCATGGATACAAATTTTCTACTAATATATTATTATAAATACAAGTGTTCTGGGATAGTTATTATTCTATGAACTTGATTCCATGTACATATACTGCCTCTTTTAATTTCCATTATCTCTTGATAGTTATAATGAAATATTAAAAACACTATATGTGAGAGGTATTATTTTATGTCTAGGTTGCTTTAGGAACAAACAAAATATCATTCCCTTAGAGCTTTAGAAAAATATCTAGAAACCATATCTCACGCTATTAAAATATTTTTTGCTTAATAATATACCTAGTTAATAAATATTGATGATATTAGACTCCCCAAATCACTACATGTGGAATCATTTATGGATTTCCTTCTTCATCTCATAGGATGCATGATATCTCACAACCCAACTACTCTTGAAAACACAAATTCCAAAAAATATCATAAAATATAAAAAATAATATTTCATCACAACTTTACAATAATGTGATTTAGGAACTAAAATATACTAAATCATTAGCCAATTTAAACATTCATATTATTATATAAAATGGATAAAAACATTTAGATTATTTGTTATTAAGTTGCTCTCTACTTGGTACTTATTGTTCACGATTTAAGGATATTTAATTATTAATTTACATTGAATAAAATTTCAAATGTGATGTTTGAATCATTTAATAAAAAATCCTTTATCTCCTTGTTTGAATTCTTGAAAAAATTGATTTCTTTAATCTGATAGAATTTTCGGTATTTCATATGGATTTGAAATTCATCTGATTAGTGAAGTCATACACTCATTGATTCTCATAATTTTTATGAATAAAAATTTAATTATTTATATCTTTTTTTCCAAAATATTAATTGTTTTAATCTTTTTATGGTGTTTATATATTTAATTACATTTTGTGGAAAATAAATAAAAACATGTTTAAAAAATGAAACATATTGTAGATTCTTGAATCCACTAAGTGGTTGATTATTTTTTAGGTTAAAAATAGGAAAAACCCTATCAAACCCTAATACCCTATGAAATTGACTTTTCCAAACCCTAGTTGAAACTGGCCAAACAAGAGGGTAGGGAATAATTGGTTGTGGATTTGGGAAAGCATGGCTCACACAAAGTGCACACATGCAAGTACAATGGTTCATGGGGAAGCTATGTGCAGTAGCAGGAGGAGAGAATCGCCAGTATAGGGAAACACAATATAGTTATTGGGATCCTCTATGTGAAATTGTGAGATTTTATTTTTTCCACGAATAAATTTAATTTATTCAATAGCTTCCTCTACATGAAACTCTGTGTTCTAACGGATCACAATATACTATTTATATTACTATTTAACATAGCCATTATAACCTATCCATAAATCAGTAGTATGAATAGAAATAAACACATTTTAAATATTATTTTTAATGGTTTTATATAATTAAAACATAATGATAAAAAAGTTCTAAATTTTTAGTAAAGTCTTTATATGATTCGAAAATACTATTTTCTCAAAAAAAAATTGTTTTCTATTTCTTTTAATAACAAATAATAAAAGTAATTTTTGTATATTTTAGAAAAAAAATTTAGAAAATAAAATAATTTTTATAATATATATTTCATAATTATCTTGGGTTTAATTTTTTTTATTTTTATGAAAAGACTATTTTTTGATAAATAGTGAAAATAACAGTTTTTATTAAAAACTCCCTTTTCATTTAATAAATTTTTAAGGTTAATTTTTTTAAAATGGTTTTAAAAATAAATTTGGATCAAATATATATTTATTAATACATGTTATTTCATTGGAATCAATTTTATATTGAATTTTTATACAATTTTTTTAATCTTTTAAACATTTTATCTTCAGAAAACCGCTTTCTCATTGGGTCTGTGAGTTTAATTTTATTTTAAAATTTTACTCTTATGTGAATTTAATTTGGAAAAATGAATAAAATGTTTTGAATCATAATAAATTATATTATCTACTAAGTTTAACTTAATTTTTTACCATAATTAATTGTAAAAAATAATAATTAATTGCCACATTTAAGGATAAAATGAGTTTACCGTGGTTAAACTAAAAAGATGATGGGTAAAATGACATATAAAATTTAAAAAAAAAATCTGACATTATGGCCATATATTTACCATATATCCTATAATTTTTTATAATGGATCATTTTTTATCCTTTTTTATGTTAAAAAATGTTACATTTTTTTGTTTTAAAAAATTACAAGTATTACACTAACCTTACTTATAAAAAGAAACCCTATATCCTCTCATATTCACACTTACATAACCCATTGTATAGTTCAATACCTTACCAAATAATTTTCTTAGTTTAATCCCCCAAAATTAGAGGATTTTTTTTGTCATAAATCCAGTCTAGGAAGGCTTTAGGGTAAACCTAAAGAGGTTGTTCAAAGAAGGGGTAAAGTTTTAAACTATTCGTTTTTGTTTTAATTATTCTTCTAAATACTTAAAATTAAATTAAATTATGCTGATATAACAAAAAATATATAAAATATAGTTATATTTCATTATTTAAATCACATAACTTATATATATATATATACTATTCCATTAAATAAGATACAAAATCATCATTTGTATGTATGGCATACTATCACCTCATGAACTGATGTTATTCATTTTCTATCACCACCCTTATTGACTATATATTATTATAAATTTAATTTTTATATATTATATTTATGATATTATTATATTTATAGAATTATAATCTCACATATACTCTCTTACTTTCCATTCTGTGAAAATATGATAACATCGTTCGTGTGCACGACAGACTACCGCCTCACAAAGCAATGTGATTTGTTCTTCACATAGGCTTTAAATGAAGGAAATAAGAAAATATTTAAATAAAAATATATAATATATATATTAAAAAACTATTCTATAATTTTAATATATTATTTACCTTACCTTATTTCAATTATTCAAGAAAATGGAAATATTGTTCATGCATACATATAGCCTACCATCTCCATGAAAGGTGTATTTCACTTTCTATCTAAAACTTTTATAGATTACTATAAATAAACATACACTGGATATATATGATATCTATATCTTGGTTAAAATTTGAGATATTATGGATTCATTATCAATTTAAGAGTCCCAGAAAAATAAATCAAAATAAACATGAAAATAAAGCAGTTATTACCTGAAACACAATTTCAACAAGAAATTATTGATAAATGGGAAATAAAAGGTCATACTTAAATCATATATGGTATTATGAACATGATTATGGTTTTATAATATGTGTATAGTTAAATTATATTTATTATACTATAGGTTTGAACATGTATGAAGAAAATCGAGACTTAAAATAAGGGATTTCCATCTCAATTTTATTTTATGTGAGACAAATTCTGTATTCACCATTTAATTATTTTTTGTGGTGTATATACTGGCCATGAATTTATTTTATGATGATCATATTTTATGTTATGGGGATTTACAAATCTATTTTAGGATCTCGCTTTTATTGGGTTTATGGTTCAATAGTTACCAAGGAAGTACGAGATTTTTATCTCAATTTATCTTCTTTGAGACATATGTTATGCTAGGCACCTATCTTTTTTGTGAGGTTTATATACAACCCATTTTACGTGTAATATAATGAATTTATTTATTCTAATAATATTCTATGTTTTATTTAATGTTATTATTTAATAGTGCTTATGATTCATTATTACCAATGTTACGATGGTTTTATGATACAATCTCATTTTTATATCATGATTTTTTATGTTTATGATTTTGAAGATGAAATATTATGATCCATTTATCAAGAAAATTTAGAATTTTATTTTACTATGATTATGTAATGAGAATAGATGTTTTCCTTTTATTTTTCTCTCTTTACGTACCCAAGATTCAAAAATAATGTTTTTAAAGGAAATTTCCTTCATTTATCTCTTTGGTTAGAAATCCTTTTTCTTCAATATCCATTTTTTCTAAAAAAAATCCCAAATTTTTTAACATTATCCAAAGAATTTTTTATTTAAATTCTTATCCATGTTTTATTTTAAAAAAAATGATTTAAAATGAATTTTCATGTCATTTTTAAAATAAGGCCCCTATAGAATTTATCGAAAAGTGAATGGAATCATTGTTTGTTTTATGTGTATGAAATTAATGGTATTTTTCCACTACCATGACTGATAAATGATTTAAATATTACTTTATAAGTTTCAATTTTTTCTAAGAATACGGATTTTGAACTTTTTTTATGAATTTTATTTTTTGAAAAGGGATTTTCAAGGTGAAATTTTTATTTTCTTTAATAAATGTTACATGTGATATTTAAAAATCATTTTCCATATAATATAACATCCTTATTTTTACTTATGCTTTAATGAGGATATGTCCTGATGATAACACTATTATTTTTTCTCTAAATGGTCTATTTTTATGATGAAAAGATCAAATCTGGATGTTGGGGAATGGATCTATAGAGAAATAGGTGTTGAGGAACCCAAATCCACAAAAAGGTAGGATCAGAAACCTAGGTGAATATGGTGTTCTCTAGGTGTGATTTTTCACCAAAAAGAGAATCAATTTGAGCACACACTTAGTGAAATTGATTATAGAACAAATAGTGTGCACACATTTCTACCTTGACTAACTATGTAGAGTGAAAATCGATGCCTGGGGATGAAGACTTCCCATTGAGAAGGAGAAGGAGGACCCAAATGATAGATCCCATGAAGAAATCCTAGTTAAGAAGGGAGGTAGCATCGGTAGGTGTGATGGTTCTCAAGGAGTTTTTTGAATTTTTTGGTCAAGCGGTCTATGGGGTTCTAGGAGGTGTGTCATGCATTGTCTTTTCTTCTTCTTCTAGGTTTCTATTATGATTTCTCTTGGATATCAGTGATTTTCCAAGAAAGTTGACGTTTGTGGATAGAATCTTCATGTAATGGAAATATATTCACTCGATTCAATTCAGGTGATAAAGAAGTTTTCATATTTTTTCCCTCTATTTTAGTTTTTTGGGTCTTTTTTTGGGAAATTCTTTCTATTGTGGTTCATCGCATGAATTTTTGTAAGGTTGGATTGATGAATGTTCCATTTGTTCTTCTTTGGATCTAAAATAGTGGTTTCTTTGTATTTTTATAATTGATTTGTTGTGGAGAGAAATTATAATTCAGTATCTTCAGAGTTAGACTTATTCTAGTAAAGACATTGATGATGTGATTAGGTTGGCCATGATGGGTTATAGTGATAGTGATCAGATGATTTTGGTTTCTATAGGTGAATGGGTTGATGCGTCGATGTCAGTGGTGGCACTATTCTCAATGCATCCAATGTACATGATAGTGTTATCTTTTGGATTTTAAATTTGGATGTTTGAATTTTGAATCCGGTTTGATTTGGTCTTTATGATGTATATGGTTTTTGGGACATTTGGTCACTTTCCCACTTACCCCCTTTAAAGAGGTTTATTATGAAAATTTCAAAAAAATAATTTTAGAGTATATTAAAACCATTTATTTTTTATGGTTTATTCTATGAAGTAATACTTTCAAAAATAATTCATTTTCATGGGTTATGATATGATGAATGTTTTATGATCTTTTAGAAAACATTTTTATGATTTTCATTATTTTTTTAGTGGGACCCATATATCCCTCCAATGAATTGGGTAATGATTGATATCTTGTGTGATAAATAAGACCAGAATGGAGAGTGAACTCAATTCTGTAAGGGACTTTATCCACTATTATATTATTTAGAGTGAACCTTGAATACTATGATGGTTTGTGGAGTGAAGCAAATCTACTATTATAGACTTGGATATGATTCTTGACTACCATGGACATTACTTTCTATGCTTCTCTGTATGCCACAATTCTCTATCTTATGTCAATGTTATGATCTCATGGATCATATTGTTTGATTTCCTTATAATTCATGTTTTATGAACATACAATATTTATTCCATGAATCAAGATTATGATTTTTATAAGTAGAGTATCTTTTTCATATGTTATTATCATGTTATTATACCCTTATTCTCATATTATATTTATGAATATCACTTTTTTACTCTTACTAAGAATATATGCTCACCCTTTATTATGTTTCCTTTCCCCAGGTTATAAATAAATTTAGTATGTATGACATGTCTAAGAAGGGTTCTAGTTATGAAGAACTTAGTTGGAGATGAAGCAGTTCACATATAAACTAATTTTTTATTCCTACAAGTTTCCAAAGGCACTATAATGTTACAATCCTAAAGTGTTTTTTTCTAGTGTAAAGAATATTTTTCTATTAAATGTAATATATATGTATGAAAATAATGGGTCTATATACTCCAGTCCTAGTATGAATTTAGTGGAAGGATGAGGTCATGATATTTTTTATAAAGGAGAGACAACTTGATTGAAACATAGATTCGGCATGACTTTACATGTGGACACTGTGAATTTTAAAATAAATTACACTAGATCACTTTGATAGAGCTCACCATCACCTTGAATATTTTTTCCCTACTAATAACACCAATTCCATAAATTTATTTAGTATACTACCATTGGTTCTCACCTGATAATTCTATCACCACCACTATGAGAGATCAAACTCTATCTGGAAATTGTAGAGGTTGGATGATGATGATGCATGACACTTCTTCCATTTTCCACCATTATCTCTATCGTCGGTATATTAATTTTTGACCTCGCCTCTAATATCATGGACATGCTTCCACTTGACTTGTTACTTCTATTGTAGGTGTCCATTGATAAAGGTCAGGTTCACTATAGATTGCATTATTCCAATACTATAGATGATGGTAAAGGTAAACTATCACAACCATTGAGCTATTTCCATCATATTCATCCACTAATTCTATCATTGGTATGAAACTAATAGATTTCTTCTATTTACATGTTGTGGGTGTTTCCTTGATTCTATTTCTATGGGTGTACTACTTCCAATTCCTTCCATTATTATGCCATCACCAATACCTCATACTTCTAGCTACCAGCATTGGTGTTTCTACCACTACTACTACCTACTATCATTTCTTCCCATACCTCTTCCCACTACTATTTATTTCTAACATAATGGTTGTATAATTTAATCCTCTAACTTAAACTTATTTTATTTCACTACTATATCTGGAATTTTTATTGATTCACACATCTATTTCCTTGATACCAACACAACCACCACTGCTATGCTACTTTCATGCCTTCCCACTGCTAGTGCTACTGATCAGAGGTGCCTCCATTCTTATTTTGTAACTATTTGAATACTCATACTATTATTACTTTCTATCATTCTAGTTGATTCTGTTAGTAATTATTCTATCATATTTTCTCTTCTTGAATCCACTTTTCCTCCATTCTATCATTTTTTTCATGCCTAATCTCTGCAAGAAACACCATTGCACCCACTAGGAAGCCCAAGTGGTGGATAGGGATACTTCAATGAAGAATCATATTTAAGACCACTATTTTTCATTCCATGGTCATGTTCCTACATGTATATAATATAAGAATTGAGTGGGAAAGACTTGGGGCTCCTGATCACCTTTAAATACATGTCTAAATTCTTGATGATATTTCATGGTTGACATGCATGAGTATATAAGAGGATCCTAGAGAATAATGGTTATTCCAATGCCATGTAACACCACCACAATCCATATTTTTTGTATTTTCAAATGAAACTTTTCAAGGAAATGTGTAAACCCAAAACAAATAAAATCAGATACAAATCAAACCAGGTAAGTCATATCTCACCCACTTCAAAAACCAAATAACTGTGTCCAATAAAATTTTCAAATTTTCAAATTTCAAATTCCAGAAGGAAATCATCACCAATCTTAGGAAACATGGTATCTCGCTTTATACACCTTGTCACTGTCTATCACCATCCATCATTATCGCCATCAAAGTAAGATAGCTCCCAAGACATCTCCACAATCAACACAAAACTTACCTTATTATTTCTCCACTGATACTGTAATCAAATCGTTCCATCACTATCGACATCATCATCATTGAGTTGTCACCATCAGCCACTTCTCTAATGTTCACCACCAACTTCAAACAATATCTCTAGATCTGATCATCCTCCACTATCATCATCAATGTTCAAACATCCCACTAGAACGTTGAATCCCATCATCATCATCATACCATCATCATTATCTCATCTTCTCTCCACCAACAACCAACACTAAAAAATGAAACCACTGTTGTAGAACACAAACCACAACCATGGAAGAAAACCAAAAGATAAAATAAAACCAAGGCTATAACCCAAAAAGAAACCAAAACCAGAGGCTACTAGGAATTAAACCCAAACAAGAATAAGTCCAAGGAAAAAAGGACTTATCCGGGGGTTAAACCTAAAAAGGGGGGACACCATGACTACTTAACTAACTCAAGGAATATCCTGGGGGAAAATCTGGTGTTGAACCTAAGTGCATTATTAATTTCTTATTTATGTTATTCTAAATATGATCTTCCATGCATGTAATAATTGTTTTTTGAATCTAATGATTTACTTATTATTCCAAGAATTTATAACAGGCCTAAGGGAGGAGATTAAAGAGATAGTTTTTGAATACTCGGATGGGAACTAACTGAGTTCTTCTACTAATTTCTAATTTTTTTTCAAGAAGTGGTTGAGGCACAAAAATTCTATCCCTTGGCCCCTCCTATTTTTTTAATAAGTCCAATGTATTAAAGCCTTATATTAAGACTATCCAAAACCCAACTATCTCAAGAAATTGATCAGAGAATTTCATGAAAATCTAGTGGGGAGTGATGATGAATACTCATGTGTTGATATACATATGAGAGTTCAAAATGATTTAGATGAATTTTGGAGAAAGTTTTCAAGTGTTTAAATGACATATAATCTACTCACATTTAAAGAAGAAGAAAAATAGTTTTGTATCTCTCTATGTACTTGGAAGAGTAAATCAACCAAGTGGTGGAGTTTAAATAAATAATTGATTGGCCAAACTACCTACCTCCACCTACTAATACTCAATTCCAAGAGGCGCATTCCCCTAAAGAAGAAATTAAAGTGGAACCAACATAGGGAGTTGATCTTATTTAGATATCATTCTCATATAATTTAATTTAAACAGAATTGATGATCACTTCTCTTTTTTTTGAATTTTTCAATTGGTAAAATACATGGATAACCTTAAAGGAAGATGAATAAAAAGAATATGCACCATATGAGGAACAAATGCAGCTCCCCAAAATTTTCCAATATTTAATGGAGGGAGTACATGAAGATTCATATCCTAAAAAAAGAGTAAAAAAAATTAATTACCTTGAAGGGGAATAATGTTTAATTGATTTTTAATATTTTAATTTTATTCAAATAAAATCACACTCTTACTTTCCCTTTGATTATTACATTAGTGTGGCATAACTTTATAAATCACTAGTGAGTGAATAATAGGTTGTGGAATTAGTAGCTAAGAGGAGGAGGACCCTTTATTTATCATATACCCACCATACAACATATATCACATTTCCATGGGTGTGGATATGTTTCACAGTATCCATGGAGTCCTAAAAAAAGGAAGAAGTAAAATATGATAGAAATAAGTGTTGATGGTTCAAATTTAAAAACTTCACCCACTATTAGATTTTAGATAATAGTTCTTACAACCAATCTATAGGTAGTATAAACCCTTATTGGGGATTAAAGAATGACTTATATTTATATTATTTTATTTTATTTCTATGACATTATATTTAAATTTATTTTTTAGTATTTATTTTTAAGAATATATTAAGAGGAAAATTAATTACTTTATCTTCTTGATCTTACATTGGCATGGTCCTTATACTTTAATGATTTGTATTCTTCTAGGTTCATAATTTTTATGGCACAAGAAAACCCAACATCAGGGTTAGGGAGAAGGTATAGAACAAGATATTCATTTCAAAGGGAGTTAACTACTCTATTCTTTATCATTTAGCTCCATATATTTTCGATTTTTTTGAGATTTAAAATATAATTTATATTCACATAGTTATACAATGTTCTTTACTTGAATAATCTAAGAGACCTGTTTTTTTTACTAATCCTATGATTCCATGTTTTAGATTTCAATGGTAATAAAATTGAATTTGTAAAGTAGAGGATTGACTTATTATATTAAATCATAGTATGTTAATTTGATAAACCATGAGTTGAGGAAATGTATTTTTACATGAAAATGAAATAATCTTGCCATTATTCATGATTTTAATTTTGTAAATTAATGTGGATTGGTTTGTTATAGTTATTTTATTTCATGAGTGATTGTCCCAAATTTTACATTTCATTACTAAGAGGATTTGTGGACCTATTTTTACTAATTCTATCTTGATCATATTTGTTGAAATATTGTGGAGAATTTCACTTACTAGAACTTTAATTATAAATTGCCAAAGATATTATTATATAGAGTCACATTTAATATCATTGAGGAATTTTAATTGATTTCATCTTTATTCTTGATACAAACTTTTACATTAATCCTTATTTGTCCTGTAGAATCTATAAAGGACCTTGTTAGTAACAAGACACATGAAAATAAAATAGTTCACATTACTACCTTACTCTATGCATTTGAATAATATTTTGAAGTTGAAGTGTGGTGGTGAGGGGATTAATGGTATAAGGGGTGCACTAAATTGAAAGGAATAAGTGTGGGGTACTATATTGGATATTATAAAAGGTTTGTTCTCATCCACTTAATATCATTTTTACACCTACTGAAGTAAAAAAAATGGAAGAAATGGAATAATGGGTTGTGAATTGGGGGAATAAAAAATCACCATTATCTCACCGATGATTTTATCAAATGGGGTTAGGTGGTAGATTTGAGATTCATTCTAAGAACTACTTTCGAAAAAGTAAAAAAATAGAAAATTTTCTGGAAAAATTGAAAAATTATAAAAAAAATCTAGTGGTTTTATATCATTGATTGTATAAATTTCATCATGATGATTACTTTGAGTTTTATGGAAGATGGTGATATCATTTTAAAGTGGATATTTTCATTGAACATTATTTTGAATATCCTATATTATTATTAAGCGTGTTAACCTCCATTTAAGCATTAATTTTCATATCATACCTAGAAACCAAAATCCTCAAAGTCATTTGAACCTTAATTGAAATTTCCTCATGATTTTATGTGATTTTTGAATTTATGGGTCACAGAATGTTGGTCCTTGGAAAGATTATAGAAAGGTGCCCACACTGATGGTTTGAGCATAACTATACTTGAATCTATATCATGATTTATGAGAGGAAAGAATCCATTGTGAGGTAAGTCACAAATTATAATTCTTAATAACAATAGATTATGATATTTGAAGGAATGAAATGAGAATATTCACTAATTTCTAATGGGAAAAATTAAATTCATGATTCACTATTTTTCCTTGAAAAGTGTAAATTTGAATTGATAATATTTGTGGAACCTAAAAATTATATCAAATAATCTATAACTATTTGATATTATTACTTAGAAATTTTAATATTGATATCATGGTGTTCCTATTTTATTTTTATTATGTTTAGTGCTTAATAAAAATAATAGTTCAAGGGTTGGGGTATTTTATTCTAATAATTTTTATATGAATTTTTTTATTAATTAATAACTTTTTATCCAAATTATTAATTGATTTACTATTTTCTGGACATGTATATTTTAAATTAATTTTTATGAATAAATAAATAAATAATTTTTTTAAAATAATTTTAATTATGAAATTAAAAAGATTGTATTTGTTTGAATTTTATGAAGTATTTGATTCATTTTTATGTAAAAAAGAGGCCAACACCCTATCCAGCCCTCAAACCTCATGTAAGTCACTTAGTCAAGACCTAGGGGAGCCGAACATGAAAGAGGGGAGGTCCTGATTCGGTGTAACTCTAGTGAATCATATCTCATGATAAATTCATGTTGGTAGGAGAACCGAAACATGAGGAAACTTCATGTGGAAGTTGGATGAGAGCCTCACTATCATGTGGCAGTGCACTGTGGTGCTAGGGATCCTCAAGTCCCAATCCATCCTCATTGGTTAGATGAGGACACATCATTTTTTATAAAGGATCATAAAATTGATTGAAACTTCAATTTGGGATGATTTTATATGTGGTAAATGTGTAGTTCAACATAAATTATGCCACATTACATAAATCAAGTGTTCCCTCACCTTGAAAATTTCCCCACCACAACCCTCATTGTTGCCTCGTATTGTTTCACTAGGCCATCACTAATTCTCTTCTGATAATTCCACCACCATAATGATGGGATATCAAGATTTATTTGACTATTGTGAAGGTTGGATAGTGATGATACATACCACTTCCTCCATTTTCCAAAGCATCCACTACCATTAGCATGCTACCATTTGACTCTCCCTCCACTACCAAGGATATGATTACACTAGGCTTGGTAGTACCACATTTAATGGCCACTTATTAAGGTCTAGATCACCATGGATTCCACTGTTCCACTGTCTCCGATGGTAGTGGAGGCCTGCTACCACTAACTTTGATCCATGATCATTAAGATTCTTTTTTAATATTCTTCAATTGTTTCTATAATAAGTATGCCACCATTATCTCCATTATCTTTACATGTTTGGGGTTCTTACATGCTACTATGACCATGGGTGTGTTACCACCATCTCTTTCAATCTCTTTTCTACTATCATGGCCTCATACCACCAGTTACTAAAACTTCCATTTCTACCACTACCGCAACATACTACTATATTTACTACAACCAATTCTAGATAATGTCACAAGAAACCATTGAGGTGCTACCTTCATACATTCTACCATCACCTTAATCCATTACCCTACTACTATTGGCATTGCTATCGTTCCCCACATCTGTTTCCATGTTATCGTCACCATCATCGTAATTGTTCTACTATGGAATCTTGCTACAAATAGAGATACTAAGCAGAGGTGATTCCATTAAATCGTTTATACCATTGTCTTAGTCTCACTACCTTCACTTTCTATCGATCTAGTTGATTCCATTGGCTATGATTACATCCAATTTACCCAGATCAAAATTCACACTTCCATCATTCTACCACCACTTCCATGAATGAGATCTCTAGGAAACAACATTACACTAATTGAGATGCCTAAGTGGTGGATTGGGAGGCTCTAATGAAGAAAAATATCAATCCTATATTTTTCATTCGATGGTTGAGAACCTATATGTATAAAATATGTGGATAGATTAGGGATGACCTTAGGCTATTGAATACCTTTAAATCCATTTCCAAAGAAATTTTTATATCCCATGGATGACATGAATGCATGAATAGGAGGATCTTAAAGAGAAATTAATATTCCTATGTGATGTTACACTTCTAAAATCCATTTTGAGGAAAAATTAAACTGTGGTTTACCTATAGAAAAAACTAGAGATTCAAGCTTGGGTTGGGTCACCCTTTCTCAGAACATGTATACCAATATGATATAATGAGGTTCCATGTCAGATTCCATGATGTATTTATCTATAAGTAAGAATGAAGTTAAATTAAATTGAGATATGGAAAAAGATGAAGATTTTAAAATATGGGTAATTTAAAGTTACGTTATCTCTCTTTGATTGTAATGAAAAGTGGAAAATTTAACTGAATTCAAATAAAATAATTTTTTGATAATTTGAAGAGGATATTTTGAGATTAAAAAGAGTGAACATTTGGATTCATATTCCTATAAATACAGAGTCCATGCTATAGTGGGGGGATTAGCTACTTCGGTGAGAAATAATACTATTGTTGCAATTTTATTTTCTAATATATTTCTTAGTTTTGTTTCTTTTTCATGTAACTCATGTTCATATTTTAATTAAATTATTATTTATTTTATTCTCTCTCTCTATCTCTCTATAATTTTCTCCACTAGGATATCTTAAACTCATGATAATGAGAAACTGACCTGAGTAATACCCTAGGGGATAAATCTAGTGTTTAAGATAATTCAATGTTTAATTTATTCTTTTTTTTATCTATATATTATCTAAAATTAGTGTAATCCTCATTATGGTCATCTAAGGATTAGCTTATTATTCAACAATCATTCTTTCTTGGTTAAGGAGGTGGTGTGCAGTGTACTTGGGGACATTGGAGTCCACTGTACATTCACAACTAGGGTAGAAGAATGTTTTCACACATATGATAGACTATGTTCAGTAGTTATACTTAAAATAGTACTATGAAGGTGATCCATGAGTAAATTTCTCAAGATAATCTCATTTATTTTCTAACATCATTCATTCTATTTTTCATTATGTCTGAAATATTTGGTTTAGTTTTGAATTTCATTCTCAACCCCCATTTTTTCATTTTTTTCATTATATAATAAAAATAAAAAATACATAATCAGTGAATTCAAAATGATGAATGATTAACTATGAAGCTTATCAAGGGAGACAACCCTGGAAAACTACTATGTCACACTGGTAATAATAAATTACTATTATTTTCACAAAATATGATCGGTATGTCACTCATCCATGCATGTGACATGATTCATATGACTTAAAAGTCAAAAATGATTACAAAGACTGACATGGATCAAATTCATATTATGTTTCATGATGTATTATAATCTGGGAAAAGTCATAGGATCTCTACAGGTCATCCATATTTCACATAGCTAAACTCTAAACCTCTTTGGAAACCCTAAGGCCATCTAAATCACTCACAAACACTTAAAAACATTCTAAAAAACTCTAAATAACCATGAATGATTATCACAAGGATTGAAAATTAATAAAAACCAAAAAAAACTCTAGGTGAACTTAAATTTCAATAATTATTTCATAAATCTAGTTGCATGGTGGGATCTGATACCATTTTTTGGATTATTATGGGTATGAAAATACATATTAAAATAATTTAAAGTGATTAAAATACTAAACCCAAGATATCCATGCTTATAATAATGACACCATGTGTATATTTCAAATGTGTAATATTTTAAATGTGTACCTTATATTGTAGATCCACTACATAATTAAACTTCATCTTCATATTCTTTGATAAATATCATTTATTGGTATCCAAAACACTCCAACCATTGAAGGTATTCTAATAATATACCTAAATCATCCATTATATGGATGGGATCCTACCAACCGTCATGACATGTAAGTTCATTAGGAGTGGATATGTTAGAAGAAGAGAGCATCAGGATTATAGAGTTTCAGTGGAATGTTTTGAAAGTATACCCATTTTCATAGAATGAAAGTGAACTTTATAAATCCTTGAGGATTCTCCTCGTGATAATTTTTTCATTAACACGTGAATTATAATTCATGAGTTAACTCCATATCTAGTTCATGCATCGTATTCCTGAATGCAACAAACCCACACATGTTAACTCTTATTTAATAGTTATTTAATGATAGCCATCATGGGTAGATGTCTAAATGATCGACCATCTCTTTATCGTAGGGTGAATATGCATATCATACCCTATTCTTAAAAAATAATACCCCTTATGGTATCACTCAATCATATTATACAATTGAGGAGGTAGTGGCATGAAATCTCATTTCATTCTCGTTATGATACACCATAGTAATTGGTTATGATATATATAGGTAGTTTCTTGGAATCACATTCCATGAATTATGGATGTACCTTAATTATAGATTATGAAAGTGAAGTTTTTTTAGTAAATAGATACTTCCATCCCACACTGTATCTCTCCAATCATATATTATGATTGGGATTATTATATCCCATACAAATCAACTTTAAAGAATACCATCCACTCCATTTATTTTATATATAGAAACAAAATATTGGTTAACACTCGCTAAGATAAATTCTACCACCCTAGTTTTTTGGTTTTTCAATTACTAGTTATAACTTAATGATATCCTTCCTAGATTGAAAAATCTATGTACTTGTTTTTTATTTTCTATTAAGTTTTCACCCATTTATATGAGAATTGATACACCATGTAAATCTATCCAATTTTAACTATTCACATGTGCTTGATCTTTTTCATAACTTTTAATAAAAACAATTATCCATTTTTATGATATTAATGTCAATATTAATAAGAAAATTTTATGAATTATTGATAAAAAATAAAGTGATACTTTTATGGAGATATTTTTATCTCACATACCAATAGAAAATGTTTTTATTAGATTATTATTTTTTAGATAAATCTTGATGTTCAGTTAACACATACAAAACATTGATATTTAATTTTGATTTATTCATATTATAATAATATCTATAATCCGTAAAAAATTATATATTATTAAATACTATGTTAATTCTCAAACCTCAAGATTCTTTTACATGTTTGCACCTCAAATACTTTTCATCAAAAATATAAATAATATGAAGAATGAAAAATGATTAATTATGTTAAAACCCATTTAAATTTAATAATAAATCAATTTTATGTGTTATTAACATTCTAGATTATATTCTATGGAGTCATTTTCACTATAATAATTTTAAGTAATTTTTCAATCAAAAAAGAGATAGTTTTATAATAAAAAAAGTGTATTCTATGTATTATGTGGTTTTACTTAAAAGTAAAATTTCTAAATTTTATAATTTTAAATTAATAATGTAGAATTAATATTTTATATCAAAATACTAAATATATCTTAGTGTGATTTTTTGTAATTTTTCTAAAAATTCTTTTTTTTGTGGATAGTGAAAATGTCTTTTTTTAACTATCATTTTTTCATTAAATAAATCAATTTAAAATTCTAATTATATTTTTAATTTTTATTTAAAGTAATATAATATCCATTTTATTTAACATAATAAAATAAATTTTATAGGAATCAATATTTAATTTTATTTTGGTGTAGGTTCATTTTAGGGAAAAACAAGTTTTTCAAAAAAAAACATTTTTCCATTGAATTTTTAGTTTTTCTTTTAATAGTAATTTGTACAAAATATAAAAATTTAAACAATAAAAATTTATTTAAAATTTATAATCTAGAGGTTTTAATTTATTAAAGAGTTCAATTTTATTTTTGGACATAATGAATAATAACCATGGTCAAATTGTGTCACCACAGTAAAGGTTAAATGAGTTAATTAAGGTTAAAACTAAACGATAAGGTCAAAAAATCTCATTTTAAATCTTATTAGATGAGTTTATTTTTAAAATCATCACATTATATTATAATTATAATTTTTTTAGTGCCAATTTCCCTTGAATAACTCTTTATATTATTTAAAAACTACGAATAATTATAGGAGTGCATGTCCCCTCACTTATAAAAAGGAACACATATAATATATTATTCACAAAAATTGAGTTTTTAATCTAGACCACGACCTATAAAAATACCTTCCCAACATACCTCTCCACATATTATAGGATCTGTTCTCACCAAATGACCAAACATATAAGTATTAAGTTGTAATCGAAAGGTGGTTTTCCAAGAAGAGGTATAATTCATAACTATGTGTTTTAATGTGTATTTATTATTATACCTCATTAAAATATTATTTATACATGATGATATAAACAAATAACAGTCTTCCATATACTTAAATGTTATTTTGTTCATGTCACAACCATTTTCATCTTCTTTCCCATACTTTGTGAAATGAAAACTTCACTCATGCATACATGTGGACTACCACCTCTACAAAGTAATGTATTTTATTTCTCATAAATACCTCACATGGTTTGTTATTATAATGTATTTAGTGAATATATATTATATTCAAGTCATAATTATTATTATATAAATAAAATATATTACTTATATTTGTACCCTTCCATCTGTAGAAAAATGATAATGTCACTCATTTGTACATGTGGACTACCATCTCCACAAAGTGATTAGATTCGTTTTTCATGAAATCATTTCATAAAGAGATATAAAATTTTATTTTATGTATAAATATTAAATTAATTCCATTATTAATATTCTTTATATTAGGTAATGATGATTTTTTTTACCACGTTCATCCTACTTATTTTTTGTATTATAAACCGAACGTCCCCAAAATGTCCGACATGAACTTAACTAATTTAGTAACTATATAAGACATGATAACAAATTAAATAAAGATATAATAATAAGTTAATAAATATTAAAATTTTATTAATCAAGTATAAAACTAATATAACTTTTTTATACTACAGTTAAAGTACGTACGTGGTGATTCAGACTCAAGGAAATGAATGTTTCTTTAAAACCATATTTTAAAAGTTTTAATGCCTTTATTATCATTTTCTTCCATATAAATTTTATTTAAAATGTTAAAAATATATTAATGATATAATAAAATATATTTTCAATTTCATTTTAAGCCATTTTTTACTTTTTTTACTAATGTTTCAAAATAAGTATTTTTTATTGATTTCCAGACGGGTTATTTTTTATATTTTTACAAAAGTGTGAGAGAAATATTTTTTTAATGTATAATAAATGAGTGTAATTTCACACCATAATGAATTATATTCATTAATAATTTTCCACTACAATTTTTCATTATTTTTATAGAAAATATTTTTTTCTTTTCTTTTAGAAAATTTATCATTTTTAAGGTTTTCAATGAAAAATAATTGTTATCCTTATTTTTACATGAATCTGAAAAGTTATTATGCATATTTGTTAAAGGGAATAATTTATAATATTTTATGTTTTAAATTAAATTTTTTATGTGTTTTATGTGTTTCATTGTCCATATAATTTTTTCATGATGACAGGTGAGCCAAATATATCATTTCATTGCATTAGGTAATTATTTTGTTCTCTGGGGAATATATGTTGTAAATAACTTGTAGGTTGTTCTATTTATAAGAGTTTTTTAAGTGTGACATGAAAATGATTTCCTAAAGAACTTAAATTAATTTAATATTATTTCAAATGAGTTTTCATTTAATCCTTTTTATTTTATAAGGTAAGCTAATGTATTATGTTTAGTGGAAAGTTTATGCCCCTTTTAACAGTGAGAAGTATGTTTTTCAAGAACATGTTTTTGTGAGTTCTCATGTTTTCATAAGTAACTCTCATGAATATTTTTATATTGTATGATTTATTATGAGATTTTTTATTAAAACATTGTTCTTTGAAGTTGATTTCATATGTACATAATTTTATCATAAAATGTTTTGTGAATTTAATTATTTTCCAAATTAACTAATGGGTTTATTTTTTTCTCTCCCTCAACGAGATTTTTTTGCTCATCCCATGCCATAAAATGTTTTTCATTGGAATTAATGATGATATAGAACTATATTAAGTACTATATTTACACTATGAGTATTTTTATAAAAAGGATGGAATATATTTTGAATAAAATAGGATTTTAAATTTAAGAATATTATTTTCATGGAAAATTGATATTGAGCGGTGGTGTCCAATTTTTTTGTATGTTTTTAATGTGAAATATTTTTTTCATAATTCTATAAAATTATAAATCTAATTGATCATAAAAATATAAAAAAAATTAATCATTTTTATTACAATAATAATTATTGGTTTTAAAGGTACAGTTTATTAGAGTTGGTATCAGAGAAAAATTTAGATAAATTTATAGGTTAGAAGGTTATTAAGAAAAGTCATTAAAGGGATGTTAATATATGGATTAATTTATTATTATAAAAAAATTCTGGATTTCCTTTTTGATTTATCAAATATATGTAAATTATAAAATAGTTTTTAGTAGAGGAAATGAGGTGAATAATGTGGAAAGAAATTCAGAAGATAATATCCTTATGAATCTTCAACCAAAATGGTTTGAATTTTAATTGAGTAATTTTTATGCATAATAACTCAGTTATCACAAGATATTAATGCTATCACATATGTTTCCAACGCTTTCACCAAGGTGTGCGTGTCCGTCCGCTTGGGAGCAACAGGCGCGACTTTTGTTACCCCGCATTCCCACTTTCCAAAGGTGGGCGGCATTCATTTCTTGTTCAGGAAAGTCTACTCCTTGATTGAAATGGGATGATGGGATGTCGGTTCTTCCTTTCGTGGATTCCTCCTCAGAACTCATCACCTAGTCTGGGTCTACCTCATAGATTTAATATGTTGTTCATGAAACTCTTCCTAGCGCCATATCTTCATGGACACCAGTTAATTACGCTGATTCTGTCAGGACATTTAAAGGGGTCCGGTCATGGTAGCAACCTTCGATTGGGGGAGTAGTCGCATTGAGGAATCATTGATGTGTCTGGATGTTGGGGAATTGGCGTGTCTGTCTTTTTTCCCTTATTATAGGGCTTCTCGAGGGCGTAGAAGCCCGAGGAATCCCACATCGAGTGCGGTGAATCATGTGCCATAGGCATGAATCTGAGGTTTTCCTCGTCTTACCATGTTCAAAACAGGGTATGCTGCAATTTTAACGTCTGGTGGAGATAGATCAGACTGATCAGAACACTAGCCAGAGTGGATAAGATTGAATAACCCCCTAGACAGAACACCGATATTGGGAGAAACACGTGGGAATCTTCCCGGATTCTATGGAGGGGAATGACGTGGCATGATCTCACTGGGATGTGGTGGCCTGGATAAGAGTTAGGATGGATGATGGTTTTGGTCTTGAGCCTCGAAGAGACTTCCTACATATCCCCATAGGAGGGAATCAAAGTCCGTGTAGTTCATCTGATGACGACTTACCATCGAATAAGGTTAACAATGGCTTACCGCTGAAGGAGGTCGCAACGGCTTACCGCTGGATAAGGATGTCAACGACTTACCACTGAATAGGGTCAAACCAATGTGAAGGGGTGTCAGAACAACCGGATGGTGGGATTGAACCTCATGTAGGCTTCCTACATACCATACCTTGACATGGATCAAAGTCCTCTTAGTTCATGTGGGGCGTGTCGGAGAACTGACATGAAGATAGACCGGGGGTCCGATGGGTGATGGGCTTGAACCTCGTGAGGCTTCCTACGTACCATGCCTTGGCATGGATCAAATTCCCCTTATTTTGGGTGGGGCGTGTTGGTGAACCGACGTGAAGATGGACCAGGGGTATGATGGGTGATGGGCTTTGATAGAGCGTTGTCGTGGGCGCCCTCAAATGATTAGTGTGATTTGGGGTACTTAGGTGCAGCAGAGTGGCTGACCAAGGTCGTCTCTCAAAGGAGGAAGTGAATTAAAACAATTTTTAGAGGTATTCTAGAAATAAAATAAAAGAGAATAAAAACACTACTTGAAAGGATGGGGGTGGTTGTTTATTGTTTATTAATCTAGAAGAAGTTTGCAGGAAGAAGATTGTATTTTTTTGTTTTTAGTTTTGAAATGAAGTTTGATTAAAATGACACAACAAGAATATGTTTTTTTAGAAATCTATTTAAAAGGCGTAATCAATCTAACTCTAACTCTTCACATTATTATTAATCATTATAATTTAAATTAACATTCACTTAATTATTATCCCTTAATTTTTTAAATCCCGAACCCTACGAGAATTAACTTTACCACGAAGATGATGTGAATTTAACCCTAGGCTAACTTCGGAACATGCAATCGCAGCACCCTGCTTTGATTGATGTTCTAAGATTAGCTTATGGTCAGTGGTAAATTAAGGCACATATACATTCTAGAAATGAGGATGAATTGTGTTTAGGGATTATATTTTAACTCTACAAATTTATCTCGTGTGGTCTTGTATTACCGATTAAGATCGCACTCTCACAATTTACACAAAATCCCGACCTCGCGTGTTTTTGTGTTAATTGTTAAATTGATTGCTTAGTTTATTAAAATTTAAAAACACAATTAATGGATAATATTATGTGAATTAGAGTAGCTCATTTATTCAAAATAATTAAATGAAGAAGGTAGAAGATAGATCGATTACTAAAAGACTACTCTTCCATGGGTGGCGTAATCATCGTAGAAGCATTTTGCATGTGCAAAGGTTTATAATGGGTATAACCCAATAACGCATCTACTCAAGAATTCCAGCCCAAAGAGGAAGATTAAGAGAAGAAGAAATTTAAACAAAACAGAAGAAAATAGAAGAAATAAAAGAAGAACAAAGAAGTTTATTACACAAATGAAAACATTACAAAATGAAGAAGAGAAGGAGGCTTCGATGAGGGGATCCTTGCTTCAAGAGATACCCCTCTTACAATGGTTGGAGAATTTGGGTGAAACAAATTCTCCTCTGCCTCCAATCTCCTAATTCATGTCCCAAACCCTCCAAATGAGAAAAACTCCAATTTATAGAGGGGAGGAGAGGAGAGGTTACAAGTGGTTTCAAGTGTGAATGTGGAAATTCGGCCAAATATTTTATTCCAACTTTCACCGCCCATTTGACCACAAAAACACGTGAATTGTCCGGTATTTTAGAAGGATCAAATGTGCGGATATGGGTCTTCTGTCTCCTCTACAACTTTTGGCTCAATACAGGCCCATATTAAGGAGTTATGTCCGAAAGACAGAAGCTTTTCCATTCTGTCGAGCCCAGCCCAACTTTGACTTCATGGCCCATTTGCAACAACCAAATGAACTCTTTAGCTCTAGTGTCCTGAATAAAATTTGTATATAATTAAGTTAGTAACACTGTTAAGAAATGTCAAATTCAAATAATAAATATAAAAATATTTATCTTCGAAATACTACAGTGAACTATAAAGGGTAAAACTGAAATTTTCATCAAATATTCAAATGAATGATCTAATCCCAAATACTTTCTAATTAAACATATTTAATACAATGTGAGGAAATTATATCATTTATTATCAATTAAATATTCAATAAAATGGTGTTTTATCAACTCCCCCACACTTACCCTTTTTCACTCCTGGGAAAAACCTCATATCAAGTAAACATTAATATCAAATCAAAACCAATTTTAAAACACATATCCTTGAGATCAAAAAATTACACCCCAAGAAACAAAAGATATTGTGCCTCATAAAAAAAATTATTTCAAGTTCTTCATTTATATCATTCAATATATTTCCACTTTATTTATCCTCCCATGCACAAAACACTTACCTCGCTTGAATTTTCTCTCATCACTCAAATATCAATTTTTTTGCAATGTCTTTCTCATCCAAACTCATACATGGGTCACCATAGGCTTGATAGATTCCTACATCGCTACCCGATGTGAGTCAAGGACATATGTTTATCATGAGGACTTTTCAGGGTTGTTTTGTGACTTTTGGTTGGTAGGATTAAGATGTGAAAAACTCTGAGGCTGAATGAGGAGGGCTTGACTCTTTTGAAGCAAAATTGCATTAATATAATTTTCACTTAAATATGGTCTTCTCCTCAATCCCCATAGTATCAATTCATCTTCGTCATCATGAAAAGTCATGAATGGTTTACACCATTCATCATTTCAGCATAAAAAATTTCAATCTTCTCAAACATGATTTTCTTGAAAGCTCCAGATGGGCACAACTTTCCACCTCAATTAGAAGCTCCAGAAAAGGCACAACTTCACTTGTCATGAAAGCTCCAGAAAAGGCACAGCTTTCAATATAATGAATTTCTTCAGGAGAAAACACATCTCTTCAGAATTTAATTTTCCACCCAAAGTATCACAGAATGTGGTGGCAAAACACAAGACAACTTCCCCCACACTTAAGCTCAACTAGATTATGCAATTTTACCTCAAGAGTTGGTTGGATAGGGAAAATTGGCTTGTAATGTGGCTAACCTAACAGGTTGTACATGGATTCTAAGGGATAAAAGGATTAAATATTCAAGGTAGGCCATTATAAAAAAAAAGTATTCTTTGAAATATGGGCTTTAATACCAAACAAATGCCTCAATCATTTAAACATAAGTACCTCAAACCCTCAAGTTTTGACAGGAATAAATCAAATTCGGGTTAAATCAAGCATGGTTTGGTTCTCTCAAGAAGTGAGGTGAATGTAAAGAATATGAAAATAATGTTTGAGAAGCCTCACAGGAAAGTGATTTCAAATATAAAGACAGTGAGATGTGGCATGGGATTCAAAATTCGGTGTACATTCCATGAAATTACTAAATATTTGGAATTGAAACAAAGTCATTTCAGTATTAATTTAAGCTTAGTTTCAAGGGGTAAATTGTTTCACTTATTGATATGGACTTAAAAATGGTTATGAGAATCATTTCAGCTCAAAAGTTTCAAAAAAAATAGAAAATTGTAAAATAAACACACAAAATTTGAAAAACACGCATTTTTTTTTGGTTTTTTTTTAACATGAAAGTAATTGAAATTACTAAACTAAAAGGTTCCCTCCCCCACACTTAAAATATTGCATTATCCTCAATGTGAACCTATGAGATGATATATGCACATGAAATGCAGAATTTTTAAATAGGACAAATAATATAAAAGTGAAAGGGTTAGGAACAGCCTGATGTGCTCAAGTGATGATGGGGTCATGCAGTGTGATAAAATCCACTGCATCAGTAGGAAGTCCCTCAATGTATCTCTTAAAACGTTTCCCATTGACTATAAAGCTCCTTCCAGTGTCCTCTTGTGTGATCTCCACTGCACCATAAGGAAAAACATTAGTCACAACATAAGGACCTAAGCATCTGGAACGCAACTTACCAGGCATCAGCTTCAGTCGTGAACTGTAGAGAAGGACTTTCTCTCCAAGATGAAACTCCCATTGTTGGATCATTTTTTCATGAGCTGCTTTTGATCTTTCCTTGTAGATCCTTGAGTTCTCATATGATGATAATCTAATCTCCTCAATCTCTTGAATTTGCAGCTTCCTTTGGATTCCAGCTTGGGCCAAATCCATCTTGCATTTCTTTATAGCCCAATAAGCCTGATGCTCAACTTCCACGGGGAGATGACACGCTTTCCCAAAAACAATCCGAAATGGGGACATACCAATGGGGGTCTTGTATGTTGTCCTATAAGCCCACAATGCAGCATCCAAGCACTTGCTCCAATCCTTCCTATTTGGCTGCACGGTTTTCTCCAAGATTTGTTTCAACTCACGATTTGAAACCTCAGCCTGGTCATTTGTTTGGGGGTGGTATGGTGTTAATTTTTTGTGTTTCACCCCATACTTTCAAAGGAGGGAAGCAAAATTCCTATTGAAAAAGTGTGTCCCTTGGTCACTTATGATGGCCTTTGGTACTCCAAACCTGCAGAAAATTTTATCCTTGACAAAATCCACTACAACATGAGAATCGTCAGTCCTGGTGGCCTTGGCCTCCACCCATTTACTCACATAATCAACAGAAACTAAAATATACAAAAATCCAAATGAACTAGGAAAAGGACCCATAAAATCAATGCCCCATACATCAAAAATCTCATAGAATAGTATGGGTTGGTGGGGCATCTCATGTCTCTTAGAAATGTTCCCAGTGTGTTGGCAACGAGAGCATGACTTACAAAACACATGGGCATCATGGAATAATCTAGGCCAATATAATCCAAAGTCCAAAACCTTCCTAGATTTCCGTTGGGGTCCAAAGTGTCCACCACAAGGAAGTGTATGACAAAAATGCAAAACAGACTCAAACTCATGATCGGGAACACACCTCCTAATGACTTGGTCACTACACATGCGCCATAAGTATGGATCATCCCAAACATAAAATCTTGACCCACTCTTTAATTTTTGGACTTGATGTTTCTTTAAATTTGCAGGGATTTCAGAAGCAGCAAATGTAGTTAACTAAATCATCATACTAAGGATGCGTACCTGAGATGGTATAGAGATTCTCATTAGGAAAAGTGTCCCGAAGTGGTACCTGGTCCAAGGTGTCATCCTCTAGTGTGTGAGTAAGCCTACTCATGTGGTCCACCACCAAATTCTTTGACCCCTTCTTGTCCTTTATCTCAAGGTCAAACTCTTGAAGAAGTAGCATCCAATGGATAAGTCGTGGCTTTGCATCTGGCTTCTTCAGGAGGTACCTCAAAGCTGCATGGTCAGAAAAAACAAATACTTTAGAGCCCAATAAATATGAACGGAATTTATCTAAAGAAAATATGACAGTAAGAAACTCCTTTTCCATGGTTGTGTAGTTTTATTGGGCTGAATCCAGTGTCCTTGATGCATAGGCGATCACATGTGAACGTCCTTACACCCTCTAAGATAAGACAGCTCCAACCGCGAAGTTGGAGGCGTCACACATAAGCTCAAATCGAAGATCCCACTGTGGGGGATGTATGATTAGTGGAGTGGTCAAACACTTCTTCAGCTCATCAAATGATACCCTGTATGAATCATCAAAATTGAAGTCAATATGTTTTTGAAGAAATCGAGATAAGGGTAGAGCGATCTTACTAAAATCTCTGATGAAGCGTCGATAAAATCTAGCATGTCCAAGGAATTATCGAACATCACGCACACATGTAGGATATGGAAGGGATGAAATAATGTCTACCTTAGATTTATCAACTTCAATGCCATGTTGTGGGACTATATGACCTAAGACAATTCCCTTTTCGACCATGAAATGACATTTTTCAAAATTTAAGACCAGATTCTTCTCAATACAACGATGCAACACATCACCCAAACTAGTGACACATTCATCAAATGAGGACCCATAAACTGTAAAATCATCCATAAATACCTCCATTCAGGTCTCAATGAAATCTGAGAAAATACTCACCATGAATCTCTAGAAGGTACCTGGGGCATTGCAAAGTCCAAATGGCATCCTTCTGTAAGCAAAGGTACCGAATGGGCAGGTGAATGTCGTCTTATCCTGGTCCTATGCTGCAATGGGAACCTGAAAATAGCCAGAGAAACCATCCAAGAAGCAATAATGCATCCTACCTGCAAGTCTCTCAAGCATCTGGTCAATGAATGGCAGTGGGAAATGGTCCTTACGAGTGTATTGATTCAGTTTCCTATAATCAATACACACTCGCCAACTATTTTGGACTCTCACAGGAACTAACTCATCATTTTCATTTTTTAAAATAGTGAAACCAGTTTTCTTAGGCACAACCTGAATTGGACTTACCCACTGAGAATCTGAAATAGGATAGATTATACCTTCCTCGAGCAATTTTGCAACTTCTTTTTTAACAACCTCCAAAAGTGTTGGATTGAGTCTCCTTTGTGGTTGCCTCACCAGTTTAGCCCCATCCTCCAAGAGAATCCTATGCATGCAAATGGAGGGGCTAATACCTGATATGTCTGCCAATGTCCAACCAATTGCCCTAATGTTATCTCTCAATAGATTCAAAAGTTTTTCTTCATGTTCAAAAGAGAGGTTGTTAGAAATGATAACAAGTAATCTATCACCACTCATCAAGTATGCATATTTAAGATTTGGGGGCAATGGCTTGAGTTCCAATGTAGGGGGTGATGTATGGATGGAGAAATTGATGCAAAAGACATATCTGCACAATGAACATCAGTATTAGAATAAAAATCATCACAATCAGAGAATAAAGCATCAAATCCATCAGCATACTCAATAGCCATGTCATAATCAGAGTGAACATGATCCAAATCAGAATATGAATCCACATAAAAATCAAATCCAAGGAAGGATTGTGTATCAGCAACATGTGTGGAAGTGATCTTAGACATCAAACTCGAACCAATACTCATAATCTCCCTAAGCATAGGAAAATCAAATTCTATGGAGTTTTTATTTACTGGTTCAAAATGGGAGATAACAAAAGTAGAATGGTCCTCAGAGGGGTACTTCATGGAGTCCATAACATTAAATATCACAACTTCATCCCCAAACTCCATGGAAAGTGTACCCTCATTGACATTTATGATAGTTTTTGCAGTTTTGAGGAAGGGTCTACCTAAGATAATGGGGGCATGAGAACTTACCTGATCGTCCTCCATGTTAAGCACGTAGAAATCTGCTGGGAAGATCATGTCTCTTACCCGGACAAGTACATCCTCAAGGACTCCCGCTAGATATGTCGTAGCTCTATTCGCCAATTGCACCACTACTCTCGTTGGCTTCAACTCACCAACCTGTAAAGAAGATAATACGGAGTGAGGCATCACATTTATTGAAGCTCCTAAATCACAAAGAGCATCAGATAAGTGCAACTCCCCTATGGTACATGGGATGGTGAATGTCCCTGGATCCTTGCACTTTGTTGGCATTTCTAGAGTTGGTGTAATGAGTGCTGAGACATTCCTTCCAAGGTTGATCCTCTCATTTCCCTTGAGCCCTCTTCGATTGGTACAGAGTTCATTTAAGAATTTCTCATACCTTGGAATTTTCTTAATGGCTTCAAGTAGAGGAATGTTGATCTCCACATGCTTGAATGTGTCCAAAACGTCCTTTTGCATTGATTCTTCAGCCATCTTCTAGGTTTGAACAACTCTGTTTGGAAAAGGAAGGGGTTTAGGAGGTACATCATCAATCTTTTTCTTACCTTTATCTTCCTCCTTGGATTTCTCATCAGTGGGTATGGAATGCGGCTTCTCTAGAGTAGAGGTGAATCCCGGTGGAATGGTAGGTCCATATGTATTGTTCATTTGCTTCCCACTTCTCAATGTGATGGCACTAACATTCCCCTTTGGATTTGGAGTGGGTTGGGAAGGTAGATTTCCAGAATTCTTACTCACAAATTCATGGAGGGTGGTGGCAATCTGACTCATTTGAGTCTTCAACTCTCTTAGCTCTGAACCTTGACTCTTCAGCTCATTCTGTTGATTAAGAACAATTTGTTTCAAAAGATCATCAGTGTTAGAGTCTACCTTGTGTTGGATATTCCCTTGTTGCTGACTCGTTGATGTTTGAGCTTTGAATCTCCTTTGGGGTTGTTGGAAACCCTGTTGGTAAGGTGGAGGCTGCTGGAAGTTTGGTTGAAAAGGGGGCCTTTGTTATTGTCCAGATCCATACCTCATGTCTGACTGATCTTTCCACCCTTGGTTGTATACTGTATCAAACTTCTTTTGGGGATATGGTTGTTGTTGTTGCTACTGAAATGGTCTCCCAGGGAACACTACTGCACAATCTTCTGTCTCTTGTAGTTGTGGGCAACAATTAGTTGGGTGGATTGTCTCAGTGCAAATGCCACATGGCCTTGAAGGAGGGGGTTGGGATGTCTTTTGAGCCAATGCAATATACCTCACCATAGTTGTCAATTATTCTAACTTAGTATCAATCAAATGACTTTCAATAGAAGAAGGGATTACTTGATGTACTCCTCGAACGTGTGGTGTACCTCTATCACCGAATTGTTGGGAGTTTTGAGCCATCTTGTCGATCAATGCACGTGCGGATGCTGGTGTCTTGTCCACCAATGCTCCTCCAGCTGCGGCATCCACCGTGATCCTCTCCATAGGTGTGAGTCCTTCATAGAAGTACTGAATGAGGAGTTTCTCACTGATTTGGTGATGTGGACAGCTTGCACACAGCTTCTTGAATCTCTCCCAATACTCATACATTGACTCTCCATGTGCTTGCTTGATCCCCGGAATCTCCTTTCGAATGGATGTGGTCCTTGATGCTGGAAAAAATCTCTTCAAGAAAAGACGTTTCAAATCATTCCAACAAGTTACATCTTCGGGTTGTAAATAATACATCCAGTCTTTTGCAGCTCCATCAAGTGAGAATGGGAATGCTCTTAATTTGATTTGATCTTCAGAAACATTTCTTGGTTTAAGGGTTGAGAAAACCAAATTAAATTCTTTCAAATGTTTATTAGGATCCTCACCAGAGAGGCCATGAAACTTTGGAAGTAAGTGAATTAACCCATATTTTAGTTCAAAGTCTGATTTGAGATTTGGGTATGCAATACAATTTGGTTGATATTTAATATCAGGTGAAGCTAATTCTCGAATGGTTCTATTAAGTTCATTTCCATTGTTTTTAGACATTGGTTCCTCTTTTATGTTTGAATTTGAATAGCTTACAATTTCAATGTTTCCAGAAGAGAGGAATTCACCAACCGGTTGAATATTGAAACTTCCCGTAGACTGAGAATTTCTGATTCGAGCCCTAAGGGTACGTTCAATCTCAGGGTCAAGATCTAAGAGATCTTCGGGATTAGTTTGTGTCATAGATAAAATAAAAATTAAAAGAAAGAAATTTGACCATAGTAAAATAAAAATGAGAAGTTTGAGTTGATGGTCCAAAAAGAAGTAGAAGAAAATAAAAGAAGAAGAAGAAAAATCAGATTGGGTAAAGAAGGAAGAAATAAGAGAGGAAGAGAATAAAATGTAAAATAAAATAAATATCTCTAATTGGTTGAAATAATTACTTGCCTCCCCGGAAACGGTGCCAATTTGATAGAGCGCTGTCGTGGGCGCCCTCAAATGATTAGTGAGATTTGGGGTACTTAGGTGCAGCAGAGTGGCTGACCAAGGTCGTCTCTCAAAGGAGGAAGTGAATTAAAACAATTTTTAGAGGTATTCTAGAAATAAAATAAAAGAGAATAAAAACACTACTTGAAAGGATGGGGGTGGTTGTTTATAGTTTATGAATCTAGAAGAAGTTTGCTGGAAGAAGATTGTATTTTTTTGTTTTTTGTTTTGAAATGAAGTTTGATTAAAATGACACAACAAGAAGATGTTTTTTTAGAAATCTATTTAAAAGGCGTAATCGATCTAAATCTACTTCTTCACTTTATTATTAAGAATTATCATTTAAATTAACATTAACTTAATAATGATCCCTTAATTTTTTAAATCTAGAACCCTACGAGAATTAACTTTACCACGAAGATGATGTGGATTTAACCCTACGCTAACTTCGGAACATGCAATCGCAACACCCTACTTTGATTGATGTTCTAAGATTAGCTTATAGTCAGTGGTAAATTAAGGCACATATCCATTTTGGAAATGAGGATTAATTGTGTTTAGGGATTATATTTGAACTCTACAAATTTATCCCGTGTGGTCTTGTATTACCGATTAAGATCGCGCTCTCACAATTTACACAAAATCCCGACCTCGCGTGTTTTTGTGTTAATTGTTCAATTTCTTGCTTAGTTTCTTACAATTTAAAAACACAATTCATGGATCATATTATGTGAATTATAGTAGCTCATTGATTCAAAATAATTAAATGAAGAAGGTATAAGATAGATCGATTACTAAAAGACTACTCTTCCATGGGTGGCGTAATCATCGTAGAAGCGTTTTGCATGTGCAAAGGTTTATAATGGGTATAAACCAATAACACATCTACTCAATAATTCCAGCACAAAGAGGAATATTAAGATAAGAAGAAATGTAAACAAAACAGAAGAAAAGAGAAGAAATAAAAGAATAACAAAGAAGTTTATTACACAAATGAAAACATTACAAAATGAAGAAGAGAAGGAGGCTCGATGAGGGGATCCTTGCTTCAAGAGAAACCCCTCTTACAATGGTTGGATAATTTGGGTGAAACAAATTCTCCTCTGCCTCCAATCTCCTAATGCACGTCCCAACCCCTCCAAATAATAAAAACTCCAATTTATAGAGGGGAGGGGAGGAGAGGTTACAAGTGGTTTCAAGTGTGAACGTGGAAATTCGGACAAATATTTTATCCCAACTTTCACCACCCATTTGACCACAACACCGCGTGAATTGGCCGGCCTTCCATAAGGAGAAAATGTGAGGATATGGGTCCTCTGTCTCCTCTCCAAATTTGGGCTCAATAAAGTCCCATATGAAGGCGTTATGGCCGAAATACAGAAGCTTTTCCATTCTGGCGAGCCCAGCCCAACTTTGACTTCATGGCCCATTTTCAACAACCAAATGAACTCTTTAGCTCTAGTGTCCTGAATAAACGTTGTATATAATTAAGTTAGGAACACTGTTACAAAATTTCAAATTCAAATAATAAATATAAAAATATTTATCTTCGAAATACTACAGTGAACTATAAAGGGTAAAACTGGAATTTTCATCAAATATTCAAATGAATGATCTAATCCCAAATACTTTCTAATTAAACATATTTAACACAATGTGAGGAAATTATATCATTTATTATCAATGAAATATTCAATAAAATAGTGTTTTATCAGGATTGAACCTCATGAGGCTTCCAATGTACCATGCATTGACATAGATCAAAGTCCCCATAGTTTGGGTATATAGTTTAACGTTATTCGGGACGGGGGTGAACTGACATGAAGGGGGTCGGAACGACGGAATGGTGGGATTGAACCTCGTGGAGGCTTCCTACATACCATGCCTTGACATGGATCAAAGTCCACGTAATTCGTTTGTATAGTTTAAAGTCATGCGGGACGGGGGCATTTGGGTCTTACGCTCTGAGGCGGCCCATAGGGTTGGTGAACTGACGTGAAGGGGTCGGAACGACTGAGTGGTGGGCTTGAACCTTTTTATGCTTCCTACGTACCATGTCTTAGCATGGATCAGAGACCCTGTAGTTTGGGTGGGCGCCGGTGAACCGACATGAAGATGGACCTTGGTCTGATGGGTGCTGTCAGCGAACCGACATGAAGGTGGACCTTGGTCCAGGTGGATGATGGTCTTGAGCCTCGGGGAGACTTCCTATGTATCCCCGTGGTAGGGAATCAAAGACCACATAATTCAGGATGGTGTGGGGCTTACACTCTAGTCTTCCCAAGTTGTTGATAAATCGATATAGTCGGAACGACCGGGTGGTGGGCTTGAACCTCGTGGAGGCTTCCTACGTACCATGCCTTGACATGGATCAAAGACACCGTAGTTTGTTATATTGTCATGGTTGATGCTTACTCTAAGCCCATGTCAGTCGTGCTCGGTGTGAGAAACAAGAGGCAGCCGAGACCCGACTATAACGTCATGAAAGGTGCGTCTGTGGGAAGCAAAGTGGGGCTTACACGTTGGGCGGCCCAAGGTGCCAGGACTTACTCCCGGATGGAGGCTCAAGGGAGACAAAGCATAGCGGGAGAGGGATTTGGTTCCCGGGAAGAGAGGAGGAGTCCCACATCCCATCATTCCCTCCGTTGTCCCTGCCGCTGGGGAAGTACGGAGGTGCATGGGTGCTACCTTCCGCAAGAAGGGCTAGGGGCTTACACCAATGAGGTTGCCCCTTCCCTGCGGACAAAAGCCACTCCTTGAAGGAGGATATCATCCCCTGTGGAGACCAAGGGGCGTGGAGAATGTCCAAGGTGGGGGAACCCTGTTTGAGAGGCACAGGGCGATGTCACAATTTAACGTCATGTTTTGAGGACGGGGGCGCTTGGCAGTTTAACGTCATGCAACACAGATGAGGTGGGTTTACTCCATACCCCTAGGACATAAATAACTGGTACCCTCTGCTCCTTGTGGGAGGGAAGGTACCAGCAATGTCGTGCAGAAGGGGGGTCGCAGAGCGAACCATCGAGGGGTCCACGTTAGCATGGATATGCGAAGAAGCAACAACCGTTAGTGTGCCTATGAAAAGAAGAATTATGAGAATCAATGCTACGGGCGGTATCATCCAGGGGACTTTAAAATCGCATCGCACAAACTTGGAGGGTCGCACGGGAAAAGGATTTGTTAAGCTGAGGGGTCCATAGGCAGGGGCCCTGTGGAGTGAAGTTACTCTGCATGGCGAAGGGCACTTGCGAAGGGATTTGCTTCACGAAACGGGGTGCCTTAGCCTTAGCATGGGGTGGAGGTGCAAGTGGGAGGTGCTTCACAAAGTGGAAAGGCATTCGCGGAGCATAGCCTTGCAGAGCATAGGCGCTTCGCGAAGCAGAGCATTTTGAAGCAAGGTGCTTCGCGAAGTACAGTGACCCATCCTTGTCATGTGGATCACATGTACATGAGGGGTGCTTCACGAAGCATAAACGCTCCACAATGACCCGGGTCCCCTTGGGGATCCCATTCCTTCGTGAAGGCCCTTAGGCTTCGCAAAAGGCCTCCCTCTTGGAAGAAGAGGTCAAAACGAGACAATGCAGAGGCCCCTCATGAAGAAAAAATACCTCGCGTATCTCATGATTCGCAGAGTAAAGGGTGCTTAGCGATTTGAGATCTAGAAAGGCGAAAGGTCAGATTGTCTGTCCGTTGGGCTCAGGGGGAGCCCGGTTTTTATAGGCAAGATGCGCTGTGAAGTAGAGCTCACACGGCGCAAAGAGGGATTGGGTTGCTTCATGGAGGCTCCCAAATGTCATGGGAATTTGCAGAGGGTACCACCTATTTTGCTTCATGGCGGGATCGCGAACGTCAAGGGTGTTCGCGGAGGTTACTGTCTCCTTTGCTTCATGGCGGGCTCGCGAACGTCGGGGGCATTCGCGGAGGTTACTGCCTCTTTTTCTTTGCGGTGTTCTCGCGAATGTCAGGGGCGTTTACAGAGGTCACCACCTCCTTTTCTTCATGAAGGTCTTGCGAATGTCAAGGGCATTTGCGGAGGTTACCACCTCATTTGCTTCGCGGTGGGCTCGCGAACGCCGGGGGCGTTCACGGAGGTTACCGCCTCCTTTGCTTCACGGTGGCCGCGTTGCATGGGGGGTGTTCGTGAAGGGGCTTCACGAAGCTGGCCATGGGGCCACTTTCCCTACTTTCTTTTCTTCCAAAATTTTGGTTCCAACAAATTCCCCCCCCTCAGACATGGAGCTGCGGAGCGATCAAGGGTCGAAGTCTGAGGGAAATCGCCAAAATCATCGGCCGTTCGCAGTGACCACTCAGGAAGAAGGTGCGCGAGGAGGACAGGGGGCTGCACGGGCCGGGCGCGCCGCAAAGATCCACATGGGTTGGATGCGTTACAAAGCTCAGAAGGCCAACACCTATAAATAGAGGGTCAGTCCTCTCTTTTTTCCTTTCCCTTCTCTATGATTTTGTCCTTTTTCACTCTCGATTCGCGAAGCTCCTCATACTCTGCGCTTACTTTTCGCGAATCGGGCATCGCGGTGAACCGCGAGTCTCTGACTCCGCGACCGCGCCATGAGAACATGCGTTTGTAGGCCTAGGTCGGGCTCAGCGACTCAACTTTGCAAACGAGCTCCACGAACGAGCTTCGCGACCTGAGTTGAAAATTTTTTTGAGTTCTGAAATGCAATGGCCTATCAAGAAGCTACGCTGGGGGTGCTCGCTGACGCCACCCAGAGGGATGAGATGGCAAATTGTTTGGGCCTAGGAGAGTTGGTATGTAGCCAATTGGACCATAATTAATGGATGGAGCTGTTATCGGAGAGTCAGAAGAACTATCTGATGTGTAGGAAGCTGCCCTTGTACGGCTTCGGGCTGAGGGACGACGTCTTCATTCCTGAGGCGAGTAGGGACGAACCGGCTTACTGGTTCCGGAGCACACCATGCCACCACCAATGGTTCAGGGCAGCCGACGGTCACGCGTAGGAAGACTTCACACCTGTCACCATTGACTTCCTGTACAATCATTTGAACAATGCTGATGGGAAGCCATTGTATCTAGAGATGTCCCCTACCATGTACCGCACAATACTTAAGGCAACCTTGAGGGATTCAAAGAAGGGGAGGTCTGATGAGTGGGAGCTACACCAGGGCGGAAACTTCACAAATTAATGGGCATGGGCCTACTGGAAGGTGCATCATGCGAGGAGTTCGGAGCCGAGCTGAGGAGAGTTGGTTTGTACGAGGCGGCCTGGGCCTCCCAATTCCACATATATCAACTGAAACAGCTGATGTCGGAGCTGTTGAGAAAATGGTCGTCCAAGACCAACACATTTCACCTGCACCATGGGGAGGTTGGCCTTAGTCTGTGGGATTTCCATCAGATTTTGGGGGTCCTGATCTTGGGGGATAGGTACGATGAGTTCCTCCCTGTCATGAGTGTGTGGGAGGATCCGGAGCAGATGTCGCGGCTAGTCCTGGCACTGATGGAACTGGTCCCCGGAGAAGATAAAGAAGCGGTGAGGGATGTCCACTTCACGAAGTGGTTCAAGCAGTTCCTGAACTTCCCAAAGGATCGAGAGTTTCCCCTGAGGCCTTGAACTTTACCAAAGGGGGCTCAACGGCGTAAGGAGCATTCTTATTGGCGGATCTTGGAGGACATCCAATGGAAGACCTGGGGTTTCAGTGTCAGTACCGAACAGTAACCAATAGTAAGACTGGCGGTGTTTATCACGGCCCTTATCTGTGGTTGGATCCTACCAGTGAGGGATACCAACATGGGGGTGCGGCCCAGCTCATTTATCATGGAATCCATGCTAGCCACAAGGGTGTGGGTCAATCTAGGGATTCAGATGCTCACCATATTGTATAAGATGCTACAACATGTTAGCGAGGGCAAGAAGCCTCTGAGAATATGCGAGCCCTTCCATCTCCTGTATGGGTGGATCGCAGCGCACATCAGGGGGGTTTAGGAATACCCGAACCCCATCTTGCCTCCAAGGTCAAACATCCATCCATCCATCCTAAACATTGACGAGATATTTGTAGTCAAATTTATTATTCCCTTGGTGATAAAATAGGTGTGGAAGGCGGACAAGTTTAATTTCCACCCGTTTCAATTGCTGAGGGGGTACTCACCGACGATGGTCGGGGAACGGAAGAGCATCCAGCCTATCTCTTTGCCTTTCGAGGTTGAGTCTTGGGGGTAAGGGTGGACCGCAAGCCTCTCTGTGATCTGTACACCCCTCACCAGTTAGCAGGGAAATTCAGGTTCCTGCATCAGCTGACCTCACAAGTTTACTGGGAGGTGCTATGGCATCCCGCCTTTTATCACATAAACTTTCATTACATTTTACAAAACCGAGGATCTTTAAGGTTTAGTGTCTTGGAAACTAGGAACTTAAACCATGAAAACATAAAACATTTTTCTTAAACACTTGAAAGGCTTGTCCTCATGTTCGTCCTAGGTTCATTACTGCATCTCATAACCTGGGGACATGCATCAAAAGAAAGGGTGAGCATAAGACCCAGTAAGGGAAACAAGGGGAAACATTTAACATGTGAACTTGGGATACATCAACAATGTCATGAAAAATAACTTCAAGGCATGATAAAGAAATAGTGAGGCATATCATAATAAAAATAAGATTTTTCATAACTTGAAGATGTGGCTACAACATTTAATATTGACAATAATTTTGTTTCACCAAGGTTTCTCCCCAAGGTGTCATAAAAAAAATTACCAAGGTTATTCACCAAGGTATCAGTCTAAAAGGTCATCTCTAGAGATTAAGTCTTTACCCAATGCATTGGAGCGCTATAGGGTGAACCCTTAAATTTTTCTTTATTATAATGTGAGATACATATATCATCATCAAACATTTCATAAATAACCCATATAGCATAAAATAAATGGTTTTCCTTTCATAATCATAACATTTTAAAAACTGCTTTAAAGACATGATCTTTATGTCACTTTAAACCAACGGAAAAAAGGAAAGTGGGTTTCATGTATGTAAATCCCAGAATTTAAAATAGAACATTTTGATATATATGTGAATACCCCTGTAGAATAAACATATTTGAGTATTCACATAATAAAATAAAAGAATTTTAGAAAAAGTGAGACGCATTTTGAGACGAAAATTCTGCTTCATAACGGCTATGTTTCAGGGCTTTAGAAAACATTGAAAAGATAGGGGACATGGGTCAAACATTCATAAATGACCCATAAAACAGTAGAGGGACATAATATGAAGGATATATGAACATGTTAATAAAATTTTAAGGACATACCATTTGAAATGAAAAACATGGAAGGAAGACAAAAATTAGATTTCTCTTACGAAAATTCGACAGCCCAACGGCGTCACTTAAACTTCAAAAAAAATGAATTGACGAGATCAAATAGGGTCTCTCATCATATGAAAATAAAAGTTAATTATTATAGATATATATATCATACCCCAACATAATAAAAAGTAACTTGAAAGACTTGACATGAAAGTAGAACTTTGAAAAATGAGAAAGGTGAACGAATCCCTAAAAAATTCGCCAGCCTAACGGCATCACTTAAACATCAAAAAAAATTGAAGAGATCAAATAGGGTCTCTCATAATTTGAACATAAAATATCAGTATGATAGATATAGAGATAAAACCCTAATAGAAAAAGGAACCTGAATGACTTGACAAGAAAATGGAACATGAAAATGAGAAGGGTGAAAGAATCTATTACAAAAATTTCGGCAGCCTAACGGCGCCACTTAAACATTCATAAAACGAAATGATGAGAGTAGGAGGGGATCTCTCATAATATGAACATGAAAAGGGAAGTAAGAGGAATATAAAATAATATATTCCAACATAATAACATGGAGAATAAAGGAAATGACTTAAAATAGAGTATTTGAAAAGAAAGAGAGAGTTCGGATCCCTTACCTTAAAATGTAACTCTTAAAACTCAAAGGTTGGGACCTTGAGGGATTGGGGGCACCTTGGGAGGACTCCTCGGGAGGTAATGATACCATAGCTTCATTGGGGGAGAGTTGAGAGTCGAATGTATGAGAGGATGGCTTGGTATTTATAGTTAAAGTGAGGGGACAAGGCATTCATGGCCAAGGGACACCTCATTGGTGGTTTTGGAAAAACCATGGGCTTGCCCATGGTATTTGCCCATGGTATTCGCCACTTGGGACACCTCATACCTTATCTTACTATTCATAATTCGACCTTATTGATTGCATACGTAATACATCATTTAATGATGTCATTAAACACCCGTAACTTAAAAAGACTGTATTTTCACTATTCATCGAAAATTCAACTTTCTCAGAAAAATCCCAAAATTTCACCTTAACCAAATATCGATGTTATGATTTCAAAAATGAACTCCATTTTATAAAAATAATTTACTAAATATTCTTAAATTAATTTTTAAATAAATACATTATTCACCGAAAATTAATTTTTTTCAGAAAAATCCCCAAAAATTACCTTAACATAATATCGATGCTCTGAGTTCAAAAATGAAATCCATTTTATAAAAATATTTTTATAAATATTTTTAATTAAATTTTTAATTAAAAAACACTATTCACCCGAAAAAACTAATACTTGACTAATAATTTATGAAACCGTTATTTAACCATTTTATTGAATCACATTACTTAATCAAGGTGCCTATATTATATTAATGCTTTATTTAAGTGAGATTACTAATCCATTTGGTCACATTACTAATCCTAAGCAAAAAAACACTATTCATAATTTACTATTCATCAAAAAATAAGTTAATCTGATTAGACTCTAAATTTCGTACTGAACATAATTGTAGAAGACCATTTTTTGAAAATAATTACACATTTTTAATTATTTAAGGTTTACATAAACATTTTTAAAATATCCTTTCTCTAAAATTCACCAAAAATATGCATACTATATTTATCCGGACATTTGAAAACTCATAAACTTCATCATAAGAAGAAATCAAAAATTTTATTTAAAACAAAGGATTACACAAGGCAGTTACGGTCTCCTTACATAGCCCCTTATAACCCCAGTATAGGACCTAAGTGTAAGGTGTGCTAAGGTGAGAGAATTTGAGGGCGGCTGAGCCAACATTGCACGAGTAGTAATTTCTATCAGTTTGAACTTCTCACGAAGTCGATTCTGTTATAGCTTCACACGATGAAGTTTGTCTTGGGTTTGGTCCAGAGCAAAGACCATTGGTGCTACCTCCTTCCCAAATTCTATTAGATGGGCTTCGATCAGTCCAAGACTTATGGGTGAGGCCATCAAATCTTCTTTCTATATTAATTAACCAAGATCACTTGTATTTAGAGACAAATATTGAAATGTTTAGTTTCCAGTGGTCATATTGACCAATGGTCATTAAACAGTTAAAACCCAACAGTCTCATTTTAATTATACTCATGTTATCCAATGAAATAGTTTTATTGAGTATAAAAAAAATATAATAACACACAGAAATAGGAAACAAGATTTATTCAAAATTTCATGTCGTTACAATCTTCCCCCCTTAAGAAATTGCGTCCTCGCAATTTTTAAAATTGGGTTTTGAAATTTCATTGAAAGTCCCACACCGGAAAAGGATTCAGTAAAACTATTACTTTAAAAGAAAGAAAGGGAAGTAAAAAGGTCACCCGAGTTAACCCATACTAGGATTCCATGTAGGAAAACATGGATATGGAAGAAAAAACAAAGGGTCAAGTTCTGAGGGAGAGTGATAGAAAACATGATTAGGAGAAATTTAAACATAAGAAAATCACAAACTTATAATGTGTGTAAACGGTATTTCATTACCCAGTAGGAAACGTAAACCAACAACGTTTTTGTTTTACGTTCCATTTCATAATTTTTAGGAATTAATTTACTACATAGAACAAAAACATAAGGAAATATACCTACCTTCTAGTAGAGTTTCATCCTTTAATAAGTTTCTACCAAAACTAGTCTTTTCTCAAAATGATGAGCATTCAAAACTACTTGGTCTCATCAAAGCACAAGAATCATCTTATAGAGAATCGCATAATCCACCAAAGATTAACTATCTATTTCTTCTATTATCCCAAAAATATAATGGGTAAGATAAAACAACTCTTCAAAAAGAAAGAATCCCATAGGAAGGGAAACTTCTTTAAATCCTCAAAATTCCATGGTACTACCCAAATTTCATCATAGATCATTCCATAAATAAATGTCCTTAAAAATCCTCAAAATAAACCAAACTAAGATTGAAACCCAAATACAAGAAGGATTTGATAACATAGTCTTCCAAGGTAAACTTTATCATTTATCTCCAAACAACATCAACCACTCCTAACATCTTATAACAAAAGTAACTAACATAAACATATTTAATCCAAGATAGGTTAATCATTTCCATAAGTAACCTAAATTACTATAAGTCCACATTAAATTCATCGATTCTTCAAAATATAATTCAACCTTACTCTTCAATGAAAATATCGTAGTAATTTATTTACCTCAATCATATAGGGTCCCGAAAATAATGAACATCTTGCAAAATAATAATCATCTTTTAATCCACTAATCATCTCTGTCATATTAATATGGAAATCATCGCATTTCCTATCACATTTGTTGTTGGGACATGTTCTTCCATTTCCCACCATTAACTAAGAAGAGAAAGAATAATTAGGGGCTTAAATACTTAGCCAATAATCATGAAAAGGAACTTAAAGCATATAAGGATAACTTGTAGAAGAAAAGTATACCCTAACTTGTGATCCCCTAGGTTTCAAACTAGGTTATTCATGATCATATATTCTTATGTGAATCGTTATTTTATTTTATCTTTGTTCCTTTAATAATGGTTCATACTAAGCTTATTAATTTACCAAAGAATATCCCCCGGGAGTGTCGTAACCAAGAGTGCATCAAGGCCCGTTGTCGTGTACCAGTTCCCGTTCGAGTCTAGCTCAAAGCGGTGTTTTCATGTTTTACCCCTATGTACATCTGTGCCAGAGCCACCTCTACCTGCTCGTATCCAGACAGGGATTTATTATCTTGGCAACCCCTTACTCAATACTTAACAAAATACCAGGAAGATTTCCTATATTTAAACTTTTCTATAAGGTTCTTTCTAAAGTTTTCATATCATAATTTTCAAAAATAACTAAACCATCCTTTGATACCAACTATGGAATCCCGCCATTTTATTACATAAACTTTCATTACATTTTACAAAACCGAGGATCTTTAAGGTTTAGTGTCTTGGAAACCAAGAACTTAAAACATGAAAACATAAAACATTATTCTTAAAAACTTGAAAGGATTCTTCTCATGTTCATCCTAGGTTCATTACTGCATCTCATAACTTGGGGACATACATCAAAAGAAAGGGTGAGCAGAAGGACCAGTAAGGGAAACAAGGGGAAACATTTAACATGTGAACTTGGGATACATCAACAATGTCATGAAAAAGAACTTTAAGGCATGAGAAAGAAACCGTGAGGCATATCATAATAAAAATAAGATTTTTCATAACCTGATGATGTGGCTACAACATTTAATATTGAAAATAATTTTGTTTCACCAAGGTGTCATAAAAAAAATTACCAAGGTTATTCACCAAGGTATCAGTCTAAAAGGTCATCTCTAGAGATTAAGTCTTTACCCAATGCATTGGAGCGCTATCAGGGCGCACCCTTAAATTTTACTTTATTATCATGTGAGCCACATATATCATCATCAAACATTTCATAAATAACCCATATAGTATAAAAGAAATGGGTTTCCTTTCATAATCATAATGTTTTAAAAACTCCTTTAAAGACATGATCTTTATGTCACTTTAAACCCACGGAAAAAAGGAAAGCAGGTTTCATGTATGTAAATCCCAGAATTTAAAATAGAAAATTTTGATATATATTTTAATACCCCTGTAGAATAAAGATATTTGAGTATTCACTTAATAAAATAAAAGAATTTGAGAAAAAGAGAGAGGCATTTTGAGACGAAAATTCTGCTGCATAATGGCTATGTTTCGGGGTTTTAGAAAACATTGAAAAGAGAGGGGACATGGGTCAAACATTCATAAATGACCCATAAAACAGTATAGGGACAGAATATGAAGGATATATGAACATGGTAATGAAATTTTAAGGACATACCATTTGAAATGAAAAACATGGAAGGAAGAAAAAAATTAGATTTCTCTTATGAAAATTCGGCAGCCCAACGGCGTCACTTAAACTTCAACAAAAATGAATTGACGAGATCAAATAGGGTCTCTCATCATATGAACATAAAATTTAAATATTATAGATATAGAGATCATACCCCAACATAATAAAAAAGGAACTTGAAAGGCTTGACATGAAAGTATAACTTTGAAAAATGAGAAAGGTGAATGAATCCCTTAAAAATTCGGCAGCTTAACGGTGTCACTTAAACTTCAAAAAAATAAATTGAAGAGATAAAATACGGTCTCTCATAATATGAACATAAAAGATCAGTATGATATATATAGAGATCATACCCCAATATAAAAAAGGAACCCGAATGACTTGACAAGAAAATAGAACTTGAAAATGAGAAGGGTGAAAGAATCCGTTACAAAAATTTTGGCAGCTTAACGGCGCCACTTAAACATTCATAAAACAAAATGATGATAGTAGGAGGGGATCTCTCATCATATGAACATTAAAAGTGAAGTAAGAGAAATATAAAATAACATCCTCCAACATAAGAACATGGAGAATAAAGGAAATGACTTAAAATAGAGTATTTGAAAAGAAAGAGAGAGTTTGGATCCCTTACCTTAAAATGTAACTCTTAAAACTTAGAGGATGGGACCTTGAGGGATTGGGGGAACCTTGAGAGGACTCCTTGGGAGGTAATGAGACCAGAGCTTTGTTGGGGGAGAGTTTGGAGTCGAATGGATGAGAGGATGGCTTGGTATTTATAGGGAAAGTGAGGGGACAAGGCATTAATGGCCAAGGGACACCTCATTGGTGGTTTTGGAAAAACCATGGGCTTGGCCATGGTATTTTCCCATGGTATTGGCCACTTGGGACACCTCATACCTTATCTTTCTAATCATAAGTCGACTATATTGATTACATACTTAATACATCATTTAATGATGTCATTAAACACCCTTAACTTAAAAAACTGTATTTTCACTATTCATCGAAAATTCAACTTTCTCAGAAAAATCCCAAAATTTCACCTTAACCAAATATCAATGCTATGATTTCAAAAATGAACTCCATTTTATAAAAATAATTTTCTAAATATTTTTAAATAAATACACTATTCACTAAAAATTCATTTTTTTCAGAAAAAATCCACAAAAATTACCTTAGCATAATATCGATGCTCTGAGTTCAAAAATGAAATCCATTTTATAAAAAAAATTCTAAATATTTTTAATTAAATTTTTAATTAAAAAACACTATTCACCCAAAAAAACTAATACTTGACTAATAATTTATGAAACCATTATTTAACCATTTTATTGAATCACATTACTTAATCAAGGTGCCTAGATTGTATTAATGTTTTTTTAAGTTAGATTACTAATCCATTTGGTCACATTACTAATCCTAAGCATAAAATCACTATTCATAATTTACTATTCATCAAAAATTAAGTTGATTTTATTAGACTCTAAATTTCGTACTGAACATAATTGTAGAAGGCCATTTTTCGAAACTAATTACACATTTTTAATTATTTAAGGTTTACATAAACATTTTTAAAATATCCTTTCTCTAAAATTCACCAAAAATATGCATACTATATTTATCCGAACATTTGAAAACTCATAAACTTCATCATAAGAAGAAATAAAAATTTTATTTAAAACAAAGGATTACACAAGGTAGTTACGGTCTCCTTACATAGCCCCTTATAACCCCAGTATAGGACCTAAGTGTAAGGTGTGCTAAGGTGAGAGAATATGAGGGCGGCTCAGCCAACATTTCACGAGTAGTAATTTCTATCAGTTTGAACTTCTCACGAAGGCGATTCCGTTCTAGCTTCACACGATGAAGTTCGGCTTAGGTTTGGTCCAGAGCAAAGCCCATTGGTGCTACCTCCTTCCCATGTTCTGTTAGGTGGGCTTCGATCGGTCCAAGACTATTGGGTGAGGCCATCAAATCTTCTTTCTATAATAATTAACCAAGATCACTTGTATTTAGAGACAAATATTGAATTGTTTAGTTTTCAGCGGTCATATTGACCAATGGTCATTAAACAGTCAAAACCCAACAGTCTCATTTTAATTATAATCATGTTATCCAATGAAATAGTTTTTTTGAGTATAAAAAAATAAAATAACACACAAAAATAGGAAACAAGATTTATTCAAAATTTCGGGTCGTTATAGGTGCGCCACGAGGAGAACCCATGTGTGATGAGGCAATTGTGGATCATGTTCACACGAGAAGACAGGAAAATGCGAAATGCATTGCCTCCGCCTACCACTGCCTTTGGACTGGTGAAGGAGTATGCCATATCCTGGGAGGCAGCTTATCTGGGGGAAATGCTGAAGCAGCCAACTGTTCGAGTTGGTGATGGAGGGCCTCCCCTATCCCGACGTCGGGGTCGTAGGGAGGCAAGGGCTTCTCGTGGTGGTGGGGCTGCCATGGCGGCAAGACCTGCACCTGCTGAGGGTGAGGCATTGGCAGTGGATCCAGCAGCGACAGCGGATCCGATGGTCCTGGAAGAGAAAATCCATCCGGAGGGGTGTCCACTGAGGGGATTCCCCCGGATATCCACTCAGGCTCCGGGGAAACGGTTGTGCCATATCGACATGCTAGAGGATGTTGTTTTCTCGAAGGCCTGGGATATTTGGGATGTCAACCAGCAGTTTCTCGGCCTGCTCGAGATGTGGAAACACTTGAACCATCTCGGGATGGACCTACTGAGTATAGCCCCTGTTCTGGATGGTTTCACAGTGTCTCCGGTGGATGAAGAGCAATATTTGGTTGAGCTGGAGGACTTCGTTCATTTCAGGGGTTCCATGCATCCAATTAGGGATCGAGTGAGGGTACTACTAAACCAGATGGTTCCCCCACAGCTTTTAGACACTGATCTGAGAGAGCATTTCCCCCTATCAGAGGAATCAGACGAATCCTCTTGGGGGGACAAGGCCGGTGGAGGGAGCCCGTTGGAGGAAGGCGAAGTCGGCGATCAAGACTCAGATCTCGATGATTTCACGGAGGCTCTCGAGGTAATATTCCAAGTTTCTTTTTTCAGGGTCTGATATAAGGTCATTATGGGATTCTCACCAATATTTTAACCACACAGGAGGACCTTGTGCACAGACCTCGTTCTTGCCCCTCGGTGGGTTATGATGCAGGACCCTCGGAACCCGCACATGTGGTCGTGTCCAAATCTGTGTCTAGAGGGGCTAGAATTTCCGAGGTGGCTCCTCCAGAATTTCCGGATCTTACAACAATATACGGAGGGCCACGCTTTGGGGGCCCGTCAACATCAACTCATGAGCGGCACTAGGAGTTCGATCTTAGTAAGTCCTCTCAACTGACCTTATTACTAACATACGTTGATCGTACCAACTGTCGTCAGTGGCCTTCCCTATTACGTACAGTTCTTCGACTGGCATGGGCCGCTACGGTGAGGATAGTCAGGATTTCTAGTAGTTCCCCTACCAGGGGCAGTCCATTAATCGTGGAGATAGTTACCCATCCCACCCGAGCTGCAGCTCCCCTCATCATTGGTCGGACCACCAACGGTGTCATGCCCGAGGTCATTGAGGAGGGGTCCGATGATGAGGATTGATTGGTCGACCCAAGTCCTGCCATGCCTGATTCGACGCCAAATGTAGCGCCTGATCCAACACCAGATGTATATCCCACTGATGATTTTCTGATTGCGTACCCTTCATACGATCCTTCCAACCACGTAGATTGGGATGAGACGGCCTCTGACAAAGAGGACAACAATATAGTCTGTCGTTGATGATGGAAGTTGATTGTGCGCTTTATCGAAAAGACCCCCCATGCATCATGTCTGGATGAGATGGACAGACTTCGCTCACGACTGCGCGAACTGTGTGTTAGGGGAGTGGATGCAAAGATCCCTCATCTGCTCATCCGAGATCTTATGGAGGAGAAGATTCGGGAGTATGATTGCGGCCTTAGCTTGGTCTGGAAACGAAGGAAGGCAAAAAACATCAAGAAACTCCGGGAGGCTGAAAATGAAGTCCAACGGCTACAGATATGGGCTGACGAGCACTCATCCTCTCTTAACAAACAATCGGATCTGATATCGCGATTGAAGGCCCAGCTGGTAGAGGTAGAAGAGCGTATGAGGCGATCCTCCAAAGAAATAGCTGTCATTCAGGTTGACATAAAGCGGGCCCAAATTGAGGCTGATGAATTGTGCCCCATCGCTGCTGAGGAGAAATGGGAGTTGAGCCAGCGGTAGCAACTCCTGGATGCCACAAGTCTAAGGGTGGCGGAATTGCAACTCTCTTTTGACGGGGTCAACCTGTCCATGGGAGGGATAAACCCTCGAGTGCTGTAAGGATCACAAACTCTCAAACGCACTTTCATGTTTTGATTTATTCACATGCATGAGTTTTTTTATCGAGGATGGATTTATACACGTCTGTTATATTCGTGAAATGTCTGGTGGTCGGTCCCTAAGATCACGTGGGTCGATCCCAATGTGAGAAATAAGGGGAGATCACCATGATATTCCACCTAAATATAATGAGTCGAAAAAGCTTCGGGTATTCGGGTTGAAGTAACCAATCCGGATCTTTTGAGAAGACATGGGAGAAGCCTGATCGGAGGATTAGGACCTCAGAAAAATTGACGATTTGTTCTTCTGATGTCCTCTGGTGAACGAGCGGGGTAGCTCCAGGGGCATTGGGATTAGTCCAAACATAGGGAAATGAAAGGTGTGAATCATGATACCCAAAAATCTGGAATGCTATGGGGGGTGGCATGACAATGAAGGATAACTGTTGACCATATTCGAAACACGGTATCCTTATTATGTTATCCTTAAATGGGGATAACAAATGAGGGCCGATCATTGACCATGTTTGAAACACGGGTCCTAACTCAAAATTCTATCCATTAGTCTTCCAGAATGTCAGCCCAGGACTGTAGGCAGGCCATAGGCCGAGCATCCATACTATTAGGGGGTTCCTCCAGACATGAAAGAGGATGAGGGTCCGAATAAGGGGCACGCAAAGCATGGAACGTGGAGTCAGGGTTTTCTCGAACAGAATCCAACACTCTTGAAATTACGCAATCGTGGCGAAAGCACACTAGATAGGCACATCGTTTTGATCATGGATCATTTCTTCATTCAGAAAGGACCTCTCTGTCGAGGGATCTGTCACTTCCCAATGTCATCTTGGGGCATCTCGGACTTGTTCGGGGAAAAATTGTAGTGACATGGTTCCCTACAAGGTGTCGAGCCGAGGGGCCGATAGTGGGAAAGGATGGGATCCATGATTCATGGGGCTAGACCCTAGGTGGAATGCCTGGGTATCTCTATGTATCCCATGAGGATGGTAATCAAGCCATACGTAGTTCTGGAAGTGTAGTGTAGTCATAGACCAACACTAACAGGTGAAATCCTATCTGGCAGAGGCTCTGGTGCATCCCATGATCAACATGGGGCATCCTGAACTTGTTCAAGGTCGAACCATAGTTTAGTGTCATGCGTTGAGGACATATGGCCTCCATCGGTTTAACGTCAAATGATAGGACGTGAAAGGGGAGAGCCCAGAGGTCATGTGGTGTGGTAACCATGAAACTGGTGTGAATGAGGACTTGGAGTCCAACTCAAACCATGTATCCCTTGTCGAAACTCTTCAGGTCGAGGGACCAAGAGTGAGAATTAGGTTGGGCCCGAACCTGAGTGGTTGGGAATTCCTACGTACCCTATAAAGATGGGAATCAATCCATACGTAGTTCTGAGATGAGGGACGATGAGAAGCCCGGTATGTCGGGATTCCACTTGAACATGAGAGAGTGGAAATTTTTGAATCATGATGCTCGAAATCCGAACCATAATGATGGTGGCATGACGATGGAGGATAACTGTTTACTGTGGAGGAAACGCAGCATTCACATCGTGTTAGCCTGGAATGGGGACAGACAGATGAGGGTCGACCATTGACCATGCTCGAAACACGAGACCATGTCGCAAATGTCGTCAGAGATCCTTAAGGGCGTTGGCCCGAAATGATATGAGAGCCCTTATACCTAGCATCCATGTCATATAAGGGTCCTTTTGGACATGGGAGAGGATGAGGATCCAAATAGAGAGCCCACTAAGCTTGGACATGGAATGATAGGAATGTCTCCATGAAAATTCCACACTTCAGGCTCTGTGTCAAAACGCATCTGAATACGACAATGAGACGTATTAGATAGGGGGAGTCTAGTCCCTTCCCATAGTAAGATCTTAGTTTAGGGTCATAGAATTCAGACCATGGAGTGGAGGAAACATAGGAGACACGTGGTGGGGTAACTCAAATACCCGATGTGAATGGGAAACGGGGGTTCTGACCACCACGTGCTCCTCGGAGAGTTTTTCAGGTCAAGGGACCAAAAACAAGATTTGAGCTGGGCCTGAGGCAAAGTGAAAAGGCGTTCCTACATACCCCATGAGGATAGGTATAAAGTTGTATGTAGTTCTTGAAAAGGGGAGGAACGGTGAGGTACCAGTGCCAGGGATAAAAGAGGTGTGTGGGCATGGACCATGCACCAAAATGAGTGGTATTTGATAAATCTTATTTTTCCTTTAACGTAAGTGGTTTTTTTGTGAAGTGACAAGCCTAGGGTAGCAAGCCCTGGCATCGCCACAAGAATCAAGCCGTATTAGGCGTTGAAAAATGGCATGGCGTATGACCAATACCCAACGTGATGTCATCTATGTTGAGGTCATCATAATGCAGTGCCATTTTTCATCGTGCGGCTAGGATGATAATGTCACAGTTTAGGGTCATGTGATAGGACCAAGCATGCATTTTAACGTCGCACAACACAGATGTAGCAGAGATGATGCTAGGTGGGGAATGTGTACGGTTCAATGAAACAAAACCGACGTGAATGGGGACATGATCCCACATCACACCGTATGCAATTCCGAGAGGGGGTCCTCAGGCCAAGGGGCCTACATAGGGGTAAGAGTGAAAGGGGACGGAGAAACTAGCTCCCAACTGAGCTGGACCCGAAAACGAGATGTTCGGGTGGTCCTACGTATCCCATAAGGATGGGAATCAAGATATGTGTAGTTCTTTAGGGTGCCTTTTATTGTCATGCGGGACAGGTGGGACAGAAAATAGGAGGGATAATTTTTTAAGACGGGGTGCGTGTGGTGCGGCTATTGAAAACTCGACGTGAATGACGACATAATCCCATACCACGCCACGTGGTCCTGTAGTCAAAGTCCAGAAAGCGGGACATAAAATAAAAATTATCCAAACTTAGGCTAGACCCAAAGATAAGAGGTTCGGGCATTCCTACGTATACCTTGAGGATGGGAATGCAGGTCGCTCATAGTTCTGAGGAGATCTTAGTTTATGGTCTTATAGCTCAGACCCTGGGGGAATGGAGACCTTCCAAGTAAGTGCAGACCTCATCTCGATCCCTAAGCCCACGTGAGTGAAACTCGGTGTGGGAATCAAGGGAGGAAGAGGTATATTACAATACATGGAACACACACCAAAGGGAAATCGGTGCGGAGCCCCTATAATGGCTCTACTCCTCTTAACAGGTAGATGTGTACTGAGGAGTAATACCAAAAGTTTTGAAGTTCTAATCGGACATTATGAGGTGGAGAGGGATTTGAATCATGTACCCGACATTTTGGGCTTAATGGGGTTGGCGTGGTGATGGAGGATAGCTGTTGACCGTGGTGGAAACGCAGCATCCACATCACGTTAGCCTGAAATGGGGACATAAAAATGAGCATCGACTGCTGACCATATTCGCAACACGGGATTTGTATCAATTTGTTTCCTAAAACCCTAGGGGGCGTTGGCACGTAGTGGTAGGAGATCCCTTGGGCCTAGCATCCATGCCTCTTGGGGGTCCCTTCGGGTATGAAAGGTGATGGAAGCCCTAGTGAAGAGAAACAAAGAGTCTGAAAAGTGGGTGGAGGCATGTCCGAGCAGAGTACGACATTCCAGGTACTAAACCAGAGTACCCTTAAGCACACTGGTCAACCGCCGAAGAGGGTTGACGAAGGTGTTCGGGAAAGAGAGGGTAGGCCAAGGGGCCAAGGTGAAATGGAGATTTCTGAGAGATGGGGCTGGACCCGAAGTCTAGGCATTCATGTTGTCCTACATATCCCACGAGGATGGGAATCAAGCCACACGTAGTTCTTGAAAATACCTGGGGGAAGGATACCCTAACGAGGAAGTGTATGACGTGGTGAGTAACCTGATGTGAAGGAGGACAAAATCCCACACCACACCGCACAATCCCATAAGAGAGAACTTGGGCTAGGGGCCCGAAAAGGCCAAGGGGCCTTGGTCAAGAAGGACTGACCAGCTTGCAGTTTAATGTCATGCCGTGAGGATGAGGAGGGGATTAGGATACCCCAAACAAGGGAGGTTTACGGCATGGCGAATAACCTGACTTGGATGAGGACATAATCTCGTACCACACCGCAAAATACCATGAGAGAGAACTTGGGCCAGGGGCCTGAAAAAGGCCAAGGGGCCTGAAAAAGGCCAAGGGGCCTTGGTCAAGAAGGCCTGGCCAGCTTGCAGTTTAACATCATGTAGTGAGACGAGGAGGGTAGTAGGATACCCCAAACAAGGGAGGTGTACGGCACAATGAATAAACTAACATGGATGAGGACATAATCCCATACCACGTTGTATAATCCTAGAAGTGAGAACCTGGTCCAGGACCTGAAAGGCCAAGGGGCCTTACAGTTGGCATCTCCTAGAGGGAGTTCATCACTTGGATATACAGCGGGGCAGAATGAACTACTATACTCAACATTTGGGACCCCTTGGGGTGGACCTAATGATCTAGGACAGCTGTTGACCATGTTCGAAACACGGCGTCAGGAGAAACAAATGAGCATCGACCATTAACCATATTCGAAACGCAGGATTTGTATCAATTTGTTGCTCGACATCCTAGAGGGAGTTGGCCCGAAGTTGTAAGAGAGATCCCTTAGGCCTAGCATTCATACCATTCAGGGGCCCTTTCGGATGGAGAAGGTGACGAAATCCCAGTCAAGGAACGGGAGAAGCATATCTGTACCCATCTCTCTATGAGGAAAACATCTCTTGGGAGCGGGACGTACGGACGGATCGAGGTTAGCTTGACACGAATTGGGGGAAAAGTGCACCCTCTCCATACATCTTAACCCAGGGGAAGATTCTGGCGCCTGGGGCTGGGCCAACAAGTGAAATGTCTGGGCGTTCCTATGTATCCCATAAGGATGGGAATCAAGTCACACATAGTTCTTGAAAGCCACACAGTTTAAGGTCGTGCGGCAAAGACATAGAAGGATATAAGAATAGGGGCGATCACATGGTGTGAACCTTGTAATCCTTGTATGAGTGGGGCTAAGGAAGCCTACACCATATCATACGAGGATACTCTGAGAGAACTATACCCAGGGGGGATAGTTGAAAGAGAATAATTTAGGGCTAGTCTTGAAACGAGAAATATGAGTGTTCCTACGTATCCCACAAGGATGGGAATCAAGCCACACGTAGTTCTCTAGATGCAGTTTAATGTCATGTAGGATGATGCACAGTTTAATGTCCTATAGTACCAGACAGTTTAAGGTCATGCAGGACTGTTGTGTAGTTTAGGGTCTGTCCGACCATTCAGTTTAAGGTCGTGTAGGACCATGAAGTTTAAGGTCGTGGAGGACCATGCAGTTTAAGGTCGTGCAGGACCATGCAGTTTAAGGTCCTGTTGGACCATGCAGTTTAAGGTCGTACAAGACCATGCAGTTTAAGGTCCTGTAGGACCATGCAGTTTAAGGTCGTACAAGACCATGTAGTTTAAGGTCATGCAGGACCATGCAGTTTAAGGTCATACAGGACCATGCAGTTTAAGGTCGTGCAGGACCATGCAGTTTAAGGTCGTGTAGGACCATGCAGTTTAAGGTTGTGCAAGACCATGCAGTTTAAGGTTGTGCAGGACCATGTAGTTTAAGGTCGTGCAAGACCATCCATTTTAAGGTCATGTAGGACCGTAGGGATTAGTCAAAGTATTTATTGAGGAATTTGGCATTGGTGGGAGGCATTATGCGCTCACCATCCCTGGTAGCCAAGGAATACGCTCCATTAGATTAAACCTTGTGAATGATGTAAGGTCCTTCCCATTTGGGCTCCAACTTGGGAGGTTTCCTACCGGGGATCATTAGCGCTCGTAGGGCCAATACCAGGTCTCCTTGCAGGAAAGAGTTGAGGCAGACCTTCTTGTTTAAGGCTCTAGATATCTTATTCTGATGCCTTTCGAGATTGTGCAGGGCATGGAACATACTCTCGTCGAGTGCTTCCAATTCAGCTAGATGGATTTCAGGCACCTTATCTGGCGCTTACTGGTCATAGACTGCAGTGTGTAACGATGGCAGCTAGATCTCGATGGGCAGGATGGCCTCCAACCCATACACCAGGGAATATGGGGTCACCTGTGTGGAATTACGAGTTGTCATCCGATAAACCCAGAGGGAGTTGGGGAGCTCGTCCGGACAACTCTTCTTTTTCTGGAAAACCATTTTATGCAAAATATTAGAGAGGGTTTTGGTGAATGCCTCGATCTACCCGTTTGCGTGTGTGTGATAGTGGGAGGTATGGTTGGAGTGAATGTTGTACTTAGCGTACAGTTTCTTCAACTCAGCTGCTCGGAAGTTGGTTCTGTTATTGGTGAGGACATCGTGAGGGACTCCAAATCGGTAGATGATGTTGGATCTAAAAAAATCGACAATGGATCGAGCCTTTACTTCCTTGAGTGGTACTTCTTCTACCCATTTGGAGAATAAATCCATAGCGGCCAGGATAAACCTGCACTGGCGAGCTATCACCAGTGGGTAGGGTCCCATGACATCGAGTCCCTATACCGCAAATGGACAAGAGTACATGGTGGAGTAGAGGGGTTCTGGCAGTCGATGCAGGAATTTAGCATGCACTTGCCATGCGTGACATCTCTTGGAAAACTCAATACAATCGTGGATCATAGAGGGCTAGAAGTACCCCAGCCTCCGGATCTGATGGGACAGCTTCAGCCCAGCCTGTTGGGCTCCGCATGAATGGGAATAAACCTCTTGCATGACCTGAGGAACCTCGACTCCTTGAATGCAACGGAGGAGAACACCATCAAAACCGCGCTTATAAAGGATTTTCTCAAGTATGGGACCACTCTGGAGGGTAAACTGCAGCGTGCGGTGTTGGATTCTCTCGCGCTCGGCCCGATCAGCCAGGAGGCAACCATTTTGTAGATACTCGACAAAAGGTTTTCTCTAGTCGGGAGTCGTTTCGATCATTGGATCTGACAAACCTGGGGCTCCTGACATGGAGGGTCCAGCGGTAAGATGGATCACTCTCAGGCCGTCATCATCCTCTGGGATGATGGGGGAAATAACTCTCTGGTGTGCCACATGTATAATCATATCATCCTGCTCGGGTTCTGCAAGTGAGACAGCTAAGCCGGACAAAGCATACGCTCGACCATTCTATGACCGAGGGACATGGTTAACCTCTGGTCGAGAAGGTAATTGGGCCATTAGATGGAGGTTGCACTCCAAAAATGGCACGAGCTCTGGCTTCTTGACAATATAGTCACCCTTGAATTGCTTTATGACTAGCTCGGAATCTCGTTTCACATGAAAATGGGGTACAGAGATCTTGAGGGCCAGCTCAAGGCTAGTGATGAGAGCCTGATACTCTGCTTCATTGTTGGTGTAGCCTTCTGACAATAGGAATGAGTATGGCAGAACGGATTTCACTGAGGTAATGAAGATGATACCCAGGACCACTCTGTTAATCCTAGGATCGTTGAGCCTCCAACCGGTGGGACTCAGGGAGGCACCGTCGAAGTACATTTTCCAACATGGGATGACATGGTCTACCGAGAGGATTGCCTCATCGGGAAATTCCTAGTCCACATACTGGTCCACGGAGGTTGGATGGGCAGCTAGGAAGTCTGCCAACGCTTTCCCCTTGATAGTCTTCTAAGGCACGAACCTGATGTCAAACTGATGGAGAACTACCGCCCACCGTGCTAGTCGGACAGTCAATATGGGGCGGTTCAGGATGTACTTTAGCGGTTCCACCTGGGAGACCAACTATACCTCGTGGTGTTGTAGGTAATGTCGCAACTTCTTTACAGCAAATACGATCTCAAGGCAGATCTTCTCGATAGGGGAGTATCTGGTCTCCGTATCGAGGAGCATGCGACTGAGGTAGTAGAGGCTATTCTCTGTCCCATCATTATTTTTCTAGGAAAGCAGAGCGCGAAGAGATCGATCCAGAGCAGTGACATAGAGTATCAGTAGCTTTCCGGAGATGGGTGCCATTAGGACCGGAGGCTGGAGAAGATATTGCTTGACTTCCTCGAACGCGGTCTAACGCTCTTCATCCCATTCATAGGTGGTTCCCTTCTTCATGATCCGAGAAAAAGGCTTACACTTTCTATCCAGGTTCGCGATGAACCGACGTATGTAGGCTGAGTGGCCTTGAAAACCTCTAAGCTCTCAAATATTGCTCAGGGGAGTCATCTAGATGATGTCCTGGATCTTCTCGGGGTTGATCTCTATGCCTCGGTACCTAACAACAATGCCAAGAAACTTCCAGGAAGTGACCCTGAAGGCACACTTCAACGAGTTTATCTTCAGGTGGTGGTAACAGAGGAAATCGAACACTTTCTCAAGGTCCTTGAGATGGTCCTTGTGCTGGCGAGATTTGACCACCAGATCGTCCACATAGAATTCCACCAATGTTCCCAGGATTAGCTTGAATATGCGATGCATGGCCCACTGATAGGTGGCACCTGCATTTTTTAGGCCGAAGGGCATAACCTGGTAACAGAAAGTACCTTGGGGGCCCTGAAAGTTGTAGACTCCTCATCTTCGGGGGACATTCAGATTTGGTTGTACCTAGAGTACCCATCCATGAAGGTGAGGGCTTGGAACCTAGCTGTAGCATCCATCAACAATTTTTTCACTGGAAGGTGAAAATCATCCTTCAGACTGTGGCGGTTGAGATCGTGGAAGTCGATACAAACTCTGATCTGCCCGTTCTTCTTTCTGACTGGCACAATGTTGGATAGCCACTTGGGGTACTGGACTTCCTTGATGAAGTTAGCTCTGATGATCTTGTCAACTTCAGCTTCAACCATAGAACCTTGAGAAGGGTTCATCTTTTTGGGAGGCTTCTTGAACCCGCGATGGTTTTTTGGGAGACCAAGGCGGTGGATGGCTACCTAGGGATATAGCTCTAGAATCTCATCGTAACTCTAGGAAAACACATCACGGTTCTTCTTAAGGAAGTTCGCATATCGCTGCTGCTCCTCAAGGGACATGGTGGCACCGATCAATGTGGGCCTCGGATCTGCCTCACTACCAAGGTTCACCTTCACTAGTTCATCGACCTTGGTAGAGATGCCTTATTCAAAGTAAGGGGGAGCATCTTCTAAATCCTCTTCTTCGCTTGCAGAGGAGGTATTCCCTGCGGGTGAGGCTTCCCCTCGATCAGAGGAACCTGACAGGAGGCTGGTACCAGCCTGGACAGTAGTGGACAGTGCATCAGGAGATTCATGTGCCACTGAAACCATGGAGATGAAGGTAGTTGATCCAATCCCATCTTGCCTTCAGCCTAGAGGGCCACACTTGATGATATCAAAGCAGTAGTGGCGCGTTGGCTTGAGCCGGTTAATTCCATCCTGGTGGAATAAACATGTATGTCATACCTCTGTTGCTATGGGGTGGACATCCCGATACCGTATAGGGGTAGGAGGTTCCGGGATCACCTGAGCCTGGTTGGTGTAGGAGTACGAGGTGATTTTTCACCGTCACTTGGACCTGGGAATATGCCTCCCTCTCGTACCCGAAATGACAAATCATTGCCCCATGTCTGGGGTCGTGGCCTCCAATCGATTTATTGGGAAGACATAGGCGTCATCCAGACCTATCCAGGGGTCAATTGTGACCGGGGAGGGCTCAATCTCACTTTCCGGAACCTTCTTATCCTTTCTTTTGTAATAGTTAGCATCCAGATAACTAGATTCACAAGAGGAAAAAGGAGATGCATCACCTTGGAGTATGCCTACTCAACCATTAAGGGAGTATTTGATTCATTGGTGATACGATGAAGGGATTGCTGCATGTAGGTGGAGCCATGGCCTGCCCATCATTGCGTTGTACATGGTGTCCTGGGAGACAACCATGAATTTGGTACTAGCAACTAGGCCATTGAACTGGGTCTTCAAATGGATCTTTCTGACTGGGGTCTACTCGGTCTTGTCGTACCCTTGGATTCATAGGTTGGAGGGAGTTAAATCATCCTCAGAGAAACCTAGCTTCTGCAGTGTCCAAGTCAGGATTAGGTTAATCCTAGAGCCCATGTCAACAAGACAGAGGAGGAATTCCACACCATTAAACTGACCAATGATTTAAAATGGATGAATGTGTCCATGTATGGGAGGGTCTTCATCTTCACCAGATAACGAGATAACTTCCTGACATTTGGCGTTTTCAATTGCCTCAGCATGCAAGGCTTCTGCAGCTGCTACCTCTGTCTCAAACTGGAGGGGACTCCTTAGGGCTTCGGTGAGCGCCTCACGCATGTCTGAAGACAGGAAAGGACACTCAATGATAGAGAGCCTTCCAAGAATACCGGAAAGATGTTTGAGGACATCTTACTTCATTGCCAAGCGCAAACTTCTGCTTACAGGAGGCCGCTCTGCAATTGGAGGCACGACGGGCTCTGCTGGCTGAGCCGACGGCTGGCTAGTGCTAGGCACGTCCCATTGCTCACTTGTCGAGGACTAAAGAGTAGATGTCGGATGAGGACTAGACAATTGAGATTGGCCTATAGTAGGGCGAGACTGGACATGGTGTGGACAAGGTAGCTCTGCCTGATCTAGTAGCACGAACGGCGGTGGAGGTAGATCCGGAGACACCAGATGAGGAGGATGTGTGTGCTGAGCTCTGCGCTGGGCCTGCTGTCTGGTTTCAGTGGCATGCACGGCCTGGCTAAAAGCGCCATATAAAATTCCTTGACGACCCATATGGTCTCGGATCCACCGACGTTAGCTTCGGCTGGGGACGTTGGGGAGGTTCCCCTGGCGTTCCCCTTCGTCGAGAGTCATATAGGGGTTTACCAACTCCACGGTATTAACTGAAGTGTACCCTTGACTGTCACTTGACGAATCATCCACCACTGGGTGGATTCTGAGAGGGATCCCCATCTTAGGGGGCATGAAGTTGCCAAAAGTGAGAGATGATGACGATATTGGTGGAGCGCGCTGCTTCTTCTTGCGCTATCAATGCTTGATCTTCTGGGAAGAGGTCGGCTAAGATGATGATGCAGAGGTTCTAGTCGCAGCTTCTGAAGGCTTCGGCTGATTCAGGAATTCCCAAATAATACCATGGGCATGGGCGACTCTTCTACAGGCCATCCAGTCGTCGTACTTCTGGGATCCGCAGCTGGGAACCTGCTGCCACTCACCTTCGTCATCGCTACTGCTTTCTGACCTGACAAAGACACCCGCCACTTGTGCTGAGGTCGGGCCCAGCCTGACTATGTTGTTATCGACCTGGTCTTGGATCCAGTTTTTAAACACATAGAACTGCTTGAGGGTGTGCCCTAAAATCCGATGATAGGGGCAATAGTTGGGGCGATTGGTGAGATTCGCCTCTGTCGGCCTTCTGCAATCAGGTAAGCGCACGATCCCCTGCTCTAGGGCACTACGGAAGTAACCGGGGACCTGATCCTCGTTAAATGAGTAATTCTGGTGTCTTTTCTCCAGATAGGGGGCTCGGGGAGCCTGGCCCTGACGAGGGGCCGGAGGAGCCTTCCGAGGAGGTGGAGCCTGATTATCTCACCTAGGCAGCGGTGGCGCATTGCGCGGGGGAACCTGCCGATTCTGAGGGGGTCGCTTCTAGGCAGGAGGTTGTGCCTGAGGTGGAGGGCCTCTGTGAGGTTTCAGAGTCGGTGCTACTGGTAGCAAGTCTAGCTGCCTGCGGGCTTCTATTTGGGCCACCGCGGCAGGATCGGCTCTGGCATCCCTCCTTGCGGGGATCCCAGGGGGCAGCTGACGTGCCAGACTAGCCTGCTGTAGAGCTTCCTCGAGGTGCTAGGCTTTATCGGAGAAGTCTCGGAACCCTCTGGGATAGTTCTGAGTGATTAGGGAAGGAACATGTTCTGTTTTGACATTCCCCAAACACATTGTTAGTAATTGCTCTTGATTCAGTGGCATGTCGAGAAAGTATGTGAGCCCCTTCCATCGGGCTATGAAGTCTGCGACTCGCTCATCGGGTCTTTGTTTTCACCTGAAGAGGTCTATGATGCCGGTCTTTCACGTGGTGGAGCTAAACTGGTATAGGAATTGTAGGCGAAGATCCTCCCAGCTTGTCACCGATCCTATGGGGAGCTGGTTGTACCAGATAAACATAGGGCCTTCCAATGTCTACACAAAACACCAGAGTTTGGCGGGTTCCTCCTATGCTGGATTCCCCATCATGGGGCCACACCTGAAGGAAAAGTGGGCCAGGTTCTGTGGCGGGTCCCCTGTCCCGTTAAAGGGAAATAAAGTGGGATTTCTAAAACCCAGGGGTGCAGGCATATCATCCACCCACGCTGGATACGGCTTACCATCTGGTGGGACTTCCACCTTCCGCATTTCCAACGCCTCGAGGCAGGTGATGAGTGCCGCCATCGGATCGTCTGTGCGGGGGTCCCTGTCTTTGCTGGGATCCCTAACCACGAGTGCGTTTTCGGGCTCTTCGACATGGTAGATGGGTTCAACGGCTCGTGGAGCGACTGGTGGAGCGGCCTGAGGGGCAGTGGGGGAACTCGGGCTGGATTCCTCAGATTTCCGCGCTGTTCAGGAGGTTTTTTTGAGACGTATCGTGCCCTCTTTCTGTGAGTTCCGGCTTCAACCCTATCTGCGAGAGTGGTATGATCAGGGTTTCCTGGAGGAATCTCACCAGGAGGGAGTTGTTCCTGCCCCTTCTTCCTCGGCCTAGGATTTCCATAGTCGGGTCGTCGCTCTATAGCAAGTTCGGCCAGGAGTTCGTCGACCATCCTCTTCAGTTCAGCAAGTTGCTGGTGCAACACAGTCTTCTTGGGGTCTTCCTCCATCTTCTATACTAAAGAGGATAAGTCGGAGTGCTTGACAGCTCCGACATGCTCTTTACCCTTGTCGACATTTCGGCTGAGCACCAACGACTCGGTTGGTGCCGGGAGACCTAGGAGGTTCCTCTGCTGATGGGTAATCCGCCCTGATGGGTCCAACATGTAGGATCAAAATAATGATGTAGATGCTCAATATACAAGAGGGGGGGTGAATTTTACACTTTAAAAATTCCTTTGGAACCTTTAAAGTTAGTTACGAATAACTATGTTTTCCTTAAGAAAAGGAAAGGGTTAAGTTTAACAAAGTTAAACTAAGCAAATTCACAACACCTATAATACCAAATGAAAACTTGGAATAACGAATGAAGTTATAAACTTCAAGTCCTATGAACTTTATTATAACTGGAAAGAGATTCCGAAAGTAGGTTCCATAAATATGGTTATGGAAATTGAAACTTAACAAAATATTACAATATGAGATTCTACCTTAAAGCGTATGGAATCTAAATGAAACAGAGTACAAGTAAGGAAGTATAGGAAAGTTATAATTTCCTTATAATACAAAATGCAGCGGAAACAAACAAGTAGTAAAACTACAAGTAACAAGATATAAGTCATTTAACCCAAAGAGAACGGTATCCAACAACCTTGGATAAAGGTCCCTTGATTTATACTTTCAAGCAAGTCTGTCTTACCCACACCAGGGTAAGCCCTCGATACGAAGATCAGAGTCTCTGTCTTGTTATCCCCGCAAGCCCTCAACATCAAGGTAGTTGGAAACCTCTGTCTTCCTCAGCAAGGAAGCCCTCAACTTCAAGGTAGTCGGCACCTCTGTCTTCCTATCCCCAGAAGTCCTCGAATGTGATCACCAACATTCGGAGTCGCACGAAGCAAAAACTGAACGAGCTGTTCAGTACGCACAAGGCATGAAAAGCTTTCTCCCTCTAGAAATCACCTTAGCAGCGTGTGGTCTCTAGATCGATCAAATTCTATATATGTATCTACTGAGCTCTTTCAAATGATCTCCTATTTATAGACAAGGTCGGCCTCCTTTCCAACGGTCATATTTTCCTTAAAAATCGGAGGGACCTGTACACATGTAACTTAACCAATGGTTAGTTTATAACAGAATAGATGACATCGTTTTATAACAAAACAAGTGTAACAGAATGTACGACATCATTTTAAGTCTTAACTAAAAAGTTTGAAGCGAAGATTCGGAGTGAAGATTCGGAGTGTAATAAAAATATTAAAGAGTAGACAAATTATAAAAGCGTAACCAAAATGAAAGTTCGGAGTCTAACCAAAAATAATTTTCGGAGTCTAAAGAAATTCGGAGTGAATAAAACAAAGATGATCAGATTCTATTTAATAGGTGAATTCGGAATGAGAATTTGGAATGAGAATTCGTCATCAGAATTCGTAATGAGAATTCGTCATCAGAATTCGTAATGAGAATTTTTCATCAGAATTCGTAATGAGAATTCGTCATCAGAATTCGTAATGAGAATATGATGTCGAACTTTGTAAGGATTCGTATCCAGAATTCGGAGTAGAACTTAATCAGATTTCATATCCGGAATTCGGAATGAAACTTTATTATAGTTATCATCTGAAATTCGGAGTGAAACTTTATTACAGTTCTCATCCAGAATTCAGATCCTAAAACAGAATGCTTCATATCAAAGTTTCAAAAAATTCTGAGAATATAGAAATGAATCTGAATCTTATACTTAAGAAATATATGGATTAAAATATGATAAGGATAATTTTTCTTACAAAAGCAGTTATCCTTATAAAATCAATTTTCCTTATAAAATCAATTTTCCTTATAAAAGCGATTTTCCTTATAAGAGCAATTTTCCTAAAGATAAGGTGTTTGTGATTTTCAAAACAAGAAGGAATAGAAAATTCATAGGGAAAACCTTATTGAATCAACAATCTCCCCCTTTTTGGAAAGTACAAACATCCTTACGAAAAATAAATTATAAGAAGAAAGAAAACATTAAGGCTTATCTCCCTTTTCTTTAAGGATATTGATGAATACGACTAACTCCCCCTTAGGCTTTGAAACTCTAAGGATCGTATTCTAGATTTCCGGAATGATATTTCATTAAGAATAAGAAAGTCTTCTTTAATGAAAAACTCCCCCTTAGATAAACTCTATTCTAGTTGATTTTCTTTCTCACCCTTTGTTAATAATCTTTTTCACCCTTTATTAGGGTTATTTTCCTTCTCCCCCTTTGTGATTTTCAAAAAGAATTCAAGGGAATGGAAAATATAACAAGGTACCTGAAAAATTTGTAGCAACAATAAAAGAAACAAGCAAGCACAATTTTCATTAAGTTGGAAAGCTCAACAACAAAGAATATTAGATACAACAAAAGATCGGATCTGTCTATTTTGGATCTTTTTCCTTCGCCATGAGACCCTTAAAAATAGTCTTTATCTTCTTCAAGTCTTTATGGTCTTCCTCAGCTTGCTTCTCTAACACAAAAATTCTTGCACATTGAGCTTCAATATTTTCTTCCTGGGCTTGAAGCTTTTCTTCCTGAGTTTTAATATTTTCTTCCTGAGCATTCAATTTTTCTTCAAACTCAATCCGATGATCCCTTTCATACTTCCAGTTTTGAGAAACAGAATTTAGATTCCCATTCAAATATCTGACTTCTTGAATCCAGAAATTATTTTCATCTGTCAACGTTTCTTCAAAGGATGAAGTAAGCTCATTTATCTTCTTGTCTTCTGTATCAAAGGAATCCTTCACATTGTCTTGGAATTCATCAAAGAGCCTCATCTCTTCTACAGTCTTCCTCGACCATCTAGTCATCATCTTGCAAGATATTTTGTGGGCTTCATAGCCGACAAAGAAAGTTTTGAACTAAGCCTCTATCTCAACACATTTGACCATAACCATGGATACAGAGTGTCTTTTCTGATTCAAAGCATGTTGGAGCATCTGGCATCTTGAATCAATACTTGAGAAAGTCGGAATAGTACCTACCAACTTCTTTAACGATTGAACAACAAAGTCATTCCCCAACGAAGATGACTCCGAATCCGAAACTTTTCTTGGAGAATTTTCTTCTTAAAAATTCTCAACTTTATTTTTAGAAGAATCACCAACTTCCCTTTTCTTTACAACCACTGAGCTCGGGGTATCAACAACAAGTTTTTTTCCCTTGTCCTTTTTCAGAATGGATTCCTGTTCCGGAGTTCTCTTTTCACTGTCAGACACTTGAACAACATTGTCTTCCTCATCATCAACTTTCTGAGCACCAACCTCTACATTCTCCATTTGAGCAATATCATGTAGAAGTTGTTCTTCCTATGCATGATAAGCTACTTCTTCTTCTCCTTTCTCCTCATCCATCGCTGGAGTGACTAACTTAGAAGACTCAGCTTTTGAGGTTCGTAGCGACAAATATTCCGAAGGAGTCCCCTTATAATCATCTACTTGCTTTAAAACATCTCCAGTTTCACCACTTCCTTCAGCAACAACTTCTTCTTCTTCCACTTGCTCAACCTGCTATACTTCCTCAACATGCTTAGCAAATGCCTCTTCCAGAGCAACAAAATTTCTTCCTGGAGTCTTAGGTAGAGATTATAGAGAAAAAGATCTCAGAACAGGAATGTTCGCTGAAACCATCTCATTAAACTTCAATAAAGCCTGAGCTACCTCAGCTTCAGACATATTCTTCTTAAGATTCTTTTATTTCACTTGTTTTTCTAGCTCATCTGCAGTTATTTCCTTCATGGTCTTAGCCTCCGCAGGATCCAAGCCAAACTGAGGCTCCCCTTGTACTCTCTTCTCTTTGATTTCCCTCTATTTAGCAACTACCTCATCAGGGTAAGATTTCTTCTTCTTCGGTTTTGGAGGTGCAGAATGAACTTCCTTAGATTTGGGATTCTCTACTTCACCTTCAACTTCTTTCATCTTTCTCTTCCTCACTGTCTTAGAGGATTCAGGTTCAGCCACTTTCGGAACCGTTTCTTCTTGAGCAAGTAAATCAATAAACTGACCAGTCTTCTTGTCGAAGGCTACATCCATCCTTTTTAGAGTACCATCAATCACCAACATAATCTTGCAAACTCTTGGCTTAGACTTGCAAGCCTCCTTGAAAGACTCAAGGCACTGGACTATCAACTTTGAGAGGATTGCTGGATACATTAAGATCTGAGCTCTCAAATTCTGTTTCTTAACATTCTCAAGGGTAATAAGAATGTGTTTTATCAGATTAAACTTCCTCAGATTTATCAGAAAATCTAGGATGTAGATCTCACTCTTCTTTAAACTATATTTTTCACCCTTTCTCGGTACGATAAGGCCTTGTACCCATAACTCTAGAATCCGGAAATTTGTAGACAGAGAAGAAATCTTTGGAGCATTATCATCTGACAGTCCGAGAGTTTCCAAAGCTTTTTCCTTGTCGAAGCTTCCCTTTGAATCCGGAAAAACATGAGAAATAAACTCAGCTTCTCCTTCATTGTTCAGCCCTACCAAGCTGGCTGCCATGGCATAAGAAAGCTTATAAGTCTTACCGTAATACTTAAAAGATAATTTGGCCCTGCCATCTTCCTTATAGAAGGAAATTGTCTCATAGAATTCTATAAGTAAATCTGAAAATACTTCATCTTGATTCCCAGGCTTAGACACAGCAACATCTTCCCATCCATTAAGATTAATGTTCTTGGATATAATAGAATCATACTTGTTGAAGAAATCAGGATGAACCAACCTTTCTCTATATACTAACCACTTCGAAATCATCTTAGAGGAAGACATGTCTTGAGAAGCTACTTCCACAGACATTCGGATCTGAAGACCTCTGAGAAGTTCGGAACGGAGAAAGCTGAAGTTCGGAACGGTCTTAAAACAGAGAGGTAGAACTTCGGGACGCTGGAGCTTGAAAACCGATGTGGGACAACCATTTGGGGTCCCCTTTATATAGGTAATGAGAAGAAGGTTCAACTTCTACTGTTGATCGAACGTTTGTGACAAGCTGAGATCAGATCTGACGGTTGAAAAAAATTCTCAAGAAAACTTGAATCTGGTCTTTTGAGGTTTTTATTAAATCAAATATTTAAGAAAATTATAATCCAAAAACAAAATATCAGAAAATTCCAGTAAGTAAAGTATGATTACGAAAACATGAGTAAGGAAATCATACCTTTCGGATTGTCTTAGGAGGATTATTCGTAATGGGTAATAATAATAAAAACTACAAAAAATCTTTACTACGAAAAGACATAGTTCGAAAAACTCACTACGAAAAACAAACTCAGTACAGAAAACTCAGTATGGAATTTTCATTACAAGAAATTGAAAAACGAAAAGCTCATTCTGAAAACCTCAGTACGAAAATCTCGTTATGGAAATACCAGTACGAAATTTTCCATTCCGGAAGTTTTCAATAGGAAAATTTCCATTCTAGAAGTTTTCTATACGAGAATATCCATTCTGGAAATTTTCTGTTCGGGAAATTTCCATACCGTAAATTTAGTTCTGAAAAGTTTGAAAACAAACTTTGAAAAACTTAGTTACTCTAACAAACAAATGTACTCCCCCTATGAAAAGGAGTTTATTACTGTAAGGAGATTTTTTTTCAACAGAAAGTTAATTAAGAAAGATTACCTTACGGTTATCATTCCTAACTTATGTTTAATGTATTCAAATCAATCAGTAGGCAAAGATTTTGTGAAAATATCAGCAAGTTGATCTTGCATTCTGAAAAATTAAATAATGATATATCCTTTTAGTGTGTGATCTCTAAGAAAGTGATGCCTAATATCTATGTGTTTTTCACGACAGTGATGTGCGGGGTTTTTACTTAGGGAAATGGCACTTGTGTTATCACACAAAATTTTAGTTTTAGTAAAACTCAAGCCATAGTCTGTGAGTGTGTGTTGCATCCACAACACTTGAGCACAACAACTTCCAGCGGCTACATATTCAGCTTCAGCAGTGGAGAGTGCTACAGAATATTGCTTCCTGCAAGACCAAGAAACTAATGAATCTCATAAGAAATGGCAAGTTCCAGATGTACTTTTTCTATCCATTCTACATCCACCAAATTCAGCATCAGAAAATCTTTTTAGAACAAAATAATTTTCAGAAGTATAAAATAATCCTAGATCCATGGTTCCCTTAAGGTAGCGAAAAATTATTTTTACTGCCTTTAAATGAGATTCCTTAGGATTGGATTGATATCTTGCACATAAGCATACTGAGAACATTATGTCTGGTCAACTAGCTGTTAAGTAAAGTAAACTTCCTATCATACCTCTAAAATATGTTTGATCTACTGGTTTCCCAGCTTCATCAAGATCTAAAGAGTTTGAGGTACCAATGGGAGTACTTATACTCTTAGTGTTGTCATAACCATAATTTTTGAGAAGATATTTAATATAATTTTGTTGAGATATATAGATTCCTTCTAGTTTTTGAGAAATTTGAAAACCAAGGAAAAAAGTTAATTCACCCATCATACTCATTTCAAACTCAGATTTCATTAGACTTGCCAAAGAGTCGGTTAAAGATTGCTGAGTTGAACCAAATATGATGTCATCAACAAAAATTTGAACAGTCAAAACATTTTTCTTATCTTTATTTATAAAAAGGGTTGGATCTGCATTTCCCTTAACATAGTTATTTTGAAGCAAAAATCCAGTGAGTCTATCATACCATGCTCGTGGGGCTTGTTTAAGACCATACAAAGATTTGGTAAGTCTAAAAACATAATCAGGATGTTTTGTATCTTCAAATACAGGAGGCTGTTCAACAAAAAAATCCTCTTGAACATAACCGTTAAGAAAAGAACATTTCACATCCATTTGAAAATGTTTAAAATTAAAGAATGCTGCAAAGGTAAGTAGAATACGGATAGATTCAAGTCTATCTATAAGAGCATAGGTTTCTTCATAGTCTATTCCCTCTCACTGATTATAGCCTTTAGCAACAAGTCTAGCTTTATTTCATACTATGACTCCATTTTCATCACATTTATTTCTGAAAACCCATTTTACTCCAATAAAAGAAGTTTCCTTAGGTCTTTCAACCAAATTCCAGACTTTATTCCTTTCAAATTCATTTAGTTCATCTTGCATGGATTTGATCCAATCATCATCACCTAAATCATCATCAGTGCTTTTGGGTTCTAATTGGGAAAGAAATTCTATATGTTATACTTCATTTCTTAAGGAACTTCTAGTCCTTACAGGTTTATTTACATCACCAATGATGCTATCACTGGGATGATTCTTAAGAAACACCTGATTTGGGTTTTGAAAATCCTGTTCATCAACATAGGGTAGAAAGTCTTCCGGGGTAAATGTTTCAGAATTATCTTCTTGAACATTATCCTTATCAGAAGGTTCTTCTGTCGAAGGTTGACAATCAGTTTTTGAAAACACATCCGAGGATGTAGGCTGGGATGGTTTAAAAACAAAAGGATTAGACTCATCAAATTTTACATGTACTGTTTCTTCAATAGTACAAGTATTTTTATTAAAAACTCTATAAGCCTTAGAATTTGTGTAATAACCTAAGAAAATTCCTTCATCAGATTTTAGTGCGAATTTATGTAGGTTATCTTTAGTATTCAAAATGAATACTTTGCATCCAAAAACCTTGAAGTAGGATAGTCTTGGTTTTCTACCATTCCATAACTCATAAGGGGTTTTATTAAGAAAAGGTCTAATCAAAACTCGATTTATAGTATAGCAAGAAGTACTTATAGCTTCATCCCAGAAATGTCTAGCTATAGAATATTCACTCAACATGGTTCTAGTTATCTCTTGAAGAATTCTATTTCTTCTCTCAACTACACCATTTTTTTTTGAGGAGTTCTAGGTGCTGAAAAATTTTGAGTAATACCTTTTCTACTACAAAAAGTTTCAAAATCAGAATTTTGAAATTCTCCTCCATGATCACTATGAATAGTTTTCAATGGAAGGTTTTTCTCATTTTTAACTTGAGCTCTAAAACTTTTGGAATAAGAAAAAGCTTCAGACTTTCTTGCTAGAAAATAAACCCAAGTAAATCTAGTGTAATCATCAACTAGAACAAACACATAGTATTTGTCTCAAATACTTCCAGTTTGTGTTGGACCAAAAAGATCCATGTGCACTAACTGTAATGCATCAGTTGTTGAGACTTCACCAATTGATTTAAAACTAGATTTATGTTGCTTTCCATATTGACAAGGATCGCAAACTTTAGAAGAATCAACTCTAAGCACTGGTAGATCCTTAACTAGTTTCTTCTTAGAGAGTTTACATAGGTTTCTAAGGTTACAGTGACCTAGTCTTCTATGCCATAACCAGGAATGATCTTACATTGCACTTATGCAAGGTAAATCTTGGCTCCTGAGGTCTTCTAGGTTAAAAGTGTAAACATTCTCTTGCCTATTGTATGAGAGAATAAATTCTTCCTTGGAATTATGAACTAAGCACTTATCATTCCTAAAATTCACAAGGTAACCTTCATCACATAACTGACTTATGCTAATGAGGTTGTGCTTAAGACCCTTAACAAAAAGAACATTTGAAATCAAAGTTTTTCCTAAAAAGAACAATATTACCAATACCAACAATCTCTCCCTTAGCATTGTCTCTGAAAGTTACCTTTCCTCCTTTCGTTTTGATAATCTTTTCAAAATAGCTTTTTTTACTAGTCATGTGCCGGGAACATCCACTATCCATGTACCATGTATTGTTGCTGGTACACTCTTTATTTTCCTGAAATCAATAAGAGAATTAAAATTTCAGAATCCAAACTTGTTTGGATCCGAGATTACCAGATAAGAAAATTTTAGGAACCCACATCTTCTTGTAAAAGTAAGCTTTGTGAAATCCTAAGGATTGGGTTTTATTTAAGGAACAATTCATTGCCCAGTGACCACCACATTGACACTTGGTACAAAATGGGGAACATTGAGGAACAAAATAATTGTTACTAAAAAATGGTTTTTCATGGGTATAACCAAATCCGGATTTATTTCTTAAAGGTCGTATTTGGGAATACATTTTATCAAATTTTTCCATTACCATGGGTAAAGTTTGATAAAAAATTCTTTAAGGAAAAACATTCAGACTTGAGTTTTATAACCAAGTTTTTATCCTCAAAATCATTTGTTTTAGAACTAGATCTAGGCTCGAAAACATTTTTCTTAGAAATTACTTTTTTGAACTCTTTAGAAAGTTGGTTCTTCTCAGAACTCACTTCTTCAAGATTTTTTGAAATACTTTCAAAATCAGCATTTTTCTTATCAAGATCTTTAGAAAGATATGATATCTCTTTTTTAAGAATAGAATTCCTAGATTTTGCCTTATCATGTTTCTTATTGAGTTTAGAGTTCTCAATTTCGAGATGTTTAGCAAACCTATAGACTTCTTCATAAGTAGGTAATGTATTTTCTTCATCAGAAGAGGAATCTTCATCAGAAGAGTTATAATACTTACTAATATTGGAATTTAAAGAAACATTGGTCAATGATTCAGCATTTCGTACCTTAGCCATAAAACAATTATTATCAATAGGTAATCTGGCTATAAGACTAAGATTCTTTTCTCCTGAAGATTCATAATCAGAAGATTCATCTGAAGAATCACCACCATTGGCACTCCAGGTGTCACTAGCTTTCAGAACTTTCTTAGTATTAGCTTTATAATACTTCTTTTTGTTCCTATCTGAATTCCTTTCTTTCCTTTCTTTCTTTTTGAGAAAAGGGCAATCTGGTTTAATATGTCCAGCTCTCTTACATTCATAACAAGTAACTTCTCCATCTTTCTTATCTTTCCTGTCCTTTTTCTTATACTTGGATTGGAATTTTCTCTGACCATCTATCTTGTTCATCCTTCGATCAAGATTTTATAATTCATTTTTTGAGATTTCACTTCCACTAGAATCTGATTGAACAACCATCTTCTTAGACTTGGATCTGGTTACTCTCTCAGGAGTCTTAGCTTTCATATGATTTGATGTTGTTGTAAAAGCAACAGTACCATTCCCATTCTTCTTTTTGATGTTGTCAGCATCTCTCTTCACTCTGGTTTCATGTTGTAGAAGAGTTCCAAATAACACATCAAGAGAAATTTGAGTGACCTTCATGTTCTCATCTATAGCTGTTCTTTTGGATTCCCATTCATTGGGCATAATATCAATTATCTTATCCACAAGTGCTTCATCATCTAACCCTTTTTCTCCCATAGATTGTAAGCTTTTGATGATAGTCATAAACCTCTGTTGAAATTTACATATTGGTTCACCATAAGGAAAATTGAAGCCATGATATTCAGCTCTAAGCATAGCTCTCCTAGTCTCAATCACTTTAGAAGTTCCAAAGTGTGTAACTTCTAACTTCATCCAGATACAATTAGCTGCTTCACAAGAAGAAATTTGGCTATATATATTTCTAGTCATTGAACAAAGTAGAGTGTTGCATACCTTATAATTGAGTTGATACTCTTGATTTTCCTGGTTAGTAAAAGTTCTAACTTCCTTATCAGGAATTTTATAATCTCTAGTAAGCATAAGAAAATTGTCTACTCCAGTATTGATAACAAAAGTCTTCATTCGATCTCTCCAGTACTCATAATCATTACCATCAAAGATTGGTGGTCTTGTAGGATTTATATTATCAATAAAACCAACATTAACTCCTGCCATACTTAAAATAACCTTCGGCACACAAACTTGTTAGAAAAAAAATTTGTAACAACAAAGTTCAGAATGAGAATGTTCGGAATGACAAAGTTTGGAATGAAAAAGTGAGCAAGAAAAAATTATACGTGAGTACAAGTATTTCAAAGACCTTCTCTGATACCAATTGTAGGATTGAAATAATGATGTAGATTCTCAATATACAAGAGGGGGGTGAATTGTACACTTTAAAAATTCCTTTGGAACCTTTAAAGTTAGTTACGAATAACTATGTTTTCCTTAAGCAAAGGAAAGGGATAAGTTTAACAAAGTTAAACTAAGGAAATTCACAACACCTCTAATACCAAATGAAAACTTGGAATAAGGAATGAAGTTATAAACTTCAAGTCCTATGAACTTTCATAAAACTGGAAAGAGATTCCGAAAGTAGGTTCTGGAAATATGGTTCTGGAAATTGAAACTTAACAAAAGATTACAATATGAGATTCTACCTTAAAGCATATAGAATCTAAATAAAACTGAGTACAAGTAAGTAAGTATAAGAAAGTTATACTTTCCTTATAATACAAAATGCAATGGAAACAAACAAGTAGTAAAACTATAAGTAACAAGATATAAGTCTTTTAACCCAAAGAGAAGGGTATCCAACAACCTTGGATAAAGGTCCCTTGATTTATACTTTCAAGCAAGTCTGTCTTACCCACACCAGGGTAAGCCCTCGATACGAAGATCGGAGTCTCTGTCTTTCTATCCCCGCAAGCCCTCAACTTCAAGGTAGTTGGCAACCTCTGTCTTCCTCAGCAAGGAAGCCCTCAACTTCAAGGTAGTCGGCACCTCTGTCTTCCTATCCCTAGAAGTCCTCGAATGTGATCACCTACATTCGGAGTCGCACGAAGAAAAAACTGAATGAGCGGTTCAGTACGCACAAGGCATGAAAAGCTTTCTCTTTATATAAATCACCTTAGCAGCGTGTGGTCTCTAGATTGATCAACTTCTCTATATGTATCTACTGAGCTCTTTCAAATGAGCTCCTATTTATAGGCAAGGTCTGCCTCCTTTCCAACGGTCATATTTTCCTTAAAAATCGGAGGGACCTGTACACGTGTAACTTAACCAACAGTTAGTTTATAACAGAATAGAAGACATCGTTTTATAACAAAACAAGTGTCACAGAATGTACGACATCGTTTTAATTCTTAACTAAAAAGTTCAGAGTGAAGATTCTGAGTGAAGATTCGGAGTGTAAGAAAAATATTAAAGAGTAGATAAATTATAAAAGCGTAAGCAAAATGAAAGTTCGGAGTCTAACCAAAAAAAAATCGGAGTCTAAATAAATTCGGAGTGAATAAAAAAAGATGATCAGATTCTATTTAATAGGTGAATTCGGAATGAGAATTCGGAATGAGAATTCTTTATCAGAATTCGTAATGAGAATTCATCATCAGAATTTGTAATGAGAATTTTTCATTAGAATTTGTAATGAGAATTCGTCATCAGAATTCGTAATGAGAATTCGATGTTGAACTTCATAAGGATTCGTATCCAGAATTCAGAGTAGAACTTAATCAGAGTTCGTATCCGGAATTCGGAATGATACTTTATTATAGTTCTCATCTGAAATTCGGAGTGAAACTTTATTACAGTTCTCATCCAGAATTCGGATCCTAAAACAGAATGCTTCATATCAAAGTTTCAAAAAATTCCGAGAATATAGAAATGAATCTGAATCTTATAATTAAGAAATATATCGATGGAAATATGATAAGGATAATTTTTCTTACAAAATCAGTTATCCTTATAAAATCAATTTTCATTATAAAAGCAATTTTACTTATAAAAGCGATTTTCCTTATAAGAGCAATTTTCTTAAAGATAAGGTGTTTGTAATTTTCAAAACAAGAAGGAATGGAAAAGTCATAGGAAAAACCTTATTGACTCAACACAACAATGGTGGAACATCCTCAGGGGGAAAGTCTCCATCATGAAATTCCAGGTCGTCCTCCTTGTCCACGACGTCGACCATGTGGACCGTGACCCTTCCTGGGGGCATGTCCTTGATATCGCATAGCGAGTCGGGCTGCCGTCGAATAGGGATGAAGAGGAGGGAAGTGTACTTCCCCCAGCCACAAACTTTCATGTTGGGGGTAGCCTCCCTAATGATTTTGCAGAGTACCCTAAAACTCTGAATGTATTTTTGTTGGAGGATCCTCTGGCGACCTGGTGACTCAGGGCACTGGGCCACAGGGAGTGCGGCCAAATCGACCAGACGGCATTGCTCGCCGATTTTCTCAAAATGCACTTGGATCGTGGGGTACATCACCCGATGATAGCGAAGACAGAAGTGAATCACCCATAGGGTTTGACGGAAGCACTCTACTTCCTCTGGGCGAGGGATTCCGGCACATAGAAGTTCGATGCAGCCACCGGCCAGAACATCTCCAGGAAGTGATCTGCCACTAGAATGTTCCAGAAGCTCCTGGGCTCAGATTCAGGGTCTGGCCCCGTATTTCTCCACTTGTCAACCAGAGGCAGCTGAGGAACCAGTAGCGGTACTGAGGTGTACCGCTGAGGCAGTAAACTGGGCGGCAGAGAATACGGTGAACGATTCGACTGGCCGCCGAATTTCGGGCCATCCTTTGAGGAGTGTGGTGACCTGGCCACGACTTCACAATACGACGGGCTGAAAACCACAGTTTCTGTTGCTGGGATCGCGGTAACTGGTGATGGGTCACACTATTTATCAACCGCCATCAGTCCCCAAAATAGCTCTCCATGATCCCTGGTCGAGGTGGAGGGCATTTCTAGTGATGATGGTGGTGACTGCACGGTCAGAACCTATGGGACTCCCAAAACTTCCTCCTCCTGGATGTACCTACGAAGAGAGGTGGGAATCCGATGGACTTCACACTCTGGAAGGATGAGGCTGATATGCCTTGTTCCTGCCCCGATCCTCGACATAGAGGACTGAGGGGATGGTTCCACCACTGAGTTGTGCTCTGCTTCAGAATCCGGGCAACAGACCGGTTTGATCTCAGTTTGATGCTTTTCGGTATTCTTCATGCGGTAGCGACGGTTCGCCTTCCTACCCCGGGATGGCTCTTCGGGGAAGGGACAATTCTCATCACGAGAAGGTCCTTCGGCCGTACTAGTGTTGGGGTGGGGAGTACTTCTGCCTGAGTGGGAAGGGGTGCGAGGAGCACCGGGGTAGATTTCCAAGGGGACATGGGGAGGACCTCCATGCTGGATGCTGGTACGGGTACAACCCCCGCTAGAGCTGATAGGAGCACGAGTAGGACCTCCATGCCTAGTTCCCTTAGTGACGTCAGTGTGAGGAAGGTCCCTGTACTGATTGGACAGAACACGAGTAGGACCTCCGTGTTGGGTGCTGGTGAAGTGAAGTTGATCTCCACCCCTCTAGTTACCAGGATGAGGAGGGCCTTCATCGGCTACTACGAGAATGTGATGAAGGTCCTCACATCGTAGAGTGATTGTATATGTGACGTCCCCACCCAGGCGGTTCGTAGCGGATGGTACGGCTCCATATCCGGTGTAATGAGTGCGGGAGAGGCTCCCATATGAGGTGTTTCTACCATGGGGAAGACCCTCATTCAGGTCGAAGGTGGCATGGGGCATACCTCCGAGCCGGGCCTGGGAGCGGGAAATGCACGCATCCTCCACGGTGGTTGCACGGGGAGGGCCCCCGTAGTGGGTGGAATTACTGTGGTTTAGCCTGCAGTGGCCACTGCATGTGCCTGCAACCAGGAGAGTTGACCAAACCTGCCCGTGGGGTGGTTGGGGCCTCGATCCGGGATGGGCATATAGCTTCCCCTGCTCATCGTATCCAGGGGTTGATGGTTCACGTTAGCGGTGGCTCGGGCCACAGTAGCCACTGATGTTGACGCCCCCTGATGGGCGTCCTCCTCAGCATGTGCCCGATGCTTGCGTCGGGTCAGCTGGGCTGGTACCGGCGGTGCAGGTAGGTAGTCTACCTGCTCTTCAGCTCGGGGATCCAGGTGGCAGCGATGGCGCGACCTAGTGGGGGCCCTCGCTTGGAATCCTTGGGACGGAACTCTAGTAGGGTGGGCCAGAAAATCCCCTACCTCATCGGCGTAGGTAAAGGAGTTGTCGAGGCGTTCTAGGGACAGGCTCCTGAAACAATTTAAGGTTAGGGTGGGGAGCAGTGGCTCCCTACGCGGCCCTCGGGGGAGGCGTTGATGGCGAGGTGCAGACGCCACTAAATCTAGGTGGGCCATGTCCCTCATAGGGATGAACCCTTCCTCCTCGTACCTACGTACAAGGTCATTGATTACCCTTCGTTGGATAATCTCTGATGGGGAGAGGGAGCGTGGGCACCCAGTAGCTGCAGCAGTCGAGGCTATCGTAGAAAAGTTAGGACCACGTGGGGTAGCCGCGTTGATATTGATCATGCGTCGGTGGGCAGTAGAAGATCGGGTTCTAGATGCAGCAACTTGGTTCCTGGAGGCAGGGAGATCAGCTCATTAGCACTAACAGAAAAAGAAATTGACACCATATTCCCCAGCGCCATTCCTTCTCCTGTGATCGGTAAGAGGGATGCACGCTGACAACGTACCAGACTGAGATGCCCAACATTTTGACTGCCCCAACTTCTGGTGAGTTTCACGCCAGACCCGCTATTTTCATGGCGGGACCCAACGCCGGATATCTGGATCCAGTGACACATCAATCTACTGAGGTCTCGAGTACTACTAATCACCACATGGAGGAGAATAACTTCACATAGGGTTCACCATTTCTGTTTCGGACTCTTTCGTCGGGGTGCGCACGTCTGTCTGCTTGGGCGCGATATGTGTGGCTTTTGTTACCCCACATTCCCACTTTCCAAAGGCGGGCGACATTCACTCCTTGTTCAAGAATGTCTTCTCCTTGATCGAAATGGGATGATGGGATGTCGATTCTTCCTTCCGTGGATTCCTCCTCAGAACTCGTCACCTAGTCTGGGTCTCCCTCATAGATTTAATAAGTTGTTCGTGAAACTCTTCCCGATGCCATATCTTCATGGAAGCCAGTTAATTACGTTGCTTCTGTTAGGACATTCCAAGGGGTCCGGTTAGGGAATCAACATTCGATTGGTGGAGTAGTCACGTTGAGGCATCACTGGCATGTCTGGACTCTGAGGAATTGGCGTGTTTGTCTTTTTTCCCCTATTATAGGGCTTCTCGAGGGCGCGGAAGCTCGATGCATTCCACATCGAGCGCGGGGAATGATATTCCATAGGCATGTATCTGAGGTTTTCCTCAGCTTCCCATGTTCAACACAGGGTATGCCACGATTTTAACGTCTGGTAGAGACAGATCAGACTGATCAGAACACTAGCCATAGTGGATCAAATTGAAGAACCCCCTTGAGGGAACACCAATATTGGGAGCAACATGTGGGCATATTCCCGAATGCTATGGAGGGGAATGAGGTGGAATGATCTCACCGGGATGTGGCGGCCCAGATAAGAGTCAGGATGGACGATGGTTTTGGTCTTGATCCTCGAAGAGACTTCCTACGTATCCCCGTAGCAGGGAATCAAAGTCCGCATAGTTCATCTAACGATGGCTTACTACCAAATAAGGTTAACAACGGCTTACCACTGAAGGAGGTTGCAACGTCTTATCTATGGATAAGGATGTCAACGGCTTACCACTAAATAGGGTCGAACCGATGTGAAGGGGTGTCGGAACAACTGGATGGTGGTCTTGAACCTCGTGGAGGCTTCCTACGTACCATGCCTTAACATGGATCAAATTCCCCGTAGTTCGGGTGGGGTGTGTCGGCGAACCGACGTGAAGATGGACCGGGGGTCCGATGGGTGATGGGCTTGAACCTCGTGAGGCTTCCTACGTACCATCCCTTGACATGGATCAAAGTCCCCATAGTTCGGGTGGGGCGTGTTAGTGAACCGACGTGAAGATGGACTGGGGGTCCGATGGGTTATGGGCTTGAACCTCATGAGGCTTCCTACATACCATGCCTTGAAATGGATCAAAGTCCCTGTAGTTCGAGTATACGGTTTAATGTCATGCGGAACGGGGTTGAACCGACGTGAAGGGGGTCGGAATGACCGAATGGTGGGCTTTAACCTCATGGAGGCTTCCTACATACCATGCCTTAACATTAATCAAAGTCCATGTAGACCGTTTGTACAGTTTAACATCATACGAGATGGGGGCATTTGGGGATTATGCTCTGAGGCCGCCCATAGGGTTGGTGAACCAACGTGAAGGGGTCAGAACGACCAAGTGGTGGGCTTGAACCTTGTGAGGCTTCCTACGTACCATGCTTTAGCATAGATCAAAGACCTCATAGTTCGGGTGGGCGCTGGTGAACCGACGTGAAGATGGACCTTGGTCCGATGGGTGCTATCAGCAAACCGACGTGAAGGTGGACCTTGGTCCAGGAGGATAATGGGCTTGAACCATGGGGAGGCTTCCTACGTATCCCCGTGGCAGGGAATCAAATACCACGTAGTTCAGGATGGTGTGGGGCTTACACTCTAGGCTTCCCAAGTTGTTGGTAAACCGACATGGTCGGAACGACCGGGTGGTGGGATTGAACATCATGGAGGCTTCCTACGTACCATGCCTTGACATGGATCAAAGTACCCATAGTTCATTTTTTTGTCATGTTCGATGCTTACTCTAAGCCCACATGAGTCATGCTTGGTGTGAGAAACAAGAGGCAGCAGAGACCCGATGATCACGTCGCAAAAGGTGCGTCTGTGGAAATTGAAGTGGGGCTTACGTGTTGGGTGGCCCAAGGTGCCATGACTTACTCCATGATGGAGGCCTGAGGGAGAAAAGGTACAGCGAGAGAGGGATTTGGCACCCGGGAAGAGAGGATGAGTCCCACTTCCCATCATGCCCTCCGCTGGCCCTGGCGTCAGGGAAGTACGGAGGTGCATGGGTGCTACCTTCTATAAGAAGGGCTAGGGGCTTACACCAAGGAGGTTTTCCCTTCCCCATGGACAAAATCAACCCCTAGAAGGAGGATATAATCTCCTATAGAGACCAAGGGGTGTGGAGAATGTCCATGGTGGGGGCACCCCGTGTGAGAGGCACGGGGCGATTTCAGAGTTTAACATCGTGTGTTGAGGAAGTTGGCTCTTGTCAGTTTAAAATCCTACATCTCGGACGAGGTGGGTTTACTCCATACCCCTAGAACTTACATAAATGGTACCCTCTTCTCCTTGTGGGAGGGAAGGTACCGGAAATGTCGTGCAGAAGGGGGGCCACATAGCGAACCATCGAGGGGTCCATGTTAGCGTTTCTATGAAAAGAAGCAATAGCCATTATCATGCCTATGTGAAGAATCATTAGGCGAATCAACGCTATTGGAGGTATCATCCAGGGGACTTTGAAATCGCATCGCGCAAACCTGGAGGGTCACACGGGAAAAGGATTTTTCATGCAGAGGGGTCCATAGGCAGGGGCCTTGTGGAGCTCAGTTACTCTGCGTGGTGAAGGGAACTTGCGAAGGGATGTTATTCGAAAATTTGGGTGCCTTATCCTTAGAATGGGGTGGATGTGAAAGTGGGACGTGCTTCAAGAAGTGGAAGGGCATTCACGGAGCACAGCCTCGCGGATCACAGGCGCTTCACGAAGCAGAGAATCGTGAAGCAAAGTGCTTCGCGAAGTACAGAGACCCTGCCTTGGAATGTGGATCACGTGTACATGAGGGGTGATTTGCGAAGCATAAATGCTCTGTGACGACCCAGGTCCCCTTGGGGATCCCCTTCCTTCGTGAATGCCCTTATGCTTCATGAAAGGCATCCCTCTCGGAAGAGGGGATCAAAACGATACAATGCAGAGGCCCCTCATGAAGAAAAAATACCTCACGTAGCTCATGATTCATAGAGAAAATGGTTCTTTGCTATTTGATAGCTAGGAAGGCGAAATTTCATATTTTAAGTCCGTTGGGATTAGGGGGAGCCCGGTATTTATAGGCAAGAGGCACTGCAAAGAATATCTCACACAGTGCGAAGAGGGATTGGGTTCCTTCGTGGTGGCTCATGAACAGCACGGTCGTTCACAGAGGGTACCACCTCCTTTGATTTGCGGCAGGCTCACAAACGTCAGGGGAATTCACAAAGGTTACCGCCTCCTTTGCTTCGCGGCGGGCTCGCGAACGTCGGGGGAGTTCGTAGAGGTTACCACCTCCTTTGCTTCACGGCGGGCTCACGAACGTCAGGGGTGTTCGCGGAGGTTACCGCCTCCTTTGCTTCGTGGCGGGCTCACGAAATTTAGGGGAATTCGTGGAGGTTACCACATCCTTTGCTTTGAGTAAGGATCGCGAACATCGGGGGAATTCGTAGAGGTTACCGCCTCCTTTGCTTTGTGGTGGCCGTGTTTCTTGGGGGGGGTTCGCGAAGGGGCTTCACGAAGCCGGCCGTGGGGCCACTTTCTCTTCTTTGTTTTCTTCCAACATTTTGGTGCCAACAAAGTATAATAGAGAATGATAAAACTCTTCATAAAAGAACATGTATATAGTGGAGTATTTCATGAAATAACACCCTCTGATATTTAGTGGAACCTTAGATCCAGTGATATCTTAAGAATTTATTAATGATCTGGAAAACATATTTGAATTTTTTAGTTTTTTGATCATCAAAAGGTAATTATTTCCATTTATTTTTTTTAAGTTGAAGTCAATAATAGGTGTTGTACAATTAAAAATAGAAAGTAGAAAGATGAGATTGATTCCATGGAGTGGTCAGCATTTAAATATCATTTCTTTGAGAAGTATTCTCCTAAGGTTGTCTAAATTAGTATGGAAAGGAAATTAGTAGAATTAAAGAAAAATAATGATGACATCATTGATGCCTATGAATCCAATTTCACTAGATTGGATATGTATTCACCAAATTTAATTCTGGACCATTAAATTAAAATTTATAGGTTTTACTTGGGATTGAAAGAATTTATATACATATATTTATACTATCATGAATTTAAAATTGATGAGAAAGTTGAATAAAGTTATGATAATTTTGATATGGAATATTTTGAATTTGAAAATAACAAAGATAAGAATTTGTATATGTGACAAGTAGTGGGAAATCATCCATAGAATAAATCCAAAGTTAAGTTGTATAAATTACCCTCTTGTGAAAAGTGTGGTAATAAGTTTCAAGGAGAGTTTCTTATGAAATCTTGAAAGTGATATTGATGTGGTATATTGGGGAATCTGGATCATGATTTTAATGAAAATAATCATGGTAATTATCAGGATAAATATGATAAGAAGGAAGTGGGATTCTTTAAATGAAATGAGATGGGTCATTATGAGATTTTTTTTGAATAAAATCATGAATGATGGGAGTCATCAACACTATAATAAGAAGGGTGGGGAAAATTCATTCAGGATTAAATCAGAAAATAAAGAGTATCGAATGAATTGGTGACATATAAATTACTTGTTTAATCAATTTATTACAAAGTATTTCTTTATTTTGATTATATTAATTATTTTATTTTTGGGTAATTTGATGGTAAAATGGAAATATTACCTCATGAAATAGAGAAATAATTTTTTTTAAACTATCCATGGAAGTATTAATCTAACAAAGATTTATAGTAATATTCCTATGATTATCTATGGAATTTTTTCATAAAGATCTTTTTTTATTGCACATATTTTATTTTGATAAAATTTTTATAATATATTTGATTTTAGTTTGTCATGCTCTGATAGATTGAAAATCTTATAAAATTTTATTGAATTTTCATAGTGAGTTTAAATTTTTATATAATAATGATTTCATACCTATGATAATTATATCACCCCAAAATTTAATAATATTTTTATCACTGGTAAATTTTATTTCTTTTATATCATGCTTTACCCACAACAATGAGTTTAAATGAACTATGATATAATATGAAAATTTTATTATTATTTAATTAGATAGTTATCACTAAGTTTTTGGATTGGAATATAGGAATAATACTAAGTAAATTATGAAAAATAAATTTTTACACATGTATAAAATGGATTCATAATCTATAAATTAGTTATAAATGAAAATAAAATCACTTGAAAATAAAAAAAGATATGTTTTTCTAAAAAAACTATTTTTATGCTCATAATATGATTTTATATAAATATATTAATTTCATATATATTTATAAATTATTTTAATTAATTTTTATATAATATATTCAATAAAATATTGTAATATTCATCTAAGAGTTTTTCATAGAAATTAATGAATGTAAACTAATTTTTATGCTCAAAATTTCATTCTGTGAAAAATGGTTTTTGTTGTGTATTTCACACTTATTTTAAAATAAATTTATTCCAATTATAGAAATTGAATATTTTATAATGGAATAAATTTTTTCATTCATAATAAGTAATATAATTTAATTATTTCAACATAATTTTTGTTTATAATGAATAGACAAAATAGTAAAAACATTGTTACAATAGTTAGGTTAAAAAAGGGTTTACTGGGGGTGGGGTGGGGGTTAACTTAAGAGATAAAGTTTAAAATAAAGAGAAAAAATTGATTTAATTTTATTATTTGATTTTATTTTAAAATTATACTTATTATCTTCAAATATTTATAATTTTGGAGAAACTTGAATTGATTAATACATTATTATATTTTAATATTTTGAAAAATTCAAATTGTGTCCTCCCCTCCCTTATAAAGTGATAACATTTATCCTCTATTACTAACACTAAATAAGCATTATAGCTCAAAACATACCTTCTCAAATACCTTAAAAAAATATCCCAACATGTTATAGGGGCCTTGGTTTGATCATAATACCATCATTTCAAGTACGAAGATGTATGCCAAAGAAGATTTCTCAATTAAGAGGTATAACTCTTAATCGAGAACTTTCAATTTTATTTACTCTTCTACATATTCTAAATATATGGTATACATTATAAAATAATTAATTATATATCTTCAAAATAATTAATTTTTATTATGATTATTTATTATGAATTTTCCACCTCTTTTCCATCAAATGAGAAATGAAAGTATTGATCATGTGTTTGTGTTGGCTACCTCTTCCATAGTGTTATATAATTAATTTTCCAACAAAATAATTTAGTGATTTTTATTATGTTTAATTTAATTTTTTTTATATGATATTTATGAATTTATTATGATTATATAATTATAATATCTTATCTAAATTCTTACTTATCCATACATTCTAAAATGATAATGTTACTCGTGTGTACGTGTGGACTTCTACCTCTATAAAGTGATGTGATTTTTTTGATTTTTTCTTTACATAGAAGGTAATAAGGATATATTTAATTAATATATAAGATATTAAATATATAATAATTATTCTATAAATTTGAATTATAATTCACCTTTATTTCATTTCATCCATCAAAAAGTGCCAACATTACCCTCGCGTATATACAAATTACTGACTCCACGAAGTGATACAATTCATTTCTCACCATCATTTTTGAAGAATGGTTATAATATTGTATATAATGATTAAATATAAATCTCATATCATTTTTAATATTATATATATTATGAAACCATGAACAAGGTGAGTGTACCAGAACCATCAAATTTAAACTAGCACAAAAAACTGACCCATTTTCACCCGGATGTTCAATTTAATGAAGAAATTATTAGTAAAAGGATAATTGAAAATTATAATGGAATGATACATAGTATTTTTTGTATAATTTTTCTAATATATATATATATATAAATGTAAAGTAAATTCATATTTATTATATAGGATATTTTAATGAGTATGAAGCTATACCAAACTTGAACTAAGGGGTTTATGTTTCAATCTCATTTTAATCGTGATTGTTAATGATTGAATTTACATTGAGAGAAATTATACGAATATCGAGCTTTAAGAACCATATATTTTATTACCGTATAGTTATTTTTTTGTGTCTTTACAATTTTCCTCTTTTTTTACATAAAATTATCAAGAAACTATTCTTAAAGAATAGCCAACCTTATTTCCACTTTGGTCAATGAACGTATTCTTCCATGTCCACCATATTAAAACAATTATTAATGTTCTTACCTATACATGAAATGTTTTAAAAAGTTCATTTTTATTACCTTTTAATTTTTTTTTGAATATTTTAAAGATGAATTTTTTTTAAAAGTTTCCTAAACAATTCATTTTTTACTTTTTACAAAAGTGTGAAAGGAATGTTTTATTTTAACATATACGACATGAAAATATTTTTCTGATGTCATTACCATTTTTTTAGAAGATTACATTATAATTTTCCATGTTTATTTTTAATGAAATTAAATTTCTCAATATTTTAGTAATTTTCAGTTAAAATGTTATCGAAGGAAAATGATACTTTTCTCATGTTTTCAAAGAAAGGTTCAAATGATCTTTTTAAAGTATTTTTCATCTATGAAAACATACAACAAGGATTTTTATGCTTCACTGGGGAATTTATTTTATGATACCAACCATTTTCCTTCTCTATATGGATTATAATGATTATGAATTATCGATAATTCTACGAAAACTATTTCATTACAGGGGTTAATTAATTTATGATGAAACCTTAATGAAACCCATCTCTCTTATATGGGTTATTACATGATGAAATATTTATAAAACATTTTCAATTTTCATAGGTTAGGATATGATGACATGATATATATTTTATGATCTTAGGACACACGTATATATGGTTTTAATTATGTGATGTTAGGACCAGGATTATATATAACATCAATGCATTAGATAAAGATGGATATCCCATGAGACAATAACATCTTTAATGGAGAGTGAACCTAGTTTAGTAAGGGACTCTATCTAATAGGATATTCTTGGGGTGGACCTTGACTAAAGAAATGATGTAATGAGGAGTGAACTCGATTCACTATGATAGTGTCATTAGTGAGATTTGGATACAGAAATGGTTTTTTATGCTTATGTGTATGCCAAAAACTTGTGTATTATGCTTATTATATGTTATCATTGCTCATGATTAATTATTTATGCCTATAAACACTTATTAACTATGCCTTTTTATAACAAATATGTGTGCCATGATTTATGATTAATGATATTTTACTGAATGGGTATGATTATTATAAGTAATTATCATGTTATCATACCCTTATTCTAATCTTATGGTCACATATGAGAATTGATTGATATCTCTTATGGTTACCCTTAATGAGAATATAATATTACCCTTTCTTATGTTTCATTTCCCTAGGTTATAAATAATGGTTTTAAGTAGGGTATTTCTAAGAAGTGTTCTATATGAGAAGATATTTTTGGAATATGATAATGATCATTCATGGAATAAGATGATAATTTATCAAGTTTCCATAGACTCTAAAACATTGTGGTTATAATGATAGTTTTTTTATTAGATGAATTGAATATTAATATAAAATGATGTTATATATATATATGAAATGATTAGGTTTCTTTAATTGGAAAAATGTTAGGGTTTAGTTAATTTTGGATATTAGGATTAGATAAATTTTTAGAAAGAACTGGTGATAAGTCTAAGTATAGTATAATATCCTAAATCTTTGTAAATGTAGTGATTTGGTGGTATTCCTAGAAATTATATTCCTATATAGACATTGGAAATTGGATACGGCTATATCACATATAAAAATAGGGGAAACAATTTTAAAAGGGGGGATTGGGTAATAACTCAATATTTACTGGTGCACAACGAGTGGGCATAAGACTGCACACTTGGCTAGACACAACCATGGGATATTCTTGGGATAATTCACATTTTCATTATAAATCATTATAGGATCTGAATAAGTGATGACTGTGAATGAGCTAGGATAAACCTAAGGTTTTATAGATTGAAATAAATGTGTCATGATTTAGACATCCTACAATTGAGTTTTTATGATTACATGATTACTCACAATGATCATTGTTACTAACACTATTTTTTTGGGTCTTAGTTAATGGTAGGACTTAGTAAGAATAGTGTTAACATAGAATGTGATGGGTGATGCAACAAAAATACTCATGATAAAAGAATGAAGTGATAGTTGGGATGTATAATCTTATGGTTATTATCACCTAAGACTCCTAATCTAGGAATGGTAACATGAATCATACAGATATTAAAAACATTCAAAGGAAGAAAAAAATAACTACTGAGACTTTTATGCTATAAATTGAACCTTACATTAGTGGTTTCTATGATCCACTAATTTATGATCAATGGATCATTATGATTAATAATATATTTTCCATTCTATAGTGTTTGGAACATGAAAAGGTCATCCTAGAAGTATATCATTTCTATGGAATTTAATATTCAGGATGGAATATTATCAAGAATATGAGGAAAGATGAGGAAATTGTCTCCACGAAATGGGACGAGTTTAATAATATATTTTTAAATTAGTATTTTCCTAAGAATATTTGAATAAAAATTGAAAAGAAATATTGGAACTATACTATAAGGATGAAAATTCTATTAGTACCTATGAGGAAAATTTCACTATACTTACAAGGTATGCTACCAATTTCATCACTTATCTTAAAGGAAAATTTGATTTATTACATATAATATTGAGACCAAGTCTCTAAAAGTAATTTTATATAAGATATTTTTAAATCTATAAATAAATTATTCAATGTTCTCTCTAGCTATAATTATAAATTTGATACTCTTAGTGTTATTGTGGTTTTAGTGACAGAAAGAGACGGATGAAATTTTGAGTAAATTCTAATAATAAAACCAATGAAGGAAAGAATTATTTTACCTTCATGTTATAATTATGGAATGAAACAAAAATTAATTTTTCTTTATGGGGTCTTAATTTTTTTAACTATGTAAAAGAATTCCATAAAGAAAAATAATGTCAAAATGATGTGAAGAGGCTAGTAAATGAAAATGGAAGTGAAATAGCTCAACCAAATGTGCCACCTCATTCTCCAATGCTATAATTTCAAGTATTAAATACATTACATGAATTAGTTCATGAATATGAGGGTTAATGAAAACAGTATGCATCAACAACATCTTAATCCCAGTGAAAATGGGTAATCCCATATGATCACAACCACAAAAGTGGGTCAGAAGAATGAAGTGGTGAAAGGTAAACTTACCATCCAATATATAGTTTAAATTATATTATTTTTTTCAATAATTACACACTATTTTAAATCTAAATAATTTTATAATGGTATCATGTCACTACTTAAATGACTAGATATCGAGTTAGATTAAAAAAACTCATAATTTTATAATGATCTCTTATCAAGTCTATAACTCCTATCTGATAGAAGTTTTTCGGAATTTACATCCATAAAATATTTTGATTCTCTATATAGTTTAATTTATTGCAATTTTTTCATGTATTAGCTCTCTATATATAGATAAAATATTAATTTATGTATAAGTTAATTCATATTTTATATTCTGAATCATTCTATTTTCATCTTTTAGTGTGATGATGAATATGAACTTCCAGTGTAATGTAGTTCAGTTTTATGGGTCTTACTATTGATTCATGAGGGTTATTTATCTCAAATGTTTGGGTAGAAACTCAACATCAAAGATATTCCCATTGTTCCTGATTATGCTAATATTTTTCTAGAAGACATTCATAGTCTTCCCATGAACCATGAAGATGATTTTTCAATAGAAATAATACAATATTCTACACTAATTCTAAAGAGCCCATATAGAATAAAAATTATTGGGTTATTGGAATTGAAGAATAAACTCTAGGAGAATCTTGATGTGGGATTCATACATCATAGTGCATCACCATGGGGTTCACCTGTTCATTTTAATTATGAAAAAAGATGGTTCAATGCCTCTTTTCATTTATTATAGAAAACTTACCAAGATCACTGTTAATAAAAAGTATCTTGTATCTTATATTGATGATTTTTTTATCAAAGTTTTAGAGCTCAATACTTTTCCATGATTGTCCTTCATTCTGGATATCATCAATTTTGTGTTAAAAAGGATATTTATAAGAAAACATTAAGTACTGGTAATGATCATTATTATTTTATACTTATTCCATTTGGACTTACTGATTCTACCTCTATGTTTATGTATCTAATTAATAAAATCTTTAGATATTACCCTAATTAGTTTGTGGTATTCTTTATAAATGATATTATTATATATTGAAAGTGAAAGGAAGATCATGAATATCTTTTGATAATGATGATGAAGACCCTAAGGAAGGATAAGTTGTATGATAAATTTACCATGTGTGTATTTTTGATATAAAAAGTATCATTATTGGGTCATATAATCTCATGTGAGGTTATACTGGTGGATCCTTCAATGATAGAAGTTATAAATGGCTTAGGAAAAACCATGGTAATTGAGATCCCTAATTTTCTTATGTTGGAAGGATATTGCTGATGATTTGTGAGAGATTTCTTCTGACCATCCTATCCAATTACTATATTGACTCTGAAGGGAGATAATTTCCTTTGGACAAATTAATTTCATGGAAATTTTAAGGATCTGTAAAGGGTTGGTTAGTGAACCTATACTTAAAATTAACTATAGTGTAGAAGGTTTTGTTATATTTATGGATGTATCAAAGAATAGAATAGGATGTTTCCTCATGTATAATTATAGGGTGAAAGATTATGCCTTGTGCTAATTGAAAATTCATGAGAAAAATTACCCTAACTCGTGATTTGGATTTGGAAATAGTAAGTTCTACATTAAAAATATGGATACATTATCATTATGTTGATAATTTATATATATATATTTAATATAAAAGCATATAGTATATAATTATAAATAAATAGTTGAATATTTTCTAAAATAGATGATTGGAATTGATTAATGATTATGATTTCTCAACAAAATACCACCTTGGGAAGGAAAACAAGGTGGTTGATGATCTTAGGTGTAAAAACCATGATATTTTGAAAACAATGGGGATTAAAATAGATACAGTACTTATGGAGTTATAAAATATAGATCTTAAAATCACGAGGAATGGGGATAGATCATATATTTATCAAATTAATGATCAACCATTCTTTTATGATAGGATTAAAGTGACACAAAAGAAGGATTTGGAACTACATAATATGGTGAGAACTATTCTGGATTTTAACCATGATTTTTATGGAAGGAACATGTTTATGAAATAAGTATGTGACCCATCAATACTATACTTTAAGAAGAAGTTATTAAATGAATCTAATTTTTCATCATTTTCTTTTCATCCCAGACGTATGAAGATGTATAAATATCTGGAAAAAAAATTGGTGGGATAATATAAAAATGGATATTTCATCGTATGTATCTCAATGCCTCACATGTATGTAAGTTAAGGATGATAGATAGAAATATAATAATTTTTTAAAACCATTCCCCATACTAAAACTGATATGGGAAAAATTACCATTGATTTCATTATCAACCCCCCCCCCCCAATAAATATAAAGTTCATAACACTATTTGGATTATAGTAAATTACACTATGGGGTCAACAAACTTTATTTCCATCTAAGAATATTTATCTCTTGATCATTTTTCTAGGGTATATATTAAGAATGTGGTGATATTTCTTGGAATACCACTCTAAATTTCATTTGATTAGGATCTAAGGATTACCTCAAAGTACTAGAGAATTATTAGCAGGATCTGGATACAAATTTGGGATTCAATACTATATATCATCATTAGACAGATGGTCAGTCTAATAGGACCATTCAAACCCTATAATATATATTTAAGGAATTTTCTATGGATTTAAAAAGAATTGGATCAATACCCTTATATAGTTTAATTTTATTACAATAATATATTTCACTTAGTCATTCATGTGGATCCTTATGAAGAACTCTTTGATAGGATGTGAAGAACTTATATATGATGGTATGAAGTTGGAGAATGAAATCTATTGGGACTTGATCTAGCTAAGTAAATGACAGATAAGGATAGATCTATTCATTATAAAATCAATGAATCACATAGTCGACAAAAGAGTCATGCTGATAATTGTTAGAGAGATATAAAATTAATTGTTGGTGAGAAGGAATTCCTATGAATATCTCCTCAAAATAAGGTTATGAGATTTGAAAAAAAAGAATGATAATCCCCATATAAATTTTTTCCTTTGAAATTCATGGTCATATTAGGATAGTTTATTATTAGTTGCAACTTTCAAAAATTATCTCTCAAGTTCATTCTATTTTCCAGGTATCTATCTTGAACAACTACATACATGATCCTTCATATGTCTGGAACTCAATGTATATACCACTAGATCATGATATATCTTATAAGGAATAATAAGTGGAGATTCTTGATCAAATAGAGAAAGTTTTATAGAAAAATACCACTCACCTAGTCAAAATTTTGTGGTGAACCCATAAATTAGAGGAATTTTCTTGAGAACCAGAAGATATGATGAGGCATAGGTAATCTCAGTTATCTATATTAGAGTGATGAAATATAAAGGGCGAAGATATTGTAGGGGTTTAAGGACCTAAAACCATTTTTCCAAACCTTTGCAAGTTCTCAAATATCTTGGTGTTCATAGGAGACCTAGAGTGAGTCTAGAGAGATTCAACTGCTAAAAGGTGGAAGTGGGTTGAATACACAAAAATTATTCAGGTTTCACATCAAAAATTAATATTTTGTGGATTTTAAGGATATTTAATGGGGTGTTAAATGATTTGTATTTATTTGGAGTTAAAAGTTTCCAGGTGACACATTTTTTGGAAAGATCTAAAACCCAAAATTTACATGATGTTAAAATGGTTACATACAGTGTAAATTCCCAAAGCATCACACCTATAAAGGCTGCTGTGGATCAATTTTTTCTCAAACCCTAGCATTTCCTATTGTTTCCAGTTGATCTAGTGGCTCCCTATTTTATATTTTGGGATTCCTTCAATGGGGATCGATCCTTGGCTTCCTCACTTTGATCTATGGTGATCTAAGGTGTGTTCTTTATTTGTTTTCTCACAGGTTCTCCCTGGTCTATTTTTTTCCTCCTATTTCTTTTCACCATGCTATGACACTTGAATTCCACTATCCTAATGGATTTTTTCTTTGTTTTTTATTGGTGTGGTTGTGCTATGACATCCTTATATGGATTAAGATTCTTACGAGAGATGTCATGGTGATCTATAACGTTCTTCCATTCTCATGAAAAGAAATTTTATGCATTTGAAGTTGGGGGTTCATTGCTTCTCAATTTATTTTACGTGAAATCATAAAGCTATCATGGTTTATCCCATTGAATGTTAATGAAATTAACTTAATAATTATCAAACTAGATTAATGAATAAATAGGTTATAGAGATCACATGTTGATTCTTTATACTGTGATAGTGGTTTCCTCATGTTTTTCTAGATAGCGTAATATTTACACTATTCTTTATTAGCTTGTTGATCTTGATGGAAATTTTTAAATAATTTAAAGGTGAAATTAATTGATAATTTATTTCCTTATGAATAATTAAAGAAGAGGAACGTTTGTAATCCAGCGTTTGTTTTAATTTTATGATTATCATATTGATGCAATGCACATGTTTAATTAAAAATGATCTTCCATGTGTTAATAAAATTGACATATAATGTGAAGCATGTTTATTCTTGCTGATGAAAAATAAAAGGCGTGTTAAATTGAGAACAATTCTTTTTGCAGTTTTATAGAACTTGTTTTAATTATAGATATCATTTTTAACCTTTTGATCACTTTTATTGATAGATTTCATAGGTTTCAAATAGTTGGAGCATGGGAATAATGAATCAATTATTTCAAGGTGGAATAAAAAAATTATGATACAGATAATTTCAATGGATTGATTTACCTATTTTAATCATAAGTTTGGGTGCCTTGTGTTTGGAATCGTGATAACTCATTTATGTGTGAAGGTTTTATACTCTGTTTTAGGGACTATATCGCAATGTTGGATATGCTTGTTTGCTCCTACTACTTTGGTGATGTCCTTTCAATGTGACATTTTCTATGTGATGTGATATGGGTTTGAGAAACCTGGATTTGATATGAACCTAGGATAGTTGAGCCTGGGATGGTTGATGTTATGGGTTGGGGAGGCCCAAATGTTGTGGAAATATTTGACTCCTATGATGGTGATATGAATAAAGATATGAATTTGAGTGTCGGGGATGACATAATTATTGGCGAAGCTGGTTAAAATGGGATTACCTATTTATGTGATGTTGAGAGTTGGGATGTTTTCTTTAGAATCTATTTAATAGAAGACGGATGGGTTGCTTGTATTATATGTATTCCTTTCCCCACTACTTAAGGCATCTATATGTGCTTGGTTGCATATTTCCTCTTGGTGGTAACTTGAGATGGCTTTCATAGAGTACCTAGTTTATGGAATGATTCTAAAAATGAATTAAATAACTCTTAAACTATGGGGTTAGTAAAGATGGAATGAAAATGCTGAAAAGATGATAATCTTGATAAACCATGGGCTCAGTTTAGATTATGCCTGGAGGGCATTGACTTTAATTTTATGATAAATATAATGTAATGTGTGATAATTTTAATGGTTAATTAATTTAAAATGAATTAATCAATAAAAGGAAATGAGAAAAGGGAAAGAATTAATTAATGTAACTATAACATCCTGACCCCGATACCACTAAAACGATGCCCCGAGTTGATTGATCATAAGGCCTCAAGTTCTCCTCCTTTTATGTCAGACGTTGCCGACTAGTAGTGAGGGCCTAGGGTGTGATAGTTGGGAGACTATTCCCTCATATTAGAGTAAGGAAATAGTGAAAACATCTAAGTATCAAACATAGAAGTAAATAAACAAAGTGTAGAATCATAAAATAAACTGAAATAGAACATACTATAATAATAAAAGAAAATGGAACAAAAACCCAAACAACTGTGTCATACATACAACACTGGTCACCCAATGGGCCGACTATATAGATACAAGAGTAAAAAATAATCTAAGATAAAGTTACATGAATCTGCTACTTACTCTGAGCTAGAACACATACCCAGTCTTTAGATACTATTGAACTACACCAGCCTGATCATAAGAACCCACATGAGTAGCTCTGGCTGATCATGAAAAAATGGGCCTCATCCCTATCCACTATACAAATGTTCTCGACCGAAAAATAAAACATAAGGTCTATACATACACAGAGGTGAACATGTATGGGTGTGAAATAATTTCAGTAGGCCACCCTAATGAGGATCCTATAAAGTATGCTTCTATACATGTATGAAAAAGAAAAATGCTCATCATAGATGAGACATAACTGAAAAGATAAGTAAAACAAATAAGCATGGAACCGCAGTTGAACCTGTGTCCATAATCTCAATCAATTAGGCAAGTGAAACCATAGATGCCCATATCTATATACATATACATGTATAGTCCCATACCTATACATATATATATATAAATATGAATATTCAGGATTATGTGGATAAATAACATAAAAACTGACCAACAATCAATCCTTGGGTCCATAATCCATGTCACCTAGACATCCTATGGATGGGAATTAAGCTGGATGTCACACCACTCAATCTTTATATCATTAATTCAATATTTGGGTCTATAATCCCAATCAACATATACCTTCTTCAGCCAACGGTGAAAATATATTTGAGAAAGACACATCACCATAGGGGGATACTCATCTTACGCATGGGTTTACCCATACTCTTCTCCAATCATTGAATAGAGGACATCAAATATCGATGTTCAATCTTGTAAAAGGTCACTACAACCAACTATATCCTATACTAAGTAATCATGTGTCAGACCCCAAGGGATTGATCAAAGGTATAAATAACAAGGAATCCTCATCTTCCTACACCATGTAATCACATATATAACATCCATCACATCCACACCATATAATAAAGTGTCAGACCACGAAGTTCTAGGTCTGAGGTATAGAAGACCAAGGCATCCTCATCAAGTACTGGGATCTTCTTAATGGAAACTTGGTAAATAATTGGGTGGGGTCCACATAGCATGTCAACAAACTATGTACAAAGTGAGCCTAGGAAAACTAAATCTAAGGGGTAGCATGGCCTAAGGCATCCTACAGAATCAAGACCCAAATAGAAAACCCATCCAAGGAATCATGTACTATAATCAAGATCCTGGTGAAAAACATCACTAAATCTAATGGAATTAGGATCGAAAGAGCTCATCCAAGGCATCCACTACCATAATCAACTAGCCTATGAGTCCATCCAGGGTATTAATACGATGGGGAATATAAGTATCACTAAAGTAATATAGGTCATCATGCCTATTTATCCATCCAAGGAATTCCTATAATGGGAATTGAAGTATCACTCAAGGCATACAAATAATCTGGATATAAGGAGCTAGAAATGTCCAAGGCATCTTGTATACATCATGTAAGGATCAGTAGCTGGATTCCAAGAAACACCTCTTAAATTTTGAAACAACCAGGCTTAGATGTTGGATCCCAAGAATCACCTCTAGGAATCCATGTCAAATAGAATATTGTGTCAGTATCATCAACCACCAACCAGGAATCACCTATGGTGAATATCGATGCATCATAAATAACCAAGTGAAAGTAAATAGAGTGAGGGTGGATGAATTCCCAAACCCTGCACTACTTCCATAACCACAAGGGATTAAAAGTTCAACACAGGTTCTATGGTGATACTCGTCACTATATCTACTCAAACCCAATGTAAACCTTAGGTTCGGTCAAACAACAGACACATGTTGGTCCCCTCAATTCAAAACACTAAATAAGAATCCTACTTGGGATCCCTGAGGTATAAAAACCAGTGAAGGTATCCTACTTGGGATCCTTGGATGTAACGGTAAAAGGGGGAATCCTAAATGGGATCCTCAAATGGAAAGCATACAGATCCATACTACATGGGATCCTTAGAACAACAAAAGGTGATGGTGTCCTCTAGGGGACCCTCTATCATCGTATAAGAAGGTAGAGGAATTCCAAAAGGAATCCTCAGAACGATACACTATTATAGGGATCCTAAAAGAGAATCCCTATACTATATCTTAAGTAAAGGAATCACTCAATAGATCCTAAATAAATAGAATGAAGGTAGCAACATCCTACCTGGGATTCTCTTGGTCAAAACATAATAAAAGGAATCCTACAGGGGATCCTTGATAACAACTAGTCTCACGAATTCATAGGTCAAAAAGAAATATCTCACAAGGGATATTTCCTCAAAATAAAATATAAAAAACTATTTGTCAAGATAGATATCTCATGGATCATATCTGAACAGTTCTCACTCTTAGGAGACACTGAATACAAAAAGTGGAGGAAGAACATCTTCATTTATGAAAGGCCTAAAATGCTACTTAGGATTTATCAGAAAACCTCACCAGTATTGCCATTGTGATCTATGTGATAGGATACTCATAATGGAATAATCATCGGTCTAATTATTACTCCTAGGAATAAAGATATGAAAACCCCAATGATGGTTACAAGGGGGTAGTCCACGATGTTCCCCCATGGGTACATGGTGTGTACTCCAAAAGCCCCACATTGGCGTATAATCCCATTGACCTGGGTGTGTAAATTCCCCAAATACAAGGAATTCCAAGTAGGTATGTGGCATGTAATTTAAATGAGTTACCTTCCCATGTCCCTCAACCAGCCTATCTATTTACCTGGCCCGGCCGTGTACTTCTACACAGGGTCTAACCATATACTCTACACGGCCATGTACCCATACACAGGAATCCTTGGCTGGGTACTCGACTACATGGATGAGACCTATTACACAATTGCTACACCCTATTACATGTTATGTGCGTATAAAACATCATATTCCCTTAACAAGATGAAAAAATGATGTGTCACCCTGAACCACACTTCGTTTAGCATGGTTTTCCCAAATGAAAACCTCTAGATCACCTAAAACCCCCGTTTTCACCCCCAAATAAATAGATTGGGCCTCAAGGGGGACTAAGAAATAAAAATAGGGGATTAAATTTATAAAAAGTATATATAATGGGATCTATCAAAAAACATAAAAAAATATTACTTTTGGGAAGAAACTGTCAAAACTTTACTCAAATCCACTCCTCACTGTTGTTGTATATCGATCCAGTGCATCGAGATCTCCCCACTGGTACCTCATTCCTCCTTAATCTCTCTATGTTTCTCGATATAACTCTATATATTGGTTGATTGGAATGGAAATATCCCCCTCAAGCATACGCGAGAAGCCAAGGGAGAAAGAATAAAAGGAAAATAGAAAATAAGAGAAGAAAAAGAAAAGGAAAAGAAAAAGAAAAGAGGGCCTTGGCCGACCCCCATAGCCAACCTAATTTTATGCCCCACCTAGGAAAAAATGCCCATTTAAAACTGAACATAGGAGACATAATGTCAATGTGACACTATTTTCATAAGATATTTCCAAATTAACCAACAAGAACAATTTAATATTTAATTTATTAAATAGTAAATATTAATTATTTCACTAAAATTAAAACATCTTATATTTCCACCAAACTCATTTCCTATGGTAAACCCCCTATTCTAGAACCAATATAGTGGTTAGAAAAATTATATAAGATCATCTACTAGGTTGAATTACCATTTTACCCCTCACAGGTATCTGAAAGAAAAAAATTCAAATTTCTGCTCAAAACTATAGTCCCAAAAAACACGGGTCCCTATATTAACTATTTAAATGATTGTGTGATTATAGGATACTTGGTCTTAGTAATGGTATCTGGGATTTCAAGTGAAATTATCAACAACAAATTCTAAGACTAGTTTATTCCTATAGTGTGGGTGAGCGATATATCATATCATGTATATTTTATGATTTCATATGCTGACCCACCCATATCGGTTATGGAAATTAACATCTAATAGACTCTAGGGGTGTTTTATCTGACATCACAGTGGGTGGGTGGATAAATGACTAAACCCTCTGGCCTCACTCTCTTCTATTGGTAGTTACTTGTACTAGCACACACAATGTTTAGTTTACCCATGTATGTGTGTAGAAGGATGTGATGACCTTTGGTTATTTCACACACATGTATTACCAGATATAGTATCCAAAGGTTTATTATAAGTATAAAATGTATACTATGTGACTGATTAGGGTACTTAATCAATGTATGGGCTGTAATGACTTGAGGTATAATACCTATTGTATAATACATGTCATACAGACTATGGTGGCTCCCAAAAACTACTTGGTTTCTATATATGGTTATGTGGATAGTATGATGTGATGATTTGATGCATGAGGCTCTTATTATTCTTTTATAAGGTGTCTTTAGGATTTTCATTTTTGAAGAGAGATGGCTCAAGATGTGAAACGTTGGGGAAGAGAGGAAAACTTTGGGGGAAGCGGGAGTGAGGTACCCTTGATGTTTCATTATTTTATTATATTCTCTATTATATGTGATAATTGGTGTGATTTAGATATGGTGAGTCTGGGAAATTTTTATACATATTTATTTGACGAGTCAGTTCTACTGTTGTTCAAAATGCTTTAACATTCTTTCTTTATCTTTGTCATGTGTGGTACAGGGAGGATCCTACTGGGTATACTGTTATGCTCACCCTATGTATATATAAACTATTTTTTAGGTTATTTAGAGTAGTTTTGGTATTATGATGGATATTAATATATCATGGTTTTGGAGAAGCTATTTGGGCTTCGTGGTCGCTGCCGTATTTACCATTATGGTACTTTTAGTTTCCCTTCACTTGTTATAGTAATATATGAAATTTCATGTGTGAAATTGGGATTTATTTATATATATGTCTGGGAAGGTGTTGATCAGTGTATCTATCTTATATCTCTCTTACATACATTCTATTAGATGGTAATTCCTCCCATATATATGATTATTATATCCTAGGTGCTAGTTTCCAACCCGGAGGCTACTAGAGGTGAGACTCAAGCAGTCACTATCCTCCTTCACTCATTGCCGGACTAGGACGGGTACACATTAGGGGGGTCATGACATAGTGGTATCATAGGATCAATTTGGGGGATATGATGGAGTTTGGATTTAGTAATTGGTAAGAAAACATGGTTTGGTATGGAAAAGATTTAATTTAATTTTAGTAAGCAATGTAAACATTTGAGACCAGCTGTGACATGAGTATTTAGGGCCCACTATGATCTGATGCATGAAACATTATGTTTACTATGACTAATAAATTAATTGATACTGGTTATAGGGTAGATACCTAGGAAATTATCATGCATAATTGTTGTTTTCACCTGTGTTTAAAATGGTAGACCTTGGGATAGGTTTAAACCATAACAAGATAACGATTAATAAATTGATTAATGTTAAATATTCCATATTCCCAATTTAGGATCTCTAGTAGTTTTTTTGTAGGCATGGATCCAGATGGACATCCTCATTAGGTTCACACTAATGATGTTTAAAAGGATTTTCTAGCATATTAATGAAGAGTAGAGGTCGATGATGATGACATTTGGAGGAGAACACTCCATGAGATTTAGCACCAGAGTCTGTAGAAGTATGAGGGGTCCATTTCAGATTCAATCACAGAAGATTGGTTGGAAAATGTTGAGATAGCCTTTAGTTATACTCATTCTTAGATGGATCACTGAGTTTCATTAGTTGTGACAATGTTTTATGGAGCAGTGAGGCAGTTGTGGATTTTTTTCCTTAAGGATCATGGGGAGTCAACAGTCTCATGGGACAAGTTATAAGACCATTTTCAAGTAGAGTTTCTTTCTTCACTGATGAAGGAATCATGTTCAAATCATTTTATTATCTCTCAATAGTGTATTTCTAGCATGTGATAGTATGGTATCCATTTCAGGTCCCTTCTATATTATGGTTCAGAATAATTGTTGGATGAGGTGGCCAGGGAGATCCATTTAGAGGAATATTTTCATCCAGATATCCATTGTAAGGTCACCCCATTTATGCTAAAGATGTATCTTGAGGAGCTAGATAGAGAATATGTTATTGAGGGGATTATATATTGAACCTGATTATCACGAGATAGTATTCATTAGGATTCATCATGAAATAGAGTTGTGTTTGGAGGTTCCTAGTTTCCTATACGTAAGAGTTTTCAATCATCTAGGAGTAAGACCCATCCCTCATCATCTCATTTCACTATGGGTGGAGGCTCTCATACTTATACTAAGGGATAATATGCATGTTCGTATTATGGATTCCAAGTTCATTAGTGATGAGAGTGCCCCACATTTCTAAATAGTTAGTTTTAACCAATTTTACCACTTCAAGTTCCTCCATTGTTGCAGTTTCAACTAAGGCAATAGCAACAATTTGTTCTAATCTGGGATCAGTAGATAGGAGATACAAAAGATAGAGTACAATCCCAAGATTCTCCTCTTCATTAGAGAGTATATGTAGACCATGGAGGTAGTCATCATTGGGTATATAAAGGTCTTAGAGAAGGTCTTTGTTCAACTTCATGCTTTATTGTTACTAGTGCCAAGATGTCAGACATCATTCGAGGTACCCATTTCTTATTTTATACATGGATGAATGATTTTTTAGATTTAGGAGTGACACACTCATTTATTTCACTTACCCTTATCCATGCTTTGGTACTTGAGGTAAAGAGGCTTCTAGTTCCCTAAGCGTTAACTACACCAGTTGGAGGTCGAGATGACTCATATGAAGTATGTTGTGACTATGAGATGGTTCTGGGGAAGTACCTATCTTGGGAAGATTTCTTATGTTAGGTATATAACCAAATTACATCATCCTTAGCATCGATTGGTTTTATTTTATGTAGGATATCGTGGATTAGTTTTTGATTAATGTTGTGTTTTATGATACTGATGGAGATATAGTGGTGTTTTATAGCAAGCGAGACCCTTAGATGGGTCAGAGTCATGTTTGTGGGGTTGATGAACACATTGTTCATAGAGTTCCTATATAATATTTTGGATGTATTCATCGATGAAATCCTTTTGTATTATATATATGAGTAGTAGAATTTAGATCATCTATGTTCAATTTTTATAGTTCTTCTTCGTGAGAAGTGTTTCGAGTAGTTTTCAAAGTGTGAGTTCTGTGATCTTGAAGTTCATTTCTTAGTGCATGTCATGTACTAATAGTTAAAAGTTGTGGATCCTTTGAAGATAGAGGAATTTTTGTCTTGGAAATCCCCAAGATAGTGGTAGGGGTGTAAAGTTTACTTGGTCTCACATGTTATTAAAGGATGTTTGTAGTCTATTTCTCTTGGGTGGAGACTCCTCTTATAACCTTGAACTAAAAGGATCATACGTTCTTGTAGACTGGCCAATGTTAGGAAGATTTTGAGTAACTAAAGTAGAAGTCGGTCAATGTGCCAGTCCTTTATTTTCCAGCATAAGGAGTTCATTTTTAAGTTTTCAATGAATATTGACATCTTATCTTGGGCTACTTTCTACTGCAATAGTGATCAGTTGTTACTTAATGGTCTTGGAATTTATTTCCCCTGATCATAACTATTCCACACATAATCTTGAGTTATAGGAAGTTGGGCTCTATTTGAAGTTGTGGTGACATTATATCATCAGTGAGTGTTTGGTAGTTTTTACTAATCATAAGATCCTAATTTATGTATTCTGCTAGATTGAATTGAACTTGAATCAGCAACAGTTGATGAAATTATTATTGTATTTTGACATTTATATGTCATATTAATAAATAAAGTTAAATTTTGTAGTTGATATGCAGAGTAGGAAGTCCCATTATGATTATTTTCATGAATATGGGGATTCCTATAGAGTGATAGAATAACTCTCAGTGATGCATTTAGATATGGGAAAGGTTGGAGGTTGTAGAGACCCAAACCTTGACATACATGGACATTACATTACTTTTGTGGAATACTTAATACATAACAAAAACAGACACTCAATGACTGTAATAGTTTAGTGTCTTTGGAAACTCGAAATATAATCTTTTAATCGTGGTGAAAGATATTAAACATCTCCCATAAAGATCTTCCCCTTTTGTTTTCTTACGTAAAACCTTTCCTTAAATCCTGGGGAAAATAAAACATATAAAGGGTGATCTCAAATTCTCATTAAGGGTAAGCATGGAGAAAATATAACAAATCATATACATTTGAACTTAAAAAACATTAACATAATGCTTAAACATCAAAATCTTGAACAATGACATAAAACATGGCAGTATGTAAGGAATAGATCATAAAGAAACATTAATCATGATAAAATAGAATAGAAATAAAACATGTAATTGTGGCAACCATTAATAACATGTTATGATTTCCATAGTAGCCAAGGCATTACTGCCAAGACCATTTTAGTTGACCAAGTCCCTTTCGGAATCGAGTTCACTCCTCGTTCCAGTCCTATATCACTGAACCTGATTAACTTGTCGTTCCAACCATGTCTATCTCATGAGATATAAATCTTTACCCAATGGATTTGAGGGAAATATAGGTCCCACCCATCTCATAATGAAATCATTCTTAAATGTTCCACAACATAAACATAAATCATTCATCATAACCCAAAGAATAAAATGGGTTTCATAAACATCATCTCATCATAAAATAATCCATATAAAACAAATGGATATCATTTCATCATAAGAAAATTGAAACCATGTAAATCATAGAGACACTATACTTGAAACATAATCATACTAAATAATGTCATCATAGATGGAAAATAGTTTTGACAAAACACTTGAAATGAATTCTTGATGAAAATATCCTTTATTCTTCAAAATCATTTTCTTTTCACAAAATGCCATAAAATTTTAAAAGAAAAGGATTTTCTTGAAAATAATAATGAAATATTGTAGAGGAATCTTCATAAAAATTAGGCATTATTAAACCGTAAAAATCCGTTCATGCCATATAAGTTAAAAAAACATTCTTCTCGTACTTTTTCCAGAAAAGTCAAAAAGTACCTCATACGGTAAATAAAAGAAATATTCCTTACGTACCATGTAGTAAAATTCAAAAATGGGTAAAACGGACTTTAAACATACATGAAACCATTTTTATAAAATAGGTACATGGATTATAAATATAACCCTAGTAAATACTTATGAATAAACAATCTCAGATAAAAACGATATTGGAAAGGTTATACCTTACCTTATGTATGATATGATTCGTATGTATCCGAACCTCCTGTATAATGATTTAAATAATGTAATTGAATTATTATAGAATCATATTCATTGTTATGATATCATATATGGTTCACTTATGACTTTATATTACCCATTCTTTTGTAAATTCCATGTTAAACCAGCGTTTTGGGTAAAATCGTTTCATTTATCGTACATGTTTCGATTTGTTGTTCTTGATATTATTACTTATATTTTGATTTAATTAATTCTATAATTTAAAAAATTATTTATATATAATATATATTCATCATATAAGTATATATAATAGATCAATAAGTGGAATAAACTACACCATTCATGGAGACGGTAGGTCGTACGTACGCATGAACGTTGTTTTCCTTTATTTATTGACTTGAATGGAAGTAAGTAGATGAAATATATATATATACATAAATCCAGTAGCTTTATCATGTCATATATTTAATTATTACATATTATATATACTTTATAATCATTCTTTAATGGCTAACGTGGAGAATGAATCTCATCGCGTTGTGGAGACGGTAATCCGTATGTACGCACGAGTGATTATATCGTTCCCATAATTATTTAATTGAATTGGAGTGGATGATATAATATCTCAGAATAAGTATGATGTTATAATAACCATATATAGTTATTCTTTACACCATTATACCCATCCAAGTAAGGCGGTGGGGGAAAAACAAATTACACCACGGCGTGGAGATGATATTCTGTACCTACACACGTGCGGTGATTTCGTTTTCCGTAGGATGGATAGAAGGGGAAATGGGGTTGTTTAATATTTATAATAACATATCATTATATTAGTTATACTGATGTTATTACTTTATAATGAAACAACTAAGGAAGAATAAGTTTAAGAAGAAAGAAACTTGAGGGAATCGGTAGAAGAGATTACCTCTTCTTCGACACACCTCTTTTAAGATTCCTATTAAGGCACTCGAGTTGGTCTTTTTAGGAGACCAGAACATATATATTGATTCTAGGGAAGTTTAGAAGGGAAATTTTCAGGGTTTTTCTGATCTTGAAAGCTCAAAATTGTGTAAAGAGAAGAGGGAGGAGGTTACCTTTTAAAAGGGAGGAGAGGGGAACCTTAGGAAAAACTTAAAATATTATTTTATAATAAAGTCATATTCGGTTTATAATAGCTCCAGATTGATTTATTTATAATATAAAGTGGGGATGGTTAGAAATAATCTCAACCAATAGATTTTAGACAAGTTTAGGTTACTAATTTAATCTTATCATTTAGATTTAACTCTAATTTAAATAATTTAACTTTTACCGTGTCTTCTTGTTTTCTTACACTATATGGTTAATAAACTTACTATAACAAGACAAAAGAATCCCAATTGGTTCATTATTAATATATATAACTTTATCTAAGTCATTTGACCGAAACATAGATTTTTAGGAATATAATAACAATTAATAATATAATATTTGTTTTAAAAACTATTTTATGTCAATTTTGAAACTATTTGGTAATTGATTTTTGTGAAAATCATAAAAGCATGATTAGTTCGAAAAAAGTTAATTAAATCAATAATAACATGTCATAGTAACCTTTAAAATTAGTTTAATTCATAAAAAGTCTCAAATTACATTTATTTGGTTATTTATAACATCAATTATGTTAATATTTCATTAATAAGGTAATTACTACATCATCATTGTGTCATAAATAAATTAAACTATTTAATGTCTAAAAATTATAAATAAAATACCATTATGTAGGAAATATTTTTATATTTCTAATGAATATTTATAGTTGAATTTATATTATGAATAACCCTGTATTAAAAATGTTTTAGTTATTAAACATTGATTTTAACACTTTTAACTCTTCTTCAAATAAAATAATAATAAGTGTCCTAATCTAATACAAGTGGACCTAAAGGGTAATATTTTATTCCTAAGGTTTTTTTTGGTCAAATTACACTTATCCAATAGAATTTGGACATGTGTTAGGGTAATAATAATATCATTTTTACCCTTAGTTACCCTATTTACTTTTAACCGTGGTAAATAAAAGTAAAAAGGTACTATTCACCAAAAATTATTTTTATCTTATTGAACCACATTTTACTCCTTGATATTAACTGTGTCTCATGGATTTTTTGAAATTCAACTCACAGAAGCGGTAAAATAAGTTTTATGTAAAATTGCAAATGCTCCTATGAGGTGGGTAAAAGACGGTGAAAAGTCCAATAAAATTATTATATATCTAAAATTATTATTAAATTACTCTAATGAATTACATTGAACTTATATAAGTATTATGTATCTATTTTGACCTAAAATAAATTTAAATAAAATAAATAATTATTTAAATAAAAAGTCGGTTTTTAAATAGTAACCCAGTGTTTTCACTATTCATCAAAAATTGAATGTTTTTAGAAAAATACCAAAAAATCACCCTAAGCTAATTTTGATATTCCGAATCTAAAAATGAAGTCCATTTTGAAAGATAAAATTTATAAAATTTAAAAAAGTGGGTATTGCTATTGATAACGGCTAGTTTATATAATATTTTAATAACATATCGTTATTTAGTGATACTCGGTATTGTGTACAACACACGCTATCATGGAAGGTCGTGATTGCGGGTAATGCAAGACAAGTCAGGGTTGCGTATAGTGAAATATTCATTTGTTGTTGCGTATAATAGAATTCAACCATATTACATTTATATATTGAATATATATATATACACTCAATTTTGTGTAGAATAACTTCTATCAAACGAACATGAAATTGTGTGTATCGCGATCCAAGAATAGTATTGTGTATACTGCAAGCTAATACGGTCTTTCTTATAGATAAATATAATCTTGGTGTAGCATACAACACAAGACATCAAATAAATTAAAAATAATACTTCTCATAAAATCTCAGGGTGTTACATTCTACCCCCCTTAAAATGAATTTCACCCTCTAAATTCATCGGGGTTATAATCGTTTACTACTTGAAAGTTTCTTTCATAGAAACCCACGTCGTAAAAAGGAATACTAAAACTTAATTTTAAAAACTAATTTATGAAATGTAACGGTTACCCAAATTAACTCATCACTTGGTTTCCACAAAGGAGAACATAGGTGAAAATATGGATAGGAAGAGAAATATAACCATAAACTTCTGATGAAGAGTGGTAGAGGACATGGCTATGAAAAAGCCAACAATCACAATGCCATAAATTTTTGATGATCTAGGGTACCATCTGATTCATCAGATATGAGGGCACTAGGAAAACATTTTTGTTTTCAAGATCATTTCCCAAATGTTGAAGAATTTTTGAATTAAAAGAAATACTTACTTGATTTTGGTACAATCTTACCATTGATCGTGACTTGAACAATTTCCACTTCACCTCTTAAAGAAATGAAGTTGAACTTTTCTTTTACAAAGTGTTAGCAGATCATCTGATAGAATGATAGGTCATTCCATTTATCTCAATCATAAGGTTAGAAAAAGTTATATACATAAGTCCATCTTATGGTGAGATTAATCGTATATGGTTCCAAAAATGGACTTATACTTCATCTATCATCCTTCTTAACAAAATAAAAATAGTTTCTACTAACCAGGGACTTCCTTTAGGCCAATGGTAGGCGATAAAGTCCTGTCGCACTTCAGTTGTGGGTTCAATTCCCGAAACCTTGTCCGACGTGACGGGTTGTCGCTCGTCCTGCAGGTTGTCCCTTTTTTTAAAACTACACTATTATAACATTCCAGAAATAATATCGAAAAAAAGTTATATCCTTAAACAATACTATCTGATGTCCAACATAATCCATTTCAAATCTTTAGGCTTATCCAAAATACATATGTCCAATCTCATAGTATAAGGAAAACGATTACTTGAAAGGTCACATAACAAACACGTGAATACCAACATTTATCCCCATATATCATTAGATATATCTTGTTGGTCACATTCCAAACATGTGAATACCTTAATCGTGTATTCTTTTGAAACATGAATTACCATAAAACCTTAGTGAAAACATGAATTTTGTCAAAAGTTAACTCTTTCCACATACCAAAATCCCAAAAAATCTATATACTCAAACCATGATATCACTTTTTTCGTTATATCAGTCAGGATCTCGTTAATACTATCAAACATTTCATTATCTCCATATCCCTTATTTATGTGCATATTAGGTCCTTCCCAAAAATATCTGAATAACCTTTCATGATTACCGGTACCATTCAACATATACTTTCAAAAACATAAGGAAAAAATAATAGTGTAACAATCCTTAGATGTCTCTTTATTCCATAGTACCATGAGATTACTTATACAAAATTACTCTTGATAAACATGTAATCATTCCACTACCTTATTAAACCATTGACTGATCATGAACAATTATTTCATCTCACATATCATTTGTAGTCTCTTAATCATCATCAATATAAATACTACCCATACGACCATTCTGATTCTCTTCATGATATTTTCCCTTAGGGAATTGGTTTTCATAATGCTCGTACATTCTGCATTTAAAACATTTAACCATTGTTGATGTCTTATAAATACCATTATCCTTGTCCATGGTGTTAACTAAACATTTTCCTTTACAATTACTGGCTTTGTGTCCTTCTTTTCCACACCCAAAGCATCTTCCAGTTCCTTTGAAACATTCTCCCTGATGCCTCTTCCCACATGATTTACATGAAGGAAATTGAACTTTCTTTCCTCTATGATCATCATGAAACTCCATCTTTCTCTTATTATCTGAGTTGGGAAACTTACCAAAGATGATATTATTGATCATATTATGAGATTTATGATTAGGAATAATAAAGATATGTGGACCTCAATATCCAATTTCATTTGGTTTCTCATGAAGAATATCATTCCATTGTTCATCATATCCTCCATTATCGTGAATCTTCCTGTTTCTAGACATTTTATAAAACTCAAAAAGAATAGTGTCAGAGGAAAAAATCATAATCAAGGGGGGGTACCTTAAATATCTAACATCTTATGTTAAATTATAATATTGTTACCGTAATTCTAGGACTATAACCTATACTTATACGTAACCTTAGGGACATCCCTAGACATACCTTGGAAATATCTCTAGGGATTTCACTAAAGTTTTCACATCCTAGTTTCCAAATGTTAACTAAACCTTTCCTCTGATACCAACTGTAGAGACCCAAATCTTGATATACATGGACATTACATTACATTTTCGGAATAATTAATACATAAAAAAACCAGACACACAAGGACCGTAATAGTTTAGTGTCACTGGAAACTTGGAATATAATCTTCTAATCATGGTGAAAAATCTTCAACATCTCCCATAAAGATCTTCCCCTTTTGTTGTCTTACCTAAAACCTTTATTTAAATCCTGGGGAAAAGAAAACATATAAAGGGTGAGCTCAAATGATCAGTAAGGGTAATCATGGAGAAAATAAAACAAATCATATACATTTGAACTTAAAAAAACATGAACATAATGCTTAAACATCAAAATCTTGAACAATGACATAAAACATGGCAGTATGTAAGACATAGATCATAAAGAAACATTAATCATGATAAAATAGCATGGAAATAAAACATGAAATTGTGGAAACCATTGATCACATGTTATTATTTCCATAGTATCCAAGGCATTACTGCCAAGACCATCTTAGAGGAAAAATTCCCTTTCTGAATCGAGTTCACTCCTCATTCTAGTTCTGTATCACTGAACTGGATTAAATTATCATTCCAGCCATGTCTATATAATGATATATAAATATTTACCCAATTCATTATAGGGAGATATAGTTCCCACCCATCTCATAATGAAATCATTCTTACATGTGCCACAACATAAACATAAATCATTCATCATAACCCAAAGAATAAAATGGGTTTCATAAACATCATCCCATCATAACAGAATCCATATAAAACAAATGAATATCATTTCATCATAAGAAAATTTAAACCATGTAAATCATAGAGACATTATACTTGAAACATAATCATACTAAATAATGTCATCATAGATGGAAAATAGTTTTTGACAAAACACTTGAATTGAATTCTTGATGAAAATATCCTTTCTTCTTCAAAATCATTTTCCTTTCACAAAATTCCATGCAATTTTAAAAGAAAAGGATTTTCTTGAAAATAATAATGAAATATTGTAGAGGAATCTTCATGAAAATTAGGCATTATGAAACCGTAAAAATTTGTTCATGCCGTATAAGTTAAAAAAACATTCTTCTCGTACTTTTTCCAGAAAAGTAAAAAAAGTACATCGTATGGTAAACAAAAGAAAGATTCCATAAGTAACATGTAGTAAAAGTAAAAAATGTGTAAAAAGGACTTTAAAAATACATGAAACCATTTTTATAAAACAGGGACATGGATGAAAAATATAACCCCAGTAAATACTTACGAATAAACAATCTCGGATAAAAACGAGATTGGAATGTTTATCCCTTACCTTATGTCTGATATGCTTAGTATGTATCCAAACCTCCTATATATTGATTTAAATAATTTCATTGACTTATTACAGAATCATATTCATTGTTATGATATCATATATGGGACACTTATGACTTTATATTACCCGTTCTTTTGTAAATTCCATGTTAAAGCAGTGTTTTTGGTAAAATCATTTCATTTATCGTAAGTGTTTCGATTTTTTGTTCTTGATATTATTAATTATATACTGATTTACTTAATTCCATAATGTTAAAAATTATTTATATATAATATATATTCATTATATAGATATATATGATAGATCGATAAATGGAATGAAATACACCATTCATGGAGACGGTAGGTCGTACGTACGCATGAACGCTGTTTTCCTTTCTTTATTGACTTGAATGGAAGTAAGTAGATGAAATATATATATAAATAAATCCATCAGCTTTATCATGTCATATATTTAGTTATTATTCATTATATATACTTTATAATCATTCTTTAATGGTTAACATGGAGAATGAATCTCATCGTGTCGTGGAGGCGGTAATCCGTATGTACGCACGCGTGGTTATATCGTTCCCATAATTATTGAATTGAATTGGAGTGGATGATATAATATCTCAGAATCAGTATTATGTTATAATAACCAGATATAGTTATTCTTTACACCATTATACCCATCCAAGTAAGGTGGTGGTGGAAAAACAAATTACACCACGGCGTGGAGACTGTATTCTGTACCTACGCACGCGTGGTGATTTCATTTTCCGTAGGATGGATAGAAGGTGAAATGGGATTTTTTCATATTTATAATAAAATATCAGTATATTAGTGACACTGATGTTATTACTTTATAATGAAACAACTAAAAAAGAATAAGTTGAAGAAAGAAACTTGAGAGAATCAGTAGAAGAGATTACCTCTTCTTCGACGCACCTCTTTTAAGCTTCCTCTTAAGGCACTAGAGTTGGTATTTTGAGGAGACCAGAACCTCTATAATGTTTATATGGAATTTTAGAAGGGAAATTTTAAGGGTTTTTCTGATCTCTAAAGCTCAAAATTGTGTAAATAGAAGTCGGAGGAGGTTCCCTTTTATAAGGGAGGAGAGGGGCACCTTAGGAAAAACTTAAAATATTATTTTATAATAAAGTCATATTCAGTTTATAATAGCTCCAAATTGATTTATTTATAATATAAAGTTGGTATGGGTCAAAATACTCTCAACCAATAGGTTTTAGACAAGTTTAGGTTACTATTTTAACCTTATCATTTAGATTTAACTTTAAGTTAAATAATTTAACTTTTACCGTGTCTTCTTGTTTTCTTACACTATATGGTTAATAAACTTACTATAACAAGCCAAAATAACCCCAAGTGGTTAATTATTAATATATATAACCTTATCTAAGTCATTTTTCCAAACCATAGATTTTTAGGAATATAATAACAATTAATAATATAAAATTTGTTTTAAAAACTATTTTATGTCAATTTTGAAACTATTTGGTAATTGATTTTTTTAAAAATCATAAAATCGTGATTAGTTCTAAAAACGTTAATTAAATCAATAATAACATGTCATATTAACCTATAAAATTAGTGTAATTCATAAAAAGTCTCAAATTACATTTATTTGGGTATTTATATCATCAATTATGTTAATATTTCATTAATAAGGTAATTACTTCATCATCATTGTGTCATAACTGAATTATATTATTTAATGTATAAAAATTATAAATAAAATACCATTATGTAGGAAATCATTTTATATTTCTAATGAATATTTATAGTCTAATTTATCTTATGTACTACCCTATATTAAAAATGTTTTAGTTATTAATCTTTGATTTTAACTCTTTTAACTCTTCTTTAAATAAAATAATAATAAGTGTCCTAATATAATCCAAGTGGAACTAAAGGGTGATATTTTATTCCTAATGTTGTTTTTGGTCAAATTACACTTATCCAAGAGAATTAGGACATGTGTCAGGGTAATAATAATATCATTTTTACCCTTAATTACCCTATTTATTTTTAACAGTGGTAAATAAAAGTAAATGTTACTATTCACAAAAAATTATTTTTATCTTATTAAACCACATTTTAATCCTTGATATTAACCGTGTCTCTTGGATTTTCGAAATTCAACTCACAGAAGCGGTAAAATTATGTTTTATGTACAATTGTAAATGCTCCTAGGAGGTGGGTAAAAGACGGTGAAAAGTTCAATAAAATTTTTATATATCTAAAATTATTATTAAATTACTCCAATGAATTACATTGAACTTATATAAGTATTATGTATCTATTTTGACCTAATATAAATTTAAATAAAATAAATAATTATTGAAATAAAAATTCGGTTTTTAAATAGTAACCCAGTGTTTTCACTATTCATCAAAAATTGAATGTTTTCAGAAAAATACCAAAAATTCACCCTAGGATAATTTTGATATTCCGAATCCAAAAATGAAGTCCATTTTGAAAGATAAAATTTTTAAAATTTAAAAAAGTGGGTGTTACTTTTCATAACGGTTAGTTTATATAATATTTTAATAACATATCGTTGTTTAGGGAAGCTCGGTATACAACACACGCTATCATGGAAGGTCATGCTTGCATGTAATGCAAGCCAAGTCAGGGTTTCATGTAGTGAAAGATTCCTTTGTTGTTGCGTATAATAGAATCCAAACATATTTCATTTATACATTGAATATATATATATATATATATATATATTTATTTATATATATATATATTTATATATATATATACACTCAATGTTGCGTAGAATAGTTTCTATCAAATAAACTTGAAATTTTATGTAACACAATCAATGAATAGTGTTGCGTATACTGCAAGATAATACGGTCTTGCTTATAGCACAAGATAATCTTGGTGTATCATACAACACAAGACATCAAATAAATTAAAAATAATACTTCTCATAAAATCTCAGGGTGTTACATAGGTAGTGGTTTTATTATCTAGATAAAAGTAAAATCATCTATGGTATAGCTGGTGGATGAGTCCTAGTTGGCGTATTATAAGGTGGACGTCTGTAGGTACCAAGTTATTTTTTTGTGATTCCCCTTAATGGTTGGTAAGAGGATAAAAAAGATCAGGTGTTGTTCTAAGGAAGGATTTTCATTTCATTATAAATTAATGATATGGTTATTGATGAGTTCAATAGATCACCTTTGGTGGTACATCCCATCAGGATAAAGATTTAACAAGATTTGAGAGGTTAGTTTTGGTGGATTGGGTTGAAGTCTATAGTTACAAAGTTTGTTTCTTGATATTTGTTCTATCATAAGGTGAAGGTTGATCACCATGTTTTCAGTGATTTTTTCTGGTAGTTAGATGTTACCCAGTGAAAGTGGTAATACATATCAATGGACTTCATTACTAGTTTACCTCATGCTATGGGAGGCTATGATTCTCTGTGGGTTATAGTGGATCATTTTGAAAAAATCAGCCCACTACAGTGACCAGGGAGTCAAGATCATGTGAGGTTTTGTCAAGGAAGTATCTATAGTAGGTGGGGAAACCATATCCATTGCCGAGGAATGTCATCTCTAATTGATATTATCATTTTACCTTTAGGGAAATGAGAGGTCTCCAGAATGATTTTGGTTCTCAATAATGCTTTAGCACTGGTTTTCATCTGCAAATAGATGGTCTAACAGAGGAGACCATCCAAAATCATGAAGACATGTTGCACTATTGTATCTTGGATTTTGTAAATTCGTAGATGAGGAAAATTTCATTGGTCAGGTTTTCTTAAAATAATAGTTTCCACTCCACCATTAGTATGGTGTCATTTTAAACTTTTTACGACCAACCTTTTCATTCTATGATGTGTTGAACTGAGGTCAAGGAGGAAATATTTCTTATATCAAAACCAGTATGAAATACAATATAGATGGTACAAGTAATTCAGGGGAGTATGAAGCCACTATAGTATCATCAAAAACCAATGGTGATCGTAGGAAGATACCTATGGATTTCGATGCTGGATAGAATGTATTCATGAATGTGACATGGTGACATAGGAAGAAAATTTTTGATCATGGTAGAAAGATTTATCCTCTATTTTTGGGGATTTTCGAGGTGTTAAATTGAGATGGATATGTGGTGTATTGGGTAACACTTCCCCTATAGATGACATGGATATAGGATTTTTTTTTACTTGTTATATCTCCATCATTATCTTCATGATGACTCTCATATCATCGATTTGGGTGAGATCAATGTTGAAAATGATGAAACCTTCAATGAGTAGATTATGGAGATCTAAGACCACCAAGAGAAGGTGTTTCATGGGTATTATATTACCTTGGTTTGTGTATTGTGGTGGCATAGTGGTGTAGAGAAGAGTACCTAGGAAAGTGAGTAGCAGATGTGGGCTTAGTAACCTGATCTATTTGGTGTTTTACTCTACTCTTGTAACACTATTCTCTAGTGGATGTTGACCATTCTAGTTTATGATATGGTTTCCCATTGTTGATTATTGTAGTTTAATCTCATTTGATAGGTATCTTCCCTAGGAGGGTGTTTTGGAGCTATTTGTTTCTGTTGTGTGGTTTTTTTCTTGTTTCCTATAAGTGAGGTGGTTTAGATCCTATGATGACTAGATCCTTGAGTGGCTTATCATGAGGTGGATTTTTAGATGACCCGTTTTTTCTCTCTATTTTGGTTTAGATTCTTGGGGATGATAATTATTTGAGTGGAATTTAATGCAAGGGATAGGATTAATGTATTCTAACCCTTTGCATGTTCCTAAAGCTTGTGGGGCTCATAGGAGGCTTGGAGTGAGTCTAGAGGGATTCAGCTACTAAAATATAGAAGCAGGAAGGATACACGATGTGTATTCTTATTTCATGCTATGTATTCACAGTTAATAGATTTTAAGACTATTTCAAAGGGAGTTACATGATGTGTATTTTTCCAGGGATAAAAGGTTTGAGGCATTTCATTTTTCAGAAAAATATAAAACCTAATATTTACAGAACATGAAAATGGTTACATGTCATGTAAATTCCCTATGTAGAGTTCCTATAAAGGCTGTAACGACTTGGGTTTTCCTCAAATCCAACTTTTTTCTCTCAATTTGAGGAGATACATCAGCACCCTCTTCTATATTTTGGGATTCATTCAATGGGGATCGATTATTGGATTCTTGTCTTCAATTTATGGTGATCCAAGGTGCATTATTTCCTGGTTTTCTAATTATTTCTCCATGATTGGTATTATTTCCTCCAGTTTATTCTTGTAATTCAATAGATCTTGATCTATGATTTTCTAATGAAGTTTTTCTTGGTTTTTTTATCGGTGTGGTTATGCCAAAATTTCCTTGGATAGATGAAGCTTCTTGTGGGTGAGGTGACTGGATCTACGATGTTTGTCTATTCTCATGTGGAGAAAATTCATTCCATTGAGTTAGGGTATTTTTTACCTCTCTAATTATTTTATGTGAAATTATAAGACTACCATGGTTTATCCATTTGGATGGAAATGAAATTAACCTTATATATATATATATAACCATATTAATAAAGAAATGGGTTGTAGCAATCGTATGTTAACGCTTTATACTGTGATAACGGTTTGTCTCTTGATTTGAAAGATAGTGTGATATACATGGTCTGTTTTGTTAGTATGTTGATATTGATAGAAATTGGTAAAGAACATAATGCTGGAATTAATTTATAACTAATTTTCTTATGAATAATTAAAGAATAGGCATATTTTTAATTAGTGGTTTGTTGTAATTTGATGATGATAAAATTGATGCAATGTGCATATTTAATTAAATATGATCTTATATGTGTTAATGGAATTTATATATAATGTGAAGAATGGTTATTATTATTGATAATAAATAAAATGCATGTTAAATTGAGAATGATTCTTCTGAAAATTTGATGAAACTAGTTTAAATTCTAGAGATCATGTTTAATCTTTTGATAGATTATTATATCTGGATGCCTTAGGTTTCCTGTAGTTGGAACCTATGAATAATTAATCGGTTAATTGATGATGGAATAAGAATAACCTACATGATAAAGGTAATTTTTAGGGCCTGAGTTTCTAGTTTTCTTGATAAGGCTCAGTGCCTTATGTTTGGACCTGTGAGAGCTCATTTATGTGTGAAGTCTGGATGCCTTGTTTTAGGGCCCACATCACCCTATTGGCTATTCTTTTTTGTTCATTCTTCTTTTGTGATGTTATTTATATGTGATATTTACTATGAAATATGATAAGGGGTATAGCGGTATGGATCTGATATGAGTCTAGGATGGATAATATGATGGGTTTGGGAGGCCCAGATGATGTGGCAACAGTTGATGCATAGGATGAATAGATTCATTAGGATATGTCAGTGAGTATTGTCGATGACTCCAGTGATGATGGAATAGATTAAAGTTAAGATTACTTATTTATGTGATTTTGAGATCTTGAATGGTCACTTATGAAACTATTTAATGGATGATGGCTAGGTTTCTTTTTTTATCAGCATTCCTTTCCCTACAACTTGAGGCTACTGGATGTACTTAATTGCATATATCTTAATAGTGATAGATTTAGATGTTTTTCCTCAAGTAAATTGTTTATGGAATTATTATAATAGTGAATTAAATAATTCTAAACCCATGGGTTTGGTAATTAAGGAATTAAAATCATATAATGATGTTAATCTTGATAAACAATAGACTCAGTTTGGATTATTCCCAAAGGGCATTGACTTTACTCTGATGATTAATGTAATGTAATGTAGAATAATGGTAATGGTTAATTAATGGATAATGGATTAATTAATTGAAGAAAATTATTAAAATGAATTAATTAAATAATTTATCACTTTAAATGCTTGTGTGATTATAGGATATTTGTCCTTGGTAGTGTAAGTCGGGAGTCCGAACGAAGATAACAGTTGTTGAGTCTCAGACTAGGTTATTCCAAGAGTGTGGTTGTGAGATATATTATATGACTTATATTCTATGACTTCATACTATACCCCACCCATGTCAGTTTGGTGGATTTAATCCCAGTGGACCCTGGGATGGTTTTTTCTTCAACATCCTGGTGGGAGGATAAATGGATGACTACCCCATTTGGTGTCACTCTCTTCTCTTATTAGTTATTTGTGCAAGAACAAATGTTAGTTATTTTACCCATATATGTGTGTAGAGGGATATTATAGATTTCTATTATATCACACATATGTATTACCAGACATAGTATCCAAATAAATATTATATGTTTGACATATATAGGTTGTGATAGCTTGAGTAACTTACTATGTTTATGGGTTGTAATGGCTTGATGTATAATACCCGATGTATGATACATTCCATACAGACTATGGTGGATACCAAAAACTATTTAGTTATTATATATGGTTATGTGGATGGGATTATTTAATGATTTTATGCATGGGTTTATTGTGATACCTTTCCTAGTTGTCTTCATGCTAGCCTATTTTAGAGAGAGATGGTTGAGGATGTGTGATGTTGGGGAAAAGTGGAAAACCAGTGGGGAAGTAGGAATGGGGTACCCTTGATGTCGCATTATTATATTATATTATTTATTTTATTTGATACTTGGTGAGAGTTATCCATGGTGATTCTAGGAATTTAGTATACCTATTAAGGTGATGATTTAATTTTACTATTGTTCACTCTTCCTTATCATTCCTTATTTATCTTTTTCATGAGAGGTTCCAGGGAGGGTCCTAATGAAAATGTTATTCTGATCACCCTGTGTATATATAAACTTTTTTTTTTCAGTTGGAGTAGGTTTAATATTGGGTTTTATATTACTAGCTCATGGTTTAGTAGGATCTTCTTAGGTTTTTTGGTTGTTGTCATCTTTACATTTTTGGTACTTGTAGTTTCCCTTCAGTTGTTACTTTATTGTATGACATTGAATGCATGCACTAGGTATTTTTTTATATATATGTATGAGTAAGTTTTTATTGGAGTAACTATCTTCTCTCCCCCTTTTTAATGTTCCATTATAGGTTAATGCCTCCCATATGTATGATTATTATACCCATGGTGTTATTATCCAACCTGGTGCTATTGAAGGTAGGACTTGGGCTGTCATCATAATCCTTATCTCATTGTTATCCTTGAAGGGGTACACTTTGGGGGGGAGGGGGTCATGAAAAAGGGGTTTTAATGTTATTTCCCTAAATTTTATGATATATTTCTCTTTAATAACTTTTATTTCTTTTCTATCTTTCTTTACACGCAATACCGAGTTTGAACAAACTACGATATATAAATAAAATAATATTATTATTTAATATTATGGTTATCAACTAAATAGTGGAATAGTAGGTATGAATATTACAAACTAAATTATGAAACAAAATTGTTTACACACGTATAAAATGAATTAATTGTTTATAAATTGATTAGAAATGAAAATAAAATCCCCTGATGATAAAAAATGATGTTTTTTGAAAAAAAATATTATCATGTTCCCAATGGGTTTTTATCATAATAAATTTAATTAATAAATACTGATGAATTATTTTAATTTATTAGTAGATAATATTTTAAATCAATTATTTTAACATTCATCTAATAGTTTTTTCATGTAAAATAATTAATTTAAACTCGGTTCTATGCCTAAAATGTATATTGCTAAAAATTGTTTTATTTGCATATTTTGCTCTTATTTTAAAATTAATTTCTTATAGTTATTGAAATTTAATATTTTAAAATGGATTAAATTTTTTTAATCAGAATATTATTATAATTAAATAATTTTAACTATTTTTTCATAATTAATAGGAAAAGTTTTAATTTCCTCCCCACATTTATGGTTAAAACGTGTTTACCGAGGTTTGGGGTAGGGGTTAACCTAAGTGATATGATTTAAAATATACAAAAAATTATTTAATTTAATTTTTTGATTATATATAGGCTTTATTCATTATATCTTCAAATATTTTTCTTCTTTTTATCCACATTAAATGAGTAAGACATGATTATATTTTAATATTTTGAAATAATCCATGTGTTCCCTCTGCCTCCCTTAAAAATGGATACCACATCTCCTATATTAATTATACTCAATGAGACTTATATTTCAACCTATCTCTAATATAATAAATGACTAAAATCTCCCCCCATGTTCTATATGTATTATTTTTATCATAATACCATCCTTTCAAGTCGTTGGGTCCAATCCATTGAAGGATTCTTAGTGAAGAGGTATAACTCTTAACTGTGTACTTTCTATTTTATTTCTTATGGTACCTACTATAAATATATGGAATAAATTATCAAATTTTTAATTCAATATACATGATTTAAATAATTTTTATTATGATTATTTATTTACCATTTTCTACCTTCTCTCCATCAAATAAAAAATGAATGTATCGCTTGTGCGCATGTGTGGACTATCGCCTCCACGTAGTGATATGATTCATTTTCATTTACCATAATTCATTGATATTTATTATAATAGATTAAATTTTTATATATTATATTTATGAAAAAATTATTCTTATTTAATTATATGATTTTATCTGCCTTCTTACATTTCCATCCAACGGGAAATGATAACGTCACACATGCGTATGTGTGGTATAGCGACCTAACCTTTTCTTACATTACTATTAAATCATTTTAAAGATAAAAAACATAATATTGTTATACATAGAGGATCCAATGGTTTAGTGTCTTGGGAAAACTAAGACCGTACATAACAATTACAACATCAAGCATAAACATTTATTTAATTTCTTCTTCTCTAGCTTCTTATTGTCACTTGTCCTCTCCTTAGTATATGTAGCCACCTGAGGATATACATCAAAATGGGTGATCTAGAAGCCCAATAAGAGGATATATAAGAACAATATATCATTGGGTGAGAATAATAATGACATAGGTAAAGAAATCATGAACATGAGAGGAACATAAATAAAAGACTTGAAATGTGGAAATGCATAAAAATGAAACTTCATGTTTTAGTAGTTAACTACCACACATACTTGTGAACCAAGATAAAATCTTGTTCACACATAATTTCATATATACTCATGAGATTCATCACTTTACCCAACGCATTGGAGTGGTGTATAATTCCGGGTGCACCCGTCACTTTGAAACATTCATATTGCGCTATAAAATTCCAGGCGCACCCGTCACATCATAACATTATCATTTTCATGATTTCCACATAGAACACATATCAAAAGTGAACATAACTAACCCATGTAAAGTAATGTTTTTCATCTCATAATAATACATTCATAATCTTTAGGTTCCCAAAAGAAAGAGGGAACGACATACTTGATACAAGAACCATCAACCATGAATGAGAGGTAAAAGTTGAGTTCATAAAAGAAGAGTTATTTTGGAAAACATTTGGTTTGACATAAACTTCATTAGAAGACATTTATATCCCATAAAAGGTAATATAATTATGAAGAAATTATCTTTAAGGAGTAACCATATCAAAATGGAGTGAATGAGGGAGAACCCGAAGGAAGAAAATTGGGTTCGAGATTTCCCCTTACTTGTATCTTATGGTTCAGAACATATACTATGATATTTCATTTCCCTAGGGAATAATCCATATTAAATTAAAACATATATAGATACCCTCCCTATCATATCGTCCGAAAATTTAGGTGTTGTTATTTGATGATATAACATAGGCTTGTGTGGTCGATGTAGAAAACAAACCTCTCACCAAAGAGATAGATTTTACAACACTTCAAAGTAAAGACCATAGCAACTAGCTCTAAGTAATGAGTAGGACAGTTCCATTTGTGGGGTCATATCTACATGAACCATAAGACAATAGCTACTCTATCAATATTAGTATAACACCCAAACCAAAAAATTATGTATCAAAGTATACTGTATAACTGGTCCAAGGTTTAGTTAGGATCAACATTGGAGTTATAGACACCATCCTATTTATCTCAAGAAAATCCTCTTCCAAAAGGCCTGACCACTAGAAATTTACTCCATTCTTTGTCAACTTTATCATGGTAGATGATAAATGGGATAATTTCTTTCTAAAACATATGTAGTGTCTAGATAAACCTAGAAAAATCATGATATCAAACATGTTCTAGGGAAGTTTCCAATAAATAACTACTTTTACCTTGTTTTGGTCAAGGGATATACTCATATCAGACACCACATTCCCCATAAATTTTACCTCATGAATCCAAAAGTTAAACTTCAACATCTTGAGATAAAGCCAATATGTTCAATGTGTAGTGAGGACTATATTGTGATGTATATCATGTTGTTTTGGGGTCAGTGAGTAGATGAGGATGTTCTAAATGGACACCATGATGAATAATAATAGATTTGGGTGGATGATATTATTATTGAGGATCATGAACACTATTGGTGAATTATCTAATCCAAAAAGAATAACCAAATACTCATATTGACCATACCTACTCTAAATCATCATCTTCAAAACGTCCTCTAGTCTAACCGACAATTGGTGATAGCCTGATTGAAGATCAATGTTAGAAAACCACTAGGATCCCCCTAACTAATCAAAGATATATTTGATCATGGTAAAATTATATATTTTATTCATCATCAATTGGTTCAAATTTCATTGATTTACATAGAGTTAAAGACTATGATCCATCTTATTGGTGAAAAATATCGGTTCACCCCATGGTTAAGTACTCGGCTGGATAAATACCTTATGATCCAATTCCTGGAGCTGAACATTGATTTCCTTTAACTTTAATAGTTTCATGTGATAAGGTGGTATCAAAATAGGTTATGCACCTAGAAAATATCTTTCTAAAATTGATTTCCTCAATCAGGAGGAATTCATGTGAATTTGTTTGGAAAGACGACCTAATAGAGATCCATGACTAGAGGAATACATGAGGAGGTTTCCACTGATCTCGCTAAAAGATCCAAGCCTACAATATATGTAGTGATCTTTCCAAGATGACTCAGGTTTGATCCAACTTTACATGATTCCAATTCCCATTCTTAGGTCACCACATATTATCTCCTATTAGTGAAGCACACGTCACCCATATCCTATTTCCATAAGTGTGACTTCAAAAGCTAGTAAAACATTTTATACCGATAATCATGTAAAATATTTTTATCTCTAATATCATGATATCCTACCAATATTTATAAATAGCAATGAATATAGGAAACTTTTGTAATCACTGGTGATGGTCCACTATCATACCCAACAGTTTATCGAGGTAAATTAAGAGGATCACATGACCAGTAAGTTAGGTCTAGGAACAACTTGTGCATATATGAAGGAATGAGAAACACTAAAATCAAACATAGTAGTTGATATAATATAAATAATCAAAACCATACCTTGAATAGTAAATAGTCCCTCACCACCATCAGCTAGAGTCCAATCCATTTCATTAACATAACTTTCCTCATCTAAATGACCATGTCCCCGAGATATATAATTAGTCTTGGTTTTCATCATTTAACTCTACTACTAAGGACCCCATATGAATCTGTCAGTCATAAGCCACATCTTTCCTCCACCCCTACCAAACCTCTACTTTGAAGCCATGGATAAAAATTCATGGAGAATCCTAATATTATCGTACTATCGACAGGCGGTCTAAGGTGTTTTGTAGAACTTTAGATAAAGACCTACATTTCCAAATTCAAATTACTCTATCTATATATATATATATCCTACTGAGGGGGTTTAAGAAGTTGTAATCTGATCCACCTACATACCACTACTCTATTGTACATCCCCCCATCTTCTTATTCTTTCCACCAGAGGTGTTTCTCACCATATCCATATGAATTCCACCCACCTACGTACTGAATGGTGGAAGAAAACCAATTGATCGATCCTCTTCCCATAACTTCTCAATCGCTAAGTACTTACACAATACCTCAAGGTATGTTTCTAGAATGAAATTATATACCAACCGTCTGATGGTAGGATGAATTTTGATCTTGAACTTCCAAGACTTTTGTGCATCATTACTAGTAAATATTAGATAAATGGACAAATTACTCTATGAATCAAGTGGAGTACGAATATACTATCATGGACCCAAACCATTTCTCCATGAACTTCTTCCTCTGTATAGATTAATTGTATTAGGAAAGAATTCCCTAAAGAAAATGTCCTTGAAGGCCTCCCTGGTGAGACCTATTGGAGTTGGTGTCTTATGACCAACTATTTGTACTTTGATTACATGTATATTAAATATAAATAATATTAAAAAAACATATTATTCAATATTTTTCATTGTAATTCATTATTGTGATGTAATAATGTCATAGAGTATACATTACATTGATATGGTCATAGTAGTTCTCCGCTATAATAAGACCTTTGAAATTATATGATGATATTGTTAAATATAGTTCTACGGTGATATAACATACTATGATGGGACACATAGTATATAGAATTTCATGTGCGAGTACTTGTAAGAGGAAGAGGCTTCTTCTTATTATTTTATCACTTGGTAATCACCAATATGGGATATTATGAGAACAAACCAGCTAGTAGGTATTCAACATGTTTTGGTGTTGTCAGATATTCATAGTTGTGAGCATATATAATGGTCCTTAGACATTATGATTATCATTAATGAATGAAGTGAATCATTCACATAGATCTTTTTATGAAAATTGTGAGGATATATATTCATGGTGAGGTAGGGTACGTTGGGTGCATCATGATAGACATGTCATTAATGGATAAGCCAAGTAAGGATTTATCCCTTCCATATTTATAGAAGTTGATATCTTGACCCTTTGATTATAATAGAATAATTTCCCTAAATTCCATGGAAAATGTGGAAATATGTTTTTATTTCAAAAATTCAAAGAAAGACGCATCAAGAATACAGGTTGGAGGCATGTATGTGGAACCTTCTTGATTAGATATTATGAAAAAGGGATCATATTACACAATAAGCATTCGTATGTGGTTTTAATTATTGAGACATTATGTTCTTTCTCTTGGGTGCCTTCAGTAGTTTCTAGATAGAAATCTTGGACATTAGGAAAGCCCACCTAACTCTAATGAGAATAAATCCTAGAGGGACTATAAGGACTCAGCCATAAAACATTACTTAATCTTGAATTAAATGAATAATTCACATTGAGGATCTTTTCAGGTTTAGAGTTTTAGAGAATTAGGACATAACTATTACATCTCAAAATATTACAAAGTAGACACTACTAATATAACCGATTTTTCAAAACAATAAAAAAATCCTTAAATAAAACAAGAGTTCTTTTCTTGATATAAATCTTCTTGAATACTTCCTTTCTCTTACCCTTCCTTATAGCATATGAAAACATTTCAAAAACATGGGATGAGCATAAAAATCTCATTAAGGTTTATACCATAATGAAATGAAACATTAACCTTCCAATAAATAAAAATCAATGAAACCATAAATTTTAATCATAAAATACCTTCTGAAATCATAATATTTATGTATAACTCATAGAAATCATAATACATAAAGGTAACTTTAGGCATTCATAACATTATTATGTAGGGAGTAACCCTCGTGGATACGTTTGGAATACCCATCACAGTATATTCCCTAAATCTCTTCAGAGAAACCTTAGAGTTTAATTCCTTTACGTTACCCAATGCATTGGAGAGCTATCACGGGCTCACCCACCCTTATTTTATCATGGAACCACCCATCTTCATAAACAATTCCCAATAACCATAACATAATCTTATCACATAAAACATGCATAAAGGAAATATAACATTTCCACATTTCAATCACAAGATATCAATACAACACATTGATATAATCAAAACATTATCAAAACCATTTTCAATACCAAAATAAAAGAAAAGTAAAACATGGTATTTATTTTTCATTTAAAAAAAGTTATGGCTTGTAGAGGAAGCCGAAACTCAAATAATGGTCACGGAGGCGAAGAAGTCATTGTCACCGCATACGTAAGACAAAACATTCCTTTTATTGTTTAGTAAAAATCTTCATATAAAAAGAATCATTTTGAATAAAAGTAAAATTCAAAGGGGTTTATACACCGTATAAAATAAAGTTGTGTATAAAACAAAATATGCCTCAATTAAAGAATATTGAGACGAAGTCCCTTACAAAGACGTTATCCTTAGATTAAGGATAAATCAATTACATAAATATGTGTGACAAACATAAATACACACAATATAAGTTGATATTATGTTTAAAACAATCAGATGTCATCCAAAAATATTCATAGAACGACATAATCAAGAAGTATAGGTTTAACCCAAAGAATTGAAATTGGGTTATGAAGTTCCCTTACAGAAATTTGACAGCCTAACAGAATCAATTTAAAATTTAGAAAATGAGTTGATGAGAGATAAAAAGGGTATCTCATTACTTGGAAATAAAATTTACAGAAATAAGGATATATAAGAACATATCCCAACATAATAATATGTAAATTAAAATACCTAACAAAATAAGTCTTTTTTAAAAAAGGAGGGTGAAGGGTTCCCTTACCGATTAGGGTAACTTTTGAAACGTACACCCCATGAAAGAAGGGTCATACAATGAAGATGAAAATACCCATAAACGAGAGTATATTACATAAATATTAGAATAATTTGAAGTACATACACCACACAAAAGGAAATAGTGGAAAATGTAGCATGAATCTCACAGGAATAAAAAGTGAGATAAAAACCTCTTACCTCGTTGTAATCAATCGAGTCGAATGACCAAAAGATAATAACCACTAAATGAATTTCAGAACAACATGAATATAAATAGAATAATTATAATATATATAAATTTTAAGTACACAATACAACACATTCCATAAATAATTGGTGAACAATGGAAATCTCACAGAATTAAAAGTGAGATAAGAAATCCCTTACGAAAATTCGGCAGCCTAACGGCGCCACTTAAAAATTCTTAAAATGAATTGATGAGAGTAAGAGGGGTTATCTCATCATATGAAAATAAAAATTACATTATGTTGAATATAAAAGAACATACTCCAACATAAGAACATGGAGCATAAAATAAATGACAAAAAAGAGAGTACTTGAAAAGAAAGAGAGAGGTTGGATCCCTTACCTCAAGTCCAACTTGTCTTGTTCGTTTCTTTATATTCCTGAATAATAAACATTGGTCAATTTATAATTTCTTAAGGAACTCCTTTAAATTTTATTATTCAATTAATATCACATATTATAATGTTATAATAATTAGTTAATTATGTGAGTTCATGTCAGACATTTTTGTCGATGTTCGGTACATGAGTCAAAAATGAACTTGTTTGCAAAGAATTGTCCATGTAGTTATAAGAATTCCATCTACAGAATAGTATTAATGATTTAAATATCATATATATCTAGTATATATTAATTTTATACTATTCCATAACATTTGGAGATAAAAAATGAAATGTACCGTTCATGGAGACGGTAGGTCGTACGTACGCATGAACGCTACTTTGATTTCTTTGTGATATTAATGGAATTAAAACTAAATGAGAGATATATATATTATAATTCCAGATTGATATTCATCATTTAGATTTAATATATATCATATATATCCATTATATATATGTACTTATAATATTACATAACATTTGGAGACAAGAAATGAAATGTATCGTTCATGGAGATGGTAAGCCGTACGTACGCATGAACGCTCCTTTCATTTCTATTTATTACTTTAATGGAATTAAAAAATAATGATGCATTTTTATATTATAATTAAAGTATAATATCATATATAATATCATTAACTCCATCCTTTATACATCCCACATATGGCATTAACGATTCAAATCACTTTGAGGGGGTGGTAGTCCGCACTTCCTAAAATGAAATTATCGCGTTTACCAATTTTGGAAACCATAAAGGTATGGAATAAATGAAAAATACATAAGCATAAGAAAAATATAAAAATAATTTATATATAATATATAAATATAGTGACATCTTAATTTCCACCATCATAGGTGTTAAATAAAGATTGAACAATCATCATTTCGTGAGGTAGTAATTCACCAACCATAGAAATAGTGTGTTCTTTAACCATTAGATGGAGGTGTGTATAAGTGTATCTCGAATACTTCTCATAAAAACATACTAGTATATTGAATATATGAGTTTTTTTACAAAATAAAGGAATAAAAAGAGTTTATGGGGGTTGTAGAAGCAAAATAAAACAAAAGAACATAAGAGAAGACATTACCTTCAAATCGGATAACTCTTTTTGATTTGAGCACAAAGGCTTCCTTGGAAATAATTCTGCACAATGTGAGGCTTCTAGGAGTAATAGAGGGATTTGGAGAGACAATATGAGTAGAGTTTGGATGATTAAAGGGCTTGAGAGGTGTGGGTAAGGGGTTAGAGGTGGGGGCATTTTATAAGAGGGAGGAGGGTCACTTTTGGAAAGTCTTGGAAAGTTACTTTATTATAAAATGGGTTTTGGATTTTAATGGTCCCTCAAAGATATATTTAAAGGATAAGGTGATAAGGGTTCTAAATAAAACCATCAAATAGGTTTTATAAAAGTTTATGTATTAGATTTTACCTTATCTTTTCATTTTATTTAAATCGTTCATTAATGAGGTAATCACTGCATCATCATGGTGTCATAAATAAATTTACTTATTTAACATCTAAAAATTATAAAAAAAATACCATGATGTAGGAAATATTTTTATATTTCTAATGAATATTTATAGTCTAAGATATCATTTATGTAGACAAAATAAAAATTGTTTTACTTAGGTGTTTCATACTTTTGTTATATTTTCCTTTAAAAAATAAAATGATAAAATGTCACTATCACCCAAAAGTGATTCCATGGGGTCCCTAAGTTGGAACAAGGAATCCCATGGTCGGCCATGATACAACCAATAGAATTATGACACATGTTGGGGTCATTTTATATTATTATGATATTATTTTATTACCCTTAACTACCCGATTACTAATTAATCACGATAATTAAAGATAATTACCGTCGTTACTATTCATAATATCCAAAAACAAAATATTATTAATTACATAATTTTGACCTTATAATTAAAAATATGGAATCCATTATACCAAATTACAAACACAGAAATTTCAGTAATTAATTTAAAAATAATTCTCGTTGTCAAAACCAAAGATAGGTTTTTAAGAAGTAAAATCTATCAAAAGATTGATTTGTTTTTACATCCAATTTAAAAGTAAAATTACATCCAATGACCAAAATTGTATTAAATTATAAAAACATAATTAAATTAGACCTTAAAACTAATTAAAATTACAATATAACTATATAAATAAATTGGATGAAAAGGCAGTTTTGAATTAAAATGTTGTATTTTTCACTATTCATTAAAAAATGAACATTATCAGAAAAATACCAAAAATTCACCCTAATCTAAATTTGATACTCAAAATTAAAAAATTATTTCTGTCTTACCAAATTAAAAACATATAAGTTTCATTAATAAATTATATAGTTAATTACCACAGTCAAAACAAATAGCGTGTTTTTAAGAAACAACATCTATCAAAAGATTGACACTTGTTTATATCCATTTTCAATGTGAAATTAATTATAATGACCACCATTGGATTAAATGGTAAAAATATATTCTAATTAAACTTTAGAAAAAATTAAAAATATAATCTAACAATATAAATAAATTAGATTAAAACGAGGTTTTGAATTAAAATATAGCATTTTTAAAAAAATGACCTTTATCGGAAAAATACCAAATATTTACACAAAGTAAATTTTGATGTCTTGATTATAAAGAAGGATTTTATTTTGTAAAATATAACATAGAAAAGTGAGAAAACTTATATTTAAAAATGGTTCTCCATCAAAAGGCGGTTAATCGGCCTTTTAAAGAATATTAGAATACGTATTCTTAAAATTGGACTCATTTTCATTTTAAGCCTCTAACATTTATTGGATAAATGTAAAAATATTTATCAAACATATATAATCACTTTTTAGTTAGTTATGTTCATTCTCACCATTACATTGTCTAGGATTTTACTACCATTTACAATAATATTATTATATTATTAGTGTGCATTGTAAGATTTCAAAGAAACTTGTTGTTGCATATAGGGTATGCTATCGAACATAACATCCAATTTATAGTAATATTGTTATATTATTCACAAATATTAACAAATATCAAAAATAAATATTATTTGTTTACCTAGGATGTTACATCCTTCCCCACTTTTGGAAATTGCGTCCTAGCAATTTTAAAAAAAATGGGCTCAAAAACTTCATTGAAAGCCCCACATCGGAAAAGGAGTCAATAAAACTATCAATTTAAAAGAAATAAAGAGATGTAAAAATGGTCACCCGAGACAACATATACTAGGATTCCATGAAAACATGGATATGGAGGAAAAAAACAAACCATCAAGGTCTGATGGAGAGTGATTGAAAACATGTCTAGGAGAAAGTTAACCACCAGAAAATTCCAAACTTGTGGTGGGTTAAACGTTATTTGATTCCACAGTAGGAAAAGTTAACAAACAAAGTTTTTGTTTTAAGTTACATTTCATTGAGTAATTCATTTATGAGCTTAACTAAAACATAAGGAAACATACTTACTTGTCATGTAGACTTTAAACTTTAACTAGATTTCTAAAACTAACTCATATTTTCTCCAAACGATGAGTATTCAGGTTGACTTGTTCACATTAAGAGAATTATAATCTCAATGTTGTCCCTTTTTCAAAAACTATATAATTCTTAAAACATTCCCAAAGAGAGATAAAATCTTTAAAAATTACCATAACATAATTTAACCTCAATTTTATCTCATGCCTTTCATTTTCCATCATATAGTAACCCATAATTACCTCAAAAGTAAGGATCATATAAACCATAATGGTTACCATTATAATTATTACCTGAACTTCCACATCAAGTTGGTTCTCTCTTACATGATGCATTAGAGAACTCACCAAGGTTAAAGTGGTTAATCATGAAGCCTTGATAGTTGGTTTAGAATAACCACGAGATTCCTCATTGAATCCCCCATTTCATCCAGTCTCTTAATCAGAGAACCACCACAATTTCCTTCAAACCCATTGTCACTTTGGTGCCTGTTAGATCCATCCATTTACTAAAACCAAAAATGTCAGTGTGAGTATATTAACAAAATCATTATGTACTAATGAGGAAGATAAACACTAAGATATACTTATCCAAGTTATCTCAAACTCATTCCAACATTCAAAAATTACAATGACTCCATCTAATGTACTAACCATTGTGGTTATACAGAACTTCTCACTTATTCTTAGACAACACTTTAACCTCTAAAGTTATTTAAACCTCCCTTTGATACCAACTATAAGGACCCAGCCTTAAAACATTACTTAATCTAGAATTAAATGAAGAATTCACATTGAGGATATTTTCAGGTTTAGAGATTTAGATAATTATGACATAACTATAACATCTCAAAAGATTACAAAGTAGACACTACTACTATAACCGATTTTCACATCAATAAAAATCCTTAAATAAAATAATAGTTCTTTTCTTGATATAAATCTTCTTGAATACTTCCTTTCTCTTACCCTTCCTTATAACCTATGAAAAACATTTCAAAAACATGGGATGAGCATAAAAATCTCAATATGTGTTATAACATAATGAACGTAAACATTAACCTGCCAATAAATACAAATCACTGAAACCATAACTTTCAATCATAACATACCTTCTGAAATCATAATATTTATGTATAACTCATAGAAATCATAAGACCTAAAGGTAACTTCATACATTCATAACATTATTACGTATGGAGAAACCCTCATGGTTACGTTTGGAATACCCATCACAGTATATTCCCTAAATATATTTGGAGAAACCTTAGAGTTTAACTCCTTCATGTTACCCAATGCATTGGAGAGCTATCACGGGCTCACCCACCCTTAGATTATCACGGAACCACCCATCTTCATAAAAAATTCCCAAGAACCATAACATAATCATATCACATAAAACATGCATAAAGGAAACATAACATTTCCACATTTCAATCACAAGATATCAACACAACACATCAATATAATAAAAACATTATCAAAACCATTTTCAAAAAAAAATAAAATAAAAGTAAAACAGGGTATTTATTCTTCCTTTAAAAAAAGTTATGGCTTATAGAGGAATCCAAAACTCAAATAATGGTCATGGCGGCGGAGAAGTCATTGTCGCCGCATACGTAAGAAAAAACATTCCTTTTTTCATTTAGTAAAACACTTCATAGAAAAATATTCCTTTTGAATAAAAGTAAAAGTCAAAGGGGTTTATACACCGTATAAAATAAATTTTTGTATAAAACAAAATATCCCTCAATGAAAGGAGATTGAGACGAAGTCCCTTACAAAGACGGTATCCTTAGATTGAGGATAAATCAATTACATAAATATTTGTGACAAACATAAATACACCCAATATAAGTGGATATTAAGTGTAAAACAATCAGAGTTCATCCACACATATTCATAGCACGATATAATCAAGAAGTAGAGGTTTAACCCAAAGAATTCAAATTCGGTTAAGAAGTTCCCTTATAGAAATTTGATAGCCTAACGACGTCACATTAAAATTCAGAAAATGAGTTGATGAGAGGTAAAAAGGGTATCTAATCACTTGGACATACAATTTACAGCAATAAGGATATATAATAACATATTCCAACATAAGAATATGTAAATTAAAAGACCTAACAAAAGAAGTCTTTTTAAAAAAAGGAGGGTGAAAGGTTCCCTTACCGATTAAGGTAACTTTCAAAACGTACACCCCATTAAAGAAGGGTCATACAATGAAGATGTAAATACCCATAAATGAGACTATATTACACAAATAGTATAATAATGGGCAGTAAATACACCACACAAAATGAAATAGTGGAAAATTTATCATGAATCTCACGGGAATAAAAAGTGAGATAAAAACCCTTTACCTCGTTGTAATCAATCGAGTCGTATGACCAAAAGATAATAACCACCAAATGAATTTCAGAAAAACATGAATACAAATAGAATCATGATAATATATATCAATTTTAAGTACAAAATACACCACATTCCATAAATAAGTGGTGACCAATGGAAATCTCACGTAATTAAATGTGAGATAAGAAATCTCTTACGAAAATTCGGCAGCCTAATGGCGCCACTTAAAAAATTTTAAAATGAATTGATGAGAGTAAGTGGGGGTCTCTCATCATATGAAACTAAAAATTACAGTATTTTGAATATAAAATAACATCCTCCAACATAAGAACATGGAGCATAAAATAAATCACATAAATGAGAGTACTTGAAAAGAAAGAGAGAGGTCGGATCCTTTACCTCAAGTCCGACTTGTCTTGTCCGTTTCTTTATATTCCTGAATAATAAACTTTGGTCAATTTATAATTTCATAAGGACATCCTTTAAATTTTATTATTTAAGTCATATCAAATATTATAATGTTATAATAATTAGTTAATTATGTTAGTTCATATCAGACGTTTTTGTCGATGTTCGGTATATGAGTAAAAAATGAACTTGTTTGAAAAGAATTGTCCATGTAGTTATAAGTACACCATCTACAGAATAGTATTAATGATTTAAATATCATATATAACCATTATATATTCATTTTATACTATTCCATAACATTTGGAGATAAAAACTGAAATTTACAGTTCATGGAGACGGTAGGTCATGCGTACGCATGAACGCTACTTTAATTTCTTTGTCATATTAATGGAATTAAAACTAAATGAGAGATATATATATTATAATTCCAGAATTATATTAATAATTTAGATTTAATATATATAATATATATCCAGTATATATATGTAATTATAATAGTACATAACATTTGGAGATAAGAAATGAAATGTACCGTTCATGGAGACGGTAAGCCGTACGTACGCATGAACGCTACATTCATTTCTATTTCATACTTTAATGGAATGAAAACATAATGATACATAGTTATATTATAATTAAATTATAATATCATATATAATATCATCAACTCCATCCTTTATACATCCCACATATGGCATTAACGATTCAAATCACTTTGAGGGGGCGGTAGTCCGCACTTCCTAAAATGAAATTATCGCGTTTACCCATTTTGGAAACCATAAAGGTATGGAATAAATGAAAAATACAGAAGTATAAGGAAAATATAAACATAATTTATATATCATATATAAATACAGTTACATATTAATGGCCACCATGAGAGGTGTTAAATGAATATTGAACAATCATCGTTTCGTGAGGCAGTAATTCGCCACCAACAGAAACAGTATGTTCTTTAACCATTAGATGGAGGTGTATATAAGTGTAGCTCAAATAAGTATCCTAAAAATATCCTAGTATATTGAAGATACTGGTTTTGTTACAAAATAAAGGAATAAAAAGAGTTTAGGGGGGTTGGAGAAGAAAAATAAAACAAAAGAACATAAGAGAAGACATTATCTTCAAATCGGATAACTCTTTTTGATTTGAGTCCAAAGGCTTCCTTGGAAAGAATTATGCCCAAAGTGAGGCTTCTAGGAGTAATAGAGGGATTTTTAGAGACAATATGATCAGATTTTGGACGAGATAAGGGCTTGAGAGGTGTGGGTAAGTGGGTAGAGGTGGGGGCCTTTTATAAGAGGGAGGAGGGTCACTTTTGGAAAGTCTTGTAAACTTACTTTATTATAAAATGAGCTTCGGATTTTAAAGGTCCCACAATGATATATTTCTAGTATAAGGTGATAAGGGTTATAAATCCACCCATAAAATAGGTTTTAGTCATGTTTAAGTCTTATATTATACCTTATCTTTTCATTTTATTTAAATCGTCTATTAATGAGGTAATCACTGCATCATCATGGTGTCATAAATAAATTTATTTATTTAATGTCTAAAAATTATAAAAGAAATACCATGATTTAGGAAATCTTTATAGATTTCCAATGACTATTTATAGTCTAATATATCATTTATGTAGAAAAAATTAAAATTGTTTAACTTAGGTGTTACATACTTTTGTTATATTTTCCTTTAAAAAATAAAATGATAAAATGTCACTATCACCCAAAAGTGATTCCATGGGGTCCCTAAGTTGTAACAAGGAATACCATGGTAGTACATGACACAAAAAATAGCATTATGACACATTTTTGGGTCATTTTATATTATTATTATATTATTTTATTACCCATATCTACCCGATTACTAATTAATCACGATAATTAAAGATAATTACCGTCGTTACTATTCATAATGTCCAAAAACAAAAGAGTCCTAATTAAATAATTTGGACCTTATGATTCCAAATATGGAATCCATTCTACCAAATTCCAAATACAGAAGTTTTAGTAATTAATTTAAATATAATTCCCGTTGTCAAAACCAAAGACGAGTTTTTAAGAAGTAAATTCTATCAAAATATTGATTTGTTTTTACGTCCAATTTAAAAGGGAAATTACATAAAATGACCAGAATTGTATTAAATGATAAAAACATAATTAAATTACACCTTAAAACCAATTAAAATAAAAATATAACTATATAAATAAATTGGATGAAAAGGCAGTTTTGAATTAAAATGCTGTATTTTTCACTATTCATTAAAAAATGAAAATTATCAGAAAAATACAAGAAAATCGCCCTAAGATAAATTTTTTATTAAAAATTGGAAAATTATTTCCATATTACCAAATTAAAAAAATATAAGTTTCATTAATAAATTATATAGTTCATTACCGCGGTTAAAACAAATAGCGTGTTTTTAAGAAACAACTTCTATCAAAAGATTGACCCTTGTTTATGTCCATTTTCAAAGTGAAATTAATTATAATTACCACCATTGGATTAGATGGTAAAAATATATTCTAATTAAACTTTAAAACCAATTAAAAATATAATATAACCATATAAATAAATTAGATTAAAAGGAGGTTTTGAATTAAAATACAACATTTTAAAAAAATTAACTTTATCGGAAAAATACCAAAAATTGACACAAATTAAATTTTGATGTCTTGATTCTAAAGAAGGATTTTATTTTTTCAAATATAACATATAAATGTGAAAAAATTATATTTAAAAAGGGTTCTCCATCAAAAGGCGGTTAATCGGCCTTTTAAAGAATATTAGAATATGTATTCTTAAAATTGGATTCATTTGCATTTTAAGCCTCTAACATTTATTGGATAAATGTAAAAATATTTAACAAACATATATAATTACTTTTTAGTTATTTATGTTCATTCCTTCCATTACGTTGGCTAGGAGTTTACTACCATTTATAATAATATTATTATATTATTAGTGTGCATCATAAGATTTCAAATAAACTCGTTGTTGCGTATAGGGTACGACATCGAACATAGCATCCCCTTTAAAGTAATATTATTATTTTATTCACAAATATTAATAAATATGAAAAATAAATATTATTTATTTACCTAGGATGTTACATCCTTCCCCCCTTTTGGGAATTGCATCCTCGCAATTTTAAAAAATTGGGCTCGAAAACTTCATTGAAAGCCCCACATCGGAAAAGGAGTCAATAAAACTGTCAATTTAAAAGAAAGAAAGAGAAGTAAAACAGTCACCCAAGACAACATAAACTAGTATTCCGTGAAAACATGGATATGGAGGAAAAAAACAAACCATCAAGGTCTGATGGAGAGTGATTGAAAACATGTCTAGGGGAAACTTAACCACCAGAAAATCACAAACTTGTGATGGGTTAAACGTTATTTGATTCCCCAGTAGGAAAATTTAACAAACAAAGTTTTTGTTTTAAGTCACATTTCATTGATGAATTCATTTATGAGCTTAACTAAAACATAAGGAAACATACATACTTGTCATGTATAATTTCAAATTTTACTAGATTTCTAACACTAACTCATATTTTCTCCAAACGATGAGTATTCAGGATGACTTGTTCACATTAAGAGCGATATAATCAACTTCGAGAGAATCAAATAACTCACAAAAGATGAACTATATATTTATCTTGTCTTTATACCTTATCCAAAACCAAAATTGTTTGTATAAGATCAGATAATCCCAAAAAAAAGATAATCTTTTACAAAAAGAAAAACTACTCTTAATCTTCAAAAGTTTTCAAACAACCCAAAGTTCAACAAAGACCATTCAATACAATATTTCCCTTAAAATTAATCAAAAATAAACCAACCAAAGATTGAAACCCAGATCTCTGGAGGATTTAATCTCATATTCTTCCAAATTAAATCTTAACATTTATCTCCAAATAACATCAGTTACTCTTAAAGTCTCATACTGAAAAGTAATTATCCTAATCACATATCCTCCATGATAGGTCAATTTTTTCCATAGATAACTCAAAATAAACTTATTCTTGATTCATAAAATCATCTAACTAAAAATAATTTGTCATACTAACCAGGGACTTCACGTAGTCCAGTGGTAGGTGATAAATACCGGTCGCACTTTGGTTGTGGGTTCGATTCCCGTAGCTTGGTCTGAAACGATGGGTTGTCAAGCGGTCTGTATATTGTCCCTTTTTCCAAAACTATATAATTCTTAAAACATTCCCAAAAAGAGATAAAATCTTTAAAAATGACCATAACATAATTTAACTTCAATTTTATCTCATGCCTTTCATTTTCCATCATATAGTAACCCATAATTACCTCAAAAGTAAGGATCATACAAACCCTAATGGTTACCATTATAATTATTACCTGAACATCCACATCAAGTTGGTTCTCTCATACATGATGCATTAAATAACTCACCAAAGTTCAAGTGGTTAATCATGACTCTTTGATATTTGGTTTAGAATAAGCACGAGAATCCTCATTGAATCCCCCATTTCATCCAGTATCTTAATCAAAGAACCACCACAGTTTCCTTCAAACCCATTGTCACTTTGGTGCATGCTATATCCATCCATTTAATAAAACCAAAAATGAAAGTGTGAGTATATTAAAAAAATCATCATGTACTAATGAGGAAGATAAACACTAATATATACTTATCCTAGTTATCTCAAACTCATTCCAACTTTCAAAAATAACAATGACTCCATCTAATATACTAACCATTGTGGTTATACACCACTTGTCACTTATGCTTAGACAGCACTCTAACCTCTAATGTTATCTAAACCTCCCTTTGATACCAACTATAAGGACCCGGCCTTAAAACATTACTTAATCTTGAATTAAATGAATAATTCACATTGAGGATTTTTCATGTTTGGAGTTTTAGAGAATTAGGACATAACTATTACATCTCAAAAGATTACAAAGTAGACACTACTACTATAACCGATTTTTCACAACAATAAAAAAATACTTAAATAAAACAAGAGTTCTTTTCTTGTTATAAATCTTCTTGAATACTTCCTTTCTCTTACCCTTCCTTATAACCTTTGAAAAACATTTCAAAAACTTGGGATGAGCATAAAAAGCTCAGTAAGGGTTATAACATAATGAAAGTAAACATTAACATGCCAACAAATAAAAACCAATGAAACCATAACTTTCAATCATAACATACCTTTTAAAATCATAATATTTATGTATAACTCATATAAATCATAATACATAAAGGTAACTTGGGTTATTCATAACATTCTTGCGTATGTAGTAACCCTTATGGTTACGTTTGGAATACCCATCACAGTATATTCCCTAAATATCATCAGAGAAACCTTAGAGTTTAACTCTTTCGCATTACCCAATTCATTATAGAGCTATCATGGGCTCACCTACCCTTAGATTATCACGGAACCACCCGTCTTCATAAACAATGCCTAAGAACCATAACATAATCGTATCCCATAAAACATGCATAAAGGAAACATAACATTTCCACATTTCAATCACAAGATATCAATACAACACATTGATATAATAAAAAAATTATAAAAACCATTTTCAATACCAAAATAAAATAAAAGTAAAACATGGTATTTATTTTTCATTTAAAAAAAGTTATGGCTTGTAGAGGAAGCCGAAACTCAAATAATGGTCACGGCGGTGGAGAAGTCATTGTCGCCGCATACGTAAGACAAAACATTCCTTTTTTCATTTAGTAAAACGCTTCGTATAAAAATATTCCTTTTGAATAAAAGTAAAAGTCAAAGTGGTTTATACATTATATAAAAGAATGTTGTGTATAAAAAAAATAGTCCTCAATGAAAGGAGATTGAGACGAATTCCCTTACAAAGACGGTATCCTTAGATTATGTATAAATCAATTACATAAATATTTGTGACAAACATAAATACACCCAATATAAGTGGATATTAAGTGTAAAACAATCTTAGGTCATCCACAAATATTCATAGCACTACATAATCAATAAGTAGAGGTTTAACCCAAATAATTCAAATTAGGTTAAAAAGTTCCCTTACAGAAATTCGACATCCTAACGGCGTCACTTTAAAATTCAGAAAATGAATTTATGAGAGATAAAAATGGTATCTCATCACTTGGAAATAAAATTTACAGAAATAAGGATATATAAGAACATATCCCAACATAAGAATGTGTAAATTAAAAGACCTAACAAAATAAGTCTTTTTGAAAAAAAGGAGGGTGAAAGGTTCCCTTACCGATTAGGGTAACTTTCAAAACGTACACCCCATGAAAGAAGGGTCACACAATGAAGATGTAAATACCCATAAATGAGACTATATTACACAAATAGTATAATAATTGTAAGTACATACACCACACAAAAGGAAATAGTGGCAAATTTAGTATGAATCTCACGGGAATAAAAAGTGAGATAAAAACTTTTTACCTCGTTGTAATCAATCGAGTCGTATGACCAAAAGATAAAAACCACCAAATGAATTTCAGAACAACATTAATATAAAAAGAATCATGATAATATATATCAATTTTAAGTACACAATACACCATATTCCATAAATAAGTGGCGACCAATGTAAATCTCATGGAATTAAAAGTGAGATAAGAAATCCCTTACGAAAATCCGGCAGCCTAACAGCGCCACTTAAAAATTCTTAAAATGAATTGATGAGAGTAATAGGGGGTATATCATCATATGAAAATAAAAATTATAGTATGGTGAATATAAAATAACATCCTACAACATAAGAACATGGAGCATAAAATAAATGACATAAAAGAGAGTACTTGAAAACAAAGAGAGAGGTCGGATCCCTTACCTCAAGTCCGACTTGTCTTGTCTGTTTCTTTATATTCCTTCATAATAAACTTTGGACAATTTATAAATTCTTAAGGACATAATTTAATTTTTATTATTCAATTAATATCACATATTATAATGTTATAATAATTAGTTAATTATGTGAGTTCAAATCAGACGTTTTTGTCGATGTTCGGTACATGAGTCAAAAATGAACTTGTTTGAAAAGAATTGTCCATGTAGTTATAAGTACACCATACCCAGAATAGTATTAATGATTTAAATATCATATATATCCAGTATATATTCATTTTATACTATTCCATAACATTTGGAGATAAAAAATGAAATGCACCGTTCATGGAGACAGTAGGTCGTACGTACGCATGAACTCTACTTTCATTTCTTTGTCATATTAATGGAATTAAAACTAAATGAGAGATATATATATTATAATTCCATAATGATATTCATAATTTATATTTAATATATATCATATATATCCATTATATATATGTAATTATAATAGTATATAACATTTGGAGATAAGAAATGAAATGTACCGTTCATGGAGACGGTAAGCCGTACGTATGCATGAACGCTACAATCATTTCTATTTCTTAATTTAATGGAATAAAAACATAATTATACATAGGTATATTATAATTAAAGTATAATATCATATATAATATCATTAACTTCATCCTTTAAACATCCCACATATGGCATTAATGATTCAAATCACTTTGAGGGGGCGGTAGTCCGCACTTCCTAAAATGAAATTATCACGTTTACCCATTTTGGAAACCATAAAGGTATAGAATAATTGAAAAATATATAAGAATAAGGAAAACATAAACATAATTTATATATCATATATAAATACAGTTACATCTTAATGGCCACCATGAGAGGTGTTAAATGAATATTGAACAATCATCATTTCGTGAGGCAGTAATTCGCCACCAACAGAAAGAGTATGTTCTTTAACCATTAGATGGAGGTGTGTATAAGTGTAGCTAGAATCATTGTCCTAAAAAAATTCTAGTATATTTAAGATACTATTTTGTTTAAAAAATAAAGGAATAAAAATATTTTAGGGGGGTTGGAGAAGAAAAATAAAACAAAAGAACATAAGAGAAGACATTACCTTCAAATCGGATAACTCTTTTTTATTTGAGCCCAAAGGCTTCCTTGGAAAGACTTATGCCCAACGTGAGGCTTATAGAAGTAATATAGGGATGTGGAGAGACAATATTATCAGTTTTTGGATGAGCTAAGGGCTTGAGAGGTGTGGGTAAGTGGGTAGAGGTGGGGAACTTTTATAAGAGCAAGGAGGGTCACTTTTGGAAAGTCTTCAAAAGTTACTTTATTATAAAATGCGTTTCGGATTTTAAAGGTCCCAAAATGATATATTTAGAGGATAAGTTGATAAGGGTTCGAAATCCACCCATAAAATAGGTTTTATTCTAGTTTAAGTCTTATATATTACCTTATCTTTTCATTTTATTTAAATCGTTCATTAATGAGGTAATCACTGCATCATCATGGTCTCATAAATAAATTTATTTATTTAATGTCTAAAAATTATAAAAAAAATACCATGATGTATGAAATCATTTTAGATTTCCAATGAAAATTTATAGTTTAAGATATAATTTATGTAGAAAAAATTAAAATTGTTTTACTTAGGTGTTACATACTTTTGTTATATTTTCCTTTCTTTAAAAAATAAAATGATAAAATGTCACAATCACCCAAAAGTGAGTCCATGGGATCCCTAAGTTGGCACAAGGCATCCCATGGTCGGACATGACACAAAATATTAGCATTATGACACATGTTGGGGTCATTTTATATTATTATTATATTATTTTATTACCCTTAACTACCCGATTACTAATTAATCACGATAATTAATGATAATTACCATCATTACTATTCATAATGTCCAAAAACAAAAGAGTATTAATTACATAATTTGAACCTTCTGATTCCAAATATGAAATCCATTCAACCAAATTCTAAACACAGAAGTTTCAGTAATTAATTTAAAAATAATTCTCGTTGTCAAAACCAAAGACAGGTTTTTAAGAAGTAAAATCTATCAAAAGATTGATTTGTTTTTACATCCAATTTAAAAGTGAAATTACATCCAATGGCAAAAATTGTATTAAATGATAAAAACATAATTAAATTACACCTTAAAACCAATTAAAATGACAATATAACTATATAAATAAATTGGATGAAAAGGCAGTTTTAAATTAAAATGATGTATTTTTCACTATTTATTAAAAAATGAACATTATCAGAAAAATACCAAAAATTCTCCCTAAGATAAATTTGATATTACAAATTAAAAAATTATGTACATATTACCAAATTCAAAACATATAAGTTTCATTAATAAATTATATAGTTAATTCTCGTTGTCAAAACAAATAGCCTGTTTTTAAGAAACAACATCTATCAAAAGATTGACACTTGTTTATGTCTGTTTTCAAAGTGAAATTAATTATAATGGCCACCATTGGATTATATGGTAAAAATATATTATAATTAAATATTAAAACCAATTAAAAATATAATCTAACCATATAAACAAATTATATTAAAATGAGGTTTTGAATTAAAATACAACATTTAAAAAAAATGAACTTTATCAGAATAATACCAAAAATTTACAAAAAGTAAATTTTGATGTCTTGATTATAAAGAAGGATTTTATTTTTTCAAATATAACATACAAAAGTGAAAAAAGTATATTTAAAAAGGGTTCTCCATCAAAAGGTGGTTAGTCGTCCTTTTAAAGAATATTAGAATATTTATTCTTAAAATTGGATTCATTTGCATTTTAAGCCTCTAACATTTATTGGATAAATGAAAAAATATTTAACAAACATTTATAATCACTTTTTAGTTAGTTATTTTCATTACCACAATTACGCCATCTAGGAGTTTACTACCATTTACAATAATATTATTATAATATTAGTGTGTATCGTAAGATTTCAAAGAAACTCATTGTTGTGTATAGGGTATGCCATCGATCATAACATCCCCTTTGAAGTATTATTATTATTTTATTCACAAATTTTAATAAATATGAAAAATAAATATTATTTATTTACCTGGGATGTTACATCCTTCCCCCCTTTTGGGGATTGCGTCCTCGTAATTTTAAAAAATTGGGCTTAGAAACTTCATTGAAAACCCCACATCGAAAAAGGAGTCAATAAAACTATCAATTTAAAAGAAATAAAGAGAAGTAAAAAGGTCATCCGAGACAACAGATACTAGGATTCCATGAAAACATGGATATGGAGGATAAAAACAAACCATCAAGGTCTGATGGAGAGTGATTGAAAACATGTCTGGGAGAAAGTTAACCACCAGAAAATCACAAACTTGTGATGCATTAAACTTTATTTGATTCCCCAGTAGGAAAATTAAACAAAAAATGTTTTTGTTTTAAGTTAAATTTAATTGATGAATTCATTTATGAGCTTAACTAAAACATAAGAAAACATACTTACTTTTCATGTAGACATTCAACTTTAACTAGATTTCTAAAACTAACTCATATTTTCTCCAAACGATGAGTATTCAGGTTGACTTGTTTACATTAAGAGCATTATAATCAACTTCGAGAGAATCACATAACTCACAAAAGATGAACTATATATTTCCCATGTCTTTAGACCTTAAAAAAAACCAAAATTATTTGTATAATATCATATAAGACCAAAAAAAGATAATCTTTTACAAAAAGAAAAACTACTCTTAATCTCCAAAATTTGTCAAACAACCCAAAGTTCAACAAAGACCACTCAATACCAAATTTCCCGTAAAATTCATCAAAAATAAACTAACCTAATATTGAAACCCAGATCTCTGAAAGATTTAATCGCATAGTCTTCCATGGTAAATCTTAACATTTATCTCCAAATAACATCAGTTACTCTTAAAGTATCATACTGAAAAGTAATTAGCCTAATCACATATCCTCCATGATAGGTCAATTGTTTCCATAGATAACCCAAAATCAGCTTATTCTTGATTCATAAAATCATCTAACTAAAAATAATTTGTCATACTAACTAGGGACTTCACGTAGTCCAGTGGTAGGTGATAAATACCAGTCGCACTTTGGTTGTGGGTTCGATTCCTGCAGTTTGGCCCGACGCGACGGGCTGTCACGCGGTCTGCATGTTGTCCCTTTTTCCAAAACTATATAATTCTTAAAACATTCCCCAAAAGAGATAAAATCTTCAAAAATAACCATAAAATAATTTAACCTCAATTTTATCTCATGACTTTCATTTTCCATCATATAGTAAACCATAATTACCTCAAATTAAGGATCATATAAACCCTAATGGTTACCATTATAATTATTACTTGAACTTCCACATCGAGTTGGTTCTCTCATACATGATACATTAGAGAACTCACCAAGGTTCATGTGGTTAATCATGACTCCTTGATAGTTGGTTTAGAATAACCATGAGATTCCTCATTGAATCCCCCATTTCATCCAGTCTCTTAATCAGAGAACCACCACAGTTTCCCATAAACCCATTGTCACTTTGGTGCATGCTAGATCCATCTATTTACTAAAACCAAAAATGTCAGTGTGAGTATATTAACAAAATCATCATGTACTAATGAGGAAGATAAACACTAAGATATACTTATCGAAGTTATCTCAAACTCATTCCAACTTTCAAAAATAACAATGACTCTATCTAATATACTAACCATTGTGGTTATACACAACTTGTTACTTATTCTTAGACAACACTATAACCTCTAAAGTTATCTAAACCTCCATTTGATATGAACTATAAGGACCCAGACTTAAAACATTACTTAATATTGAATTAAATGAATAATTCACATTGAGGATCTTTTCAGGTTTGGAGTTTTAGAGAATTGGGACATAACTATTACATATCAAGAGATTACAAAGTAGACACTACTACTATAATCGATTTTTCACAACAATAAAAAAATAATTAAATAAAACAAGAGTTATTTTCTTGATATAAATCTTCTTGAATACTTCCTTTCTCTTACCCTTCCTTATAACCTGTGAAAAACATTTCAAAAACTTGGGATGAGCATAAAAAACTCAGTAAGGGTTAGAAAATAATGAAAGTAAATATTAGCCTTCCAATAAATACAAATCAATGAAACCATAACTTTAAATCATAACATACCTTCTGGAATCATAATATTTATGTATAACTCATAGAAATCATAAGAAATAAAGGTAACTTGAGGCATTCAGAACATTCTTACATAGGGAGTAACCCTCATGGTTACGTTTGGAATACCCATCACAGTATATTCCCTAAATATCTTTGGAGAAACCTTAGAGTTTAACTCCTTTGCATTACCCAATTCATTGGAGATACATCACGGGATCACTCGCCCTTATTTTATCATGCAACCACCTGTCATCATAAACAATTCCCAAGAACCATAACATAATCGTATCACATAAAACACGCATAAAGGAAACATAACATTTCCACATTTCAATCACAAGATATCAATACAACACATTGATATAATAAAACCATTATCAAAACCATTTTCAATACCAAAATAAAATAAAAGTAAAACATGGTATTTATTTTTCATTTAAAAAAGGTTATAGCTTTTAGGGGAAGCCGAAACTCAAATAATGGTAACAGCGGCGGAGAAGTCATTGTCGCCGCATACGTAAGACAAAACATTCCTATTGTCATTCAGTAAAACACTTCATATAAAAATATTCCTTTTGAATAAAATTAATGTCAAAGGGGTTTATAAACCTTATAAAAGAAAGTTGTGTATAAAACAAAATATTCCTCAATAAAAGGAGATTGAGACGAAGTCCCTTACAAAGATGGTATCCTTAGATTAAGGATAAATCAATTATATAAATATGTGTGACAAACATAAATACACCCAATATTAGTGGATATTAAGTGTAAAACAATCATAGGTCATCCACACATATTCATAGCACGACATAATCAAGAATTAGAGGTTTAACCCAAATAATTGAAATTAGGTTAAGAAGTTCCCTTACAGAAATTTGACAGTCTAACGGCGTGACTTTAAAATTCAGAAAATGAGTTGATGAGAGATAAAAACGGTATCTCATCACTTGGACATAGAATTTACAGAAATAAGGATATATAAGAACATATCCCAACATAAGAATATGTAAATTAAAAGACCTAACAAAAGAAGTCTTTTTAAAAAAAAGAGGGTGAAAGGTTCCCTTACCGATTAGGGTAACTTTCGAAACGTACACCCCATGAAAGAAGGGTCATACAATGAAGATTTAAATACCCATAAATGAGATTATATTACACAAATAGTACAATAATGGGTAGTAAATACACCACACAAAATTAAATAGTGGAAAATGTAGCATGAATCTCACGGGAATAAAATGTGAGATAAAAACCCTTTACCTCGTTGTAATCAATCGAGTCGTTTGACCAAAAGATAATAACCACCAAATGAATTTCAGAACAACATGAATATAAATAGAATAATGATAATATATATCAATTGTAAGTACAAAATATACCACATTCCATAAATAAGTGGTAACCAATGGAAATATCACGGAATTAAAAGTGAGATAAGAAATCCCTTATGAAAATTCGGCAGTCTAACGGCGCCACTTAAAATTTATTAAAATGAATTGATGAGAGTAAGAGGGGGTATCTAATCATATGAAAATAAAAATTACAGTATTTTGAATATAAAATAACATCCTCCAACATAATAACATTGAGCATAAAAGAAATGACATAAAAGAGAGTACTTAAAAAGAAAGAGAGAGGTCGGATTCCTTACCTCAAGTCCGACTTGTCTTGTTCGTTTCTTTATATTCCGGAATAAAAAACTTTGGTAAATTTATAATTTCTTAAGGAAATCCTTTAAATTTTATTATTAAATTCATATCACATATTATAATATTATAATAATTAGTTAATTATGTGAGTTAATATCAGAAAGTTTTTTTCGATTTTCGGTACAAGAGTCAAAAATGAACTTGTTTGAAAAGAATTGTCCATGTAGTTACAAGTACACCATCTCCAGAATAGTATTAATGATTTAAATATAATATATATCCAGTATATATTAATTTTATACTATTCCATAACATTTGGAGATAAAAAATTAAATTCACCATTCATGGAGAGGGTAGGTCGTACGTTCGCATGACCGCTGCTTTCATTTCTTTGTCATATTAATGGAATTAAAACTAAATGAGAGATATATATATTTTAATTCCAGAATGATATTCAACATTCAGATGTAATATATATCCTATATATCCATTATATATATGTACTTATAATAGTACATAATATTTGAAGATAAGAAATGAAATGTACCGTTCATAGAGACGGTAAGTCGTACGTACGCATGAACGCTACTTTCATTTCTATTTCTTACTTTAATGGAATGAAAATATAATGATAAATAGTTATATTATAATTAAAGTATAATATAATATATAATATCATTAAATATATCCTTTATACATCCTAAATATGGAATTAACGATTCAAATCACTTTGAGGGGGTGGTAGTCTGCACTTCCTAAAATGAAATTATCGCCTTTACCCATTTTGGAAACCATAAAGGTATGAAATAAATTAAAAATAAAGAAGCATAAGTAAAACATAAACATAATTTATATATCATATATAAATACAGTGATATCTTAATGTCCACCATGAGAGGTGTTAAATGAAGATTGAACAATCATCGTTTCGTGGGGCAGTAATTCGCCACCCACATAAACAATATGTTTTTTAACCATTAGATGGAGGTTTGTATAATTGTAGCTCAAAAACTTCACATAAAAACATCCTAGTATATTGAAGATACTGTTTTGTTACAAAATAAAGGAATAAAAATAGTTTAGGGGGGTTGGAGAAACAAAATAAAACAAAAGAACATAAGAGAAGACATTACCTTCAAATCGGATAACTCTTTTTTATTTGAGCCCAAAGGCTTCCTTGGAAAGACTTATGTCCAAATTGAGGATTCTAGGAGTAATATAGGGATGTGTAGAGACAATATGAGTATAGTTTGGATGATCCAAGTGCTTGAGAGGTGTGTGTAAGGGGGTAGAGGTGGGTTCCTTTTATAAGAGGGAGTAGGGTCACTTTTGGAAAGTCTTGGAAAGTTACTTTATTATAAAATGAGTTTCGGATTTTAAAGGTCCCACAATGATATATTTCTAGGATAAGGTGATAAGGGTTCTAAATCCACCCATACAATAGGTTTTAGACAAGTGTAAGTCTTAGATTTTACCTTATCTTTTAATTTTATTTAAATCATTCATTAATGAGTTAATCACTACACCATCATGGTGTCATAAATAAATTTATTTATTTAATGTCTAAAAATTATAAAAAAAATACCATGATATAGGAAATATTTTTATCTTTCCAATTACTATTTATATTCTAATTGATCATTTATTTATACAAAATTAAAATGGTTTTACTTAGGTGTTACATACTTTTGTTATATTTTCCTTTCTTTATAAAATAAAATGATAAAATGTCACTATCACCCAAAAGTGATTCCATGGGGTCCCTAAGTTGGCCCAAGGAATCCCATGGTCGTACATGACACAACAAATATAATTAGGACACATGTTTGGGTCATTTTATATTATTATGATATTATTTTATTACCCTTAACTACCTGATTACTAATTAATCATGATAATTAAAGATAATTATCGGTGTTACTATTCATAATGTCTAAAAACAAAAGAGTCTTAATTACATAATTTGGACCTTATGATTCCAAATATGGAATCCATTATAAAAAATTCCAAACACAGAAATTGCAGTAATTAATTTAAAAATAATTCTCGTTGTCAAAACCAAAGATGGGGTTTTAAGAAGTAAAATCTATCAAAATATTGATTTGTTTTTACATCCAATTTAAAAGTGAAATTACAACCAATGTAAAAAAATTTATTAAATGATAAAAAAATAATTAAAATACACCTTAAAACCAATTAAAATGACAATATAACTATATAAATAAATTGGATGAAAAGGCAGTTTTGAATTAAAATGTTGTATTTTTCACTATTCATTAAAAAATGAACATTATCAAAAAAATTACCAAAAATTCTCCATAAGATAAATTTGATATTCCTAATTCATAAATGATGTCGATATTACCAAATTCAAAAACATAGAAGTTTCATTAATAAATTATATAGTTAATTCCTGCGGTCAAAACAAATAGCGTGTTTTTAAGAAACAACATCAATCAAAAGATTGACACTTGTTTATATCCGTTTTCAAAGTGAAATTAATTATAATTAACAAAATTGGATTAAATGCTAAAAATATATTCTAATTAGACTTTAAAACCAATTAAAAAGATAATCTAACCATATAAATAAATTAGATTAGAAGGAGGTTTTGAATTAAAATATAGCATTTTTGAAAAAATGAACTTTATCAGAAAAATACCAAAAATTTACACAAAGTAAATTTTGATGTCTTGATTCTAAAGAAGGATTTTATTTTATCAAATATAACATATAAAAGTGAAAAAATGTAGATTTATAAAGGGTTCTCCATCAAAAGGCGGTTAATCGTCCGTTTAAATAATATTAGAATATTTATTCTTAAAATTGGATTCATTTGCATTTTAAGCCTCTAACATTTATTGGATAAATGTAAAAATATTTAACAAACATATACAATCACTTTTTATTTAGTTATGTTCATTCCCTCCATTACATTGGCTAGGAGTTTACTACCATTTACAATAACATTATTATATTATTAGTGTGCATCGTAAGATTTCAAAGAAACTCGTTGTTGTGTATAGGGTACGCCATCAAACATAGCATCCCCTTTAAAGTAATATTATTATTTTATTCACAAATATTAATAAATATGAAAAAGAAATATTATTTATTTATGTAGGATGTTACAGGGACACACAGTAAGTGTTTCTGATAATCTTAGTTAAATTCTATGTGAATTTAATTAATTTAATACATATTATTCTCAAGATTGAGGGATAATTCCATCGTTATTTTATCAATAGAAAATATTTATTGATGAATGAAATATTTATTTGGGTGTTTAATAAATTCAATAGGAGTTTGAACATACCAACACTATACAAAACAGGCCTTTAACAGCATTGGCCTTTATCAGTGCTTTATTTTTAGGGCTGAGAAAGGGTCCCCTTTATCAGCTCTTTATTTTTAGTATTGAAAAAGGGTGTCCTTTATCCTAATTTTTTATGCAATGATAATGGCCCAGAATAAAATAAATTAATTAAAAAATTAAAAATAAAAATGAGAAAATTGAAAATAGTATTACATATTTTATTAATTAAATAATTATTGATAAAAATGAAAAAAGTTAATATAAATATATATAAATTATAGATACTAATAAATAGTATATATTAAATATATAGATATTTAAAATTAATAAAATGAAAAATGAAACATATAAAAACTAAAAAATAGTAAATTATGAAAAATATTAAACATTTTATTAATTAAATAGGTATTAATAAAAATGAATAAATTCAATATACATATATATATTATAAATATTAATAAATAGTATATTAAATATAGATGTATAAAATGAATAAATTTTAATAATTAAAAATAATAATAATGAAAAAATTGTAATATTTAAACAAGAAAATTAAAAATGAATAAGTCGTAATAATCAAACAAAAAATTAAAAATAAATAAATTAAAATATTTATTAAAATATTTATTAAAAAACAATTATTTATAAAAATAATAATAAGATTAATATATATCTATTAATTATTAATAGTAATAAATGATATATTAAATATAAATATAGAAAATGAATAAAATGTAATAATTAAAAACACATTAATGTATTATTCTTTTTTAATGGTTTTTATACATAATTATTCATTAAAACATTTACTATAGAAATATATTCATATATATTTCCTAAAATATAATTTATATAATACAAAAAATATGATTTACATTAAATAATTTATATATTTAGTGGATAATGGTTTATAATTAAAAATTAATATTAATTAAAAATACTGACTAATTGCATCGAGTAATGGACATAATTGAATGTCGTTTGATTTTTCAATTTAATGTATTTAAAAGTTGTGTTACATTGATCTCACATAGATATACATAATTAATGCATTTAACAGTCACACAAATATTTATGTAACTAATGTAATCTTATATAGAAATGCATGCACCTTATATTTATGTAATTTATTTAAATTTTAGTATCTATTTTAGAATTTCATTATAACACGACACATTCAATATATTATGTCTTTAATCATTATATTTTATTTATTTATTTTTAAAATCATTACAGTTAGGTATTAATTCATTTTTAATATTTAATATTTTTTTATTTTTTTTAATTTAATCATTTTATTTTATTTATTTATTTTTATTTATTTACTATGTTTCAATATTTTCAATATGTATTCTTCTTTATTTTAATATATGTCCATATTTTTCAATAAATTTATATTTAATTAATGAAACTTATACATTTTTTCAATATTTTTAAAGTGTACTCATTTTTAATTATTCAATTTCACTTATTTTTAACATGCATGTATTTCAGATTATATATTCATTAATAATATTAAAAATATATTTGTAAATAAATATTTATAAATAAATATATTTATAAATGAATATTTATTATATTTATACATTTATATATTTGTAATTATAAATAAATAAATATTATTTTTTAAAAAATTATTTATATAGTTATAAATAAATAATTATATATATTTAATTAATTATAAAATTATAATAAATTTTTTTACATAATGAATACATTAACCATATTTATATTTATATATATTTATTAAATATATATATAATTATATATAATGATATAAATATATAAATATATAAATATTTTTTTAAAAGTATTTATATAATTATAAATAAATAATTATATATTTAAGTAATTATAAAATTATAAAAAATATATTTAAATAGTTAATATATTTACTATATATATTTATTTATTAAATATATATATATATAATTATATCAATATATATAAATCTTTTATTTACAATCATAATTATAGATCCTTTTTCAGTGCTAATGTTTTAGAGCTGATAAAGATTCCTTTTATCAGCACTTATTAATTTCGTGTCAATAAAATGGATCTTTATCAATGTTTTTTTGGAAGCATTGATAAAAGTGTCCCCAATCTATTTAAAGAACCCTAACCAATCGCAAACCAGTCATAATATCCAAATCTTTCTATGGAATCCACCTATTTTTGGTGCTCCTTCTTGCCGAATCCAAGCTCGTATCAAGGCCTAAATCAAGGCTCAAACAATTCCTAAGCTCAAATCCAATGCTCAGACAATTCAAGGGTTGAACGAATCCAAGGTTTGAAAAAATCCTTTGTTTGGCGATATCTCTACTTTTTCTCAAATGATTCGAAGCTTTAATCTAAGGTATGTTATCTTCTTCTCATCACTCATTGTTTTCCAGTTTCACGATATCTTTTTGCGTTTTTTTGCTCTTTATCTCTTTCTATTAATTATTCATCATTGCTTTACCTTATAGAATGAATTTCTAATAGGAGTATTTCTATGATTTTGGATTTGTATTCACCCTTTAATGGCTTTTCTTGCTACCTTATAGCATATTAAGAATTCAACACACAGATTTCATCCTTTTAGCATATTAAGTTTAAATGTTTTGAACTTCCTTCCATTGAAATAACACACATGAATTGTTTGTTAAAATTCCACCCATGGTTTTTATTTAATAAATATAAGTGAATTTTATCTAACAATTTCTTGAATTTGAGGTGCAGTTTGTTTGGGGTTGTTTCCATTTTGAAGATTTTACATGTAGCTTTTAATTTTATTTTAAGTTTCTTGAATTTATCTCTTTATTTCTTGATATCCTATATGAACATCCATATATATATATATATATATGAATTTTAAAATATATATATTTATATATATATATATATATATAAAAACATTATTTCATGTATATATGTAAGTATGTAGTCATATGAAATATATATAGGATTAATTCAATAAATAAATGATAATTTTTTGGTTGGTTTTAAAAATGCATTCCAAGAGAGACTATTAATGTGTGTTTTTTAAAATTATGAATTTGAATCATGTTTGGAAAATTTTAAAATTACTTTGATTCTCACTTTGTTATTTTGAATAATATTGAATGAAATAATTTTTTAATTGAAAATTAGTAGTAGTATCAAGTGTTATGGATATGTTAGTGCAAATAAATGGTTTTTATAAAAATTTATCACCATCTATGGAAGCTGTCTATATTTTTTTTGAGGTAAGATTTTTTTTCTTTTAAATCCATAGATATATTGATGGGTGTTGGATGGATTCTTGAATAGACATGTTAGGGTAATTTTGATTATTGATTGATATGCTTTCTAAAAAGGTGATCATACCTCCCATTACTATCATAATAGGGATTGTATGCATCTTAGAGAGGGATGAGAGGTAGTTACAATGTAGTCTCCATTATATTGTATGGCTCTCCACTTGTATCAAATTCCATATGGGAGTCCAATAAGGTAGGCTAGTTATAGGTATTTTATAGGTAATAAATATAGGAACTCATCATCATGTTTATAGGTGGTTCTAACCCAAGTATGTCCTCACTCACCTCACAAGATGTTTTTGAATTTCTCAAGATTACATATTATTCATTTAATACTATTTACATATATATTATTTTTGAATTACTTCACATTTAATATTAACCCTTTATAATGTGGCAAATTTTTTATATTTTTTATTTTCTTGTATTGATTTATTTATTTTTCTAAATAATGTTTCATTTTATTATTATATATTATTCTTAATGAGTATGGTTATAAAGAGAAATATTCAAGAACCCTATAATATTTACAGAGTCTATAAATATCTTCATTTAATAAAATATCAGTTATTAATGTGAAAATATATATTAAGAGAAGTTACAGAGATTAATGTTAATTGATATACCATTAATATTAAATGCAATAATTCCTTAGGTTGTTACATCTCTCGTTTTAAAAAATATAATTGAGGTTATAAAATTCTATAAATGTTGGAAAAATGATTAGAAATTTCTTTTAGGTATTCATTATTTTAGATCTATATGTATTGTTTCTAACCCTAGAAATCTTTAATTTCCATCCATGTATATGTGATGACTATTTATTTATTAAAAATTTTTACCAATAAATTTTTATATATTCTAGTTTATGGAATGAGAGTTTATTATTCTTGTTTATCGTATTTGGGTTTCTTATTACTCATTAATTGCCAATATTATATTTTCATTTGTTTAGGGGTTTTAAGAAATACTTGATGATTCATTTTAATAGAGTTATGACTAGTCTTTGTTAAATGATTGATTGTATTAAACGTGGTATTTCTTCCATAAATATATAATTCATAGAGGCGGAAATGATTTATATATCACAACATGTCCCCGATTATACCCCTTGAATCACAGACAAGAATATGTATTCCCCCCAAATATTACCTTCAATAGGCCACAAGTTAATAAGTAGTTCCAATTGTGTAATTATCACAAATGGGAGGCGTTAACCGTTTCAGAGAACATAATGGAGTACAACTGTAATCATAATCAACTTCCTCTCCTAAACAATTATTATTGTAATTTTTTATCTTAGACACATCCCTCATCTGTTTTATGTTTCTTGAACTACTATGAAAAAATAGTCATCCCATGGATGACTACTTCTGAGAGAAGCTCAAGCAACATAGGTGCATGTCCACAAGAGATGGAGGATGGGTCTCAAGACAAAACACAATAATAACTATTTAGGTGATGAAGATGATGAGGATTATGGTTGTCTATAACTTTCACCTTTGGATGAATTCAGAGGATAAAAACAACCATAATGGAGTAATTATTTTCTTAAATTCAATTACCCATTTACTTCCAGGCATACAAAAATTATTTGAAATAATAAAATGTTTGGTTCCCCTCATTAGAATTATATATAACTATTTCCTTTGATAATGAATATCATATATGTATTTATTTATTTATTATTAAAAATGAAATTTTTTTAACCTAATATGGTGGATATGAATTGAATTTTTTTTAATGCTAATCATTTGACAAAAGATTATGATAATGGATTTAAAGAGTTCATCAAGACTGAAATTGAGCATGCACACAACCATTCTAAAATCTATTTTCTATGTTTACATTGATATTATTCAAGAAAAATTAGTCTGGAAGAGTTGTAAGAATATTTCATTTGTCCTGTAATAGATTATAGCTATAAATGTTGGAATAAAATGGGGTAAAACTAAATGTGCACACCGATTGGGATGGTACTAGGGTTTATGGATCATTTGATATGAAAACCAGTGTAAATGATGACGTATATCATATGGAAGAAATGAAAATGGAAATTGAATATGACCTTTGTGATTTTTCAAATTTATTTTATAAGTTAAATAGATGTTCTAAGAGACCATTGTATAACTGTTATAATATATACAAAACATTTTTAGTTGTATTGAAGTTATATAATTTGAAAGCTGGTAACTAATGGAGCAACACCAGATTTATAGAACTAGTTGGTCTCCTGAATGATATGCTTCAAAAATAAAATAAACTTCCATGTTGAACATATGATTCTAAAATAATGCAAAGTTTAATGGGAATGATCTCTAAAAAATACATTCTTGAATAAATGATTGCATATTGTTTTTCCAGGACCATGAATCACTCATAAAATGACCTAAGTGTGTGCAGATCGATACAAGAAAAATTAATAAAGTCCTTCAAAATATTTATGGAACATTCCTATCATTCCATGGTTTAGAAGACTATGTAGATGTTAGGAAACCATGAGAAAATTTCCATGGAATGTATATACCAGAATTAAATATGGGAACCTATGTCATCCAGCATATTCTTCTTAGTGGAAGAAAATATATTACAAGTATCTTGAATTTGGAAATGATCCAAGAAACATTCATATTGTGTTATCGATATATGGAATAAATATTTTTGGTGTATAGAGTAGTACTCATATTACAAGGCTTTTTATTTTGGTAAATTATAAATTTCCTTCATGATTATGCATGAAATAAAAAAAAATTATGTTGTCTCTACTTATATCTGCACCAAATTAACCTAGTAATGATATTGATTTCTATTTGGATCCACGGATCGAAGATCTGAAATTGAAGTGGTATATAGGTTTTACAATGTATGATAATCATAGAAGTGAAGAATTCAGATTGAGTTCTATTTTGTATAGGATGATAAATGAATTTACTATTTAAGGAAATTTATCAGGATATATAATTAATGGAATGTTGGGGTGTCTGATTTGTGAATAATTAAAACCAAAAAATTGGTTGAAACATTCCTCTAAGATTGTTTTTTTAGGAAATAATAAATTTTTACCTCGAATAAATAAGTATCAATCTGGTATGTGATCATTCTATGGGAATATCAAATAAGTTATAACCCTATATCCAATAACTAGTGATCAAATATTTGATAAATTAAAAGATATTGACACTATTTTCTGTAAATCATTTTTGAAAAACCTTATGAAATCAGGATGGAAGAAGAGATAAAAAAATTTTGAATTACCATATTATAGTTGTTTTTACATCATACATTTTACTTATGTCATGCATGTTGAAAAAAATGTATTCGATAGTGTTATTGGAATGTTACTAAATGCTCTTAAAAAATATGGAATCAAGGATAGGTTGGAAAATATTTACCTAGGGATAAGGGTAGAGTTGGCACCAGCAAAGGGTAAAGTGCATAATTTTCTTCCTCCAATATCTTACACTCTATCCAGATATAAAAAATTAAAATGTTCAATTTCATTAATAGTGAAAGAGTTCCACATGGGTATTCATAAAATATCAACAATGTTGCATCAATGACTAATTTGAAGTTTTGTGGACTAAAATCACACAAATGTCGTGTTTTGATGCAATATTTTATGTTTTTTTATTTCTGTTTCATTTTTTTTTAAAATTTATGACATAAATTAACCAGACTATTGTTGTTTTTCAAAGCCACATGAAGTAATATTATAGACCTGATGAATTTTCTTATCATTAATAAAGAGGTTTCATTCATATTTTTTGAATTAGAGATGTTATTCCCACCATCATTCTTTGATATAATGGTCCACCTAAAGGTTCACTTGGTTATAGATGTTCAACTATGTGGTCATGTACATTATATATGGATGTACCCCATTGAACAGTATATGAATAATTTTCAAGGCTATGTCAAAAATCAATGTCATCCATAAGTTTGTATTGAAGAATGATATATTTTTGAAGAAGCGATTGAATTCTGTACCAATTACCTATCAGAAGTTAACATCATCAGTCTCCTTATGTCTCATCATAGTGGATGCCTTATGGGTGAAAGGATTTCCATAAGATATTTTCTTACAATTATCTTCTCAAGGAGGGAGAAATCGCACCTTTATATTTTACATAATAGTGAATATGTTGATCCATATGTTGAATCCTAAAAAGAGATTCTTAGAGATTTTAATCTATCAGGGGATGAAGGATGGATATAAAATACACATAATCAAAAGTTTATAGGATAGTTCCAAGATCAAATTTATAAGGATTTATCTGAAAATACAAATTCAATTCTTGAATGACATTAATGGATATTAAGGGGACCAAATGAAAATGTTATATCTTACACTGATTTTGTAATCAATAGTTATAAGTTCTATATAAAAGAACATAATGAATGTAGTATGATGCAAAATATTAGAGTTATGCCTATGGAGTAAGAAATGAACATATCTGTTTCCAACTACAGAAATCCAATTTATTAAAATATTTCATATTTTGGCATCATCAAACAGATATATGAGTTGGACTTTATAAAATTCAAGTGATTGTTTTTCATTGAAAATGGGCCGGCAATAAGAGTGTAGTGAAAGTTGATGAAATGGGATTCGTGGATGTGAATTTCAGAGTGGATGGGGGAAAATATGATCCATTGATAATAGAATCACAATAAGTTTAAGTATTTTATGTCTTAGATCCAATGAACAAGAATTGGTCAATTTTTCTGCTGGAGACTAAAACAACTGTTTGGTCAGATGAAAATTCAGTCTAGGATGACCATATCATTAGGAGAACACAATTAGTTCCTGTGGGTCCCAATATAGACATTGTCTTGTATATTATATGGGGGCATAAATAGGGTATTTGGATTCTCGATAGAGGATCCAAATCCATAAATCCTTTAGAAAAATAAAGAGAGTTCAATGATAAGGTAAAAGTTTTTATAATATATTATGTTTTTCCACATAATATTATTTGTTCTCTACTAAATTAACATAATCTAAATTAAATATTTGACTACTCATGTGGAAACTTTATTATGAGAATGATGATGTTACCAATTCTACTGAAGAATAGACTATAAAAATGAAACCATTTGGTAAGATTTAAAGCTAATGTTATGATATACTTTCTATATTTTAATAAAAAAATTATAATGAAATGTTGGTTAAATTTTCATTATTCATTGTAGAGTTCATTTATTTTTGAATATTTTTGTTTATCTTTCATGCCTTTATACACTAAAACTTTCTTAGACTTTTTCTCCCTCAAAACCATTCTACACCTATAGTATTGGTATTTATCACTTTCTTTCAAGTTCCCACCACTAACATTGTGGGAATAGAAAAGATGCTGCCTATACTCAATCCCAGAGGCAATATTGATGTTTTCACAGTAAAATAATTTTTCATGGAATTAATATATTGTTTCATATCTATGTTTAATTTATTTATTTTTAGTATTATTAAACACATAAAAAAATTATTATACAGGTGAATTATTTTTATCAAGTTGGGGTGTTTTGTTTGAAGGTGCTCATGAATATGAGAGATTTGACTTCAAGGATATAGATAAGATTATGAAAACAAGGAAATGGGTTAAGAATTTATACAACCATCATGAAAAGGTGAATTCCTATAATTTATTTAATTAATTTTTTCATAATTTTATCTACTATTAGTGAGTTAATTTATTTATCATTTTTATCTAAAACTAATTTATTTATTTTCATAGATATTTTGGGAAGTTATATTTATCATTAATTTATCTATGACAAGACACAAAAGAGATAACAAGTTTCGTTCTTCCAATGTTACCACGCTTTCCATTCTCTCTTTGTTGAACTTCTAACACTGTATATTGATTCAATGTTCTTATCCAATAAAACTTTCTTGTTGTTGAAAACCTAAAGAGTAGAGGAAGTCAATGTGCCCTTTGTGGGGACTTCTCATGATATAAAAAGCATATAAGCTTCCTCTACCCCTATATTTTTCAAAAAATGAGGATGGTTTTTCAGATAATAACATCAACTAAATATGTAGTGTTGGTAGTTCGACAAAGAAAGGAAATGGAAATTATGGTAACATTAGTAGTTTAAATTATTTTGATACATTAGGAAAATGATCCATAAGTCATTCAGGATGTGAAGGAACCATCCTCACCTAAATATGACACATGGTGTGACTTGTATGACTCCAATTGTGTCTTTTTATTTAAAATGGAAATTAATTTTAGTAAATAAGACAACTAATATACTCAAAATAGAGAAAACATGATCAAATTATCTTAATAATTTATGAAAATAATTCATAAGTCATTTCTGATGTATATGAATCATTCTCACAACAAATCAACACATGATGTTTGCATTATAACTCAAACTATACATTTTTAGTTTAAAATGACATTTTAGTAAAAAAGTAAACTAGCATACTCAAAACTGTGAAAATAAATTCAGATTATTTTAAAACTTTAGTAAAACAATCCATAAGTCATTTGGGGTGTGTAGAAATTAGTTGCACCTCAATCCAATACACAGTGTGACTAGTATGACTCTAAGTGAATATTTTTATTTAAAATTGACATTAATTTTAGTACAAAGGAAAACTAACATACTCAAAAGTGATCAAATTCATTTGTATTATTTTTATACTTTAGTAAAAGGATCCATAAGTAATTTTTGACAAGTAGGAATTAGCCAAACCTCAATCCAAAACACGATGTGGTCGGAATGACTCAAAGTGTCAGTTATCAATTTAAAATTAATATTTATATCAAAAAGTGTCAATCAATGATAACAGAGAAAATACACTGATATTTTATTAATATTTTAGGAAAGTGAATCATAATTCATTTTTTACATGTATTAATCAGATGCCTCCAAGTTTTTTTAAACCATAAATATAAATATTATGTGCTATAATCCTCAATATCTAATCTACCTACAAAGGTGGTGATTGATAATGATTTCATTCTCTATAAAAAAAATTAGTGATGTGATTGACGTTCAATGATTGATTATTTCATCAATTTCAAGTGAACACATAAAGTCCCATGAAAACATGCACGAAAATAACACGATTGAGAACTTCCATTTTCTTTACTAGGAGAGAGCTAGAAAAGAATGATTTGATATTTCCAAGTTTCTCTTTAATATCAAGCTTAGAGAGGGTGCCCTGTATGGGAATCATGTAGTAAATCCCATTGGATACATTGAGTGCCTAGATGTTTAAGGGTTTAAACCCCCAATGAACTAGGCATCGATATCATTATAGAATCACTCTCTCGGATATTCTCCATAATTTTTTAAAATTTAATATGAACAAAATTGAGAAGTCTCTTCTAGATCTTTTTACTATTATTCTCCAAGTAGATAAGGAGATGAAGTTCGAAAAGTATTTGGTATGTATAGTAAAAAAATAGAAATAGAAAGAGAATATATCTAAGAACAAAACCACTTCACACTCTTCTATGTAGAGGGTGATTAATGGTCTTGAAAAGAAACATGATTTTGTCTCTTTAACATGTGGTAAGAGGGGCCACTGGAAGAAAAATTGATCCCAGTCAAAGAAGCAAGGGGAATCTTCAGGAGAATTTATTATCATGTGAAATTTATCTATTTCTATAAATTTATTATTAGATATATCTTATTATTATAAAAAATATATTCAAATATAGGAGAAAAATGGATTCATAAAAATTTACCAAGGGGAGGTAGATCTTCAAGAATTCAATAAAGCTAAGCTTGCTATTGTATCTATCAGTGACTACCACCTCACATTGTCAACTAGAATTATCATTGATTTCAAGGGTTATTATTATGATCCTTATATTACTAAAAAAATATATCTATATCCATACTTTATACAGATAGATTTATTTTCAATTTTGGAAATGAATGTTTCTTCTTCTATAAAGATAAATTTTTCTATGGTAAGGAAAATTTAAATAATGGTATTTATGTGTTGGATTACACAAATCAAGTAATGGAAATCTGTAATAAAATTGCTTCACATGACTTATACCACAACCAACTATGATATCACTAGTTAGGTCATGTAAATGAGAATCACTTATTGAAATTAAACCAATATGGAAATGTATATTCTTTTGAACTAAAACCACTTGGTTTATGTCATGCACATTTATAAGTTAAAATGACCAAAACCCCATTTAGTGGAAAATGTGAAAGTTATAAAGATATTCTTAAATTAGTTCCTATATATGTGTGGGGACCATTTTATACAGTGGAAATATGTGGGTACTCATACTTCATATCTTTTACTGATGATTTTAGTATATATTAATATGTTAACATAATGAGGTATAAGTCAGATTCTTTTGATAAATTCAAGGAATACAAGAATGATATTGTGAACCTACTTGGTTAGAATATTAATTAACTACCTTCAAAAACTAGTGTAAAATATCTTAATCATGAATTCAATGATTATTTACGAGATTTTGAGATCCTGTCTCAACTCACTACTCCTTATGCACCTTATTTTAATGTTCTAAGAAAAAGGAGGAACCACACCTTGTTGGATATGGTGACTTCAATGATGAGTCATGTGAGTCTTCAGTTATCCTTTTGGGGATACCCATTACAAACATCAAAACAAATATTAAACCAAGTTCCAACTAAAGCAATAGATGGTATGCCTGAGAATTTATCGAATAAAAAGAAACCCATATTTTCATACATACATGTGTGGTTTCTAAGCGTTTGTTAAGGCCTATTCAGTTAATAAACTTGTTCTCCGAGGAACAAAGAGTAACTTTACAGGATACTATAAATAAATAATGGGATATTATCTATATAACCCATTAGAAAAAAGGTAATAGTGGAAAAACACACCATATTCCTTTAGAGGGAACACATCTATAAAAGGTTTAGTCGAAGCAAGATAGAGATTGATGAAGTTGAGGTTCAAAATATAAAATAGTTGGAAAATGAATAGATTCCACAAATCCACATAGAAGAATAAACTATTACAATTCAAACAAGGGATTCATAGGAGTATAAGAGAGGTTAGAGAACTAGAATAGTATGGTTTTCTAGTCACTGAGGACGGTGACTTGTTATTAGTTAATAATAACATTCCTCTAAACTATAAGGAAGTTGTATATGGAATAGATGTTTCCTAGTGGAAATAATCCATCAATTATAAAATGGATTCCTTGTACCAAAAACAAGTCTATATTTTGGTAGATGCTACATTTATTGAAATCCTGTTTTTTGTAAATGGTAATTCAAAACGAAACTAGACATGAAAGGATAAATTATAACTATAAGGAAAGACTGGTTCTAAAAGGGTTTAAAAAGTGTCAATGAATTGACTATAAAGAATCATTTTCACCGGTTTCAATGATAAATTTCATATGAATTCTATATTATATTGTGGCATACCATGACTTTGTGATTCAGAAAATAGATGTCAAAATGTCCATCCTTAATAGGAACCTTCAAGAATATTTCAATATGACACAACCTGGAGGTTTTTTTACTCCAAAGTATTCCAAGGAGATATGAAAATTGAAAAAAAATTATGGATTAAATAATTCATCTAGGTCATGGAACATTCAATTTGATGAAACAATAAAATAATTTGGTTTCATAAAATAATGTGTGTGATCCTCGTCTCTACAAATAGTTTAGTGGGAGTGTAGTTGTTTTATTAATAGTAAATTTTGATGAAATATTACTCATTGGAAACAAAATACCAGTCATATAGTCTATTAAGGAATGGTTTAATAAATTATTCTCTATAAATGGATTGGTAAAGGTAGTATATATTCTTGGGATCAAGATTCATCATGATAAATCTAAGAGTTTTATCAGCCTAAGTCAAAGTATAAACATTGAAAAGATATTGAAGAGATTCAGTATGGAACAATCCAAGAGGAAATTTTTTCATAAAATTCATCATTACCAGAAAATATGTCCTCAAACACATAAGGAGTCAAATAGAATTCAAAGTATTCTATACATTTAACATCACAAAATCCACACCTCTTGATCTAGTGCTAAAAACATAAACATTACATTGTCTGGATTTGATATTTTTTAAACGTGACCCAATCCTTTCCACTAAATCTTAAAATGTAAAAATTAAATATTGGATCAATTACATACCCATAGAACTCTTAGGTTTAGAGTTTTATAAAATTAGGAAAAATTCTAAACAACTCAAGTTTAGAAGAAATTGGTTCACAAAGATGAAAATTATCTCTGATTATACCTAGATTTTCATATTCTACAAGAGGTTATCAATGTCATCCATGTGAAATTATTCTAAAAAATTCATTGAAAATATTTACTCATAACCTTGGGAAAAGAAAAATAATAAAAGGGTGAGATTAGATTCTCATTAAGGGTAAACAAGGGATATATCAATCATAACATAAGCATAAGGGCATAAAAACATGAACATAAAATTTTAAAATTATTCCATGCATATGAAAGATCACTATCTTGAGTCATAGAATAAATCATAGAAGTTTATAATACATGAATTATAAAATAATTAAAGAACATAATACATAAAATAATAATATAATAAATTGAATTTTGGAATATTAATAAGAATATAAAATCATTCCCTTAGTAATCAAGGCCCAATGCCAAAACATATAAGATAACTCTTTGGGATGCAAAACCTCTTGGGTGGGACACACCACCATCCTCAATGGTATAAATTTACTCTTAGTGGAATGGGTTCACTCACCAAACCATCATTGTAGTCAAGTTTCACTTGAAAGACTATCATAGTTAACAATTTCATTATAGAAGCGGTTTCACTTCTCGTTCTAGTTATGTCTTACTAAACTGAGTCCACTCCCTATTCCAGTCTTGTCTTACTGAATTGAGTTAACTCACCATTATAGTCCTATCAATATCATGGTATATAATATCATTAAAAAAATCATTAGAGGGGGGTATAAGTCCCAGCTTTCACATATACTAAACTGGTTTCACTTCTTGTTCTAGTCCAGTCTTACTAATCTGAGTTCACTCCCCATTCCAATCATGTCTCACTGAACCGAGTTCACTCCCTGTTTCATTCATGTCTATCTCATGAGATATAATATCATTACCCAATTCATTAGAGGGAGATATAGGCCTCATTCACATAAGGACAACCATAAATATGTGTTCTACAAGAACATAAATCATATCACAACCCAAGAAAATTAATTAGATTTCATAAACAATTAATCATACTATAACCTATGGAAAAGAAATAGGTTTCATAAATATTATTCCCTAATAAACATAAAAAACCCACAAAAATAATAATAATAATATCATTTAATAATATCCTTATTAAATCATAAGTATTATAAAATAAATTTATCTTATATATAAAATTATTTGTGAAGGTCACATGAAATAATTCTTAAAATAAATGACATTTTCATTTTAAAATCATTTGTTTTTAAAGAGCCACACAATTATAATAGGGAAAAGGTTTATTTAAAATGAACCTTGTAACATTTTAAAGGAGAATTTAATGTATTAATGCATCATGATGATAGGAAAATATTCTCAGGCCATATAAGTAAAATAATATTCATTCTGTATTTTTTTCGGAACAATCACAAAGACCTTCATTTAGAAAACGAAAAAGAGAATCCTTTCAAACAATTGTGTAAAAAAGTAAAAGTTGAGTAAAAATTATTTCAAAAAATCACAATATAATATTAAAAACATTTTTGTAAATAATTTTAGAAAACATTTAAATAGAATAAAAAGGTTTTTTTAAGGGAAACATTAAAAAGATAATTTTAAAAATAAAGTCCCTTATAAATATCATATCATTAATGTGAGAATTAATTAAATGAATAATATTTTGTATATAAAATCTAAATACAAATAAAAATTTGTAAATACAATATAATATAATAAAAATTCATCTCACGCATAATATTAACTTTTAAAAATCAATAAAGTAGAAGTTTAACCCAATGAATAGAAATTGAGTTGAGAAATATCATACCACTCTGTAATCAGTCGAATCATATGACAAATAAAAGTAATAATTATAAAATGAAACAATGAATACCATGAGGATAATTATATTCACGATATTATATATTAATTTTTTTTAAAGGTTGGGGCTGAAGCCTCATTTTTATTATTAAATCAAAGCAAAGTCCTCTTTTAACTGGGTAGAGGGAAACCCATTACATAGCTCGAAGGCCTAGTAGGCTTATAACCCATTACATAGCCAGTAGGCCCAAATTTTTTGCCCAATTCACATTCTGTGAATAGTAACCCGCCAGCTACAGTCCTCGCACAGTACCGCCGCCGCTACAGTACCCGCTGATGAACAGTGTTGCCGCTACTACAGTACCACTACAGTACTGCTACAGTAACCTGCACCCAATGGGTTTTGAACCCCCATTTTTTATGTAGGATTATGGGGTGCTTACCACTAAGCCAAACCCCAACTACATGATATTATATATTAATGGTAATTATATACAACACATAAAAGAAATAAGTGGTGAATAAGGTATATATCTCATATAAGTAAAAGTAATATGAGAAACCCTTACCTTAGGCTTCCCTTTATTTTTACATAATTTAACCTCATGTATAATGGTTTAAAGAATTTTTTTTAATTCATTAAATAACTTTATTAATATTTATAATACCTTATATGATTATTTTATAACATCTTACCACCAATTCATTACTAATCTTTCATTATTTTCATTTTTTCGGGTGCGTTCGTTTCAATGTTTAATGGTCAGTTCACATGTGTATAATTATGGATTTTCTTGTAAAATGGAAATAAAACTATAGAAGTGAAAATAAATGGTATTAATTCAATTAAATAAGTTTAAATATTCCCATATATTATTTTTCTTTCTAACATGATGATGATTCATTTGATAAAATGTTAATGATAAATGTTTAGTTTATTTTGGCGGTTTTCTAAGCACCACAAACTGGTATCGTTTTATTTAATATTATGTATATATATTAGTTACAAAACATGAAATATGTTATAATATTACTTTTAAAATATTATTTAACTAAAATAATTATTTAATGATAATCCTTGAAGGTTTTAATTGAAAACAAAAAACCATTATCCATGGAGATAGTTAACCGACATAATTTAAACAATTGTTTCATTTCCTTGAATAAGAGGAGATAAGAAAAGGGGTGAAAAGAAGATATTCCATAAGAAATATAAAATTAAAGTATATACATACTAGATTTATTATGATTTTATGGGTAAATTAGGTGATTATAAGGTAGAAAAATAAAATAAATTAAGATATGTTTTTTTGAGAAAGTTACCTCTTGAATATCACCACCTTGAAGGGCCCCTTAAGGAGCTTATAATTGGTATTTGGGTGAAAACATAAGCAATTGGAAGTGGGTATAGTGAGGAGGTGAGGTTTCTGAAGATATTTGTAAATATACAAGGCTTTTGAGAAGAAAGGATGTGGTGATGAGTGTTATTTATACTTTTGGAGGGGGTGGTTTTAAGTGACTAAATAATGATTATTTTATATTTAAAGCCAAATGCATTTGGTTGGAATTAATTCTAATTAATTTGGTTGTTAATTAATTTTTTAATGGATGGTTAAGACCGTGAGACAAATAAAACACCCATTTAATGTTGTATTTTTTATTTTAATATTTTACCTTTTAACTTTAACTCATTAAATTATTTTACCAATGCTATGATGAATCTTTTTTTATCAGGGTAACTTTTTATACCTAAAAATGAAAATGAATTTATAACCTAATTTTTACCTCCTGATTCAAAATATAGAATCCATTTTAAAAAATTAAAAACATTAAAGTTTTAAATTTACTTTTAAAATTATATCATCAAAATGCAACGAAAAATAGTTTTTTGGAAAAATGTGTTTGTAAGCCCAAAAATGTACTTATACCCAAAATAAGGTATAAATATTGTTTAATTTTAATTAATTAGATTATATATAACTAAAATTTAATTAAATTCAATTCAATTCAATTTGAAATCAAAAAATTACTTCTAAATATAAATAAAATGAGAGTTTTATAAAAATTAGTGTTTTTTACTATTCACTGAAAATTAAACTTTTCAAAAAATTCTCAAAAATACATCCTAAGATAATTTTTACACAGTGAATCCAAAAATTATTTTCATTTTATAAAATAAATTTTATAATTGTGTTAAAAAATAATTATATTTATTTTATCATAGAAAGTTTTAAAATTTTCTTTTTGAAAAAAAATATATATTTGAAGAATAAAATAACATTACTAAAAATTATGTCCATATTCAAAAATAATTAATTAATACATTAAAATTTATTTCTAAAATTATATATTTCATAAAGTGGTTAATACTATTAATTCACACTAATTTAATGGCTAGGTTATAATGGTTGTTCTAAAATAATAATATTTTTGAGTTCTTTTAAGCTTAGTGTTCTGTGAAACATATTCTATTAAAGAGGTAAAATTTATTTAAAAAGTTACATATAGTATAATCATATAAAGCTAAATTCTACCCCCCTTAAAATAAAATTTTCCCTCAAAATTTATCACTTGAATAAAAATAGATTAGGGTACCAATTCCTCATCACGTCATCTAGTTCCCATGTAGTTTCCTCAAATTGGTGGTTTCACCAATAAACCTTAATTAGGAGAGTGGTCTTGTTTCATAGAACTTTATTTTTACAATCTAGAATCTCTATCGGGTTTTTTTCATAATAATGATCATTTTCCAATGGTACAAATTTTATGTTTAGTACATATTAAGGATCAAATATGTACTTCCTTGTAAGAGATACATGGAACACATCAGAAACTTGAGAGAGATTCAGTGGAAGAGCCAATCGATAAGTTATAGTCTCGATATGATTTAGAATTTAAAAAAAATGTGTCCTTGCAATTTTAAATTGTACTTCAAAAAAATGTGGATATTTTAAAATTCCTTTTTAGGAATCACATGTCATAAAAAGGTTCAATAAAATATCCTCTTAAAATGATGGAAGTTAAAAGGTGAAGGTAATATCAAAAATATGATTCTGATTAGGAGAAAATTAGTGTAATGAGAATATATAGACATGGAATATAATTTTTACTATCATGTTCTGATGGATAATGATAGAGAAAATTATCATTGGAAGTTTATCGACCAAAAAAGTTTAAATTTTTTATGTTTAAGGGTCATTATTTCCTCAATAAGAAAATTAAATTGATAAATTTTTTGTTCCAAATCCCTATCCTAGAGTTGAGGAATTTTTTTACTTCCCATAGAAAGAACATAAGGAAATATACTTACCTGAGTTTCATCTTTTAAACAATTTCTAATAGAAAATCATTTTTTATCCAAATTATGTGAGTTAATTTTTATTTCCTAAAGTACTAGAATCAACTTATATGAATCACAAAATCCATAAAACAAAAATAATATAATACTCATGTTTTTAGGCCTGAACCAAAACCTATATGGTTAGTACAAGATAAGATAATTCCCAAAAATAATAAAACTTCATTTGAGGAAAACTACTTTAATAAGCAAAAAATCACCATTAATACCCAAAATTCAACGTAAATCATTAAATAAATAAGTATCCTTAATATTACTCAAAAATGTTCCAACTTAATATTGAAACCCAAAAATTATAAGGATTTTATCACATAGTTTTCCAAGAAAAATTTAATATTTATCTCCAAATAAAATCAATTACTCTTTAATTATCATACCAAAATTTTCATTCTATAAACATATAATCTCCAAATATACACTAACCATTTCCATGAATTATCTGAATAACCACTAAAACCACACTAAAATCATATATTCTTTCAAATGAAAATTCATCCTTTATTCCTCAAATAAAATCCCATAAGATTATATTCACCATAATCAACTATTGTTCATAAAATCATGATAATTCCAAAAATAAATCTACAATAACCCAAAAATCACATAGGTCAGTGCTAGGCACTATACCCTTATCTCCATTAAGTTTTGGGTTCAAACCTCTTAACCTTACTGGATGCGATGGGTTGTCACCCAACTCGCGGGTTATCTTTTTCAAAAACTATTATTATTATAACATTCCTATAAATGTGAGAAACATCCTAAAAAATAACTTTAATATGTTATAAACTCAAATTTTATCACATAAAATTCATTTTATATCTTCAAAATGTAATTGTAACAACCCAAGTATTTATAGAATAATTTGTTTTATATTTGTTAGTATTTTTTATTTAAATAGTAATTATTCAAATAATATAATTTATTATATGGTTATTTAGTTTAAACATTAATTTTTAAATTATATAATTTTAATTTGAAAAATTATAATTTCATTTTTGAATTCATAATGTTGGAATTATATCTGTATTAAATTTTGAAAATTTTCTGAAAAAGTTTAATTTTTTGTGAATAGTAACAAATAACGTTTTTTTAAAATGCGGTATTTTTTATAACTGCGTCAAGAAATAATTATGATATGATATTTTATTTTATTAAATTATGTAATAATTAAATAAATATATTATAATATAAATATAGTACAAAAATAATTCAGAATCTGTAAATTATAATTATTTTATGATAAGTATAAAAAATATTGTCAGTGCAGACGCAATGTCGTCACAGCATTGACAATGTCAAATTTTGTTCCTCTTAAATAATAATAGTGTGATAAAATTAATTTTAAAGACCTTTTTATTAATTATTATGTATAATTGATTTTTTGGCTGTTAATTTCAAATTTTAAAGTCATATAACATTAATATTACCCAATTTTTTATGCAATAATTATGCAGGGCAAGAAAATAAAAATAACAAATTTAAAATATTGTTTTCACATGTATATTAGTGAGTATACATAATGAATGAATCTTGATTTTTATTTTTAACCTAATTTATTTATTTTTATGATATTAATTTATTTTTAATTTTTATATATAAAATAATTAACATTAATATTTGTGCAACGCCGATGCAGTTCTTGTGGAAGCATAAGAAAAATAAATCAAATTTTTTTAATTAAAATTATAAGAATTATTAAATAAAAAAATTACTGATAAACCTTGTTCTATGATCAAGTTTCATCCATTATCATTTTTTATTTTAATTTGGGACATGTTGGACCCACAAAAATCATATTAAGACCTTTATAATATTTTATTCAAAAGTAAGTCAAGGTGTTCACACTATAAACTTTAGTTTGTATAACATTTTAATATGAGTTTTCCAAAACTGTTCTTTGTAAAATAATATTCTTTAGAAAGATAATAAAATAATATTCTTCATTAAATTTTATGTTTAATTTTTAGGGAATAAATAAATACTATAATGGCTTGAAAATTTATGATGGAGTAATTATTTAATTAATGAATAAATAAAATTAATGAAATTAAAAATAATAAAATAAATATAATTTATATTTTTAAGCTAATTAATGAATTACCTAGAAGAATATGACATGTCTATGATATAATAAAAAATATTATTTGAATTTGAATTTTTTTTATGTCTTTAAAGTCATAATTATGAATAGTTTTTATTTTGACAAATTTATTTTTCATGAATAAAATATCTTATTAAATTATTTTAAAATCAAAAAAAATATCAAACAAGTACAAAAATGATAAGATTACTTATAAAATATAATACCCTTTAGTTTTTATGCCCTTTTGGAAGTTTTAAACCCTATAATAGATTTATTATATTTTTATATTTTGAGTAATTCCTAAGTTACCCCTCACCTCACATATAAAAGGAGGACCCTTGCTTCACAAATATTCATCACCTTGAGCCTTCACTCCGAACTATACTATTCTAAATTACCTTCTCCTCATCCCTTGATACTTTCTCGTAGCCTCACAAAAAAACCACTTCAAAGAGCCTTAAGGAGGTTCACGAGGAGAAATTTTCAAGAAGTTGTTTGAACACCTTTAATGGAAGTCGAACCCAAGGTAAATAATTATTTAACTAAAACACTATTTTAAATGTTTTAAAGAGTTATTATTCTAAATATTTTTATTTTATTTTTATCTCTTCAAAATGGTTTTTATGAATGTATATATATTTTTATTAATGTTCTAGTTTATATTATATATTTTGAAAATGGATCTTTTTCATGTGTTATATAAGGGAACTTACTTTTAAAATCCTTTTAAATGTATCTTTTGTGAAATTCAAAAATATTGTTTTTTTATATTTATAGCATGAGAGGTTTCTTCCACTTTCACGACTCTATTATTATAATGTTTTTCTTATATTTTTTCAAAGTTTTTTTGAAGAAAATGATTTCATAATTATGTGTGGTGTTTTAAAAGTTATTTTTATGACGAAATGGTATTTTGAAATTTGAATGTGTTTTTCTCATGGGTTTAAATAAGTTAACAAGTGTTTTATCCATGATATTTTTCTTAGAAATTGTTTATTATGGGTTAAGCCCATTATATATCAATATATAAGGTATTGATCCCCATTATAGCTCAATATATGTTGGGTTTATCCCATTATAGATCAAGATATGATCGTTTGAACCCCATTATAGCTCAAGATATGCTATGTTGAGCCCATTAAAGCTTAATATATTACGAGTGAGCCCCATTATATCTCTCCAATACATTGGGTACTTTAGAGATGGAATTTTACCATAAGGTTATTCCATTTGTAAGTGTGGATTTAAGAGTGATATGGTAATTATGTCCCAAGGAAACTACATGATTTTTCTATGCATACTTATGAGATTTCAAGAAAAGGGTTTTTATGTTTTCACTGGACTAATGGTTTTTCTTTATTTATGTCCCTTGAGTTTTTTGTGCTCATACAAAGTTTTCAAATGTTTTTTCCCAAGTTATAAGGATGTTTAAGATAAATAAGTCATGATAAATGTTATGAAGATTTGTTAATGAAGTCATGTTTTATTATAAAATTTTTATATTTTGTAAGAAATGGATACTATTTTAGTAGTATCCACTCTGTAGAAATATGAGATGTTATGTATTTATTATGTCATAATTTTCAAAATATATAAACCTTAAATGATCCTCAATGTGAAAGAAAGTAAATTATTTACTTAACGCAAGATTACATTATGTTTTAAGGATAGGTCCTTATAGTTGGTATTAGAGGGATATTTTAGATAACCTTAGGGGTTATAATGATGTTAATAGAATTTGATACAAAAAATTACTTTATAGTTAAATTAAAATGATATATAATTTGAATATTGTAATGTTTATTCATATAATATATGTCTATTCATAATGGTTTTCCATAGAAGAAATAGGGAAGCTAGAGTAGAAAGGCACTGAGAGGCTAGTATCTTTCCGAATCTGCATCCTGGAATAGTCAAAATTAGAATTGAGAAGTTTTTTATAGTAATGAATCAGTTGACTCATATGATAAATGGAGTTGGTATTTATGCTAGAGAGGAACCTGGTCAGAAATGAAGGAATATGTCTTTTGTGGAGAATTTTATGAGGCGAAATCCCTCATCATTAAGTGGATCATCTGATCCGGTGGTAGCTGAAGGATGGATCAATTATTTGAAAAATATGTTTGATGTCATGGGATATTCAAAACATCAAAATTTAAACCTTAATTTTATCATTTTGAAGTTGAATCTTATTAATGGTGGTGTTTGGTTAAGAATACTATAGATAAATAAGATCTTGATTTCATGGAATGGGAAAATTTCAAGGATCTTTTCCTTGAGAAATATTTCCCAAAGGTATTATGACTCTGAATAAATAAACAATTTCCAGAAATAAGTGAAAAAGATGAAGATTTCATAGCCTCATATGAAGAAAACTTCACAAGATTGGAAAGGTATGTTCTGGATTTTTTTGGATACTGATAGAAAAATTATTTATTTTTACTTAGAATTGAAACCAAGTTTACAAAGATCATTGGCCACATGAGAATTTAAAAGTTATGATAAATTTTTTCATTGTGCTGAAATGGTTGAAATGGTGATTGCGGAAACATATATTCCTCATGATGACAAGAATAAGAAGTGGCCATATTGGCATGCTTTGGGGAAGAATTCATCAAAGAAACCAGGAGGCAAGAAAATCAATTTACCTTCTTATGAAAAGTGTGGTGAAAATAATCCTATATAATGCATTGTAAATTATGGGAAGTGCTACCTATGTGGAAAATTTAGACACATGGATCATGAATGTAAGGAAAATTATCATAAAAATGAAGAAAATACAATAGTATGATGCTTTAATTGTAAGGAGTTGGGTTATTTTGAAAATGTGTTTCCAAATCTAGTCATTCTAGAAGGAAATCAAGAAGATTGGAAACCAAAAGGTTTGGAAAAATCTTTTCCATATACTTCAGTGGATGTTGAGAAATCAAATTAAGTGGCATCAGGTACATTGATTTCTTTTACATATTTTTTCAATGAGTTATTTGATTCCAGGTCTACACATTCCTTCATTTCTGAGAAATTTTCTGCTAAATTAGAAATGCTACCTCAAGAAATGAAGCAAACAAATCATGGTAAAAACACCTAGAGGAAGTATTGAGATAAAAAAACATTATAATAATCTACTAATCACTATATTCATAATTAATTTACCTACAAACCTTGTTGTTTTTTCTCTAATAGAGTTTGATGTTATTATAGGAATGGATTGTCTTTATATTTACCATGCTAAGATTGATTTTAGATATAAAGAAGTTGTTTTTCAGAAAGAGTTTCAGTTTGCATACAAGAATGAACCCATATCATTTATAACATATCAATAAGCCAAGGAACTATTAAAATATGGAAATGAAATTAATCTCACATGTATTGTTGAAAATAAAGTAATTATTTAAATTAATGATGTGTCAATGGTAAATGAGTATCTTGATTTTTTTCCTAATTATTTTCTTGGTGTTGTTCCTAATCAAGAAGTTTAGTTTTCTATTGAATTAGTTCCAGATCCTGAGCTAATTTCAAAACTCCCTTATCAAATGACTCAAGTAGAACTTCTAGAATTGAAAAAGTAGTTGTAGTAATTTTTATATATAAGTTTCATCTGATGTATAACTTCACCATAGGGTGCTCTAGTCTTATTTTTTAAAAATAAATATGGTTCAATGAGACTTTTCATTGATTATAGAGCCTTGATTATTATCACTTTTAAGAATAATTATCTTTTTCCTCGTATCGGTTATTTTTTTTATCAGCTTTAAAGAGGACATTATTTTTTAAAGGTTGAATTGAGGTCGGGGTACTATCAGTTGAAAGTAAAGGAATAATATATTCTGAGTAATGCATTTCTTACTAGATATGGAAATTATGAATTTATAGTTATGTCATTTGGGTTAACTAATCCACCTATTGTATTCATGGATCTTATGAAAATAATATTACATTATTTCTTGGATAAGTTTTTGGTTGTGTTTATTGATGTAATTTTTGTATATTATAAAAGTAAATAGAAACATAAAAGACATATAAGGGTTTTTTTAAAACCCTAAAATAAAATAAATTATTTGGAAAATTCAGAAAGTGTGAATTTTGGTTGCAAAAAAATTCTTTCCTTAGTCGCATTTTTTTAAAGAAGTAATAAATGTTGATCCTCTTAAAATAAAATTTTTTGATGAATGGCCAAGTCCCACAAATATAACTGATATTCAAAATTTCCTTAGTTTGGTAAGATATTACTGAAGTTTTGTTGAAAACATTTCATGATTTTCTAATCCACTGACTAATTTAACTTGAAAAGGTGTTAAGTTCATTAAGACAAAATAATGTGCTGATTGTTTTTAGGAATTTAAAATAAGAATGGTGAATACTATAGTTATAGCCCTTCCTTCTAGAAATGGTGAATTTTTTATCTAAAATTATTCATTTTTTAAAGGAATTGGTGGCATTCTAATGCATAATGATTAGGTAATTTCTTATGACTCACGATAGTTGAAACCTCATGAGTTAAATTACCCTACACAAGGTTTGGAATTACCCTCTATTGTTTTTTAATTAAAAATTTATAGACATTATTTGTATAGAGTAAAATTTGAAATATATACTGATCATAAAAGTTTGAATTATATATTCACTCATAAATAATTGAACATGAGACAGAGAAGATAGTGGAATTAATCAAGGAATATGATTTCATGATTCATTACCATCCTGAAAAAGCAAACAAAGTGGTCAATGCATTGAGTCAAAAAAAAATGTTACATTAAACATGTTACATTTGGAACATGATCCATTTGTTAGTGATTTGATAAATTTTTTCTTAGAAGTTGTTGGTGTAGGAAATTTATCTGTTTTATTTTAGGTGTTAGTGCAGTCATATCTCTCAGACAAAATTATAGAAGTGCATAAGGAACACCGTGAGTTACAGAAAAATGTAGAACTAGTTAAAAAGGGTAAGTTGACTAAATTTAACATTGATAGAGATGGTTTTTTTGTGATTTGGTAAGATATTATGTTTGACTTGTGATTCATAGTTGAAGAAAGAGTTGTTATGTGAAGATCATAGTTCTTTGTTTTCAGTTCATCATGGCAGCACTAAGATATACAGAGACCTTCAAGAGTATTACTGGTGGGATGGAATGAAAAGATATATTGTTGATTTTACCATGAAATGTTTGACATGTCAACAGGTTAAAGTAGAATAATAGTAATCTAAGGGGATGATTCAGCCTTTATCAATTCCTAAGTGGAAATAAGAGAATATATCCATGGATTTTGGGGTGGTACTACCAAATACTTCCCGAGGTAATAATGAAATTTGGGTTTTGTTATCATTTGACTAAATCTTATCATTTTCTTCCTATTAAAGTCACCCTATATATAGATCAACTTTATCAATTTTATCTAAAGGATATCATCATGTTACATGGATTTCCTCTCTCTATCATATTTGATCATTTTCTCAGGTTCACTTATAAATTTTGGAAAGGCCTTCAGAAGTTGTTGGACACTAAATTAAACTTCATCACATCCTTTCAACCTCAATCTGATGGACATTCATAGATAAAAATTTATACATTGGAGGATATTCTTTGAACTTTTTCAATGGATTTCCATAGATGTTAGGATTAACAGATTTCTTTAGTTGAGTTTTTTTATAATAACAGTTTTCATTCTAGTATACAGATAGAACCTTTTGAAGCATTATATAGAACGAATTGTTGAACAATATCATTTTGGGATAAAGTTGGGGAACTAATGTTTATGGGACCATAATTGGTAGAGTAAGTGGTGGAAAATTTTCATTTGATTCAGCAACACATGAGGATAGCTCGGAGCAAGTAGAAAATTTATACAGATAATAAGAGGAAATACCTTTCTTTCAAGGTAAGTGATCATGTTTTTCTCAAAATTTCTCTAGGGAAAATTTTTATGAATCTTGGTAAGAAATTAATGTTAAGTCCACATTTCATTGGACCTTATGAAATTCTTGAAAAGGATAGATCTGTTTCCTACCGAGTAGCCTTTCCTCTGAGTTTATCTCAAGTACACAATGTTTTTCATGTTTCTATGTTAAGAAAGTATGTTCCAGATACATCTCATATTTGAGCAGAAAAGCAGTTCAGCTAGAAGAGAACTTTTCTTATGAAGAGAAACCTATTCATATTCTTGATTGTAGAGAAAATGTATTGAGGAACAAAGAAATTCACCTGGTTATAGTTTTGTGGAGAAACCACATGGTTGAAGAATCAACATAGGAATCTAAAAATACTATGAGGGAAAAGTATCGTCATTTATTTAATAAGTGAATAAAAATTGTGATGATGCAATTTGAAAACGGGGGGAGAGAATATAGCAAGCCAGATCTTTATAGAATATTTTGTTTTTATATTTGTTAGAATTTTTTATTTAAATAGTAATTCTTAAAATAAAAAATTTATTATATGGTTATTTATTTGAAAAATTAATTTTCTAATTATATAATTTTAATTTAGAAAAAAATAATTTTTAATTCAAAATATTGAAATTATCATAGTAGTATTTTTTTCATAATTTTCTAAAAAAATTAATTTTTGGTGAACAGTAGGAAATACAGTTTTTTTGAAATGCAGTATTATTTATTGCAGCATGAAGACAGAATTATGAAATGAGATTTACTAAAATTATGTAATAAATAAATAGTGATATTACAATATAAATATGGTACAAAAATAATTCAGAACATATAAATTTAAAAAAAATTATAAGTATAAAAATTATTTTCAGTTCCAACACAATGCTTGTGCAGTATTGACAATGACAAATTTAGTTCCTTATAAATAATAATATAGTTCTAAAAATTATTCTCATGACTTTTTTATTAATTATTCTGTATAATTGATATTTTTGTCTCTTAATTTAGAATTTTAGATTTATATAACATTAATCTTACCCAAATTTTTGTGTAATAATTATGTTGGGAAAGAAAAAATAAAATAAAAAAATAAAAAATTCTATTAAAATGTATATTAGTGAATATGCATAATGAAAGAATCTATAATTTTATTTTGAACCAAATTTATATATTTTTATGATATTAATTTATTTTTATTTTTATATATGAAATAATTAACATTAATTCTTATGTAATGCTGATGTAGTGCTTGTGCAAGTATAAGAAAAACAAATAAAATGTTTTTAAATAAAATTATAATAATTGTTAAATAACCCAAATTATGGATAAACCTTTCTTTATGATCAATTTTAGGTCATTATTATTTTTGGATTATATTTTTTTGATATTTTGGACCCATAATAATCACATTATGAACATTTTGATATTTTATTCAAAATTAAGTTAAGGTGTTCACACTATAAACTTTAGTTTGTATATCATTTTAATATGAGGTTTTCTAAAAGGGTTTTTTGAAAAATAATATTATTTAGAAATATAATAGAATTATATTCTTCATTAAATTTTATTTTTAATTTTTAGGAAATAAATATATACCTTAATAGATTGAACAATTATGATGAAATAATTATTTAATTAATGAATAAATCAAATTAATGAAATTAAAAATAATAAAATAAATATAATTTTATGTTTTTAAGCTAATTAATGAATTACCTAGATGAATATAAAATTTATATGATATAATAAAAAAATTATTTGAATTTGAAACATTTTTTGATGTGTTTAAAGTCATAATTATGAATAGTTTTTATTTTGAAAAAATTATTTTTCATGAATAAAATATTTTAATAAATTATATAAAAATAATAGAATTATTAAAAATTACAGAAATGATAATATTACTTCTAAAATGTAATCCCATTTAGTTTTTAAGACTTTTTAAAAAGTCTTAAACCCTATAATAGATATATTATATTTTAGTAATTTGAGTAATTCATAAGTTACCCCTCACCTCACTTATAAAAGGAAGGTCATTCCTTTACAAATATTCATCACCTTGAGCCTTCTTGCTTGACTATACTGTGCCAAATTAACTTATTCTCATCCCTTTCCACATTATATTACTCCTAGTACCACAAAAAGGTCACTTCCAAGATACTTGAGGAGATTATCAAGGAGGAAATTTCAAGAAGAGGTTTGAAAACTTTTGAAGGAAGTTGAACTCAAGGTAAGGGACTCTTTAACTAAAACACTTTTTTAAATGTGTTAAATTTGTATTCTAATAAATATTTATACTTTATTTTTATGTCTTCAAAATGGTTTTTATGAATGTATATATATGGTTATTTATTTTTTAATTTGTCTTTTGTATTTTGAAAATGGATCATTTTTTCATGTGTTGTGTAAGGGACTTTCCTTTTAAAATCCTTTTGAATGAATCTTTTATGAAATTCAATATATTTATTTTATATATATAGCATGAGAGGTTTCTCCCAATTTCATGAAAATTATTTATTATTGTGTTTTTATTTTATGTTTTAAAATGTATTTTTGAAGAATATGATTTCAATTTTATTTGCACAGTTTTAAAAGTGATTTTTATGTGAAAATAGTATTTTGATATCTGAATGTGTTTTTCTCATGGGTTTAAATAAGTTATCCAAGGTTGTATCCATGATAAGTTCCTTAGAAATTATTTGTTATGGGTTGAGCCCATTATATCTCTTGATATGATGGGTTAATCCCCATTATAGCTTAAAATATGTTGGGTTGATCCCATTATGACTCAAGATATGATGGGTTGAGCCCCATTATAGCTTAAGATATACTGGGTTGAGCCCATTATATCTCAATATATGATGGGTGATCCCCATTATAGATCTTCAATGCATTGGGTACTCTAGAGATGGAATTTTAACATTATTTTATTCCATTTGTATGTATGGATGTAAGAGTGATATGGTAATGATGTCCCAAGGAAACTACACGGTTTTTTTATACATGCTTATAAGTTTTTAATAAAAGGTTTTTTAATAGGTTTTTATGTTTTCACTGGATTAATGGTTTTATTTTTTCAAGTTTCATACTAATATTTTTGTACTCATACCAAGTTTTTAAATGTTTTTCATAGGTTATATGGATGTGTAAGAGAAATAAGGAAGTCAAGTTAAATTTTATGAATATTTTTCAAAGAAATTATGTTTTATTTTAAAAGTTTTATATTTTAGAATAAATGGATACATTTTTTGTAGTATGCACTCTGTATAAATATGGGATGTTATGTATGTATTATGTACTGATTCTCTAAATCTATAAACCTGAAAAGATCAAAAATTTGAAAGAAAGTAAATTCCTGAATAAACTCAAGATTATGTAATGTTTTAAGGTTGGGTCCTTATAGTAATAACTCATAGTTTCCTCAATAATAAATGTCTCTAAAAATATCACTACTTACCTTAAGGCCTTAGGGCCACCCCAAGACCTTCGGGCCACATGAAATACAGATGTACCAGTCAGACTAAAAGGGACAAGGCTTCAGAGGAGGATTCAAGGCAGGTGCATTTACTAGATCAGAGATAACCAGAATTGGAATAATGAGAAGGTATGGCTTTTCCATTGGCATCGGGCCTGTGCAGCTTTGTATAGGACAGCTAACTGACCATCCCTACGAAGGTGGAGTGTTGATATCATGACATATGTTGGGGAGGAGTAGTTCTGAGTTGTCTAGTCTAGGTGATTCCCTATAAGACCTATGGGTCATGTAATTGTCTTTAAGCCTTCAAGCCTTGTAAGGGTTCCACCTCACCCCTTGAAAGGTGGATTATCAAAATAATAATAATAAATTTAAGGCCTTTGGGCCATTTTGAAAACCTAAAAAGGGGTGTCAAATATTACAAATTTATGTTTTTATATACCCATGATTATATCAATAACTCTTAAGATAAATTCCTATGGTAACATCATAATATTCAAAGTAATCTAAACCATACTCTGATACCAAATATAATGGCCCAAAATCGACACTTCTGGATCCAGTGCTAAAAACATAAACATTACATTTCTAGATTTGATGCTGATAAATGTGACCTAATTTTTTTCACCAAAGTGTAAAACATAAAAAGGAAATATAGAATCACTTACATACTCATGGACCTCTTAGGTTCATATTTTTAGAGAATTATGATGAACTGTTAACAACTTAGGTTCGTAAAAAATTTGTTAATAAGGATCAATATTATCAACCACTATACCGAGCTTTTATTATTCCACAATTGGTCATCAACATCATCTATGTGAAATTATTCTAAAAAAATTAATTTAAAATCATTCCTCATAACATGGGAAAAACATTAAAAAAAGGGTGAGGTTAAATTCTCAGAAAGGGTAAATAAGAGAGATATCAATAATAACATAAGCATAAGGGCATAAGAATGTGAACATAAAATTTGAAAATTATACCATGTATATCAAAGATAAAAAATTTGAGTCAGGGAATAAATCATATAAGTTCATAAGACATGAATCATAAAGGAATAAAATAATATAATCTATGAAAAAATAACATAAGACATGGAATTTTGGCAAAACAATTAGCATAAAAAAAATTTCCTTAGTAGTGAAGGATCATTACCAAAAAAAAGGGCACTCTTTAGGCCGATATACCTTGTGGGAGTGACATTGAACCATTCCCTATGGAATATATTTACTCATAGTGAAATGGTTTAGCTCCCCAAACCATCATAGTAGTAAAGGTTCAAACACAAGACTATCATAGAGGACAAAGTCATTTACTAAACCGGTTTCACCTCACATTCTAGTTTGGTGTTACTGAACCGAGTTCACTCCTAATTCTAGTCATGTCTTACTAAAATGAGTTCACTCCCCATTCCAGTATTGTATATCACATGAGATATAATATCATTACCCAATGCATTAGAAGGAGATATAGGTTACATCTATCACATATATTGAATCTCTTTTACTTCCTGTTCTAGTCCTTTACTAAACTAAGTTCAATCCCCATTCCAGTCTTGTCCTAATGAACCAAGTACACTCTCCATTTAATTCCTATATATATCGTGAGATATAATTTTATTACCTAATTAATTTGAGGGAGTTATATGTCCCACACAAAACATAATTAAAACCATATATATGTGTTCTAGAAGAACATAAATCATATTAGAATCCCTGAAAATAAATTGGGTTTCCTAAACATTTCATCATAGAAAACCCCATGGAAAAGAAAAAAGTTTCATAAATATCATTCCATCATAAACATAAAACAACCAAAAAAATAATGAGTATATTATCCTTGATTAATATCCCCAATAAATCATAAGTAACATTTAATAATTTTATCATATATGGAATATAAATTTGAAATATCACTTGAAATAATTCTTCAAAAAATAACATTTCCATTTTAAAATAATTTTCTTTTAAAGAGCCTAAAAAATATAAAGGGAAAAAATTATTTGAAATGAACCATATAATATTTTAAATTAAGAATTAAAGAATCAAGGAATCATAATGGTGGGAAAATATTCTCATGCGGTAAAAGTAAACAAAAAACATTCATTCTGTATTATTTTCAAAACAATCACAAATAACCTTGTTTAGAAAATGAGAAAGAGAATCCTTTCAACCCATTTTGAAAAAAAAAGTAAAAAATGAGTAAAAATGACTTAAAAATTCTACAATAATAGTAGAAACATTTTTAGAAACAATTTTAGTAAACATGGACATATAAGAAAAATGGAGTTTTAAGGGAAACTTTAGAAAGATAATTTTCAAAATAAAGTCCCTTATAAATATCATTTCATTGATATGAGCATTAATAAAATGAATTTATTATGTATATATGAAATAAATCCATATGAATATGTGAAAATAAAACATAATACAATCCAAATTCATCTAAAAAATAGTCATAACATGGAAAAATCAATGAAGTATAATTTTAAACCAATGAATGGAAATTGAGTTGAGAAATCTCATACCACTTCATAATCAGTCCAATCATATGCCTTATAAAAGTAATAATTATAAAATTAAACATTTAATACCATGAATATAATGAGATTAATTATATTATATATTAAATTTAATTATATTCACCACAAAAAAGAAATAAGTTGTGAATAAGGCATATATCTCATAAAAGTGAAAGTGAGATGAGAAACCTTTACCTGATGTGTCCCTTTAGTTTTTATTACTTTAACCTCCTTTATAATGGATTAAATAACGTTATTAATTAATTAAATGAATATATTAATATTTATAATACCTTATATGATCCTTTTATGACATCTTACCACCTTTTAATTAATAATATTTCATTATTTTTATTGTTTTTGGTGCGTTCGTTTCAAGGTTTCATGGTCACTTCACATGAGTATACTTATAGATTTTCTTTTAAAATGGAATCAAAACTCTTTATATGAAATTAAATGGTATTAATTAACTTATATATTTTTAAATGTTCCCATATATCATCTTTTTTTTACATTAGTATGATTCATTAGATAAAATGTTAATGATAAATGTATAGTTTAATTTGGCGGTTTTTTATAACCATCACAAACTAGTTTTGTTTTATTTAAAATTATGTATATATATTAGTTCCATAACATGGAATAGGTTATAATATACCTATTAAAATATGATTTAACCAGATTAATACTTTTATTACCAACCTTTAAGGTGTTAATGGAAATTGAAAAATCATTATCCTTGTAGAGGGTTAACCGCTATAAATTGAACACTGGTTACGTTTCTTTGAATAAGAGAAGATAAGAAAAGTAGTTTATATAATATATTCCATTATAAATATAAATTTAATTATATAAATTATAATTTATTTATTATGATATGATGGGGGAATGAAGTTAATATAATGTAGAAAAAAATTAAGAGAGGTTGTTTGAGAAATTTACTTATTAAATATAACCTCATTGAAAGACCTATTAAAGAGCTTGGAATTAGTCTTTTGTTGAGACCATTAGCACTTGGATGTGGGGATATTGGAGATTAGATGTTTTGTTAGATATTTTTAATGCTTAAAGTTATTTTAGGATAAATAGGGGTGGTGAGGAGTGGTATTTAAACTTGAGAAGGGGTTGTTCTAAGTGATTAAATAATGATTACTATAAATTTTAAGCAAACAAAATTGGGTGGAATTGATTCCAATGAATTTAGTTGATAATTAATTTTTTAAATTATGGTTAATTTCCAAAAACAAATTAACAACCCATTTAATGTTTTATTTTTTATGAATTTTATGCTTTTACCATTTAACATTAACCCTCTACATTATTTTACCAATACTGCGGTAAATATTTTTTTTTCCATGGTAAATTTTTTATGTATAAAATTGAAAATGACCATATAAATTAATCGATAACACATTATTCAAAATATGGAATCTATTTTTAAAAATTAAAAACACATAATATGAAAAATTACATTTAAAATTAAACTGTCAAAATGGAATGAAAAAATAGTTTTTTAGAAAAAATGTGTTTTTAATCCCAAAAATGTACTTATATCCAAAATAGGGTATAAATATTTTTTAATTGTAATTAATTAGATTATAACTAAATAATAGGTACTAAAATTAATTTTAATCAATTTAATTAAATTTCTTTTAAATATAAATAAAATCAGAGTTTTATAAAAATAGATATTTTTTTACTATTCAATGGAAAATTAAACTTTTCAAAAAAATTTAAAAAATTCATCCCAAGATAATTTTGAAATGAAGAATCCAAAATTAGTTTTAATTTTATAAAATAAATTTTATATTAGTTTCAAAAATTAAATATATTTATTTTCTTATAGAAATAAAAAAACATCTCTTTTTGAAAAAAACATTTAATTAAAGAATAAAATGACTTTTCTAAAAAATATGTACATATTCACAAAGAATTAATTAATACATTGAAAATGAGTTGGAAAATTATATATTTCATAATTTGGTTAATACTATTAATTACTTCCAATTTAACATCTTGGTTATAATGAGCTTATTAAAATAATAATATTTTGGAGTTCGTTTAAGCTTGGTGTTCTGTGAAATGAAAGCTATCGAAGAGATTAAATTTACTTAAAAATAGATATACCGTAAAATCATTGGGTGTTACAATACACATAATTGATTGGGGTAGTCAAGTAATCTATTATATATACTAGGATATATGTCTCTTACGCATTATGTGTGGTAGGAAGATATCAATTTGACCCATGTAACCTTCATTGGATGACAGTTAACACTATCCTTAAGTATCTAAGGCACACTTAGGATATGTTCCTAGTTTATGGAGGATATGAAGAACTAGTCATCATAGGACATGTAGTTTTTTGTTATTAAACTGATAAAGATGACATAAATTCAGAAATAGGATACATCTTCATGTTGAGTGGAGGTGATGTGAGTGAGAAGATCTCAAAGGAGGTTGTGGTCACAGATTCTACACCAGGGTATCAGTATATTGCTACTTCTAAGGTAACTAAAGAAGTATTATGATTATGAAAATTTATCTAAGTGATTAATTGTGTACCTATTATTAAAGATCGTGTCACACTCTATTATGATAATATTGTAGCGGTGGCTCTTGCAAAAGAGCCAATGTCAGATCAGCGGATGAAACTCATACATCATAAGTATCATCTCTTGATGGGTATTTATAAGAGAGGTTAGGTTACAATGAGTAGTATTTCCATGAAATAAAACGTGATTTAACCCTTGACTATTTAATTTACTCATTAGAAGCATTATTATTAGGTGAGGTTTTTAGTACTGAAAGGCATAGGCAGTTATCCCTAGTCAAAGTGGGATTTTGTTGGATTTGGTATCCTAGGAAGAACTATTTTTAGTTTGATTACATGTATATTTGTTATATTTAATATTAATAAAACATATTGTTATATGTTGTTCATTTTTCTACATAAATATGATGTAATAATGTCCTAGAGTATATGTTAAATTGATAAATTCATAGTATTTCCCTACTACGATGAGAATTTTGAAGTTCTATTATGATATTCTTAAATATAGTTCTATAGTTAAAAAACTTACTATGATGGGACACATAGTATATTGAATTTCTAGTGTGAGAAAACATAAATGGATGAGGCTTCTTCTCATGAAGTTCACACTTGTTAATTTCCAATATGAGAGTTTATGATAACAGACCCACCAGTCGGAATTCAGCATATTTTGCTGTCATCATAAATTCCTATATGTGAAGTTTTTTCATAGTACATAAACTTTAATATTATCATGGATTCATTTCATGAGACACACAATTAGATTTTATGGAGAAAACCATGATTCCATCCGTTCATTGTGAGGTATGGTACATTGGGTGCATCATGATTGATATGTCATTAATGGATAAGTCAAGGAAGGAATTTCTCTTCCATTATTATGGAAGCTGATATATTAGAACTTCGATTGGAATATAACTATTTCCCTAAATTTCATGGCCATGGTGTAATGAAATTTTTATTTCAAATAGTCAATGAAAGACATATTGAGCATATAGGTTGGTGACATAGATGTGAAACCTTCTTTATCAGATATTGTGATAAAGGGATTATATTATGCAGGGATAATTTTATGTGTTTATTATAATTTCAACATTAAGTCATTTATATTGGGTTCCTCAACCCATTTATAGATATTAATAATATACTTTAGGCAATATCACATAATTCCAATGATAAATAATCATAGAAGGTAGCATGTTATGTGTTTCTGATGATCTTGATATAATTATATTTGAATTTAATTAATTGAATAAATATTATTCTCAAGATTGGGGGATAATTTTATTCACATCTTATTGATCACAAATATTTATTTATGAATTAGATATTTAAATTAGATATTTATTAAGTTGTTAAATATATGGTATAAGAGTTTGAATGGACCAAGACCGTGTCTCCTGAAAAATATTAATTAACAATCCAGTAAAATAATATTTTTTATTGCGTAAGGTGGAACACACCACAGAATAATAATAATAATATTATTATTATTATTATTATCATTATGATACATGAGGTTAATTAAATGTTTTAATATCATTTATGGTTTGACATGTAATGAAATAATTATTTTAACCTAAACCCTGTCTCTATAAATAAATGTTTATATCTATTTTATAGTGTGTAAAATCAAAAATAGAGAACTATGGTGAACAAATAATTCTATCTCGACTCATATTTCTCTCTTACACTCAATAATGAGAAACACAAGATGGGGACCTTAAAGAACAAATGATAGGTGATGAACATGAATAATGAAAGACAATCGATTCATCGCTCTTATAGTCGGAGATCGATTGGCATTACTCAAAGATCAATGGAGATTATGTAGATCATCGCTAGAGGGATTTTATCCCTGGATCCTCACCATATAATTAATAAAACTTGAAAGGGTTTTTTTATAAGATCAACATCTACATGAAATAAAGAGTACTCAGATCAGGTATTCATTTCTTCCCATATTAAATAAATTAATTATAAATTTGATGTGCAAGATCCTAGTTTGGTGTTTTGGGTAAATAAATATTAAAATAAATTTTAATTTATCACCCACAAATTCACTCTTCTGTTATGCCCAGAGCCAATAAGACCGTCATTTCTACCAGCATGTTCCATGATGATCCACCAATGCCTGGTGGGATCCTGTAGGATTAACACAACCAGCTTCACTGTCTAGTCCGCATGTGTCTCAATGTAGTCAAAGGCTCCCTCAATGATGTCTATCAATTCCTCAACATCTTGTAGTCCTCCATTTCCCTGAAAGGGTGGTAGATGATGGAGATATAATTCCCTGGTGTGTTTGACCATGGTCCTCTATTCCCCTACACCATAGGAAGGAACTAGTAGAATATCTCTCGACTAGAGTGGGCCTACTATTTATGATACTATAGTTGTTGTGGGTGTGATCTCTTCAAAACTGTCATTCACAACCAAAGGTTGAATAGGAGAATCATCCCTAGTGGGAGTACCTCGACTCATGTCACTTGGAGGTCTAATTGGTGTTCTATGAGGTGGAATGTTCTGTAACATGAATGGAAATAATTTGGGGATTTAAGACTGGTCCTAATAATTTCAAGGTATTATATAACTTTACCAAATGAGTCTACCAATAAGCCATAGTATAACCCTTCAAACACTATCCAAGGTTCTTCATCCTTAAATGGTTTTCATAGTCATATATATACAAAAAACTACTTTCTCAGGTTTTACTAGTTAATTCCAACATATAGATATCAAAACAATAATAAAAAATAGACATATCACACAACATAGTGTAAATATATCCCCAAAAAATGAAAAAAAAAATCAAGAAATTAAATTAAGGTCTAATATGAAGCACAAAAACAGGTATATATATGGAATGTGAACCTACGTGCCTAATCATGATTCATGAACACACCCACATCCTCATAAAATAATAACAACAATCCTTTAAATGGTATCTTAGAGGTCCATTACAAATTATATAGTCAAGAACATGGAAACTCCCCCACCTGATTTCCACACTACTATCTCCTTTATATCATGTCCTAGGTTAGTTAAATGGAAAAGAAGAAAAATTGGAATATGATTCCATTTTATTACACCCTCTCCTAAACCACCAAGTATTAAACATTTCCCCCATGACCTCATACACATCTACCTATATGCAAGAGGTTTCCGACTAGCAGTGAGGGTATAAGTCCATCAGTGGGGAGACTATACCATTGGTATCATGTGAACTGAGGGTTTATGTCCATCAGTGCAGAGACTATACCCTCAATATCATATCATACAAAAATAATAGTACAATAAAATGTAATAAAATATAATAATCAGAATAACCCTGTAAAAAATGTAGATGGAATACAAGTCGTGTAAATAATTAAACATGGATCCCATTGTGGCAAGCCAAACCAAAGTATAAGTGAAAGAAGATAAATAAAAAAATAAATATCAACATCCTCCGAATTATGTTCTGGTATTTCTCCCAGCTCCATGATCCTCGACTCAACCACCTGCCACAAACCCATTTCCCTTGCTCAGATCCCTATACATGAAGTCTACTAGGGAATCAAATTCCCATATAGGGAATGATTAATATAACATCATAGGAAACCACTAATGTTTCATTAAAAAATGTTCTCATGTGTAATAGGAGTATTCCATGATAATAATAAATATTAAATAAATCATAAAAAACATATAATCATATACCAAGTGGTTTTTCACTAACCAAGCTACCACAAACCTCCATCCATACCTGTTTTGACTCTATACTAGCAATATGATCAATGCTAATAGGAAAATATTGAGTGTAATATACCAACATGAAATCCAATAAATAATTCCCTAAGATGGTGGGACACATGGCCTAAAGCATACCTCCCCATATTTTAGAGGCTACTCACTAGTATTGAGGGCCTAGGGTGTGCATGTGGGGAGACTATCCCTCCTGTTAGAGTGTAACACAATAAAGTAATCATAACAATTAAGTAGAAGAATATAATAAATCATTGAAGAAATATAACATCAAGAATACTATAATAATAAATAGGAAAAAATTAGTGTCATATAAAATATGATGATCATGTCCTATCTCCGTAAAAAATTGAAGGAAACACATGGAAACACTACTAAAAATAAGTCTTTTAAAAGTTCTAGAAACAGCTTTTAATAGTGCTAGAAAAGCGCTATTGATAAAAGTGAAGATAAAGGGGGTTCCCCTTTAACGGTGCTAAAAAGTGCTGATAAAGGGGTCCCATTATTAGTGCTAAATAAAGTGTTGATAAAGCCCCGCCCCCCTATCAGTGCTTTTTTAGCGCAGATAAAGGGCCACCTTTATCAGTGCTATTTTGAGCAATGATAAAGGTCCAATTTATCAGCACTTAATTAGTAATAACAAAGGCCTAGTTTCATATGATGTGTTTTTTATTTAATAGAACACCTAGCACCTGAACACCTACAAAAAATAGTACTTGCACATGAACAAATCATAAAAGAATGAAACAGTACACATAAGAGTTTCACAAAGAATGATATATACATTTACTTGACATTATGAATACAAAAAAAACACACTTCTATATACATTTCAAAGAATGTTTTATATGGTTACAATTACAATTATCTAACAAATCGTTAAAAAACTTAATGTTTCATCCTTTGGAATCTATGATCCCCTATCAAAAATTTTCATCCATGGTATTAGTTTCTGAACAAAGCATCAGAACTCAAGAAAAAAATTCCACCTATATAAGAAAACAAATATTATGTTATTAATACAATAATGGAATAAATTAAACATTAATATGAAAGAATACATTAATAAAATGTCAATTTTTAATAAAAAATACACATTTGGAGTTATACCGGTCACACCGTGTGTCGTATTGAGGTGGGGTTGATTCCTACACATAACAAATGAGTCATAGATCATTTTTTTTAATATTAAAACAATATGAATGGGTTTTATCGGTTTTGAGTATGTCACTTGTTCTTTTACTAAAATTAATATCAAATTTAAATGAAAAATTTGGATTTATATTGGTCACATAGTTCTTCAGATTGAGGTGCGGTATATTCCTATAGATCACAAATGACTTATGGGTCATTTTCCTAAAGTATCAAAACAATCTGAATGCATTTTCTTGGTTTGTAGTATGTCACTTGTGTTTTTTTCTAAAATTAATGTCAATTTTAAATAAAAAGAGACACATGGAGTCATATTAGTCTCATTGTGCATTTAATTGAGGTGTGTTGGATTCCTACATGTCACAAATAACTTATGGATCATTTTCCTAAAGTATCAAAACAATCCGAATGTGTTTCATCCGTTTATAGTATGTCAGTTGTGTTTTTTTACTAAAGTTTCATTTCAAACTGGAAATGCTCATTTTGAGTCATACCAGTCACATAGTGAATTGGTTTTATATGAGACTACTTCATAAACATCACAAATAACTTATGAATTTTTATCCTAAATTATGGATACAATTGGAGCGAGTTTTCTTGGTTTTCAGTGAGTGACACGTTTTCAGCTAAACTGTCAATTTTAAACTGATAACAGACACTTTTAGCCATACCGGTCACACCATGCATTGGATTAAGGTTTGGTTGATTCGAACACATCAAAAATGACTCATGGATCATTTTCCTAAAGTATTAAAACAATCTTAATGTTTTTTCTCAGTTTTCAGTATGTCACTTGTGTTTTTTTCTAAAATTAATGTCAGTTTTAAATAAAAGAGACACTTTGAGTAATACCAGAAGCATTGTATGTTTAATTAAGGTGATCTGGATTATTACATGTCAAAAATGACTTATGGATCATTTTCTTAAAGTATCAAAACAATATTAATGTGTTTTCTCAATTTTCAGTATGTCACTTGTTTTTTTTACTAAAATGTCATTTCAAACTGGAAACATGCATTTTGAGTCATAACAGTCACATTGTGCATTGGTTTGAAATGAGACTACTTCATACACGTCACAAAGAACTTATTAATAGTTATCCTAAATTATGAATACAATTGGAGTGGGTTTTCCTGGTTTTCCTTGAGTGACACGTTTTGAGCTAAAATGTCAATTTTAAAATGATAATAGAAACTTTTATTCGTACCAGTCACATTGTACATCAGATTGAGGAGGGGTTGATTTTTACACATCAAAATTGACTCATGAATCATTTTCCTGAAGTATTAAATCAATCCAAATGTTTTTTCTTAGTTTTCAGTATGTCACTTGTGTTTTTTTCTAAAATTAATGTCAATTTTAAATAAAAAGAGACACTTTGAGTCATACTAGTCAGATTGTGTGTTGAATTTAAGTGAGATAAATTACTATAGGTCACAAATGACTTATTGATCATTTCTATAAAGTATCAAAACAATCTAAATTCATTTTCTCAGTTTTTAGTATGTCAGTTGCGTTTTTTTACTAAAATGTCATTTTAAACTAGAAACACGCATTTTGAGTCATATCGGTTGCATCATGCGTTGGTTTGATATGAGACTAATTCATACATGTCACAAATAATGTCTGAATAGTTATCCAAATTTATAAATACAATTGGAGTGGGTTTTCTTGTTTTTTAGTGAGTGACACTTTTTGAGCTAAAATGTCAATTTTAAACTAATAATAGACACTTTTAGCCATACTGGTCACACTGTGCATTGGATTGAGATGGAGTTGATTCTTACACATCAAAAATGACTCATGGATCATTTTCCTAAAGTATCAAAACAATATAAATGATTTTTCTCAGTTTTCAGTATGTCACTTGTGTTTTTTTCTAAAATTAATGTCAAATTTAAATAAAAAGAGACACTTTGAGTCATACCAGTCGCATTGTGCATTGAATTTAAGTGAGGTAGATTCCTACAGGTCAAAAATGACTTATGGATCATTTACCTAAAGTATAAAAACAATTGGAATGTTTTTTCTTAGTTTTTAGTATGTCAGTTTTGTTTTTTTACTAAAATGTCATTTCAAACTAGAAACACACATTTTGAGTCATACTGGTTGCATTGTCCATTTGTTTGATATGATAATACTTCATACACATCACAAAAAATTTATGAATCATTATCCTAAATTATGAAGACAATTGGAGTAGGTTTTCTTGTTTTTCAGTTACTGACATGTTCTGAGATAAAAGGTCAATTTTAAATTGATAATATACACTTTTAGCCATACCAGTCACATTGTGCGTCGGATTGAGGTGGGGTTGATTCGTACACGTCAAAAATGACTCATGGATTGTTTTACTAAAGTATCAAAACAATATGAATGATTTTTCTTGGTTTTCAGTATGTCACTTGTGTTTTTTCTAAAATTAATGTCAATTTTAAATTAAAAAAAGTCACTTTGAGTCATACCAGTCGTATTGTGAATTTAATTGAAGTGAGGTCAATTCTTAAAGGTCAAAAATGACTTATAGATCATTTCCCTAAAGTATCAAAATAATCAGAATGTGTTTGCTCATTTTTCAGTATGACACTTGTTCTCTTTACTAAAAATAATGTCAATTTTAAATAAAAAGAGACACTTTGAGTCATACCGGTTTGATTGTGTGTTGTATGTAGGTGGGGTTTATTCCTAAAAATTTAAAATGACTTATGTATCATCTCCCTAAAGTATCAAAACAACTGAATGGGTTTTCTCGATTTTGAATAGTTCGGTTACTTTAATACCAACTATAATCACCTAAACATTTCATACATTGATATCAAATATTAGTAGATTAATATTCCTTACATAAAAGAAATAAATTAAACATAAATATGAAAAAATTCATTAATTATATGGATAATTATTTTACTGTGAAAACATCAAGATTACCTCTGTGATTGAGCAGACACATAGTCATTGATCTTCTTGTAAAGGCATGTCACAATGATAGAAATATTAAAAAATAAACGAACCCTACAAGGAATAATGAAAATAAAATCAATGTTTCATTATATAATTTTTCATTAAAATAGAGATATTTTATCGTAACAATACCTTTACATCTTTCCAAAGGGTTTCTTTGGTCCATATATAAGCTAATAACAAAACTAATGATTCTTTGTGCACTTCACTATTGTTGGATAACAACCGCTTAGCATGGAATCTAAATGGGTGTAGGAAGAGAAGTAAAAGTGAAAGTTGAATGATAATATCATAGAGATGGTGTTGGATGAGAGCATCACGAGGATGCTGGATCGGAATTTTAGATTAGATGCTAGGCTAAGCGGTAGTTAACCAATAGTATTGAAGAATCCTTAGTTTTGTTATTAAAATCGTTATTGATGCATAACCAATATTCTTCCAACACGCTAAATCAGTAGAAACAGCATCATAAATGACCAAAATACAGAATATAAATGATCTATTCCATAATATTTTAGGTCTAGTGCTTTTGGAAACATGGAAACATAAAGAACTAGTTCATAAGAGTATCTCGTTAAGTGATTCTTTATTAGAAAGAAAAATCATTTCTAAAACCATTCTTCATAACCTAAGGATATGAAAGATAATAAAGGGTGATCATAGATACTCTATAAGTGTAAATAAGGGAGATATCAATGATCATATAAGGATAACATAAGTAGTAGGAATTCACCTTCATTCTATTTGTGTACAATCTTCCATCAGGTATGCTGCTCATTCATTCCAAAGCACATCTATATCATCTTGTGAATATTAGTTTTTTCAACAGTCATGGTAGTACTAAAAAAATATAAATACACAAATGATTAATAAATATTTTAAATGATATAGTAATTATTTTCGAAAATACCTCTTTAGGGATGCTAATTTGTTGATGAAATGTGATCTCTTTCATAAATTTACAAACATAATAACCACAGTCTTTACCGTTTGTTTGTCTTGGAAACCGAATAAACATCGAGAAAAATAAGTAATTTGTTTTGACATGTGTTTGGATAGTGCAATATTATTATATATACCCTGATACTTGTCTAGTTTTAGATCTTTTCGTCGTTCTTGTCCTTAGGACCTAGATTCATTCTATGAAGCAGACAATATTGATGCACCGCCCTATCATAACAGAATCCTCATTAAAATTTAATATAAATTATATAACTTGATGTTTACTTATAAAAATTTAGATATAGTGTATTACAAATTGACAAAATCCATCATGCATGGTTGGTTTGTTGAATATCCATGAATTGAATCTATAAAATAAATATTTAGAGTATCCAAATTGAATGCAATGAGCATCTAATGCTGCCTAAAAACACAAAAAGGAATAAGTAATGAAATAAATGAAAATATAGTTGATATGATTAAATTTTATTGTTTTACCCCTGCATCATTGGTATTAAAAATAGATTATTATTTATAATTTTTTTTTTAAATGATTTGAGCAGTGATGACATTATTTCACCCTCTTTATCAGAATTCATTTCTTCTTTTTAAGAGGTGATGTGAGGACTAATGATTCCAAAAAAATTCATGGGGAAATCCCTTCAAAAAAATTTCAAATATACGCTTGGGAAAAATATGAAATGTATTTAGTCATAATTATCACAGTATATCAGATTTTTTAAAATCAACTCATGAAAAAATACCTCATTTATACATTTAAAACTGAGGTGCCTAGTCATTCATACATGAGGATTTCATTTACATTTTCATCACTAATGAAATATGATTCTTCTCCTCCATACATATTTTTTTTCAAAATAAACTATGTGAGTATTTTCATCTATCAACATTGTATCCACATGAGCCTGCAATGATATTAAATGTGCATATAGAATGGGCGGGGTGAAGGTGATACACTAGATCATTTTGATTGGTTGGTTGATCCTAGAGATATTTTTGAGCTGATATTTCATTTCACCCCATTCCCTTTGTCATTTTGTAATAACTGATTCATGCTCAAATTTACCCAAGTTTTTAGGGTTAATCAGTCACTTGTAGTGTATCTTGGGTTGTCTAATCCTCAAAGACCTAAGAAGTAACATACGAACACGTACATTATATGGATTTTTTTCGGCTATTAAGTGGCCAACATCTGGTTGATTTTAGATGGGTTTAATTGAACACTAAAATTCTTAAGTGAATTCAAATTATGAGATGGTTTGATACTAGGTTATTTCAAGGGGTGGATTGGATGCATTCTTTTTCTTTTAAAAATTTTCAATTGCTTATATTTGAGATGGGTTCATTTAAGGAGATCAAAAAAATCATCACTTCTTGTTTTAATGCCTACAAAACCTAATACTAATCACCTATAAACTTGAAGGATCAAAGTTTTGAGCACTCCAAAGTAAAGGTTTGTATTAGCACTTGAAATGTGTGACCTTAAATTCAACAAGGATGAATAGGTTTTAAAATCGTCAAATAAAAATATCATTTAAAGTAATTGATTATCCATTAATGGAGTGATAAATAACATCCAATACAGCCATTTGTTACTCCCTTGGATCAACCCATAAGTGGGTTATACCTCTATTGAACCTATGGTTTCAATGAAAGCATAAAGTAGACTCATGATGGAGGAATTAGAGAAGTAAAAAAATGAAAAACGATCACTCCACCATTGTGTGATAATCTCACAAGGTTTGGTGTTAAAAAGTTCAAACCTTGAGGAAATGGTATAAATGTGATAATAAGAATAATATAAAAATATAATATGAATAACTTTTATAAATAAGCTAAGGTAATTCAAGAAACTTACAATTGAAGGAATGTGATTACAACATCAAATTGGCAGCATAACATTAAAATGAAACAAAGCTCAAAGACAACTAAATAATTAAAAAAACTACCATAAATAGGAATTTTGGGAGACTTAGTTCTATCCTCCAACAGTACGAATCATTACACTTGATTATGGTAGGCTTAGGGTGGTGGAAAGCTTGTGAAACTTGGACTTTTCCACTCTTGACCCGAGTGGGCATCCATCCTGCATCCACCGAACATAATCACCTAGATGGCCTTCTAGATAGACGAATTGGAGTGGTCCATAGATGAAAAAATTAAATATACATATTTCTCCTAGCTCTTTGTAAAATTTCATTCTAAATGAATTTTAGGTTTTCGAGATATGATTAAATTGGTGAGCTATTTTTCTGGGCTGCAGAATCTGGGGAAGAATTTTATCTCTAACTTTTTTCACCTGAATAACCATAATGGAGGATGAATTAGCACTGTATACTAAAAAATTATATGTTTCTATGTATGTATTCTATCATTCCATGAAATTTGGGATTCATTGGGTCTGTATTGTGGGCCCCACATTCCCATCTGTGGGCTGGTGTCCAATCTGCCTTCTCCAGAATTGTTTGCATGAAATCTCATTTTGGTGGTCTTCCAATGTGAATCTTCCAACACTACACAAGTATTAAGTGTTTCCAATATAATTATAAACCTAAAAATTAAATATTAAAATAAAATCAGTATCATTGGGTACTTTAAATGATGTTAAAAAATGTACCATATAATAGTGCATTTTTAGAATGAATTATAATCATAATGTGAAATGATGTTCAAAGTGTAAAATGACCTAAAATGGTGTTTATTAATAATAACTCACATGAATATTATATATATTAAAAATTAATATTAGCCTCATTAAGTGGCTAATCACACCCCCAACTAGAGTTTTTCTAGTCCCAAGCAAAATATATCTCAAAAATGTGAAATTCGAATTCCATTTTCCAAGAACATTTTAATAAAAAATGATCACCAAAAACCATTATATCAAACAACTATGAAACCCATCAAAATATTTTAATACAATATGATTTCATAAGTAGATTTCAATTCCAAGACCATTCCTTTGTTCAAATTCATCGCCATATTTCATCCAATGTCAATTATGTGTGATGATGTGTTGTGCATCGCAATAGACATGGGGGGTTCATATTTATTCAAGGGGGAAATGATGGAAGCGCTAGGTGGAATCACATTTCAATATTAAGATGAGTATTTAATTTTTCTTATTTTTATTAATTTGTTTTTCCAATTTTTCTATGGTAATTGAAATTGCACTCAAAAGAGTCAACCCATATAGCGAGACGTTGTTGATGACTCCCAGGCTCAAAGATCTTAGGGAACCAAGTGAATACCACATACTCGGGCATCATCTTAAGTTAACTCAGTCAAAAACAAAGTCAAATTTCCATAAGTAGAGATAAAATTACTAACTATGGGCCAGACAACTATGGAGTCACGATCCCCAAGTGTTGAAAGCCACACATTAGGTCATTTCATTGCTCTACGTGCAAATTTATTGTTTTTTTTTATTTTTTTTATTATTGAATACTCATATTAAAACTAAAATTATCACCAAACCTATGCCATTTATTTTGGGGACCCCATGAACTCAAACTAATACCCCACTATCCAATGTATATGTGTTGTGATTCTTTTTTTTATTTGGATGAAAATATAAATAATGAAATATCACATTAGACAACTACACTTTCCAAAATCTATGCTCATGAAATATACATGGATTAAAATTAGAATCAGGGAAAGCTAAATTATTTGATATTCAGTTGAAAAGTGTACAATTTCTATTCTCATGTTCTAGGTTAAAGAATTTTTCATTCCATTAAGGCACACTTTTTCATTCAACCATTCATTTTTTTTGACACAAAAGCAATTTTTTTTATTTTATCTCCCCCCAACTTAAAATAACATTGTCCCCAATGTTTAAAGAAAAGAAAATTTATAATGGGGTAGAGGCATAGAATGGGAGTTAAACAAGGAAATTGAAAATGATGATCATGGAATGAAGTCACCTGGTGGTTGAAGTTGAAATTCTTGTTGCTCCCTTTTAATCCCTTGATCTCCAAGTCACTCTGAGAATTCCCTAGTAGAAGAAAAAAACAAACAAAACAAAACTATATATATATATATATTCATATAATAAAAAAAAAGTAAAATAAAATTACATATACAAAAATTATAGAATAAGGAAACAATATAAGTTGTAGGTCAGTGTTAAGCGCGTGCCCTAGTCTCCCTTCGGTCCCGGGTTCGAGTCCCCACAGCTTCGCTGGTTATGACAGGGTTTTCCCCATGACCTATGATGTGGAATTTTAATTTTATTATTATTATTATTTAAATTTTAATGTAAAAATAAAATGAACTAATGATACATTGTCTTCTTTTTAAATTTCTGGGTAAGGTATTACTCAAGGATCACACCACGTGACTCGGATGAATATGGTGCTCCCCTTTCATACCCATCCATACTCATAATAGAATAATAGGTCAACAGTCTATTTTTTTATTATTTTTAAATATCAAAATGATTCATTAATCCTATTTAAAATATAAAGTTTATTAAAATAATAAAATTATTATAAACTTGAAAACCATGGGTTTCCTCCCATGCAGCGCTTTTTTTAACATTTTTAGCTCAACTTGGACCCATAATTGATTAATTATTTTCATCATCTAAGGTAGGTTCACACAATTCTTCATCAACTTCATGTTTTTGGAATGGTTCTATGAATGGTTTGACTCTATGACCATTAAATTTAAATGTTTGACCATTGGTGGGATCTTGAATGTCAACAACCCCATGGGGGTACACCTTATGCACTATGTATGGACCTGACCATCTAGACTTCAACTTTATTGGGTGTAAATGAAGTTTAGAACTATACAAAAGAATAGGTTTACCCGGTATAATGTGTTTGGTTTTAATATTTTGAGATTGGTATGCTTGTACTTTAGCTTTATTGATCCTTGAATTTTCATAAGCCTCCATCCTAAGTTCATCAAGTTCATTGAGATCTAATTTCCTTTTGGTTTCGGCCAATGAGAGGACATAATTCATTTTCTTAATTGCCCAAAAATCCTTATGTTCAATCTACACTATAAAATGGAATGTTTTACCATAAACTAACCTATATGGGGACATTCCTAAAATGGTTTTATATGCGGTTTGATAGGCCCAAAGATCATCTAAGAGTTTGTTCGACCAATCTTTCCTAGATGGATTAATAGTTTTCTCAATAATTTGTTTGATTTCTTGATTGGATAACTCAGCTTGACCATTGGTATGTGGGTGGTAAGCAGTGGGCACTTTGTGAGAAATTCCATACTTTTCCATGAGTGATGAGAATGGATGATTGCAAAAATGAGTTCCAAGATCACAAATGATAGCCCTAGGAATTCCAAATCTATAGAAGATGTTCTCTTCTAGGAATATAATCACAGTTTGATGATCATTGTATTTTTTGGGAATGGCCTCAACCCATTTTTAGACATAATCAATAGCTAAGAGAATGTAAAGATATCCCCTAGAGTTTGGGAAGGGACCCATGAAATCAATTCCCAAATAGTCAAAGATTTCAACCACTAAGATGGGAGTGAGTGGCATTTGATTCCTTTTTTTGATAGACCATACTTGTTGACACCTAGGACAACTTTGAAAAAATGTGTAGGAGTCCCTTGAGAGGGTGGGTCAGAAGAGACCACGCTGAAGAATCTTAGTAGATGTTTTCTTATAGGAAAAGTGACCTCCACATGCCTCACTATGACAGAATTTAAGGATGGACTCTTATTCAGATTATGGGACACACCTCCTAATGACTTGGTCAGGGCATAACTTATAGAGGTATGTATCATCAAACACATAGTGCCTAACATCAGAAAATAATTTCCTTTGAGCTTGAGTCCCTGATAATTTTGGAATGACTCATGTAACTAAGAAATTGGCTATGTCGGCATACAAAGGGCAGCCACACACAGAGTATAGGTGTTCATCAGGTAATTATTCAGACATAGAAAGGTTATTTGAGTTGTCTTTGAATTTCATCCTAGAGAGGTGATCAGATACAACATTGTCAATACCCTTTTTTCCTTGATTTTGAGGTCAAATTCTTGTAAGAGAAGGAACCACCTAATCAGTCTAGCCTTGGAATCTTGTTTTTGGAAGAGGTATTTCAGTGCAGAATGGTTAGTGAACACAATAATGGGGGATCCTAAGAGGTAGGACCTAAACTTCTCTATGGAAAACACAATATCAAGTAACTCCTTTTTAGTGGTGGTGTAGTTGATTTGGGCATCATTTAAGGACTTTCTTGCATAAGTAGTGACATAAGGAGTTTTATCAAAATGTTGTCATAAAATAGATCCTATAGAAAAGTAACTGGAATCACAAAAAAGTTCAAAAGGAAGGCTACAATTTGGAGATTTCATAATGGGAGGAGAGGTGAGAGAGGATTTGTAGGTTGAGAATGAACCCTCACAGCTTTCTGTCTAAACAAATGGAGCATCCTTTACTTTGAGAGCACAAAGGGGATAGGGGATTCAACTAAAGCCCTTGATGAATCTTTTATAGAAACCAGCATGTCCTAAGAAATACCTCACTTCCTTAATAGTTCTGGCTGATTAAAGGTGATGAATGATGTCAACCTTTGCTTTATCAACTTCAATCCCCCTACCTAAGACTATATGGCCAAGTACTAATCCCTATTTAACCATGAAATGGCATTTTTCCCAGTTTAGGACCAGATCCATTTCTTCGCATCTAGAAAAAACTCACTCCAAATTCCTAAGACATCACTCAAATGTATACCCAATGATAGAGAATTCATCCATGAAGACCTTAATAAAATCATCTACCATGTCTGAGAATATTCCCATCATGCACCGCTGGAAGGTTCCAGGGGCATTGCATAACCCGAAGGGCATGCGTTTGAAAGCAAAGGTGTCGAATGGACATGTGAATGTATTCTTCCCTTGATCCTATAAGGAGACCTCAATTTTATTATACCCCGAGTACCCATCTAAGAAATATTAGAAGGCATGACTTGACACTCTCTCAAGGACTTGATTAATGAATTGTAAGGGGAAATGGTCCTTCTTGGTAAATGAGTTTAGCTTCCTATAGTCGATGCAGACTCTCCAGCCACTACTCACCCTTTTTAGAAGAATATCTCCATCCTCATTGGTTATCACTATGATTCCAGACTTTTTTGGAACCACTTGGATTGGGCTCACCCACTAACTCTCATCTGTTGGATAGATGATAACAGTTTTTAACAATTTCATAAGTTCTTTTGTCACTACATATATGAGATTAGTATTGATTCTCCATTGAGATTGACAACATGGCTTTGAATCAGATTCCAGAACAATCCTATGAGTCCCGATAAGTGGGCTAATCCCAGGAATATCATATAGAGTCCAACCAGTGGATTTCTTATGTTTCCTAAGGACATCTATAATCATCCTCTCATGATTGGATTCAAGAGAATAAGAAATGACAATAGGATGTGTTTTATTGTCCCCTAGGAAGGCATACTTGAGTGTAGCGGGAAGTTCCTTCAATTCAAGATCAGGTTGGTTCAGAATTTGAGAAGAATATTGGGACATTGGATCAATATCAAATTTTTTTCCTAGAGTTTTAGATAGGATTGATTCCCCACATGTAGAAGTTTCAGCTGCTAGATTGGCTTGATCAGATTTAGGGAAGGAAGTTGGAGTGGTCTCCATAAAAGTGGTTTCCTGAAAGTTTTCACTGATTGTTGGACCTAATACTTCATCATAAGAGCAATTTATAAATTATTCAAGACAAGGAGATAAAATTACTTCATGTGATCAAAGGAATTCAATATCATCCTAAATTAAACATCCATAAAATGTTCCATGATGTTCTATGGATTCATTATCAATGCTTCATATCATTTTTACTTCATGAATGTCCTCATCATCCCCTATTTGTGAGCTTGTATTATAGTAGTTCGAGTCTAGAATCATGTTTCCAAAGGTGATGGTCATGTTCCCATTTTGGACTCAGATAACAGAGTTGATTATTGCAAGGAAGGGAAGACCAAGGATGATTGAGGTTTGTTCCTTGTTTCCTAATTTTTTATGGTTCTCTAGGACAATTAAGTCAACAGGGTAGATGAAGTTTTCAACCTTTACCAAAACATCCTATAAAATCCCCTTTGGAACCCTAATGCTACGATCAGCAAGTTGAAGTGTGATAGATGTGGTTTGGATCTCTTCTAGGCCTAACTGGAAGTACACAGCATAGGGGATGAGATTGACACTAGCACCTAGGTCACACAAGGCCTTGATAACTTTTCTCTCTCCAAGTTCAACATTTATGTAAGGGAAACCTAGGTCTTTAAACTTAGGAGGAATGGTCCCTTGAATGGTGGTACTCACATTAGTAGCCAAAAGGACTTGATTTTTATGGGAAAATTTCCTTTTAAAAGTGCATAGGTCCTTAAGGTACTTTGAGTAGGAAGGTATGGTTTGGATTGCATCGAGAATGGGAATGTTCAACTTGACTTGTGAGAAGATTTCCCTCAATTTTTCACTCAATTAAGTCTTGGATTTCCCCCTCATGCATTGAGGAAATGGTTCAGGTTGTGGGATTTTTTGTTGAAGAGTTGTTTCTTTCACATTGTTGTCAGTTTCCTCAGTTTGATCTTGGGGTTCATTTGAATTTTCATTAGATTTTTATGCTTCACATGGTTTCTGACTTATTTGTTTAGGTTTATCAATTGATTTCCCACTTCTTAACATTTTCACAGCCTTTAGTTGTTCAAGAGTTGTTTGAGTGAAAATTTACTCTCCCCTAACTATTTATTGTGGAATGTCTTGTGTAGGCATGGGTGCCTTTCCAGTTTTGATGGTTTGAAGTTCTTGTTTTAGGGAAGAGACTTCTGAGTTCATCATTTCTATTTGTTTTCACAATTGTTCTAGTAGGCTTTGTGGAACAGTTTGGGTTGGTGCTTAAGAAGAATGGTTTATCCCGGGGGGGATATTTTGGAGGTGGGATGGTTTATTGAAAATGGATCAGTGGCTATTGGTATTGGATAGGTTGGGTTTGGAACTAGTTATGGGTTTCGTAGTTTTGATAGGGGTAAGGATTTTGTCCCTGTGGTTGTCTAGTTTGTTGGTTATCATTCCAGTGGAATCCTAGGTGGTCATTATACCTTGAGTTGAAGGTGTTTTGGTATTGATGCTTTTGAAAGTTAAAAGCATTTACTTCCACTGGGGGTCCATCTAAAAGAACATCCTTGATGGATGGAATGGTTGGGTAGTTTTCTGTCATATGGTCATGTTTCTCACAAATTGTGCAAACAGGGTCTACAGTTTGGATTTCATGGAATTTCCTAAGGTATATCTCTTCAACCTTCCTAGAGAGTGCTGCGAGTTTAGCCCTAAGGATTTCATATTCTCTAAGTGTATGAATTCTAGTAGTTCATTGTGGATTTTCAGAATAAGGTGATGTTCTCCATGTTTGGTTTTGTTCAGCAAGGCTTTCTAGATACTCATAATCATCATTTGGGGCTTTGTTTTTAAAATTTCCATTACACATCATGTCAATGAATTGTTTGTTCCCTAGACCCAAACCTTCATAGAAAATTTGAACTTGTTTAGGTAGATAAAACCCATGATGTGGAACCATGTTTAGGGTGTCTTTGAAACTCTCCCATGTTTCATATAATGACTCTCCCTCTTTTTTAAAAAAGTTTTGGATGCTCTTTTTAAGTGCAATTGTTTTGTGTTGGGGAAAGTATTTTTTGTAGAATTCTCTTTATAATTGGTCCCAAGAGTTTATGGATGATGGTCTCAAATTTTTTAGCCAATTGTTATCTCAATATTTTAAAGAAAAATGAAATAGACTCATCTTAGATTATTCTAGTTGATGTGGGTTACACATGGTTTCTACAATGTCATTGAACTTCTTGACGTGAAGGTAGGTCATCTCGGACTCCATTCCATGGAATGTGGGAAGGTGGTTTAGGAAATGGGGTTTAAATATGTAGTTAGAATAATCTATGGAATTTTGTATAATGCATGAGGGGGCATTGGTCTAAGTTGTATTGAGGTAGTCATTCATTGTTTCATCGACTACATTCCCTAGGTTTTGAGCTTCTTGATTTTGGTTTCCCATTTGATTTCCACCCGGGTTTATGAGTTGGTTCCTTTGAATACTTTCCATAGAAATAGGCTCAATTTTTTACTCTGAAGTATCAAAGAGATTAGGATCTAATGGAAACAATCCCCTAGGTTCACTTGAATCCCCTATCCTAGGACTTTCCACCCTAACTAGTCTGTTTGAATTATCGCAGGTGTAGGCAGACATGTGCCAAAAGGAAAAAAACTGAGAAAGGGAAAAGATAAGAGATCTTGGGTGAGAATAGAATAATGGGGGTGATGAAAGAATTTTTTGGTCTAAGGAACTTACTTGGTCCCCAGAAAAGGCCCCAAAATTTGATTCACACTCAAATTTACCCATGTTTTTAGGGTTAAGCGATCGCTTGTAGTGTAGCTGGGGTTGTCGAATCCTCAGAGACCTAAGAAGTAACCTACGAACAAGTACATTATATGGACTATTTTTGGATATTAAGTGGCAAACATTAGGTTTATTTTAGATGGATTTAATTGAACACTAAAATTCTTAAGTTAATTCAAATTATGAGAAGGTTTGATCCTAGTTTATTACAAGGGGTGGATTGGATGCATTCATTTTCTTTTAAAAAATTTCAATTTCTTATATTTGAGATGGGTTTATTTAAGGAGATCCAAAAAATCATCACTTACTGGTTTAATGCCTACACAGACTAATACTAATCACCTATACACTTGAAGGATCATAGTTTTGAGCACTCCAAGGTAAAGGTTCGTATTAGCACTTGAAATGTGTGACTTAAATTCAATAAGGATGAAGAGGTTTTAAAATCATCAAAAAAAATATCATTTAAAATAAGTGATTATCCATTAATGGAGTGATAAATAACATCGAATCAATACCCTTTCTACTCCCTTGGATCAAACCATAAGTGGGTTATCCCTCCATTTAACCTATGGTTTCAATGGAAGTGTAAAGTAGACTCATGAGGGAGGAATTAGAGAAGTAAAAAAACAATGAAAAACGATCACTCCACCGTTGTGTGATAATCTCACAAGGTTTGGTGTGAACAAGTTCACACCTTGAGGAAACAGTATCAAATTGATAATAATAATAATATAAAAAATAGAAGATGAAGAACTTTTATAAAGAAGCTAAGGAAATTCAAGAAACTTATAATTGAAGGAATGTGATTACAACATCAAATTGGCAGTATAACATTAAAATGAAACAAAGCTCAAAGATCCATAAATACTTCAACAAGACTACCTTAAATAGGAATTTTTGGAGATTTAGATCGATCCTACAACATTACAAATAATTACACTTGATTATGGTAGTCTTTGGGTGGTGGAAATCTTGTGGAACTTGGACTTTTCCACTCTTGACTTGAGGTGGCAGCCAGCTTGCATCAGCCGAATAGAAGCGCCTAAATGGCCTTCTATATGGCCGAATTGGAGTGTTACATTGAATAAAAACGTGAATATAGGTATTTATCCTTTATCTTTTTAAAATTTCATCCAAAATGATTTTTTTTTCCTAGATATGATTAAATTGGTGGGCTATTTTTCTGGGCTACAGAATCTGGCCTAGAATTTTATCTCTAAATTTTTCCACCTGAATAACCATAATGTAGGCTTAATTATCATTTGATCCTGATTAATTATATGTTACTTAATATTTCTTCTATCATCCCAAGAAATTTGGGCTTCATTGGGTCTGTATTGTGGGCGCCACATTCTCATCAGTGGGCTGGTGTCCAATATGACTTCTCTAGAATTGTTTGTATGAAATCCCATTTTGGTGTTCTTCCAATGTGAATCTTCCAAAACTCCTCAAGTATGAATTGTTACCAATATAATTATAAACCTGAAACCTAAATATGAAAATAAAATCAAGATCATTGGGTACTTTTAATGATGTTAAAAATGTACCATATAATAGTGCATTTTAAGAAGGAATTACAATCATAATGTGAAATGATGTTAAAAGTGTAAAATGAACTAAAATGGTGTTTATGAATAATAAAGAACATGAATATTATATATATTAAAAATGAATATTAGCCTCATTCAGTGGATAATCAATAACATTCATCAGTTCAAATCTTTTTTCATTAAATGTTAAAGTTTCAACTTGAAAAATAAATTGGAAATGAATACCTCCTTGTCGACATGTTTTTTACAAGAATTGATGTCCATGAGATGAATATTACAATAGATTTTTTGATCATATGAATGTCATCATCATCATTTAGAATAGTTATCTCGTTTCTCAGCTCATGAGTTATGTTAATTGACACTCTGACATGACCTGTTGGAAGTTGTCTATTGTGTAGCATGTCGTCCTTCATGTTGAACATCGTAGCCCATGCTACAAGGCGATGGGTGGGAGTTGATAGATATAAATCATAGTCATTTCCACCAAGTATAATATCAGTACAGGAATTTTATCAATGTCTATGTAATTCACATTTCACAGAAACAATTATTAGAACATTGATTATCTCAGCTAAGTCTGGTTTTTTAGGAGAATGGCTCGTCTCAAAACTGGTCGGGGTGGGGCGGGATCTTCACGCACAGGTTGTTCTTGAGTTGTTTATTATCTTTGCCTCCCCCCATAAAACTTACTATCATATCTCTCTGGTATTGTAATTATTTTTGAAACATAGCTAAAATTTCTCTCATATTTTTCATTTCCTCAATTTTATCCTCTGCTTGTTTTTATTTCTGAAAATATGTTCGAGGTGTCACCCCAAAACCCACACCTCTGATGCAGCCATATTGTTATGGCTACTTCAAGGCTGTTGAAAGTATGTTTGTATCTGGTTCGGTGGTTGTTGATTCTTGTGACTATGTTAGATAGAAAATATAGGAAAATAATTCATCATTGTTATGTAATAGTGATTTAAATAAAAACAAATTTATATTATGTCATACTTACAGATGCTTCCCACACTTTTTGTGTGTTTTCATCTATCAGTATCCCATCATTATTTACACGAGCCTCCTTTCATAGAATATAGTGTGGTATGGGAGTGGCTTTCTATTTTGATTCATCAATCTACATATAAATATAGAAACATGGTTATGGTGTTGTTTTATGTCACAAAAAAGTATTATGGTAGATTTAAAATATGTACCATTTTTTCTCAAGTAAATCATTCTTGATCCTTGCTTTACAGTAGGGGTACGCTAGTTTTTCAGCCCGTTCCTTATTTTTAGAACTTATTTGTTGTTTCATAAATAAAAAATAGTCAATCAAAGTGATGAATATAAGAAACGTAAAACAACGTATTACCAGACACAATGTACCTGAAAAGTTTTCTCTACATGATTGTTGCTAAACACATCCCATGCTCCTTGGGATATCAAGTGTTCATAAAGAGGTGGTGGGTGTGGCTTGATTTTCCCTTCAACATCTTTAAGATGATATTTTGTTAAAATTGTGCAGAATATTCTATGAATCCTTCCTACAACACTTAATACATATTCCTTGTGTGAGGCATCTACTATAAATTCGCTCTACAAGGGATAATGAATAGTAAGTCAATATTTTAGTATGTTATTTTATTTTAATAAATTAAAGAAATGATATCATATTGTCATCATAATATCTTTCCATAGTAGTGTCTTAATCCCAGTGACAACATGGTTCCATGACTATACATCAATCGGCACACATTGCCGAGTGACGATTCCAATATAGCTACTAAACATGGATTTTTGGGGTTAAAATGATGGCCTTTCTTATTCCATCCCACCTCAAATTTGATGCCTTTTGATTTTGCCTTAAGGATTTTGGCTAACACTGTCAAATTACAGTGCTCTTGTTTTTCTTTTGAACTGTTAGGGTTTCATTGCCTACCATTTCCTCAGTTTCAACATCATCATTATTTTCCTCCATAGCACTAGAATTGGCCCTAGGACCAGCAGCAACGGGTTGAGAAACCTGTTGTACCTCAATAATGGGACTAGTAGCAACAGGTTAAGAAACCTATTGTTCCTCTTCACTAGGACCAGCAGAATTAGGTTGAGAGAGCTATTGTTCCTTGGGATTCGGCGCATCAGCAGGTGCAGAATTCATTATCTGCATAAGTGGTTTAATATTTAATTTATATTACATAAAATCAGTAGTGAATAGATAATAACATAAGGTAACACAATTTATATTATAATAAAAAAATAACATGATTATTGAACTCTCTTTTTTTTAAAGGATGAAGATATTTGACCCCTCTATTGACTATCCAAATCCCTTCATTGTGGTCTCCTATGACATACAAAACATCGTCTACATTGGGACTACTACAAAATGATTACGAAGTCCCAATGAAAGGTCCATCCTCCTTTGAATTTTCATCTAACCCTTCAGTTGTTTTGGTCGATAACATAACAATTGACCAGTTTTAGTTTTCTGTATCTAGAACATAAAATACATGTATTGTTTGTGATTCTATTATAAATAGTTCTTCTTTCTCCTCTTCCTTATTAAAATCAAATTTCACGAATCTCAATTCATCTATTTTAATAGCACTCCTATTATCAACCCAATTGTATTGAAAAATCGGCACTTGGAATTTTGTATAATCCAACTCTCATATTTTTTTGATGATGCCAATGTATGACATATTTGCATAAATTGGATTTCTGTCCTTATCATCGGAAACATGCATCACTTCAGCCACAAGTGTAACCCCAATATTTTTTATGGTACTATCTTCATCATGTTCATTAGTATAGAATGTATAACCATTAACTATATAAGCATTGTAAGATAATACATACACACTTGGTCCTCCAGATATCCATTGAAGTCGTTCTAAAATTGAGTCTGGATTTTCATCTAACTTCTTAAAAATATGGTCCTGAAACCATCCTATAAACTGCCTATTAGGTATATATGATATCCATTTTTCATCCCTAGATGGATTCAAATTCCTAAGAATTTCTTTGTGGGTTTGAACATATGGGTCAATGTTGAAGCTGTTATGAAAAATGTAAAGGTGGGCCTGCTCCCGATCTGTAATATTGATTGTGAAAACCTCACTGCTAGAAATTCCTTCACACTCAAAGAGCCCAATGTGATGATATTTCGGTATGCCAATGCTTTCCACACCAGATAGGTATTTGGTATAGAATTCAACAACTTCCTCAACAATATATCTCTCTGCAATACAACCCTCTGGTCATCTTCAATTTTTGACATACCCTTTCAAAATATTCATATATCGTTCAATGGGGTACATCCATCTATAATGTACATGACCACATAGTCAAATATCTCTCACAATTGAACCATAAAATGAACTAATATATAAAATAATGTCAGTGGGAATAACATTTCTAACTCACATAATATGATGACAATTTCTCTTTACATAGTTGTAAATTTCGTCGTGTCTATAACTTTACTGCATTTAGCTTTGAAGAAGACATAGAGATTTGTTAATGTATATCAGAAATTCTTGTGAAAAATGTAATGTAAGGCTATAGGAATTAGATATTGCATCAAAATGTGGAATTCATGTGATTTCAGAACCTTTAACATTAAATCGCACATTGACACGATGTTCTTGATATTTGAGGAATACCCCTCTGGAATATTTATTTCATTCAAGAAGTTTCAAAACTAATATCTCTCCTACCTGGAAAGAGTGTGAGTAGTTGGAGGAAGAAATGTTCAATTTTAACCCTTCACTGGCACCAACTCTTATCGTATTCCCATCTCAACCATGTCCAACCTAGCCTTAATTCCATCCTTTGTTTTGTCGGGTGAATTTAGAAACGTGTCGATGACACTATCACATGAATTTTTTTCAACATGCATAACATTAAGAAAATTTCTTACATACAAAAAATTCCAATATAGTAATTCAAAAAAAACTGATTTCTTTTTCCAACCAGTTTTCATAAGGTTTTTCAAAAATAGTTTACCAAAATTAGTGTCCACATATTTTTCTTTCTCAAACACTTGATCACCTATTAGTGGAGATAGTGTTGTATGTTCTTCTGAACTTCCAACAAATGATGTCATCCTAGATTGGTACTTATGTTGTCGGGGTAGAAATCTATAATGTCCTAGAAACATGATTTTCATTGAATGTTTCAACCTAATTGACTATGTACCTTGTTCGTAAACGGGACACCCATGAGTTCCTTTAATGTTATATCCTGAAAAATTTCCATAAACAAGAAAGTCATTTATCATCCCATACAATATGGATCTCAATGTGAAATCTTCATTTTTGTAAGCATCATACACTTTAACAACTGAATCCCACAATAATTTCAAATCCTCAATCAATATAGCCAAATAAACATCAATATCATTACCTGGTTGTTTTAGTTCTGATATAAGCATAGATAACGTGATGCATTTTCATTTTATACATAACCATGGTGGTAAGTTATAACTTACCAACATAACTGGCCATGTACTGTGACTCCATCTGTGAAAACTCAAAGGATTCCCTCCATCTATAGATAACGCAAGATGAAGGTTTCTCAGCTCATTTCCAAATTTAGGATACTCATGATCAATTATATTCCACTAATGAGAGTCTACCAGGCGATATAGTTTCTCATCTTTAATTCTTGTATCTGCATGCCATGTCAATTGTCATGCAGTCTCCTAACTTCCATATAGGCGCATAAACCTTGGAATGATTGGAAAGTACAATAAAACTTTCATAGGTATGGATTTATCCTTCTTGTATTGAGAAGCACCACACTTTGGGCATTCTTTAAGTGATTTTTAGTCCTTTAAAAATAGTATACAATCATTCAAGTAGGCGTTTATTCTTTCATAGATCATACCCATCGAGCGTAGCATTCGTTTGGCAACATATTTTCGGCTCGGGAGCTCATTATCTTCTGGGAGCATATCATTCAGGAGAGCAAGTAGTTCCGTAAAACTAGTGTCACTCCACCTATTGCCTGCTTTTAAATTTTACTGATTTAGTAAAATTGACAATGATGTATATTTAGTACAACCAGTACACAATGGCGTCTTTTCAAAACTCTTTAACATATCAAACAATTTTGGGAAATCACAAAGTTCATCTTCAACTATCCTTGTTATTTCCTCAATACGATCTTCATCATCATTCACATCTGTAATCACATCCTCTATATGTTCGTCTTCATTTTTCATGCTTGTAATCATATCAGATGATCCATAAAACATAGTGTTATCCCAGCCACTACCTACATTTGTTTTTTCCATATGTTTATTCCAACATATATAACTTTGATCTATTCTGTGATAGATCAAGTGTTCTTCCAACTCCTCTGGACTAATATTTCTTGAATAACAATAGTGTAAACATGGAAAAAGGATTTTAGAAGGGTCATATACATGATATTTTGAAAAATTGATAAAATATTTCACACCACCTTCATACTCTTTTGTCAATCGATTGGAATTCGTCCATTCTTTATTCATATTCATCCTATTTGATTTTGTAATATTGATATTTAACAAAATAATTACACAAAAGATGTTCAACTAGGGTAATCATCCAACTATAATCAATGGAACTAGTTATGATAAACAATACCCTTACCTCTCCATGCATTACTCAGGACCAAAGTAGATCATGCCCATCTTCCCAACCACCTGATCAATGGAACTAGCTATGAGAATCCCTTTCACTAGAATGTTTTAGTATCCCACATGTGATCTATATGCTTTGTGGTAAACCAGTTTTTTAGTGTTTCTCTAGAAACATAATGTCTCGAGTCAAGAACTATGGTACCAAACTAATAGATTGAATGATTTTATATAGAGTTCTTGTGGGTGGAAGGATTCATTACATGTTTTTTTATGGTTATTTTACTAGGTTTTCCATAAATTTTCCAACAGAGTCTTCTAGTGAAGTGGTTTTCTAAGATTCATTGGAATTGCACTAGTAACAAAGTGGTGGTTCCATTGAAATGGGTAAGGTTTGGATTTATATTCAATGGTGGAGGAACTAAAACATGGAAAAAAATTTCATACCAATCATTCCAACAACCGAAACACCATACAAAGACACAATTGTGCTCACAATCTCAATACCATGCCAACCAAACAAACACAATTTCAGATTTTATAAAAGCATCCCTTATTCAATTCCGCTTGTTAATTCAGGGGTTATCAAATAAGTTTTATCATCCTAGGGAGTTCATTAATTATCCAAGTATACATAAATTACCAATTTCTATATTCAAATGTTCAATAGGAACCAACCAACATGCAATTAATTTAGTGCGTAAACAAGGACCACCAACAACCACGATTTTCAGCGGGGCGTTTAGCCCATAAAATTAAAAACATAAACATCAATATAAAATAGTAATAACATGTGAACAAGAGGAAGCCAGTGAGTAAGAGGAGAAAAATCACCATGAAGGTGTCCTTCAATGTGTGGTGGAGGTGCATTCACAGTGGAGGAAAGGCGCTCAGCAGAGGAGATTTCCAACTGAAAAAGAAAACATAAAATGAGAACTCAAATGTTATACCTTTCCAAAATAGTTCCAATGAGATTTAGGAATGGTAAATGTCTGGTTAAATATTTTTATTTTTCAATAGTGGGATTTTATTTTCCATATATGATATTCGCTTCCTGTTTATTTATTTTTTTGCGTATCTACTATTTTCCTAGATGTTCAACTTATGAACGTGACAAGTCTGGTTTTTTGGAGAAAGATCATTTTTAATTTAATCTAATTTAGGGGTAAAATATTCCACATTAATTGTATATTTTTTCTAGGGGATCATTGTTATCCTTTATGGATTATGAAAACCTCTTAGGTTAGTGGAAAGTCAAGTTAGTTGTTGGTTATGATATCAGCCTAGGTTGTATCATTACATTTCCAATTGTAACTGACCCATGTCCATTTAAATATAAGATGGGGATCAGACACTAATATATTCCCAAATCCACTGAAGTTCCTTGGGGGTGGGTCCTGATAGTATCATATATGATAAAGATTTTATATATTAGACATTAGAGTAGTCACTACTAAAAATTCCCTCATTTGTATGGTAGTAATGTTTGTTGAACCAAGTGTATGAATTAGTAATTAGAAACTAATAGGTGATTAGAACTTATGTGATGACTTCATAACCTATGGAAAAATATATAGGAAATATATTAAAAACATCATTGAATATTAATAGGTTTGGTTTCATTCATCGTATAGTTACAAGTGATGTGGAATGTGTAAATGATAAGCTTGGGGGCTGAATGATGTGGAGATGTTGATGGAAATGATGATGTGGAGTGTGTTTAAATATTCATTGTATATTTTTCATTAGAATGAGGTTGTTTTAAGAAATTATATTTAGGTTGGTTGTGTTATTCCATCATGAGGGTCAATAAGAATAGGTGCATTAAGAATCCAAGGATGTGAATCATAGACTAAAACTAGAGGCTGGGAATGTAAAACAGATAAAGAAAATGAAAGTGTCAAACAGGCCCTTGAGTTTCAAACACACACACACCCAAACATTTCACAATTTCCAAAAGGGCCCTTATCCTTTCCAAACACACACCAAATCATTTCCATAAAAAATCAATCAAAACTCTAAAATGATGACACCTTTATAAAACACACCAAACAATTTATCAACAATTTTACAAACAAACCAAAAAAATTATAAACAATTATATAAATAACCCAACCAGTTTATAAATAATTTTATAACAAGCTAACCAGTTTATGAACAATTTTTTTGTAGGCTAAAAAAGTATAAATAATTTTATAAGCAACCCAAGCCAATGTGAAAGTTACTTTGAAGTACAATGGTCTTCATGAGAGAATACATTGAAACCTATAATTCTATTGTGACCACTGAATATTACACCATCTACCACTGATTTTTAGAAATACTTCACACAACTAATATTTCTCATCCTTCATTCCCTCTCACTGCAGTTCACTCATGACACACATGCATCAGATTCATTCTTCTAGACATCTGATCCATTATATGCCAATAATCCTACTTCTAGAGCTTGAAATTGTCCACACTTTCCATAACCCCAAATACCCCCATATAAAATGCCCACACCATTCAAAAAAAACCCTCTACTTCCAGAAACTCTTCTTATAAAGAATGTCCCACACACCTTATGCTCCTTTTTTTATATTGATCCATCACATATGAAAGATTCTGAAAAAGATGACACCAACTACCACTCAATGGTATCAATACACATTACTAAATAATTAAGATACCTTTCCTTTCTATGTGTCTTGATAGATGATAATTTCAAATAGTAAATAGTTCTAAATAAAGGGGTAATACTAAACTTAGTATTATTTTCCCAATGAATTACAAACTCAATCCACTTGGAAAAAATTTTAGAAAGTTTTATATAAAACCATTTTAAATCATTTAAACTACTTATCCCAAAATAATAAATAATCTCCAAGGAAAACCATTGTATGTACAAAAAAAATTAATTCCATTATTAAGAATAGCCACATTTATGTCTCTACCCACTCACCATGAATGATCAGTTGAAATTTCCATACTCATGTGAGATCCCTCATTGATCCACTAATTCATCACAAGGTGCAAAATGTCCAGTTTCCCCAATGGCGTACTCCACTTATTTGTGGTCAAGTCTAACCCATGAACTCACGCCAACCATATTTAACAAATACCTTTCCAAATAAATCAAAAAAAATCCCCATTTAAATCATTTCATCAAATACATTACATGTGTCAAATGAAAACCATAATTTTAAAACAATAACATAAAAATTATATAATAAGAGGGTTTTCCAAATGCTAACCAATTTTTCCAAAACCATATAACAAGGTATTTCCTTCAAGAATCATACATGTTTTTTCACAAAAATTGTGAAGAAAATATTTAATCAAAACAAATTCTTTACGTTAAAAGAGAATCGAATATTAGAGGGAAGCAACATAACTCACAAAAGTTTTCAAAAATGAAGAATTACATAATAAAACTTTAATATATGATCACAAAGCAAGTTAACATAACTAGATCCAACAAAATTACATCAATATCAACAACACAGACCAAAGAAGTATCCCCCATAGACTTGGTCAATGATTCCAAGAGATTTAAGAACCATGGATCTATGAAGAATGAAGAATAATGAGAACTTACTGATGAATACAGGAGGAGGAGGAGGAGGAGGAGGAGGCGGTAGTAGCCATAGAGGAGGAGGAGGAGGAGGCAGTGGCGGTAGTGGAGTAGGACAAGTCGGTGGTCGTGGAGGAGGAGGAGGAGGTAGCAACGGTGACGGAGGAGGAGGAGGAGGAAGGGTCACAGTGGAAGAGGGCTCGATAGCGCAGGGGTCAACTTTTGCGAAGGCTTGAAATTGTGCGAGGGAGGAGGAGCCTGCTAGGGTTCTTTTAAAAACCCCACCAGAACCTTTATCAGTGCTAGATAAAAGCGCTGATAAAGGTATGTTTTATCAGCACTAAAATAAAAAGTGATGATAAAACATATCTTTATCAGTGCTAAAATTATAGTTCTCATAAAGGTATAATTTTAATAATTTATTTATATTATTATATATTTATTAAAAATTATATATAGGATAAATATTTATTTATTTACTAATAATTATAACTATAAATAAATATATGTTTATTTATACAAATAAAATTATAATTTAAGTAATTATAAAATTATAAGCAATATACTTATTATATTTATAATCATATAAATATATAAAATAATTATATTAATTATATATATTTAAAAGATTATAGATATATATAACTATATTTCTTCTAATTTTATAAATATTTATATGAAATATATATTTATTTATAAATATAATTATAAATATTTATTTATTTATTTATTTAAATATTTATAAAATTATAACAAATTTATATATCTAATATTTATAATTTTGTTAATATATATAATTAATATATTTATTATAATATTAAAATTATTTAAATATATCTATATTTGTTTATAACTATAAATAAAATTTTTATTTATTTATCAATATTTGTATAAATATTTATAAATATATTTATAAATATATATTTATTTAATTATATATAACATAATATATATGAAAAAATAAATATATTTTTTATAAATTAATAATTATTTAAATAAATATAAATTTATTTGTATTTATTTATAAATATTTGTATATATTTATAAATATATCTTTTTAATTATATATTTATAACTTTATAAGTAGTATAATAAATATATTTATTATAATTTTATAATTATTTATATATATATGTATGTATATATATATATGTGTGTTTATAGTTATAATTATAACTATAAATAGTATATATTTATAAATATTTGTATATAATTGTTAATATATATATATATATATATATATTTATAAAATTATAAAATTATATGTATAATTTTATAATTATTTATATATATATATTGTTATAATTATAATTACAAATGTATTTGAAAAGTATTTTTTTTAAAGGTTGGGTCTGAAGCCTCAATTTATTATTTAAAGCAAAGACCTCTTTAGACTGGGTAGAGGGAGACTCATTACATAGCTCGAAGGCCCAAGGCCAAGTGGCCTGAATACAAGGCTTGAAATCCCATTTTTTTGGCCCAAAGGACCCCTCTGTGAACAGTACTGCTATAGTCTCCGTGCTGCTACAGTGCCTGCTACAGTACATCCGCCGCTAGAGTGCCTGCTACAATACAGGCGCCGCTACAGTACCTGCTACAGTCCCTCCGCCACTACAGTGCCGCCACTGCTATAGTACTACAGTGCCCTACTACAGTACCCCTGGAAATTCACTCCTGCCCGGATTTGATCCTGGGTCTTTTGGATGCCAAGCAGGAGCCTGTACCACTAGGGTACAGGCTTGTTGGCATTTGAAAAGTATTTATATATATCATTAAAAGTATAATAAAATATATTTATTATTTAAATATATTTAATGTGATTTTATAAATACATTTTTTAAAAACTATATAGTTCATATGGGTAACATTATGAATTAATCAATATACCACATCAATGGACAAAGTGATGTAATTTATAAATGAACATTCATGTATGATACATAACATATACGCGTGATCAATATATTCATTGACCAAATTCATTGGAAAATACATATATATTCAATAATTTTAATTATAAATATATATATTAAAAAGTATTATCTATTTATAAATAAAATAAATATAATAAATATAAGGAATTAATTCAATAAATCTAATAAATCTAATAAATTAATCTAATAAATCTAATAAATACAAATCTAATAAATCCTTAATAAATATAATAAATCTAATAAATCTAATAAATCTAATAGATATAATTATTATTTAATGAAATTTATTAGAATCTTATAATTATTTAATTATATATATATATATATTTAATTATAATCTTAGAAATACTTTTTTCATTTAAAACATTATTTTTTTTTTTGAATTATTAAAAATATATATTAATTATAAACATTTGTGTTTTATTTAATGTATACAAATAAAAATTATTTTTGAATATAAATATAATAATTTTATATAAATTAATAATATTTTTTATTAAAAACTTTTATCAGCACTAATAATAGCCCTGATAAATGTACATGTTATCAGTGCTTTTATCTAGCACTGATAAAGGCTCACCCCTTTATCAACACTTTCTACATAGCACTGATAAAAGGTAGTGCTTCCCTTGCCCTATTTTGTGGTAGTGCAATAGGTTTCCTATACAATACATGTATCAAAAGTACAAAAAGACCAAAAATGAGTATCTCCATATTGCACCATGATCCTAGCTCGGTCTTGTGCACCCCTAATCCTTAGTATAATCAATCAAGCATCATAAAGTGGGCTCTTTACCTAGTCCCTACCTAAATCCATGAAGTCTATATGGGTACCCAATGACAGCCTAAATAGGGTGTGAGATAACGTTCTATAGGTCACCACCATCATTTTCTTTAACATTTCCAGTATGTGTAATATAAATAGAAGAAGTGTGTAGTATATCACATGTATAACAGTAATAATAGTAAAGTGTCAAACAAAAGTGGTCCTTTCTAGTGAATAATGTCTCCCAGAGAAAAATAGTTAGTATCCCATAAACAAGGGTAGCTATAATGCATAAATAAAAAAGGTGTGATACTATCTATTCTAATAACTATAATAAAATACCCATACCAGGTTTATCTATAAAGCATAAAAAATATTCACAATGGCCATGTCGTGTAATAAAGTTTATAACATCTGCAATGACCTATACCATGTAATCCATTATTATACCATGAAGGTCCAGATCCAAGGTATAGAAGAATAATACATCCATTTCGAGTCTATGGATCACCTCGATGGAAACTCGGTAATGGATTGGGTGGAGTCCAAGGAGCATGTCCAAAGTGCTTGTCCAATGTGAGTCCAAGAAATATATATCCAAGGGGTAGAAATTCCCTTAGAATCCTACGGAATCAGGATTTGTGGAGTATAAATGTATATGGAATCCAATACCTTAATCATAATCCATATAATAGAAACATCCATTGAATCTTATTGAATCTAGATCTAAGGAGTAGAAATGTCCTTGGAATCCACTACCATAATAAATTCATCAATCATTATAATTCACAACCAATGATCTCTTCCAACCCATTCAACATTTTCCATATAAACCATTTATCCATTTTAATCATATTCAATCACATAGAAAGAAGGAAACACCCTTATCCTACTAATTTAATTCAATTCATTCATTTAATTCACAAATTAACAGGTAAAAAATGTTCTCACAACCTTAAACAGTTAATTAAATTCTCATTAGGTCTACCACTAAAATTGATGGACTCAAACACACCCTACTGGGTGGTATAACATAAGGAAGATACAATGAAACCCCCCATAGGTGGTTTGGGTTGAGGTGAAAATACTCCAACCATACCAAGGAAATAGTGTGAATCCTAACTACGTCCAATTTTTATAAAAAATTCATTTTATATAAGGGGAAATTCTTGAAGTTCTAGAGTGAGAAACAATGAAAATAATGAATATAACACACCAATCCTTGAGGGAAAGGTATAGACCACCTACCTTAGGTCTATAGTATAACACTTTTCCATTATCGACCTCTGGTTCAGTCTAGATTGGGAGACAAATGAACAGTTGAATACCCTAGAAATCAGAAAAATTAGATTTCACAAAAACCGATCTTACTATATGAAGACAAACAACGAAAGGTGAAACATGAATGAAGAACTAACCGCCCTGGATATAAAGAGACCGATGGTGGAAGAATCAAAGTATTGATCGCAGAGTGGTACCAAAGATTGGGTTAGGCTACAAGGGGAAGCATCTACATGAGAAAGTAGGGAGGTGAGGCTTCTGTCCAAAAATGGAGGCCCTATATCTATTTAAAACAACTAAGACAAGAATATTACACAACGTGTAATGTTTACATGATGTGAAATTTTTGGGTTTTACCCCTCTGGGGAAAAGTCATTACACATTGTGAAAGGTTAAGGATGGACTAATACATGTTGTGTATTTGATACATGCTATGTATTCCAAATACATTCCATGCATTTGGCCTGCAACCAACCTTTAACTCCCTACTTCCTTCTTTCCAAAAACAACCCAATTGGCCCCTTGGCTTGACTTTAGGGTCTAAGTCAAAAAGATAACATAAACAAGAGTTTAACCAAAAAATAAAATGATCCATACCTCATAATAAAATCCATTATTTTACATTTATAATGATCCAAAACGAATGATACATATGACTCGTCATTCACAGGCCATCAAGTATACATACAACTCAGTATATACAAGGAATTGAGTTTTGAAACATCCATTTGTATCTTGAAAGCATTGAGTTCCATCTGAGAAACAAGCTTATCATTGTCAAACCCCATGTACAATTCCATCATCATTATCATAAAATCATGCATTCCCCCCCCCCCTCTAAGGGTAAAAATACCATAATGGTCCTCCTGTCATAAATAATAAGAACCAACCTCCAAAGGCAAGATAACACTTAACATGTTAGAGAATTATAAAACAAGCATATCATGGAATCAGTAGAAATATATTAGAATCATAAAACAACATGTGTATCAACATCAATAATAGTAAAAATATACCCTAACAATTCTTATGTAAATAAGGATCATATATGGGTATCATAGTAACACCTATCCTGATAAAAACTTACCATCAACCAGGAACACAAACCATTCAAACACATGAATCATGCCATAAAAAATTATGTATGGGAGCCTAAAATGCTATGTAACCTCATAAATCAAGTTTTTTGAAAAAAAAACTCCAATTTTCTTCAAGGAGATGATGAAAAAACACATTTCACACACATGGAGAACATATAAGATGTCAAGTATATCTAACTCTAGTTGGAGTGCATTAAGGATAAAGTTTATAATAGAAAATCAAGATAATTAAAAGTCAATAATTTCATTCTAGAATCACATACCTTGAGGTGTCCATAAACATATCCAATTCCAAAGGTAGGTCTAAGAAAGGAATAAAAATTCCCAAAATCTGTCATTGATCGAAGAATGGGTTTTCAATTAATTTTAAATTATATAATAGGTTATAGGTTCTACATAATGTTCATTGATCCATAATGAATTCATCAATGGATAATGGATTAAATATGATAATTAATAAGTAAAATATTTCATGATGATCCTTCTAAATAATTTTACCCAAAACTTCAATTTTCTTGAGGAATAAGCTCAATTCAAGAGATTCCATTATTAACACATTGATGTAACAACAAATATACCATGAACTCATCAATAGATTAAGTTTCTATCACCTATACACTATCATGATGATGTATCAGATGATAATTTAATAATACTTGCCCATTTAACCCTATTATTCAAAGGAGGATCTCAGTTTGATCATAAAACAACATCAACTTTCTATATATTCCACCAATATATAGAGAAAGGTTGAATCTATCATCCGATTATGATATAAAACACGGATCTACAATGGACCTATTCTCACCAAATAAAAAGGATGAATAATTTTTCATAAATATAAGAATAACTCACTAATTAAGTGTTATTAGATTCTTCCATTGATGGATAGCCAAGGGGGGATAAATGGGAGTGAAAATATTAAATAGAGGAGAATTATGAATCAAATAAATTCCATGTGGTATGTATTTTTAAGTTAAAGGGAGGCAAACATGTGTGGCATTAAAATCCTATGGGGTACTATACTTGCACCATCAGAATAGGTGCACTGAAAAGATATTGGGCCTCACCGGTGGGTTGGTGGAACCATCAGTAGTCTAGTGACTAACAAACTAATAGTTGGTGGGGATGGGTTGTAGCCAAAAGACCTACTGGAACTCCACCAGTGATCTGATTGCGATTTTTCTATCCACCTAAAGGACAATCCCTTTATCAACTCGTCTATCTTCTAACCCCAAAACATTATCCATCATAAACATCCTATTAGCTTCCCATATGGAGAAGAAGAAAAAATAAGAAATTATAATTTTAAAAACATAATATCTCATTCATTAAAATAGAGTATAGATGCAACATATTCATCTTCTTTCCCCATGATTTTGAGTTTCTATGATAATGTATCCTAATGTATCCATGATACATCATCCATACACTCTCCATTGATAGTTCCTACGTATGGTGTGAAGTTTTCGATCTATATTCTTAATTAACCTAAACATGGTCATTATGTTTTTAGAGGTATTTAGTTATGAAGTTTTAGGGTAATTAGAATTTTTGGTTCAGTTCAAGGATGAGGCTCTATTTTCTGGTTCTATAGGGATGATATTAGTCCAACGGTATTTCATTGGATGTAATAAATGTTTAGAAAGAGAATTGGTATAGGTTATAGGAATAAATTAGTGTGTGGGTATGAATCAATGTAACATTTTTAATCTTTTGGGATTCCATAGAATGTCTGATGGGGTGACTCATATACTTTGATGGCGTTCTAGATAAAATTTTCTAAAATTTTAAATATTGGAAAACATATATTTTTTATTAATCCCATTTAATCCCTTTACTTCACCTCAAACTAACCTCATTTCCACTTAGTTAATTTACCTTCTAGGACCCATATCCTCTTTTATTTATTTTCTCTTGAACCCCTTTCAATATTGCTCATAAATTTCTATGTTTCTTTCAAATCTAAATCTAGATATTCCATGTCTAACCCTTCCATATATTCTCCTCATATCTTTACTAATTTTCATTTTCTATAAATGGATTCTATAAATTTTTATTTTACTAAATTATTGATGAAATCCATTATAATTATTATGTTCTTTCTTATTTGGGTTAGAGAAGAAATTATTTGGATATTTTTGAGTCTTTGATCACTATTTTGAGGTGGTTCTTTAATGCGGTGATCTCAAAAAGGGTTTCTTAATTTAATACTTGTTTTTTCTTACATTAGGTTTAATCAATTTGGGTATTTATTTTAATTCATGGTTGGTGAAATTATTGATATGTTTTTCCAAAATTTTAGATAGGTTTTTGTTTGATTTTCAGTGTTGTTTTTTTGATTACTTGAGTGATTTGTTTCAAATGTTAATGGATTTTATTTTTATATTTATTATGGGATACTATAATACTATTGAAATATAGGGAGGTACTTTTTAAAGATTAATGATTTGTAGGTATCACAAATCAACACGAGTCAACCCTGAACTGATCACTTGAGTCAGCCTGTGACAAGGCCTGAGGGGAGTTCTCCATCCTCCCAGAATTGAAAATAGTGTCAGGGGATCAACTGGAAAACAAAGGGAATGATTTCTCCCAATAAATAAACTGAATAGTGGAAAATAAATAGAGCCACCAAAAATAAATACAATTACCAAACTAAACATCATTTAAACAAAATCTAAAAAAAACAAAAAACTGAACAACAAAATCCAAAATAAACCTAATGACCCCAAAGTCTCCATATAACCTTGAGGGAAACTCTATAATACCAAATCACACCATCACCCACATTGATCAAAATAAAATAATAACCTACACTAAAATCTAAAAAAAATAAATAGATATAGGCATGAGTATTAAAACTCAATTGGTATTCCTGTAAAATCTATTCCTAATGCCTTGACTTTAAATAAAGAAACATCATTTTTAGTTTTGAAATAAAATATAAAAATGTATGGTGTTCATATATTTTCACTTTAAAGTAAAACACGGTCCTTTTTCCTTTTTCTGATCAAATCCAGATCTTTACCAAGGAAGAGACATTATCATTTTAGAGGAGAATGATGCCATTTTCATTTAAGAAAATTAAGAAAAAGTAAGTGAAATAAATTTTAAAAACAATTTTTCCTAAACCTTTTAAAACTAACTCATCATTCTTAAAAAATAGATACCACACAAGAGATCATAAAAAATGATCACAAACAAGGGAAATGGAAAAAAACAACATGCACAAGCAACTAACCAACAATGATTCTCAACGATCCACCACATATAAACAAGTGACGAAGGAAATGGGAGAACCTAAAAGATCAAGGGAATAATATAGAACATACTTACATATTAATCATCCTATAGGAATTCTTCACCTGATAACATAAACTCACCCACATGATCGATGACACCTTACATGGTATAACTGAGGGGAACTATTCCAAAGTAAAGAAATGTCCATTATAAGGGAAACTAACTAGAGATAAATCCTAGGATGGTAAAACAACCATTCACCTAAAATATTCTAGCTATGACAGGTTCCCATTTCAATACTATATTAGAGGGTGATCCAAAAATTCCAAACAAGCATCCAATCACATGCACGTGCATCATACACAGATTACACGCACAACGATTCACGCCCGAGTCACCCCAAGGAACAATCTATTTCCTTTCGACCATTAAATCATAAGGGAGACTCTCAACATGGGACTCACAAAAAAAATTAACATAACCAAGTCAATGGAATCATCCATGTAGTATTTTTAGATCAACCAATTTCATAAAAGTTCCAAATGGGACTCAAACACCCTTTGAAAAATCTAATGTTTCTAAAGGGAATCCAACTCATTTCTGTCACATGTCAAACCATTTTAAAGAGCCAAACACACACTGATTTTAAATCAAAAACCAAATAAAAAACCATTAAATAAAACCAAAACATCATTTTAAATTCAATAAATAAATTTAATAATCCAAACCATTCTTCAAAAACCAAAATCAATTTGCAAAGGTCGACCGGGAAATGTATCAAACACTTTGTGTGAAAAGATTAACAAAATAACGCAATATACATCAAAAAAACCAAGAAAAACACCTCATTTAATATCAAATAATTATTCTAAAAATCATAAATCACTATTTAATATCAAATTAATGTGAGAAAAGTAGGAAACCAACAATTCATAAATTTAAATGACAAGTGAAAAGGGAGAACTATCTCAAATCATAAGTTATTCAACAACGCCAACCCGAAACAACTCCATAGGGGTTATAAGAAGCAAGAAAATACAATAGAAACCCTAAAAAATCAAACCCCCAACTTAGAATAAAGTAAACATGAACCCTAGATCCACAAGACCATGGAATAAGAAGAACTCAAGTGAAAATGGAAGAAGAAGAAAGAGGAAGAAGAGGGGAGGAGATTACCTTGAATATTCACCCCCAAAACATGAATAAACCCCTATATCCACACCTTGAGAGAGGAGGAGAGTCTTGTAGAAGAAGGTAGGGGCTCCCTTGGGTCACATGAACCAGGAGGGGAAAGAAATGGGCATTTTTGTTAAAATCCAAAGAGGGTAGAATAGTATTTTTCATATTTTTAATGACCTTGGAACTGTGGATAGTTTGGCCACATTTTTTCCCAAACTGTGCACCAACTGTGTTCCCCTTACTATATAAAATGGTCACCCACATGGTTTGGATGCAAGTTTTTGGATCTATGTTCCTACCATGTGAAATTTTTATGTCCAAATTGTAAGAACCATGCACACACCTTCCGCACAGTTATTCTAACTATTCTTGGGTTGTGCACCCCCAACCAGATACATCCCAGGGCTCACACAGTTTTCCCATTGGATCCACAAGGTTTGGATCAAACCATGTTGAATCCATTAAACATAAACTATTCAGGAACAAAACAAACTAAAAAGAGACTTAACATCAAGAGGTCACATGGTTACCCCTAAACTGTGCAATTGGAGGAAAATAGCCCAAAAATCAAATTTTAAATCTGGAACACCCAAAATTTTATTAAAATACTAATAACCAAAATATAAGTTGTAATATAGGAAGAAAATAAAAATACAGTTGTGAAAATTCTCCCCGCCATCACGCTTTCTTCCCCCAGAAAGCCAAAAAAACTCCCTAGTTGATCGATTCAAAGGACATGGTTCACATGCTCACATGATTAAATTCCTCAAATAAAATAACATATTAACTACCACCAAGAATAACATATTAACCTTACCTAGAATGATCCAATAATCCAAATCCACTTCCCAAAAAATGACATAAAACTTGTGCTACAACTTCTACAACCATATTTCAAACAAGACTGATGGTCGTACTCCAAAATCCCAACATTCAATTGGATGAAAAGACTAAGAAAAAAACCAAATGAGATGAACCATTTCTAAGATACACTAGTGACTAAATCATATTTCCAACATAGGAGGCTGAAAGGTACTCCCCACTATCAGAAATCAACTATAACTGACTGACACATGAAATCCAACACGGACCAACCTAGGAACTCCCCACATAGACCACCCCCCAACACAAGGGGGTCCAAAGAAATAAATTACAAACCAATAGGCAAATCAATCCATGATTCATTATTTCCCCAAGACACAACTGTATCCATATGAGCATAAACCAAAACCAAAACCAACTCACAAAGGCTAACCACACAAGGAAAACTGATCAAATATTTACATTTGAAAAGTTACAACTATTGGAATTTTGAGAAAACAAGACCACCTTGCCTTCTTATAACCAAAGAGTAAAATTCTGACCATAAGGTCTGAAATGAGGAAATGAGTCCTTTGTGTATTTTACAACAAAATTAGATCTTAAAAATAAAAGGAAGCTACAAATAGTAAACTCAAACTACCCCCATTACAAAATAGAATTCAAAATCTAGATTAATCTGCTCCACACCCCTATGATTCCTGACTGCAAGTCAACTTCACTTTGGGGCCTCTGGCTAGAGCCATGATGTCATGAAGCATCCACCACCTCACAATCATAAGCTAACGTCCTCCAACAGTGGCTTCCTCTTTTGATGACACAACTTGTAGAACATTTCCAAGTGACCCAAAAAATCACATTGATAGTAAGCCTTTGGGGATAATGATGAGATAGATTAGAGCACCCAAACTGGACACACTAGAATTAGAAAATAGAGTGGTCTGATGAATTAAAAGAAGTAACTGAAAAGAAGACATTCCTAGAATAGGTTCTTCCAGTTCACACTCCTCACCGAATGTGGATCCTCCATGAACACCAAAAGAAACTGATCCTTAAAACCTGATCAGAGACCCCACATGAAGGGTAGAACTTCTAACATATATCTTAACACTATCATTAGATAAATGAAACCATCTCTATGAAATTTTCAACATACCCCTTCATCGTTATTTGACCTTATTGAGCACCCATGATATCTAACACTTTCTTCTCCTCCACTTAGAATGAAAAAAATAAGAATTTCTAAAATACATACATTCATTAAAATAGAGGTTCTTAAAAGATCCAAAACATCCAATTTTACATTTTATGGAAAATAAAACAACAAAAAACAATAACAAATGAAACCATTACAAAAAAATAAGCATTACATAGAAGGGGGATTTAAATTGTTCCCAAAACAACACCTTACTCTTGTAGATGAGCTGAGATGTCTTCTGAAGGGGTAGATATGGCTCCACATCACTTCCTGGAAACACCCTGATAGAACCATTATAAGTGACCTAGGATTCTATAGATACAGTAGGACTTTTGATCATTTAGACATAATAGATTCTTATGATCCATCTTGTTGCATCAATGACACGTCGTGATTCTTCTCTTCAAAAAAGCTGATGAAAAATCTAGAGGACTTTTAATTCCATGACCAGTAGGACCATCTTTAGGATGAATACCCATCTCCTTTCTATAATTCCCTTCACCACTTCTAGATTTTGGAGCAATTTTGACTTCCCCAAGAACTCTTTCAAACATAGCATCGACCCAAATAGATTTTTTGACCACATTGGAAAAGGATGTTAGACCAAATTCCAACACCTTCGACTATAGATTAGGATGAATACCTTTATCAAAATATTGAGACATCAATGAATTTTCTGTAGAAAACTATAGAAGAAAAGAAACTATGTCCACAATGTAAAAAAGAAATTAAATACCAATCCATCACCTTACTCCAGACACCACATCTCCATCCCCTTCTTTACATTCACTATCTTAGAGAAAACTTACTAAATAAATGACGCCTTAAAGAACTCATAGGTAATATCATATCGAGGCTTGGTTCAAGAGAACAAATTCCCCCATTTACAACATGAATCTTAGAGCATAAAGGTAGAGAACATTACCTTTAGATACTCATGTAACTCAAGGAAACTGAAGATCTTCTCAATTATTCACATCCACTCTTTCACTTTGAGAATATCCTCTTGACCATAAAATAGAGGAGGGTTCAATTTTCCAAAATCAAGAAGGAAGTATATGGGTTGATCAACTGTAGGGTCCATTAATGGTTAACCAACCATAGTTTCACCTCGAATATCCATCAATTACTTGGTGGGTGTGTACACTAAAAAACAATAAAACCAAGATATCAATCAAAAAGCAAGTCAACATCAAGATCTCAAACTCAAAAACCCACTTAAACAACATTTACCAAATCACAAGAGAAAAATTGTTGTGGCTCATTTTTCACACTCTTTTCCACATCCTTTTTGTATTTTTTTATTGACTTTTTTATATCAAAATGTTTTTTTTTATTAAATAATTTATAATTGATGTGATTTTGCACTTTGATGTGTAAAATAATCATTTTTGGTTTAAATCATGTGTTTTTAGTATTCATTATTGTCTTTTTAAATAAATATTAAATTAAATGAGTCCTTTGAATTTGAATTTTATTTATTTATTCTTTTATTTTTACAAAATTTTCATTCCAGTTAGTTTATTAATTCATTAATTAAATTAATTAATTCTTTATTCTTAAAATTGTAAATAAATAACTCGTTTTTTTAGTCTTTTAATAATTTAATTAGTTTTAACAATTGAGTTTTATTCAATTAATATTTATTATTCTTTAATTTACTTTATTAATTGGTTAATTAATTGGTTAAATAGTTTAATCAAGTAATAATATTATTTTAATTTTTTTTAAATTATTTTATTAAACACAAATAAATTCATGCTTTAAAATAAAGCATAATTAATTTTGTTATCTAGCTTTGTTTTATTTAGTTTTTAATTTTATTCTTTTTAATTTAATTAATTACAATATGAATCTATTTCTTCATTTTTTTTAATTTATTTTATTTGTTTTTATTTTTTTGGTTTGTTTGACATGCAGGTGTGGTTGTGTCGCGGTTTCTTAAAGCTTACGGTGCCACCGTTTCACTCATGTTCTCATTGTGAGCTTCACCCACGGTGCCACTGTATTCCCCTCACACCATTTCATTTGAGCCTACCATCATATCCTCCACCTTACTGTGTCACCATGAGCATCACTCACGGTGACACACCTAATCCCTGCCACTGTTCCCTGCTCCTCCTCATCCACCGCTCCACCACATTGCTATCTCATAGAAATCTTCACGGTGCCTGTCTCACCATAATCCCCTAGCACACTCCTCTGCCCAGCCTCCTCCACACCATCTCCCTGCACCTTTTCTCCCGTCACATACTCCATCACAATAGCAACACAACAATGCAACAACATCACAGTTGCAAGCCCAACAGATCCAAACAATCACATAATCTCAACAGAACAATTTCATCGGAAAAGTAGAATACAAATTCGGAGAAACAAATTCACAACATATTTGGAAAACTCAAGATCTAAACCCTTTTTGTCCACATCAACACCTCGTTGTTGTGCCATTCGAACCACCACTCCCATATACAAGTCCTTTCCACCTTCACACCTCATCGGGGCCTCACCTCCTCTTCCCCTTCATACCGCCGCAAGCCTGTGCCACTGGACAAACCTCTCTGTACCATCGTCGGCAAGACCTCTGAAACCCTATCCACCCCCAACCCACAATCGCTGCACCGGTACACCCTTGCACTATTCGCCTTGCCCCCGCTACTGGTCGAGCTCGCCTGAGGACCTCTGACTCCACCGCGCTCCATTTTCCTCCACCCTGCTGGAACACCCGCACAAATCCCTGAACCCCATCACCTTCCCTCTTCACCTAAACCGCATCACCCTAACCCGTTTCAGTTGTGACCCCCTGCCGCACTCCTCTGTCTGCATCGCCCGAACCAAGCCCGCCTCCTACTTCAAACCTCACTACTCACCAGCGCCACTTTTTTTCTCTCCGCGCCCCTTGCTCCACCACTTGACTCGCACCCCAGCCTCGCTTCCCCCTCCTTCCTCTCCGCACGAATATAACAGAACCCCCCCCCCCCCCTCTCTTTTCATTTTTATTTTCTTTTTTTTAGTTTTTATAATAACATATAATATAAACATAATATATTATATATATCATATACTATATCAATAATAGGTTTAATAATAAAAAGTATATAATCTTTTATATATCATAATAATATATGTATTAATTAAATAAAATATTTATTAAATATATATTACTAATAATTTAGGTATTATAATATATATATATATATATATATTAATAAGTTGTTATTATTATTAACTTTAAGTAGTGATATTAATATATAGTGTATAAATTTATTTAGTTATACATAGCAGTTACTTTTTATTTGGCTCACGTGTGCTTGTTGTGTTTTATTTTGTTTCGTTGCAGGGGGGTTATATACACTTACATAGAGTTCATTAAAAAAATCTCGTGACATGCACATAAAAGCGCACCATGAGGATTTGCTGATTTTTAGAGGGAAGATTGTAGCTCTCCGGGTGCACGTCATTTTCATTCAGTTAGGAGCAACTGCTCCAGTGACCAGCGTGGGAGGAAGAATCATAGTGAAAGCTACATGTGGAGGCCAGGGAACAACTCGGACGAGATACCAAAGTCTTCTACTGGGTCATTAGCATTAGTGATGGGCACGAGATCATTGGTACCTGAGGGCGCAGGAAGTGGGAGAGAAAAATCCCTGATCCAGACGCAGGGAGGAGAGTAAGAGGGACATACAACATCTTCCATTGCGAACAGATTGGAGTACCGAGAGCAGCGGAACATAGAATTTTATTCCTCGATTCCCAGGGTGGGACATCGAGAATATTCTAGTATTGAATCCACCATAAAGCATCAGAAGTTATAACTTTCGGGAGCTCGAGCATGGAGACAAACTTTCTTATTTGTCTTGTGCTCTATTTTTCTGCATCTCATTTCAATATGAACTTCTTTGATTCTAACTCTATGTTTTCACTGAAGCCTATCATTATGTCTAGCTAAATTCCCTTCGGGGGGGATAACCTAGTTTATTAGATTTTCTTATTCTGATTTATGCACGGCATCATTTTCTAGAATGTCTCTCTCACTGTTTGCGGAACGTAATTATTTTCAAAACAACAAGGTTGATTGAAAACCGATCTTGATTGAACCTTAATGAAAACTATTTAAATATGAGGGAACTCGTTGAAAAATGATTCATGCTCAAATGAGAGAGACACACTGAACTCAACTGACAAGTTGAGTCCAGTGACATCTGACATGTTATCACCATTGGATGAAATGACTTTTACAGTCGAAGGACTGTAAGATCTATTTCATCACAAACTAACCAGACGACAAATTTGGCTAGTTAATTTTAGTTAGATCCATATATCTTAAACTTTAGTGAAATAATGAGAGTAGGAAGTATTGAAATTGGCCAGTGGACTTCCTCTCCCTACTCATCTATTGGCTGTTCTCACCACAATTTCCCTTGCTGCTTTGTCTACCTTCCTTGCACTTACCAGTTCACCTTTACTCCCTCACACATTGATTCTCACTCACTCCACCTCACCATCACCAACTGTTTTTGCTTTTTCTTGTGTGTGTCTTTTTTTAGTTTATTTTTTTTAGATCGCCAAACACAACATGAGGCCTCCCTGTGGTTCAACCCTATTTTTCCACTATCCTAATTAGTAAGTAGGTTATAAATTTTAGTTTGTCACCTGTTCCCAATGAAGCATGAGTGTGCAAATTTTGGCGTTGTTTCCAGGGATTCTAGGTGTGATTTTTTAAAAAAAACAAACAAAACGTCGCATATAAAAAAAATTAAAAAAATCACTAAAAAACACACACACAAATCTACAAAAAGAAATTTGAAATTCAAAAAAAAGTGTGAACCTGCTATATGAAAACCAGGTCTAAGTCTGAATACTTAGTACCTGGTAATACTGAAATTGATAAATACCTCAAATAAGTGAAAAAGAACAAAGACAAGATACAAATGGAAGATAAAAAAAATTAAAACTTGAACAACCCACTTTCTGAGAATTTGAATCAACCTAGAATGTTGAACCCACCTGAGAATGAGATAGCTGAGAGGAAAAGTTTGAGAGAGTTCTTACTACTTTAAGTGTCTATACCCTTCATGCATTAGACTCTCTCCTAGGTCTAGGAATTACTAGATCAAGCAATATATGCTTAGTCAGCTTCCTACCTTCAATGGAATGCCTACTGAAGACTCTCTTAACTTCATTAGAGCCTTATAATGTAGTGTCCAGCAGTTGCCACTTAGGGGTCTCACTAAGGAAGAGCTTAAACTAAGAGTATTCTCCTTCTGCCTCAAGGGAAATTCTAGGTCTTTGTTTCAATAGTTAGAAGAATAAATTTTTGTCACCTGGGATAAATTTTACAATGATTTCACAATGAAGTTCTATCCTAGGAGATTGACATCTGAAATTAGGCACAAAATAACTGGATTCCTTCAAGATGAAGGAGAATTGTTTCATGAATCCTGGGATAGGTTTAGAGGTTTACTTATGCAGTGTCCAAACCATTAATGTACACCTCAATTCTTCATGGACACCTCCTACAATAGTCTCACCCCTTACCACCAAAACTTGGTGGATCAGTCTTCTAGAGGAGACTTTAGTGATGGAACTACTGAGGAGATCAAACAAATCTTTAATACCTTAGCTCAAAACTACCAACACAAATGTTCTAGGAGGAGAACCATTGTGAGATAGGAAACCACCCCTGCTCATCAAGATGAAGCCCATGTTGTTGGGTTCTTTAATGAGAACCCACATCAAACCCTTAAGGAGCAGTTCCACCACTGTGGCATGTATGGTCATTCTCAAACCTATTGTCCAAACATTGATATGCCTCTCTAGCCTCATGAGAGTGCCAGATTTGCTGGCTATGGACCTCGGATGTAGCCTAGAGATGGTCATTTTTCCAACACCTAAAATCAGGGGTATAGGAACCATACAAACCTGTCATGGAGGGATCAGGGAGTCCTCCGACCTACTGCCCCTTCTGGATTCTAGCAGCCACCTAGGCAGCAATTCCTTCCCCTACCCCAACCTAAGGCTGAGTCATCCAACTCAAAAGATGTGGTGAGAGACATCTTCCATCAGTTGATAGGGAGGTTTGATGAACAAAAGACCAAAAATGATTATGATAAAGTTAAAATGGATTCTATAATGAAGAACTTGGAAATATAAATGGGTCAGTTGTCTAGGGATGATAGTAATAAAGAAAAGTGTAGGTTTCCCGGCACCACTGAAGCCAATCCTAGGGAGAATTCCATGGTTGTGACCACTAGAAGTGGTCTCAAAACTCACCAAGATTCTAGGAAATAACCCCAAAATGTTGAAAATGAAAAACTGGATGGAGCTTGAAACTCAAATCTGAAAGAACCTAAATCTAGAAAACTGGATAGCACCACTGGAATCCCTCCAGTTCCTGTTGTTACAACTCAAAAACCCAAAGAAAATGGCTTGAAAAAAAAGACAACAAAGGGAATAAAATTGTTGAAGAGGAATCTGTAGATATGCCCCCAATTGTGATGAATTTTTCCCCTGCAATCCCTTTCCCACAAAGAATTAAGAAACCAATTCATGATTCTGGACTGTTGAAATTTTTTAAAGTGGTTAAAAAGATGAACATTGATATCCCATTCTTAGAAGACTTGATTCAAATCCCTTCATATCTAGAATCACTTAATAAAATTTGTTCAAACAAAAATACATTAGAAGAATTTTCCACCTATAGTTTAACAGAGGAGTGTAGTGTAGTCTTGTAGAATAGGATACCTCCTAATCTTCAGGAACCATGAAGCTTTGTCATCCCTTGAACTTTTGGGGATAGAGGTGGTAATTTCAACTGTTTGTGTGATCTGGGTGCTAGTATTAATCTGATTCCACTGTCACTTTTTCATCACATAAGATTAGAAGTTCCCCAACCCACCACTATTGTGTTACAGCTTGCTGATAGGTCCATTACTCAACCAATGGGTAGGGTTGATGATCTGTTATTGGGAGTGGGAAAACTCTTTTTTCCTATTGACATTATTATCCTTGATATGGAGTGTGACCAGGAGGTTTCTATCATTCTCGGTAGGCCCTTCTTGTCCATAGGGGGAGATGTGATAGATGTGTCCAAGGGGAAACTGATTTTCAATTTGGGTGAAAAAAAAAGAATAAGTCAATGTGTTTTAAGAAAATACAAGAACCCACCCACCCAATTTTCCCAAAAGATGAGATGTTAGTTGTTGAGAGTAGTATTGATAAGGAGGAAGAAGAGTTTCTGAGAATGATAGCTGAAATCAATAGTGACCCTGAAATCCTTGTTGTCTCTTGCAAGGGGATCATCTCAAGTAAGGAAAGAGAAATTATTCATGAGTATGAGGGAGAATTCTTGGAGGACCTAGATGAGTTTGTTTTGGAGCACATTCTTACCCCGAGATAGGAGTCTAAGTCTGTGGAGATATCTTTTGGAAGCTCTAGCACTGAGGAAAAAGCCTTCTCTACTGCCTCCTTCAAGTGGAAGCATGAAGACCTTGGGCCACCCAGGCCCAAGTGTCTTCCCTCAAGCCAGTCACCACCCACCCTTGAACTCAAACCCCTCCCTTCCGACCTCAAATATTCCTTTTTAGGAGACAGTTCCACCCTTCCTATGATCATTTCATCCAACCTAGAGGTGATTCAAGAGAAAAATCCGCTTACTGTTTTGAAGAAATACAAGTCAGTCATAGGCTGGTCGATTGCTGATATCAAGGGGATAAGTCCAGATTTTTGCATGCATAAAATTCCCATGGAACCTGAGTGTAAGCCCAGAGTATAATCCCAAAGAATACTCAACCCAAACATGAAGGAATTTTTGAGAGAATAAGTGATTAGGTTTCTTGATGCTAGAATAATTTTTTCAATTTTTGATAGCCCCTAGGTCAGTCCTGTCCAGGTGGTACCCAAAAAGAGTGGAGTGACAATGGTCACTAATGAAAAGAATGAGAAAATCCAGACAAGAGTAGTGAATAAATGGAGAGTCTGTATAGACTAAAAAAAATTAATGATGCCACAAGAAAGGATCGCTTTACCATGCCACTTTTGGATCAAATTTTTGAGAGATTGGAAGGAAATGAATTCTTCTGCTTTCTTGATGGTTATTCTGGTTACCACCAGATTTCCATTGCAGCTGAGGGACAAGAGAAAACCACCTTCACCTATCTATTTGGGACATTTTCCTACCAGCGGATGTCCTTTGTCTTGTGGGGTGCTCCTGCCACTTTTCAAAGGTATATGATGGAAAAATTTTCAGACATGATGGAAAGGATAATTGAAGTGTTTATGGATTATTTTTCTATTGTGGTAAATAACATTGAGAACTATCTAAAAAATCTATAATTAGTGTTAGAAAGGTGCCAAGAGACCAACTTAGTATTAAAATGGGAGAAGTGCCAATTCATGACCACTGAAAGCATGGTTTTGAGACACAAAGTTTCTAATAAGGGGATGGAGGTCGATATTGATAAAATTGAGGTCATACAAAAGTTTCCCCCACCTGAAAATGTTAAAGGAATCAGAAGTTTATTGGGTCATTCTGGGTTCTACAGGAGGTTCATTAAGGACTTTTCTAAGATCACTTGACCCATGTGCTCCCTGCTGGTTAAGGAAACACCCTTTGTCTTCGATGATACATGTCTAGGGGCCTTTACGCTTCTCAAGGAGAAGTTGAATACTTCACTGGTAATCACTGCTCCTGAATGGAAGCTTCCATTTGAGGTTATGTGTGATGCTAGTGACTCTATAGTAGGAGATGTGTTAAGGTAGAGGAAGGATAGGAAACTTCATGTTATTTACCATGCAAGCAATATGTTGGACGATGCTCAGAAGAATTACTCTACCACTGAAAAGGAGTTGGATACTATGATGTTTGATTTGGAAAAGTTTAGGTAGTACTTGATAGGATCAAGGATAATAATTTTCATAGATCATTCATCCCTAAAGTATTTGATGGCTAGAAAAGACTCAAATCCCAGACTCATGAGGTGGAACTTGCAGTTACAGGAGTTTTATTAAATGATTAAGGATAAGAAAGGGGATAAGAATGTAGTTATCGATCACTTGTCTTGATTTCCCAATTCACCAAGTGAGGAACTAAAAGAGATCAACACTTCTTTCCCTAATGAACAATTGTTTGTTGCTTCTGTGCAGCAGTCTACTTGGTTCGCAGACTATGCCAACTTTCTGGCAGCTGGAGTCATGCCCAATAATCTCTCACACAACCAGAGGAAGAGGTTTATATCTAAACTGTAATATTACTTTTGGGATGACTCACTTCTCTTTAGTAGGTGTGCTGATGGGATTTTGAGAAGATGTGTGGTTGAGGATGAGACTTTTCTCGTACTTGAGAGCTGTCATTCATCACCTTGGGGTGGCCACCATGGAGGAGAAAGTACTGGTCAAAAGGTCCTATAGGCTGGATTCTACTGGAAAACACTATTTAAAGATGCTAGGATTCTGGTTATTGGCTGTGAGAAATATCAAATATTGGTAAATGTTGGAAGAAGGCAGGAACTACCCAAAAAAGGTATTCTGGAGGTTGAAATCATTTATGTGTAGGGATTGGACTTCATGGGACCATTCCCATCCTCTTATAGGAATGAGTACATTTTGGTTTCTATAGACTATGTGTCCAAGTGGGTTAAGGCAGTAGCTCTGCCTGACAATTCAGCTTCTAGTGTTGTGAAATTCATCAATAAAAACATCTTTTCCAGATTTGGTGTGCCTCAAGCATTCATCACTGATAATGTGACTCACTTAATGAATTATAAGTTCAAAGGTTTGATGGAGAAGTATGGGTTCTCACATAGGATAGGCACCACTTACCACCCACAGTCCAATGGGAAAGTAGAAGTTTCAAACAGAGATCTCAAATAGATTTTAGAGAAAACAGTGTCTATCTCTAGGAAGGACTGGTAAAGGAAGTTAGATGAGGCCCTTTGGGCCTACAGAACTGCTTATAAGACTCCTATAGGGATTTTACCATATAGGATACTCTTTTGGAAAAAATTTCATCTACCTATTGAGTTATAACAGAGATTGCACTCGGCAGTGATGGCTCTTAACTTTGATTTTAAGTCTTCTGGTGAAAGGATAGTGTTAGAGCTGAGTGAGCTGGAGGAGATTCGAAGAGAGTCCTATGAGAATGCTAAAATTTACAAAAAAAAAAGAACAAAGGCTTTTCATGACTCAATCATTCAAAATATGAATTTAAATGTTGGTGAGAGAGTTCTACTTTTCAATTCTAGATTGAATCTGTTTCCATGAAAGTTGAAGTCCAAATGTTCAGGACCCTTTACCATTGTTCGAGTCTTGGTTAATGGAGCTGTTGAACTAGTTGGAGAAGAAAATCGACCTTTCTTAGTCAATGGTCAAAGGATTAAGCACTTCTTTGAAGGGAATCCAAAGGTCTTGGTTTCCATATCTCTATTAAAAGAATGAGTCGTTTCAAGTCTAACTGAAGACTATAAACTCAGTTTTGCATGGGAACTAACCCATGGTTGCTTAGTTGTTTCCCTTTTATTTTTGTTCGTTAATAAAGTTAATCCCTATTGCTTGTTATCTGGTTCAATTTATTAACTACTTGATGGTGCTTCATGATCTATAGTTTCTTTAGATAAAGAGTTGTGGCTTCCAGAAACTTGGCCTAGAAAACCCAAGGGAGAAATCCACTACATCATATGGATAACATTTCTCTCTACTCACTCCCTTGGGTTACTTATCTTGAACTTAAAACTCTGAAATATTATTTTACTTATTTAAACTTGTAGGTTAATGAAGAGGAGTAACAACCCAGTGCTACTGATGAGGATCTGTCTCTAGAATTCAGTGTTAAAGCTCCAATAATTTAGGGAAGCGTTGTTCTGCCCTTTTTCACTTTTAATTATTTGCTCAATCTTCACTATGAATTAAGTGTGGGGGAATTCCCCCTAATCTATGAAAAATTAACATTTTCTCTTGCATGGGTGTTTAGAAGCTAGTATCTAGAGATTTGAAAAAAGTTATTTTGAGCTGATTTGTGAAACATTCTTGCACCCACTGCTTTCAATTTCATTATGCTACTACTGCACATCATTGTTAATCATGCAACTATTTGAAGTAAATTGATACAATCTTTTGTCTGCTCTTTAAAAATTCAAAGCATGAACATTTTAGGAATAGAAATACACTTGGTTTTTGGTGATGGTTTATGGGGTTGCGATATTCTGTATTTATATGAAGTTTTATTTTCTCTCTTTTTGTGTGGCAAAGCAAATTTTTGAACCTCATTGATACCCCTCCATACCCTTTTTCAACTGAAATTTCCAAATGTTTTGAACATAAACTATCTCCCACCTTGAGAGTCAACATTGTGGATAATGTTAGGTTTTAAGTGTGGGGGGAGGGGTCATTCTAGTGTCATATATAATTCCCCCTTCTTGAACATGATTTTGTTTTAAAAAATTGTCAAATTTTTTTCAATTTTTTTTTTCAGAATATTTCAAACAATTTAAATTTTTTTCATCATTTTATGGTCATTAGAGGTTCACTGGTACTTCAATTATGTCATGTTAGTGGATAACTTCTCACTAGATGTTGAGAGTGGCACTTAGTCAGAAACTATTAAGCATGAGTGATTACTGAGTGGAATTGTTCTCTTTCTCTATGAACCTTTCTGTTTAGGAACTGAGGATGGGAGTGTGATGGGATAGGTTTTGTGGAATGAGGATCATAACTTAGTGTAACTAGAAGTTCTCACTAGAACCTAGGGGACTCGCATTTTTAAATAATAATATTCAATCACTTTAGGAAGTCAACTCGATTGATTATTAATTAAGTCCATTGTAACTAGAGTACAATGGGCAAATGGGATCCCACAGTGAGTATCTGAGTCAAGGCGCACTGGGTGCATTTCTATGAATAAATAAATCCAATTTCAATCTTAATAAGTTCTATGCACAGTGCTCTACACGTGGAATATGGCTGGGAAAAATGAAAATAAAGTGCCCTTGTCAAAAATGAACTCATTAAGGTGAGGGGAATTTTGAACCCAAATGAAGAAGGGAGAAATTGACTTGGTTAATGTTCATTTGAGTTGAATGAGTAAAGTGATCAAATTCATGGGCTTTAATTTTTGGAACCTGAAGGAAGGTGAGAATAGAAGGTGCCCTCGGTTAAGTTTTAAATTCCACTTCATTTAACCTATCAACACTCCTGGGATTAGAACTTGAATTGGAAGGTGAAGTAGGATAGTTAATGAATACACATAGGAGGCATGACATACTTGACGGTGTATAAACTTGTGAGGCTTTTGACCTCCAGTGAGTTTTTTAAGCTAGGTAGGACATCATTTTTGAACACCCTTGAAAAGCCTAACCCAATGTTTGGTAGTGTTCCTCTAGATATTAAAGTCTAATCATGCACTTTTTGAACTGAAATCCACAAATCAACTTTCTATTTTAAAGTCAGGGCATACATTTGTTTGAGGAAAAACAAAGTTTTAAGTGTGGGGGAGTTTGATGTGGATCATTTTTCACTCTTTTCCACATAATTTTTGTATGTTTTATTGACTTTTTTATTTTAAGATGTTGTTTTTTAGTAAATAATTGATAACTATTTTGATTTTATACTTTTCTGTGTAAAATATTAATTTTTAGTTTAAATAATGTGTTTTTAGTATTCATTATTGTCTTTTAAAATAATTTTTAAATTAAATGAGTCCTGTGAATTTGAATTTTATATATTTATTATTTTATTTTTACAAAATTTTCATTCCAGTTAGTTTATTAATTCATTAATTAAATTAATTAATTATTTATTCTTCAAATTGTAAATAAATAACTCATTTTAGTTTTTAGTCTTTTAATAATTTAATTAGTTTTAACAATTTAGTTTTATTCAATTAATATTTCTTATCCTTTAATTTACTTTATTAATTGGTTAATTAATTGGTTAAATAATTTAGGCAAGTAACATTATTATTTTAATTTGTTTTAAATTATTTTATCAAACCCAAATAAATTCATGCTTTTAAATAAAGCATAATTAATTTTGTTATCTAGCTTTGTTTTATTTAGTTTTTAATTTTATTCTTTTTAATTTAATTAATTAAATTATGAATCTATTTATTTGTTTTTTTTAATTTATTTTATTTTATTTTTGATTTGTTTGACTAGTAGGTGTGGTTGTGCCGCGGTTTATTCAAGCTTACAGTGCCACCGTATTCCCCTCACACCATTTCATTTGAGCCTGCCACCGTATCCTCCACCTTACTGTGTCACCGTGAGCATCACTCACCGTGACACGCCCAATCCCTATCATCGTTCCCTACTCCTCCTCATCCACCGCTCCACCACATTGTTATCCCATGGAAATCTTCACGGTGCCTGTCTCACAGTTCGAACTTCTAGGAGCTCGAGCAGGGAGACGAACTTCCTTATTTGTCTTGTGCTCTATTTTTCTGAATCTCATTTCAATATGAACTTCTTTGATTATAACTCTATGTTTGCACGGAATCCTATCATTATGTCCTCCTAAATTCCCTTCGAGGGGATAAGCTAGTTGATTATATTTTCTTATTCTAATTCATGAACTGCATCATTTTTTGGAATGTCTCTCTCATTGTTCGCGGAACGGAATTATTTTCAAAACAACAAGGTCGAGTGAAAACCAATCTTGATTGAATATTAATGAAAACTGTTTAAATCTGAGGGAACTCATTGACAAATGAGTCATGATATAATGAGAGAGACACATTGAACTCAACTGACAAGTTGATTCCAGTGACATCTGGCTTGTTATCGCCATTGGATGGAATGACTTTTATAGTCGAATCATTGTAAGAGCTATTTCATCAAAAACTGACCAGACAAAAAAACCTGTCCAGTTACTTTTAGTCAGATCCATATATCTTAAACTTCATTTCAAGAACTAGAGTATGTTATACTGAAATCATCCAGTGGACTTCCTCCCCCTACTCATCTATTGGATGTTCTCACCACAATTTCCCTTACGGCTCTATCTACCTTCCTTGCACTTACCAGTTCACCTTTACTCCCTCACACAATGATTCTCACTCACTCCACTTCACCATGACTAACTGTTTTTGCTTGTTCTTGTGTGTGTGTTTTTGTTTAGTTTATTTTTTTTAGATCGTCAAACACAACATGAGGCCTCCCTATGGTTCGACCCTGTCTTGCCACTATCCTAAGTAGTAATTAGGTTATAAATTTTAGTTTGTCACATGTGCCTAACGACACGCGAGCATGCAATAATCCACACAACCACTTGTTATTAAAACATTACATGTTTTCTTTTTAAGATCAATTTTCAAAATAAAAACAAACATAGGAATTTTTTCCCTCACTAATGGTATTCCATGTATCCTTACACAGATATATTCCAATGACAATATGGAAACCCATCCACTTGTGCCTTCAACCATCCACCTCCTCACACACATCCTCACATGTGAGTGATCATAAGAATAACAGAAGTCAAAAAAAATTTCCCATCTTAGAAACAAAATTTTCAAAACAAGTTTCAAATTCTCAATTCACATTCCACTTTAAACATCCCAAAACTTCTCAAAAATCCCATTAGTTCCATCCAAAAACCCAATTCATCATATTCAAAACATTTCTATAAATTTAAAAAATCTCATTTCATCAAAAATAATTTGATTAAAACTCATTTTATTAAAAAATACCTTCTCATTTAAAAGATATTTCCAAAACCCTCTTTAAAAAAATTATATTTTCCAAACAAACAATTTTGATAAATCCTAGGTTTTGATCATAGAAATCAAATCTTATTAAACTCATCCCCATTTTACCCAAAGATCATTTTAGAAAAATCCATTTTTTAAAATATTTATTCAAAATAATTCTGAAAATCCAATTTCCATCCTCTAAAAATCCAATCCATCACCACTTAAAACCCAATTTTCACAATTTCAAAACAAAGGTTGTCAAAAAAAATTCAGAATCAAGAGGTACCCAAAACAATTCACAAGTGGAATCTAGTGTTAATGTGTGACTTGATCATATAGTTTGTGGCCAAATGTCAATCACGCCACCATTATGGAGAGTATTTTAGAACCATGTCCCTGGCTTCACATGGCTCTCCGGGCCCTATGAGCTCATCGTGACCATTGGACCAACTCCCATTTCATATCACAAACATCAAACAACAAACATTAACTAGATAAACCAAATAAAACCCAAATTCACATGGAAACCTGAGGTTATACATATAAAGTTTTTTCTATACACTCCCTCACATATACACACCATGTTCTGATAGTCATACTCCATCTATCAAGACATCCTAAATAACAAAGGACGCTCTGAAATCTAGGTCCCCAAAGAGACCAACCTACTCTGATAACATTTTTTCATGAACCAACCCGAGTCAACTATAAACATATCACCTAAGTTGGCCCATCATAAAGCCCAAGAGGTGATACTGATCCTCTCAGGCTATAAACTAGTGTTGAGAAATCAACAAGGAAAGAAAGGGAATGATTTTACACAATAAAATAAATTGAACAATGGAAAATAAAAATATTCTCCCAAAATAAATACAATTACCAAAATGAAAATTATTTACACAATAGATAAAAATACCACAAATTAAATAAAAAATCCAAATTGAACCTGATAACCCCAACATCTCTATGTGACCCTAAGGGTCACTCTCTAATATAAAAGTCAACCATCACCCACTATGATCAAAACCAAATTGGAACATACACCAAAATCTAAAAACAATAAAGTACTATAGGCATGAGTATTAAAACATAGTAGGCATGCGTAGGAAATCTATTCCCAATGAATTACCTTTAAATAAAGAAACATCAATTTAAGTTTTGACGTACAATATACAAATGAAGTTTTTTCACACATTTTCACTTTAAAGTAAAACACAATTCATTTCCATTTCTCTATTCAAATCCAAATTCTTTACCAAGGAAGCTACATTAGCATTTTAGAGAAGAACGATTGAATTTTCATTTAAAATAAGGGGTGAAAAGGAAGTTCAAAACGTTTTCAAAACATTTTTCTATGAACCTTTGAAAACCAACTCATCAATCTTATAAAAAGTGATACCACACAATAGAAAAACTGAAATGATCAGAAACAAGGGAAATAGGAAAAACACTCACAACAAACCAAACAAAAATGAATCTAAACCATCCACCATACATAACTAAGCGTCGAAGGATATGGGACAACCTAGGAGATCATGGGAATATTCTAGAACATACTTACATCTAACTAATCTTGTAGGAATGCCTCACCCAATGACATCAACTCACCCACATGCTCGATCACACCCTACCTAGTCTGACTAAGGGGCACTATCCTAAAGGGAATAATTGTCCATGCTATGAGCCACTATATAAAGAAAAATATTATGCTAGTGTAGGAACTGTTCACTGAAAATACACTAGATATACTAGGTTTCCAAGTGAAGACTAAACTAGGGATGATCCAACAATGACAAACAAGTATCCAATCATATGCACATACATCATACATAAGAAACACAAACAACAAGTCACTCATGAGTCACCCCAAGGAACAATCTATTTCCTTTAAAACATTCAATAATAAGGGATCCTCTTAGTGTAGGACTCCCAAAGCATTAAACATAAACAAGGAAATATAATCATCCTAGGAGAGTTTTATGGTCAACCAATTTTATAAAAGTTCCAAATGAGCCTCAAATACCCTTCGTGAAATCACTTGTTGTTAAAAGGAAACCAACACGTTTCCATCATATGCCAAAAAAATTAAAGATCTGAAAACATGCCTATTTTAAATCCAAAACCACATGGAAACCTAATCCTATAATCCAAACCCATCATTATAAATTTCACAAATACATTTAAAAATCCAAACCATGCTTCAAAAACCATAATCTAAATGAAAAGGCCAACATAGCAATTTATCAAACACGTGGTGTGAAAATATTAACAAAAAAACATGATATACTTCAATAAATTCAATAAAACCACCAAATTTAATATCAAAAAATTATTTTAAAAATCATAAATCACTATTTAATATCCAAGGAATTTGAAAAAAGAAATAAACCAACAATTCTAAAATATAAAGTGAAAGTGAAAAGGGAAACCTACCTCAAATCATATGTGCTTCAACAAATCCAAACAAAAATAACTCCATGAGTGTTCCAAGAAGTAATAAAATATAATTGAAACCCTAATAGAAAAATACCCCAACATAAACTCAAAGAAACGTGAACCCTAGATCCTCAAGACCAAGTAAGAAGAAGAACTCAAATGAAAATGGAAGAAGGAAGAGGAAGAATAGAGGTGAAGATTAACTTGAAGATTCACCCCCCAAAACTTGATAAAAATACTAGATCCACACCTTGGGAGAGGAGGAGAGGCTTATAGAATGAGTAATGGGATACATTTGGGTCTCACAAACTAGGAGGGGTAGGAAATTAGTGTTTTGGGCATAAAATATGAAGAGGGTAGAAGAGGTATTTCATATTTTTAATGACCTAGGCACTGTACATGGTTTGGATGAATGGTTTCCCAAGTTGTGTGCCAATCATGAAATTATTACTGTATGAACTAGTCGCCTGCATAGTTTGTCTACATGGTTTGGGAAACTGTACACCAACCATGTGACATGGTTCTGTCCAAATTGGATAAGCCATGTGCACGACTTCCACACGGTTTTTCTAACCATGCTTGGGTTGTGAACCCTTGAATAGAGACATCCCAAGGCTTAAAAAGTATTCCACTTAGAGATTCTTGGTTTGGATAAAACCATGTTTAATTCATGCAACTAAAACCATGAAATAAGAAAATTAAATAAAAAGATACTCAATGTTAAGAGGTAACACGTTTACCCCTAAGTTGTGCACCTAAACAGTTCAACTAGAGGAAAATAGCCCAAAACTCTAAATTTAATTCTGGAACTCTCAGAACTCAAGTGAAAAACCAATAACTAAAAGAAAATATGGAATAGAGGATGAAAATAAAAAATTGGGTATGAAATTAGGTGGTTCTAAACCATATATAATATATTTGGGAATTATTTGGATTCACCTACCATAATTTTCCCTAAGTTAATAAATCAAATTATGCATGTTTCCAAAAGATATGAATTCATGTTTTTCATTTAACACTATAATTATATAAATAAATTAATATCATATGCAAACATCATTTTTAAAAATAAGGTTTAAATGGTTTATAAAAATTGATTAATATTAACCAGAGAATTAGGAACTATTTGGTAATTGTAGATGTTGATATTATACTTAATTTTCTTAGCACAGATTTATATGAATAATTTTTAAAATTTATTCCCTTTTCTTTTATAAATTAATTATAAAGGTTAAATTAGTGTACATGGTTATGGTTTAATTAACTAATAATGGATAATAAATATTATTCATGTTTTAAAATGAATATAGTGTAATGTTTATTTTTTACTGGTGTTTCCAATATATTTTTAATGTAATGTAACCTTTATAAACTTCATATTTTTTTAGGTAAGTTTCAATTTTTTATTAAAAATTTTGAATAATATACTTACCTGATATTATATATTAAATTTTCTATGTGTGTTAGATTCCTTATATATTATCAATGTTTCATTCATGAAAGCTTGTGGATTAACAAAGTATGTGGGGGTTATTATAGCTCCCCAATATTTTGATATGTATTTCTCATTTAAATGAATATTAATATTGATATATTATGATAGATCCAACATCAAAAAAGTGAACTAAGATACTTTTATTGAAATAATAAATTATAATAAACACTAATACATTATGAGATTCCAAGATGAAACAACATGAAGGAAAGTACAAGTGGAGTAAATGAATATATTTATAAAAATAAAAAAACATAAAATCTTAATCCTCATGGTTCCCTCAGAATATTGTGACTCCAACTAAAACTATGTAAATAAGGAAAATAATTAGGAATATAATATACATGACAAGAGAGATGTAAATGGAAATTTTAGTGAAGAAAATAATGTTATATATAGGAATATAATATCACCATTATATATATATTCATTGGCCCCATAAACAATATGTATATAAATTTGTTGGATATATATATATATATATTATCTATAATAAAATCTAATTGGTTTAAAATGAATATGAAATCATTTGAAGGTAAAAGATATATTTTCATAAAACTATTTTTATGTGTGAAATGTAATTTTTATCTTAATAGATTAAATTAATCACATTTGATAAATGATTATAATTACATAATTATATTACATATTCAAATTATTGAATCAATATTCATTTAATTATGGTTGTTAGGAAAGGGATTATAATAAATTCATTTTATGCTTCAAGATTACATTTTTGTCAAAAATGGTTTTTATTGAATTTTGTGTGTAGATAATACAATTATTTTCTGCCACTTCTATTTAGAATAATGTGTTTAAAAAAATTTATATAATTTTTAAAATAAAAATATCAAAATTATCTTTGGGTGAAATATTGGTATTTTTTTTGAAAAGATTGATTTTTTTGTGAATAATAAATAATACCAATTTTATAGAAAACAATCATTTATTTTAAATTATATAAAATTTTCCATTTTTTGAATTGGTTTTATAATAGTTAATTTAATTTAAAAATGTTTCAATTAAATTCATTATAATCAACACTATGGTAAATTTTTGTATAAAATCATTTTACATTTAAAAATTCATTTTTATAGAAAATTGTTTCCATCGTGTCTCCTAGGATTATTTTAAAAGCAATTTATACCACTTAGAGGGATTGAATTTGATAAAATTTATTTTATAATTTTAAATATAATTTTCAAATTTTATATTTAAACAACTTTATTTTTTTCATAATGAATAGTAACCATATTATATATTTATCACCTCGATAAAAGGAAATCAAGTAATTAAGGAAAAAAATAATGTGATAGGGGTTTAACAATCTATATAACACATAACCTATTTCTATTGGATGAGTTTATTTTGACCATCCTGATCAAATATTATAATATAATTTAACTTGGTGCCACTTTTCTTCGACAATGACTTTAATATTATTATAAGTAAAGAATAAGTAAAAATGTCAATATCTTTGTTTTAATATCTATAATATTTTTACATAGTGATAAAATGTGGTTATGTTTAGTTATAAATGTTTATTTTAAACAATAATTAAATTATTTTATCATGATAATTTAATTTTTAATTTTTAGTGATGGAACAATTGCCATAACTTCTTACACAACACTAATTTAGTGTTTATTCAAGTAGAAGAAAAATAAAATAAATGATTTTAAAAGAATTAAAAGTAATAAAATTTGGACAAATTATTGAGTTATAAGAATTTCATATTATTGTGTTAATTTTTTTTATTCAAATTCAATTTCTATCTTGATTTCATCAACTTTAAACTATGGTAATAGTCCTGAAAATGACTTTAATGGTATCTTATGTCCTATAATATTTTACTAAATACTTTTAAATTCATAAAATTATTATCAATTGAAAATTTAATGGGATATGGTCTATAATACCAAAAACAATTACACTTATGGTTCTATTTTCCTTTTATAGTAATATTCATGACCCATAAAGAGTAAAAAACTTTGATATCACTGTAATCGTCAAAAGGGTTAACAGAGGTTAAAACCAAGATACATTGGTTAAAAGTCATCTAAAATTATCTAAATTTTATTATATGATATCAATTTGACTCATAATTATCCCAAAAATTACATATATAAATTTGGTTCAACATGAACATGCCAATTAATTTATATTTATTTAATACTTTAAGTAATTCCAAGGGTGCAACTCCCCTCAGTTATAAAATCGCACCACCTATTCTCCCTTATTAAAATTTTTTTAGCCTCCAAGGTCAGAAAATACCTTCCCTAATACCATTATTTTTTTCATACTCTCATCTTAGAGCTTTGAATCTTTTCAAAATACCATCCTTTCAAGGCTTAAGGTGTAAGTTGAAGTTGGTTTCTCAATAAAAAGGTACATATCGTAACTGACTAATTTCAATTTTATTTCGTCTTCTAAATCCTCTAAATCAATGTATTGCATTCTAAAATTATTAATTAATCATCTTAAATATATTTAATTGTTATTATAATTATTTAATAACCATTATCCACCTCTTTTACATCATATGGAAAAGTAAAACATCGCTTATGCGTACGTGTGGACTACCACCTCGATGAGGCAATGTGTTTCATTTTTCATCACCACTTTAGATTTATATTTATGGATTTACTAAATATATTATTTATTTATTAAATTATTAAAATTATATAAATATTAATTATTATTGTATTTTTGTTCATTCCATCCATTGATAAGTGAAAACATCACTCGTGCGTATATACATACTATGTATCTACGATGTGATGTAATTCATTTTTCATCATCACTTTATATGGATTGTTATAAAAGTATATATATTTATTACATATTATACTCATGAAATGATTTAAATTTTGGATATTCTAGAACCATGATAAAATTCTGAGGACCGGCACTGTCGAACTGAAACATGCATGAAAAATGAAGGAGTTGTCACTAGGAACTGAGATTTTAATTAAGATTTATTAACAACTGAATGGTAAGATGTGATATGTAAATAATATGTGGTTAGATATATAATTGTATGGTTATGTAATATATTTATATTAAATATATATTTATTATTTATGAGTTTGAAAAGATTATGAAGAAAGATGAGACTTGATGTAAGGGTATTTATTGCAATCTCATTTCTTTTAAGGATTTTTTGTGCTAATTTTCTATTAAGAGAAATTTTATGTATCCTATAATTTAAACCCCATTTATTTTCATATACTCAATTTATTGATATAATTTTCATGTATTGATGTTATTTTTATATCTTTGGCTCTTAAAATGAGTGATAATTTTTTTTAATTTAAAATCCAAGATTATTTCCTCTCTAGTCGATGAAATTTTTCTTCCATGTCTATACACTTCAGAACTATTTTTATAAATGTTCTTAAATATAAATAGAATATTTTTAAATGGTTATTTTAACTTCCTTTGAGTTTATGTAAATTATTTTAAAAAAAATAATCTTTATAAAATCTCTTTGAACAAGTCATTTTAGACTTTTTACAAAAGTGTGAAAATAATGTCCTCATTTAATGTATATGGAATGAATAGATTTTACCACCAAAATTCCTATTCTTTTATTTGAGGGGTACTTTAAAATTTTCCATGGTTATTTTGAAAGAAAATTATTTTCTCAATATTCTATGAATTCTTAATTAAAATATTATCAAGGTAAAATGATATTTTCTAATGTTTTCAAAGAAATGTTTGAATGGACATTTAAAGGTATTTTTCATCTATGCCATCATACTGAAAGGATTATTATTATTCAAAAGGGTAATTATTTTATGATACTATAAAAATTATTTTAATGAGTTATGATAATTATGTTGTTTATAAAAAAAATTATTTCCCACATGTTAATTAAGTTATGTTTATATCTTTATAAAACCCATTTATTTTATATATTTTATGATTTGTTGAAATGAAAAATGGTTTATAAAATTGTGGAACACAGATATATATATGGTTTTCGTTATGTTATGGGTGGTTCTATTATATACCTCCAATGCATTGGTTAAATCCTTTCATCTTTTGAAATAATTATGATAAATGAGTTAATGTGCTTAACCAACTATGGGGAATAAGTTGTGAATCCTGATCCACTATGATAAGGGAAAAAATTAGTGATGCTTGATCCACAATAATTTGGGACACATGTGGTGATTCCTAATCCACTATGATGTGGGAATCATGTGTTGATTCTTTATCCACTATGATATTATGGTCTCAATAGTTAAACTTGTAATATCATATGGTGTCTATAAATATTTCGGTGCCACACTCTTATGACATGTTGTTATTTTTATGATTTGAATTCATGGTTAATGATTAATTTTTTATTATTCCCTAGTCCTGTGATATGCTAATGTTTTATGCCATAACTCATTATTATGATCTATGAGCTACTGAGTTTGATTTTCTGTTGATAATATCACACTCTCATACCCTTATTCTCATGAAATGTTTATATATGATCATTTATTGATATCTTTCATGTTTACCCATATTGATTATATAATCTCACCCCTTATTGGGTTTTAAATTTCACCAGGTTATAAACAAGGTTACTAAGTGTGATGAGTATATAATGAGACATTATGTAATGAATTATGTTATAGACTATGAAGGTTGAACTTAAATAATATTTTTATTTATATATTCTAAAAGTATACTAAACCTTTATGGTTATGGGGCTCATAATTTTATTTAATGTATTGAATATTTATCTAAAAGGATATGATACCTTTTTATGAAATGATCAAGTCGCTTTATTTATCTAATTTGAATTGGATAAATTTAGAAGCAAGTGTAGTGTGAATAAAATTATTAGAAGATTTTTCTTTTTTTCTTTTTTATCATATCATATTAAGAATATAATTACTTCCCTCTCTATATTTCATGAGTTATAATTAAATATTCTACACTTATCTTTGGTTAAGAGGATACGTTAGTAGAAAAGTAATAACCGAGTTAAATAGGTGGAAAGGAATGATGGGACCCATAATCAATTTAGTTTAATAAATTGGGTTACTATACAAACAAAACATATTACTGTAATTTTCTGATTTTCCATAATGTAGTAGACTTGATATTGTTTTTATGTACACAATTTTGAAATGTAACTATTCTTTTTGAAATTTATTTCTTAAAGAAAGACTAATTATCAATATATTTTTTATAGAATACATATTACAAGGTAAAACACTTGTTAATATTGAATCTTTAAATTAAATTTATCATTTTATAAAATGGTTTTTTAATATGATTACCATTTTTGTAGAGAGAGATATTTTTAATATAGTGTCTTAAATTCAATTTATGTACCTTAGTTTATTCATAAATTAGGTTACTATAAATAAAAATATGTTATAACTAGTAACTTTTTTCATATTTTATCTTGTATCATATTAATTCACACTTGTTACTACCCATTTAGGATTTTATTCCATGTCTATTGATATTTTTATGAACCATAAATTTCCACCCATTTCATATCTTAGAGTGTGTATAACATACCTATGCAATATCATCAAGAGAATGTCATTTTATAAATTTTTCTATGTTTGGATTGATTTTATATACCTATTTTTATTTAATAATGTTTTATTCGTGGGTTACTCATGATTTTTCATAATACTATATATAACTTAGAGTTACTTTTTTGGTGTATTGGTTAATGTAGTTTATTAAATCGTGTTTATCTTTTTTTCGTGGAGCATATTTTTATTTTGTTATATCATGAATTAATATTTATATAAAAATTAATTTGATTTGAGAATGGTTATTAATTATATATTTTTTTAGTGATAATTATAATTATAAGGTCTATATCATGTGTTGGTATAAATGGTTCCCAAGTATACCTATTATTGATGAACATGTTGACTATATGGAATAACCTTTTAATTCCCTGACACTTGTATGCCAATTTTTGTTTCCTTGAATGGGATGGTTATCTTGGATTTTATAACTCTTGTATACATAATCTCATTTTCCCAAAATAGGATGGGTGTTTCACCCTGTCTTTTAAATAAATGGAATGGGAATCATTGGTGCTCAAACTGGTTTGTCTCAAGTTTTAAGCACTGGGAATGATGATTCTATATTAGGTATGTATCCTCCTAGTATATTGAATTAGAAAATAATATTATTAATATATCATGTTCTAATTCATTTATTGTGGTTGTATTTTCAGTTTATTATTAAAATGATTTGACAAATTTATATAAATAAGTATGTATATATGATTCATACACTTGAGAACGTTCTTCGTGTGTTGTAATTGTGTTGTTTGTATACTGAGTATGTTATACTCACACTATACATGTTCAATTTTCTGTACCTTCATCTACATGGATAATTTTTTAGTAACCTATAGGTAGTAGTAGATTTTTTGGATTATTTTGTTCTTGTTTCACTAATCGTTGTTGGTACTAGTCAGGTTCCTCTTGGAGTTGGAGTTGGAGATTGGAGGTTGTGTCCAAAATTTAGTTCAATTCCCCAAAAACATAAAAATACCAATTTAATGAAATAAATAAATTATTTTATTAAATAAATTATAAATATATTTTAGGTTTATAGTTTTATATAGTTCGAAAAAATCATAAACCAACAAAACCCATGTATTTTTAAAATAACGGACATTTTTTACACTATATAAGAAAATGTGTAATCCAAAGAATTCCTTCAATATCTCCCTAAAATTTCACATATAATATACAATTATATACAATTCAGACTTTTCTTATCTTTATAACTTGGGTAAATAGAAACCTAAGAAAAGGATGAACTCAAATGCTCAGTAATAGTAAATGCAAGTTATTATAATCGATTATCATATGTGAGAATAATATGAGAATATGGGTATAATTAAGCTTTATAAGAAAATCATACCCAATAAAACATGGAAAATAAATCATTATCCATATTTCATGAACCAAAAATTATTATAGGGAACATTACATTCATGAGACACACCATCAATTCCCACACTTATAAGAAACTGAAAATGTACTCATGAATACATATCTCATGAGATATAGAACCTTAACCAATACATTGGAGGGAGATATAGGACCACAACCATTATCATCCATCAATATGTGTGCTATAAAAAATAAATATCAATCATCTCATAAAAACACATGGAAATAAAATGGGTTTCAAATCCTTTTCAAAAATAATCACATGAGTAAAATATTTATACTTCCATCAATAATCATAACATGATATTCTCATTAAATATAAATGGTTTTGAAAATAAATTTTGAAACATTATATATAAATAACCTTTAATCAATATAATATAGAATATTATATTTACACCATATAGATAAATGGTATATGATTAAGTCAATAATTTCCCTAATCAATCGATATATGGTTTCTAGGTGAACATCAAACAATCAAAGAAATAGAAAATGTGGTATTCACAATGGAAAGGCATCATAAGAAAAGCTATATCTATTCACAGTGGATTGAAAAGACATAACATTAATAGATCACAAATTTTATAGAAAATAAAATTAAATAATCCATATATATAAGGATTGTGAATGATATCATTTACCATATATAGATTTAATATTTCCCATTTGAGAAAATATATATAATGAACTAAAAGATTGATGGAGAATACTCATAGGATCACAATACAATTTTATATTAAATGGAATAGTGAAAATGAACCTTTTACATTAAAACCCATTTAAATAAAATCCATATAATAATGAAAAAAATTGTCCACTTTTTAAAACCATGAGTCATGGGAAATAATTTTTTAAATGATGGGAAATCCATTCTTCTGGAAACAAATTAAAGAAGTTTATTTTCTTATTTTTATAAATAAAGTCTGAGTAACAATCACGAGTTTCAATTGGTATGTATTTTTCAAAAAGTTTAAATTTTTTTGGAGATATATTAAAAAATTACTTTAAAATAAATCTTCATTAATGGATTCATGAAAAAAAATACATGAAGTTTGTATAGATAAAACATGGTGTGGAATATAAGAAACATGTCCATGACACATAAAACCTTTTAATTTTTTTGAAACAAGATTATTCAATACTAACCTTGTAAATAGGGAAATAAAATTCCCATTTGAAAAGTTATGATGAGAATTTAGATGATCACATTAATTAATCCATATTTGAGTTCTAAAAATTAGAGGAAAGCATTGGTTGGAAAGGAATATATGGACAAAGAGGGGAAATATTTGTTGGAAGGAAGACGAGTTACTCTTATCAACATCAAAATTGTATTTAAGAAGGTATTTAATCAAAGAAGATGATAATGGTAAAATTTAGTAACATACCTTGAGTAGAGAGAAATTACCATTTGAAAAAAACAAATTGAAGGATAAAAGGGGCTTAGAGGTTCATAACCAAGTAGAGAATTTCTGACTCTAGTGAATATAATTTGAGTTGGGAAATCTGTTAGGACTTGAGTAACATTTAAATCTAAACCCATTAAATGAAAAAAAAATTGAAAGTAAACTTAAAATAACATTAATAAAATATAATTTATGATATAACATAACAAATAGGCAGTATATATGCCATATCAAAGTAAATTTGTGTATGAAAAGAAGCATGTCTCAATAAATAGGAATAGATACCAAGAACCCCTTTTAGGTAACATAGTATTTTAGGTAAGAATCATTTGAAAAAAAAAATTATGAGTAAGAATTATATATCCCCCAAAAGAAGGAATTACAAAAAAATCATTAGGTTTAATAAATCAAACATGGAACAATATAATTCAATAATAAAGTTTGTAACTCAATGTAATAAAATTGAGTTAACACAAACCCATACATGTTTTTAAATTTTTTTAACCACATCCTCATGAGATAAATAACATGAAATAGAATATTTTAAATCATTAAATATAATATTATAATAAAAATATATATTAAAGGGTCACTAGTATCACCAATCCAAAGAAAACATGGTGAATAATAAGAAATATGTCTTAATAGTTGAAAATTGAGATAAGAAAAACATACCTTGTTTCTGATTCGCTTTGTGCATGAAAATAACCTCTAGAATAATAAAATTAATTTAATAAGATACCTTATAAGTAATATTTTTCATGTATATTTAATTTACTAAATACCATTTATTATCATTTGTCATTTATTTATTATATAGTTTTTTTGTTTATTTGATGTGGTTTAGTCAGTTTCTATGTAACTATTTTGGTATGTTGAATATAGTTAAGGTTTTTGTATAATAATTTCTTAATCTCTAGAATTTTATTTTTTTTATTTAATTTATTATTATATTAACAAAAACTTTATACGTTTATATGATTTTTTATAAAATGAACTCAAATAAGGAAAGGTACTATGATATGATAATTTTAGGTGGTTAAGTTTACTATCAGTATTTATAATTAATATCACTTATAAAATTTACAATATTTTCATATGTAATATTAATAGTTCCATAAATTTAAATTTTTTCCATAAATATATTTTTAATTTCATCCATATTAGGAGGTGATGGAAAAAAATGTCACAGATTCATGGAGGGGGTATTCCACAAAAAATCATGATCAACATTATTTTGTTTTTTCATTGGATGGGAATAAATAAATAAGGGTTATTATATTAATACAGTAAAAATTAAGTATAATAATGATACCAATTTCATATATTACTATTTTTAGGGTAGGTTTGGGAAATAAATATTAAGATGAAAAGGATAATTGTTAAGTACTACAAACTTTGGGACCTTCATCTTTCTCTATAACGTCACCTTGGAAATGAAGGTCATAGAATAAATTATGGTGACCATGGAATTTTTTTCATGAATAGTAATTTTAGGATATTAAAATATGGTATTTTTTCAATGAAATTTCCTAGGTTATGTGCATGATTTAGAGGGTGGAATTGATCCTCGTTTTTAAGTGAATAAATGAGTACTTTTGTGAATACCTATTATTTTTCAATAATGGAATCACAATATTCATTGATAAATGGTTCCAAAAGTAATAATTAATGGATTATTAGGGTGATATAATGTCTTTAAAGCCACCACAAACCATTTTATCACATGTTTTAAAAAAATTCAAGTCATTTATAACTTGATGTTTTACATTTTACCATTTTCATTCCTACCTTTGTAACCAGTTTTTACCCAAGTAGTTAATAATTTGTTAAAAAAAATTCTAAAACCTATAACCAAATTTAAATATTATAAACCTATATTTTAACTCAATATATTTAAATTAAATTAATTAATAAGTTAAAATAAACTTCTAAATTAAAACATTATCTATATAGAAAAACTATTTAGCAGAAAAATATTATTTTTACTATTAAGTGGTTTTGATCATATATAACATTAAAAAAATTGAATGAGTGATAAATTATTTTTATACATATTATAAAATCTTTTAAAAATCATTATATTAAATAAATAATTTTAATTTATTAGATAAAAATTATACAACATTTATAAAACAATTCTTTGAAAATAACACTTTCATGATAATCATGGTCATTACCATTAATCTTAGTAATCATACATTAATAACTAAAATTAATTTGAAATTATTAAATAATATTAATATTTAATCTAAAATATTAAAACAATTTTTTTAGATTTTTTTCTTTTAGTGATGAAAACTAATTTTTAATATAATTGTATAAAAATAGTTTTTAGAGAAAAATATTACTAAAGTTTCCAAAATGTTACAAATTGATTTTAAAGTTTTAAAATAGTATTTTCAAATGATTTATTTTACATTAAAAATATATTTTTCTATAATAAATTTTTTTAATGAGTTTTAAGTCATTCTTGTATTGCGATAATGTCATAAAAGTAATAGTATTAGAAAAATCAGTTCTCCTAAAAATAAATTATTCTAGACAAATATCAAAAAATCATCATAAGATAATATAGAAATGTTTAATTAAAAAATAAATTTATTTTTGTCAAATTAAAATTAAAAAATTTATAAATTTATCATTTAAATGAAAATACAATATATAATGAAAAAATGATTTTTTTAAAATGTCATTTCTAAACATCAAGTATCTTTAATCCTATTTAATATAAATTTATAAATAATTGAATATCGAAATATTTGTTTATAAATATAAATATTACCTATTATAATAACTTTTTGACAATGATCAATTAAATTTATTAAGGTAAAATACAATACCCCTTTATTTAAAAGGTTCTTCGAAAGGATTTTTTTAAAAATATTTATAAATAAAAATAATTACATGTAATGATTTTATTTTTTTATTATATTTTTTATTTACTAATGATTATATTCTTCATGTAATTTTAATATTTCATATTTGTTTAGTGGAGTATTGGATTATTTTGGTGTTTCATGTGACACAGATTGTTGAAGATAATATTAATTTAACAGGTATAAAATATATGCTCATTACATTTTCCCCTACTTAAGTAAATTAAATCCTTACAATTTTAATTATTACTCACCAATGAAATTAGGTGAATGCATTCTTACCGTATTTACAATTCAAGATATAACTTCTAATATGATATCTACTTTACTGTCCTAGGCTATATAAGGTTACTTATCATTCCTAAAAAAATCATAAAATCATGTACCCAAATATGTATATACCATAATCATATATTCTCTATAACATACCTTTCCCAAAACTATATAAATCTCCCAAACATTAAACCACAATGAAATCAGATATTCCCTTAAAAATTAACACTTATATTTTTCCCTCAAATGTATTGACCTCTAGTTCATAAAGTCACACATTAGTCAATATATATCATAATCCAAAAAATGAGATAAAATTCACCAAAAAATACCATGGATCACTTTTTCATTAAATTAATAATGAGTTATAAGGATATAAACACCATCTAACTCAATTTTCTCAAAATTAATCAATAATGTATTACCTTAACATTAATAATTTATTAAACATAAGAGTTGTCCATATCTCAATCATATGTTATCTAATAGTTATCCTAAAAATATAACCTTTTACTAAAATCAGTTTTCAAGGGTATTAACACCATTTAATATATCTTCACAAACCATTAAAAAAACTATTGAAGAATAATCCCTAAATTCTTCTCATATTCATCATATATTTTTAGAATATACTATAATATCATCGATAAATACCACTCACTAATGAAAAAAACTAAGACTATAAAGATGTAATTTCAATTAAGATATCAACCTCACTACCATTGGTAATTCTAGGAACCTCCATTTTTTCATATTAACAATAATATACTACAATTCTCAACTATTTAAGTATGCTCCCTCATTCAGTTATAAAACATAGTGGTTTCTATATTAATACATTTCCCAACTTCATTTTCGTGATCCTTTTTCAAAAAATAATAAAACCAAAAAGTATATTATAATGTCCAAAATATGAATATGAACACATCGATCCAAATATGTATTCCCCTATACCACCTTTGTTAATAACATGTGATAATTTTGGTTAAACCTATGACTCGCTTTGTTCAATCCTTATTTATTTATATTCATATTTCTTTTATATTATATATCATAATTAGTTAAAATCATACTCTAATATTTTATAATGGTTTATTAAATAGAAGTTTAATTAACCATATCATATCCCTATGGAGGTTCTATCCAGGTGTGTAGTCCTAAACCTACTTATCATGCACCAGAGTGAATATTGAGATGATACTCAACCATATTTTTTCAGGGTGAATACCCCTAGGAACATTTTTTTCAAATTAACATTCAGTTTTCAGTATCCATATAAGGATGTAATTTCTTAAAAAAACCAATAAATCTCTAATTTACCAAAAAAATAAAGATATTATCCTATTGTAACACCCCAAGCTTCCACGGTATGTTTCCCTTTGCATAATGCAATAGCTTGCGTTGTACGCAACTTCGAGATTCTAACACAACGACCAATCAAACTAGCTGTTATGAATAGTAATACCCACTTTTTCAAATTTATTAAATTTTATTTTTTAAAATGGAATTCATTTTTGGATTCAGAATATCAAAATTGTCTTAGGGTGAATTTTTGGTACTTTTCTGAAAACTTTCAATTTTTGATGAATAGTGAAAAATACTAGATTTTAATTAAAAACAACTTTTTTAATCGAAATAATTTATAGTGTTAAATTATAAATTCTAGTGGTTTTAAAGTATCATAAGATTATATTTTTATCATTTAATTTAATTTAGGTCATTGGACATAATTTTACATTTAAACTGGATATAAACAAATGTCAATCTTTTGATAGTTATTATTTCGTAAAAACATGCTTTTTGTTTTGACAATGAGAATTAATTTTAAATTAATTTCTTCCACTTATGTGTTTTGAATTTGGAAAAATAGATTCCATATTTGGAATAATGGGGTCTAAATTGCGTAAATAGGTAACTTTTATTTTTAGACATTATGAATATTTCCTTCAGTAAATATTTTATTTACCATGGTTAAGGGTAAATTTGGTAAATAAGGGTAAAAAAATATTATTATAATAATATTAAATTACCTTAACATGTGTCTTATTCCTATTGGTTGATACATGTCTAACCATGGGCATCCTTGGTTTGATTTTGGTTCCCCATGGAGCCACTTGAGAGTGATAATGACACTTTATATAAATTAATTTAAAGTAAAGACAAAAATGACATAAACATATATCTTTTTGTAAAATAATTTTTATAAAGGGTTATATAAGTTATCCTTTCAATTATAAATATTAATTTGAATGATAAAAATATTTCCAACATCGTGATATTTTTTTATAATTTTTACACGTCAAATAAATAAAATTATTTATGACACAATAATGATGAAATGTTTACCTCATTAAAGAATGACTAAAATAAATGAGACTATAAAAATTAAAATAATATCCAAAACCTGTAAAATTTTTATTTTATGATTTTATTTAGAACATGATTCATCTTATATTTTACTTTAATGAGTTTTGGATCTTTAGAAACCAAAAATCATTATATAATAAAATAATATTTTCAAACATTCCTAAAGAGCCCCCCTCCCCCTTATAAAAAGCCCTCACCTATAGCCCATTTATCAAACATCTCAAGCCCCTTGGCTCATCCATCCTCTTCCCAATTAATCTCCCTACATCCCTATCTTCCTCTTAGTAGTCTTACCTTAGGTATAAGGCACTTCAAGTAATCCTTTTGGTTCAAACCAAGGGAAGTAACCTGATTTAAAGGTAACATCTCCTCTCAAGTTCTTTTCTTTTCTTTTACTTCTCCAACCCCCCTAAACTCTATTTATTACTTTATTTTATAAAAAAACCAGTATCATCAATATACTAGGTTTTTTTTATGAGATTTATTTGAACTACACTTACACACACCTCCATCTAATGGGTATAGAACATAATGTTTCTGTGGACGGCGAACTACTGCCTCACGAAATGACGATTGTTCAATCTTCTACTACCACCTCTTATGGTGACCATTATGATGTAACTATAATTATATATGATAATTATGATATTTATTTTATCTATAATCTTCTGAAATTTTCTTTTATGGCATACCTTTATTCTTTTCATGTTGTATATATACGATAATTTCATTTGAGGAAGTGCGGACTACTGCCCCCTTAAAGTGATATGACTCATTCATACTATACATGGAATGTATAAAGGATGGTTTTAATGAACTTACATAACATATATAAAATATTATATTATACTGTAATAATAATATACCTATGTATTATTTGGTCTTATTTCCTTTTAAAATAAAAAAAATGAAATGGATGTAGCATTCGTGCGTACGTACGGATTACCGTCTCCACGAACGCGATGAGATTCATTCCCCATCGTAACCATTCAAGAATAATTTTCATTTGATTATTAAAAATAATATTTAAGAACATTATATCATTATTTATATGAATCAAATACATCCTATCCATAAAAAACATGACTTACGTAACAAAACATATAATGGAAAATGAATCAGTTAAAACCTGAAACAATGATACTACTAAAATATTATTAACAAAGAAATATTAAAAGATCATATATGGTATAATATTTATGTATGTGGTTCTTTTATAATTTAATAAAAATGATTTAACTATTATACAGGAGGTTAATGTACCCTCGACCAAGGAAAAGTACAAGGTATGGGTTAATTTCACAATCTCTTTATTATCTGAGGTTGTTTTTACATAAGTGTCTACTGGGACTTATTTACCATCCGCATACGTGTTTCTTAAAAATGTGTTTCAAAACATTTTTACTATTTACTAGAATATGGGTTAAAGTCATTTATACCCTTGTTTTACTTTTTATAAAATGGTTTGAAAGGAATTTTTATGTCATTTTCCAAACAAGGTACTTTATGACCTTTTCGAAAAATTAATGTAAGAATATATTTTAAATTATAAGTAAAGTGCGGTTATTCTCTGCCATTATTACACCTTTGAAGCTTCACTTACAATATTATAATAATATTTTCAAAAAAATGTTTTCTTTTATAATTACATGACTTTTAAATGATTTTAAAATAGAAAGAGATATTTCTCTCAAATAGTTTTGATTTCATCTATGTCAACATCCTTTAATGGATTTTATACTTGTTTGAAGTTGATTTATTATTATAAAAATCTTCCATATTGTATTGAATGTTTTGTGATATGTTTGACTATGGATGCGTTATTTTTATACCATTCATGGTTTATGGTTAATGTATTAACATTTAGTATGCTTGTTTTAATGCGAATGTTTATGTTATGTTTCAACGTTTTCATATGAGGAATGCATTGGACTTAGTAAGTGACAGGTGGAGCCCGCTATAGCTCCTAGATGAATCGGTGGGTCTCATGAGACAAACTAGTGTCTTGGAACAAGGCCTTGAAAAAATCTTATTTGTAGTCTTGGCCCGAGGCCTTGACTATGTGGTTATGATGTATGGAATTATGCATTCCATCATTATGAAATTAGATATTGATATTACATGTGATTATTTGAATAGTAGAATATCCATGTGAATAAGTAAATGGAATTATTATATTATCTTTTCCATATCATGCTGAAATTTAAGTTTAAAAGGATTTTGTTTTAGTTTTATACATTGCCTTAAATGTTTATGCTTATTTATGAAGCTTCCGCTATATTGTTATCTTTACTGAGCATCTGAGCTCACCCCTTTCTATGTTTTATTTTTCCCAGGATATGAAGAATTATTTTATGGTTGACCTATAGGGATAGGATAAGGGATATAAGTGTGTTCAAAGGGGAGAAATTTTTTTTGTTGTTTTTATCTCATGATGTAATGTAAAATTTATGTATGTATCTAGTAATTCCAAGGAAACTAAACTAATCGGTCTTTCAGGACATGATTCCTTGTATCATACTAATGTTATGTAATAATGCATCGACTCTGGGTAACTAGGGTCTGGGTGTTATAGTTGGTATCAGAGGAAGTTTAATACAAACCTTGGAAGCTATATTTAGAAAAACTCTGATTATAGAAAATTGCCCTAAGATAGAATTTAAGGATTAGTATAGAAGAACTTCCTAGAATTTTTGTAATGTATAAATTTTGTGAGTTTTCCAAGAAATACATCCCTCTATGGATACAAGTAGGTATAGGCGGCTCTGGAACAGATGTACCTAGGAGTAAAAACTCTGACAAGGAGTTTCGGGCTTAACCCAGGGTATCCTGGTACACAACAACGGGCCTTGCTGCACTCTTGGTTACAACACTCCCAGGGGATATGATTAGGATAATTCAAATTTTCTTTACAAACCTTTATGAAGGATTTATGAGTATATACTTCCTCAAAGAAAACATTTTTATGATTATGGATTATATCCATAAACTGTTCAAGTTATGTTAAGTGTTTTACAAGTTTGGAATTCTGTATTGTGATTCATAAACTAATCTAGTGTATGCCATTGTTCAGAAATGGAACCTAGTGGAAGGAATGGGAACTGTATCAATGCACGTAATCATGTAGGGATTTCCATCCTACTCAAGATAATTATAGTGGAGCTGGTGATGAAACTGGTGTTGATCGCCTTATCTCCATACTGGGACAACTCACTCAGGTTGTGAATAATAACTTTACCCATATAGAGCACCCTGATCCACGATGTAGAGGATTAATGTTAGACCGATTCATGAGGAAAAACCACCAACATTCAATGGGACTACAAATCCATTTGTAGCTGATCAATGGATAAGTTCCTTAGAGAAAATATTTCATGCTTTGGGAAGTAGCAAAAGGGAAAAAGTTTTCATGGAATTTTATCGCCTCATGAGAGATGCAGATCAATGGTGGTCATTAATTCAAAACACAAAGGAATATGAAGAAGTATAAAATATGGAATGGAGGGAGTTTAAAGATATTTTCTTATAAAAACACTTTCGTCATGACCATTGAGCGGATATGGAAAGACAATTTCTGAGTTTGTGGTAAAAAGAGGATGAGAATGTCGCAAAGTATGAGGCTAACTTTACAAGGTTAGCAAGGCATGCAGCAGATTATATACATAACCCAAAGAGTAAGATTGGTCGATTCTTTGATGGTTTAAAACCATTTCTCTATCAATAATTTTTTTCACAATCCTTCTCATCATACGAAGATATTGTCTCATGTGCTATCAAGACAGAAAAGGAATTCTATAAGTCTTACGACTTTAAAAAAATCAAGAGAAAAATAGATCTTTTGAACATTCTGTAAATGGAAATAAGGGGAAGAAGGGAAAAGTTGAATATCCATCCTATGGAAAATGTGGGAAGAAACACCTCGATACTTTCCTGAAGGGAATGGGAGTCTGTTACAAGTGTGGTGAAAAAGGCCACCAAGCTCGTGATTGCAAGGGAAAGAAAGAGGCTGCCGATGTTGAATGCTACAATTGTAAAGAAATGGAGCATTATTCAAATGAATGTCCTAAGTTCCAAGGAAAATTACCTCAGGAAAGGCCAAGGGATCAATGACAAGATTATGCAATCACTACTGCTAAGGTTGAAGCTCTGAAAGATGTGGTGGCAGGTAATTTAATGGTCTCCTCAAGTTTATCCAATGCTTTATTTGATTCTGGATCATCCCATTGTTTCATATCTTACCATTTTTCTAAGAAAATTAGATATTTCCAATTTGATTTAACAAGGGAGTTATCAATCAAAACTCCTAAGGGAAGTATCATTGTAACAATGTTTTTTGAATCATCCCCCATTAGGGCATAAAAATTTTCTTTATCTACTGATCTCATCATCATACCTATGATTTAATTTGATATAATCATCAGTATGGATTGGATTTCAAACCATGATGCGAAAACTTATTGTAAGAAGAAAGAGGTTACAATTTTTGATAATGATAAGGAATACCTTATCTTTAGAGCATAAATGTCACCATCTGATTATTATCTAGATCCATGCCCTATAGCCCTACTAAATTCAATTATTGAGGAGGAAGAGAGTGAAATAACTATGGGTAAGGAAAGAAATGTTCAAATAGAGGATGTACCTATTGTATAAGAATATGTTGATGTATTTCCAGAGGATTTAACTGTACATCCTCTGGAATGAGAAATTTAGTTTTCCATTGATTTAATTCCTGGTTCAAGGCCCACATCGAAGACCCCTTATAGAATGGCCATTGTGGAATTATTGGATCTAAAGAAACAACTAGAGGAGTTGAGTAATAAAGTATTTATTCGCCATATTGTTTTTCCATGGGGAGCCCATGTTCTTTTTTTTAGGAATAAAGATGGATCTATGAGGTTGTGCATTGACTATAGGGAGATCAATTCTATAACAATAAAGAAAAAGTATCCCCAACCTCACATTGATGATTTATTTGATCAAATTCATAGAGCTCAATATTTTTCAAAGATTTACCTTCGATCTGGATATCATCAGTTGTGTGTGAATAAGGAAGACATTCTAAAGACAGCATTTTGAACCAGGTACGAGTATTACGAGTTTACAGTAATGCCTTTTGGACTAACTAATGCACCCTCTATCTTCATAGATCTAATGAACAGAGTTTTTAAGGAATATCTTGATGAATTTGTAGTGGTATTTATTGATGATATCTTCATATACTCTAAAATCTAATAAGATCGTAAAAATCACTTGTACACTATTCTAAAGACTCTTAGAAGAAATGAATTATATGGGAAGTTCAGCAAGTGTGAATTCTGGATTCAGGAGATTTCATTTCTTGGCCATATTGTCTCTAAGGATGGAATCTATACTGATCCTTCAAAGAAAAGAGAAATACAAGAATTTCTAGCACTGACAAGTATAACTAAGGTATGCAGTTTTATTGGTTTAGCAGGTTATTATCGGTGTTTCGTCCAAAATTTTGCCCGATTGGCTAACCCATTAAACAATCTCACACGTAAAGGGGTTAAATTTGTTTGGACAAAAGAGTGTGAATAATTTTTTGAAGAACTGAAGAGAATATTATTCAATGATCCTATATTGACTCTACCATCATGGAATGATGGGTTTTTTATTTATAGTGATGCTTTAAATAAAGGAGTTGGTTGTGTCCTTATGCAAAATGATAGGGTTATTGCCTTTGAATCATGGCAGCTAAAAATTCATGAACAAAACTATCCCACTTATGATCTTGAGTTAGCAGCTGTAATCTTTGTTCTGAAGATATGGAGACACTATCTCTATGGTGAAAAATGTGAGATTTATACTGATCACAAGAGTTTGAAGTATATTTTCACACAAAAAATAACTCAACATTAGGCAAAGGAGATGGCTCAAACTACTCAAGGATTATGATTGCACCATACACTACCACCTGGGGAAGGAAAATAAGGTGGTAGATGCTTTAAGCAGAAAGGATCATGGAGTTTTGAACAAGATGAGAGTTGAAAGGGATATTATGTTCATGGATCTAGTAAAGATCAAAATTTAAATTTTTATTATGCCATTTTAAGGAAAAATGGAAAACCAAAGTTCGCACACAAGAGACCACTATGTGCTGAAATAACTCACAAAACGATTAAACACTAGACTAAGGCTACTTGAATAAACTACTCTATAAAGTTCCCATTGTAGCGTACTAACCTGAATATCTGGATCCTCTCTAATAAGCTCTTCAAGGTGAGTGATCATCCTTTCCATTGTCTGAATGAATTCCTCCAAGTTGATTTTTCTCTAGTTGAATCCCTAGGCCAAAATTCGATCTTGTTTATCTATCCATGCTTCTTTCTCCTCGTTGGCATCGACTTGAAACCTTCTTGCATAAATTCGTTTAATCTCCTCTTCTGATACATTTGGCCGGACAGTCTTGTCTAGCATTTCTTCCATGGATTGCAGGATAAGTTTCAAGCACTCGCCATGCTCTTCCTCCCTATTTGTTGTTTTCCAGCTTGATGCTTCACTTTCCCCATTCTGAAGGACTTTTCTTTCCTTGTTTCTTTCCTTCTTGGCTAACCTAGTCTCCATCAGTTTTGGAAAGTGGGAGTAATCCTTAAGTCCCTTCAGTTTTTTCCCTTGGACCACTATACACTTCCCCAAGTCTCGAGTTCCTTTTTTCCCCTTATTCTTTCTAGGGAAATGAGATTCCCCTTGAAGTCGGTCCATGATATCCACTAAGAAATGACTATAGTTTTCATCACCTGAAGTATCTGCCTCTTGAGTTAATGGTGGCTCATGAACATCCAAACTTTCAAATTGGTTCCCCAACTTGAGTGTCAAGCCTTCTCCTACTTTATTCTCCAAACCATTTTTCTTCCCCCCATTCCCATCCTTCTGGTAAATTTCAGATTTATCCCCAAGGGTGTTTTGGTCTGAGGGTCCCAAGACACCCCTGGACTTGACCTTCTCAGAATAGGACTACCTTACCTGCGGAACCAGCACTGGAATCTCTGAGCCACTTGGCTACTCATATCCATGACCCATAATTTGGACATGAGTATTTGAATTCTCCAGGACCAACCATTTAGGATCCTTAAAAGTGGGTAGATCAACATATGATTCTCCAAGAACCACATCTCTAATGATTTGAGTTGATAGAACCATATGCATAACCGTTCTAGCCCCTTTACTTCCTATTAGTGTTCCAAAAATTGGCATTGTAGCATTTAAGTAGTCCACACTGCTACATAGAGGCACAGCATCCACTGCCTCCACTGCCTGAGATGGACCATCCACTCCCAGATCACATTTCAGTCTTTTAAAGATGTCTGAGACTTTTGGTTCCATCCACCTGGACATTGGATATTTCTGAACAGCCTGTGCATCCACACCAAGGAGTACAGGACCAGTAGAGGTCTACTCAGGCCCATACACCCTTCGGCTTTCAATAGTATCAAAACAGTCCTCATTCACCCTACCTCCATGATCAAGGGGGGGCCCAACGGACACCGGGTTGAGGGAGCCACCATCACCCCCAGGCATCTTCTCACGGGGACCCTTACTGCCTTTCTGATACCCGTTGTGGCATAAAGAAGCCAGATTCCCAATCCGAACATAGGAATCACAGTAATCATGCCATGATTTGTAAACAACATCTTGCTTCCACGAAATCTCCTTGCCTACTGTAATCCAGACCCATTCCATCGGTGCCTTCGAAACGTCAACCTCGACACATATACGGGGGGAAACGGGGTGGCAGACAACTTTAGTTCAACTGTCAGAGCACAAGAATCTCTTGACGAGGTTTCCAATTACCTTCAAGATAGCAGGGTTTTGAAAGGGGAGAGGAAGTCCCAAAATACTTACTCATATTGTTGTCATTTGAGCATCCCTCTTCAAGTGGAAATCAAAGGACCAACGGAAGATGTGGAAGGAGAAGTCGTTGCATCTACGGGGGGCACTAGACCATGCAAGAGAAAGATCCTCTACAGTCGCAAACCTCACCATGACGTGTTTGCGGTCAAGAATCCCTACCACTGCGCGATGCTTTAAACCCCAGGATTCGAAAATGAAACGATCGAACTCATCGATTGAGGGTTGATACGGCTGGAATCTAACAACCAGTGTTTGGTTGAAGAAGCTCGAGGCATCATAGAACTTCGAAGGCAATATTAGAAGCTGAAGAGAACCTTCAAAAAGATCGTGGATATGGGAATAATCATGGAAGGTGAAACATCAATACTTTTTCAAATGGTTGATAAACTATCTTTACTAGAAAGGATAAAAAGTTCTCAGACTGATGATGAGGAGTTTCAAAATAAAATTAAATCTTTGAATGATGGGAGATTAATCGACTTCGTATATGAAGATGGGATTTTGAAATTTGGGAAGAAACTTTGTGTTCCTGACATACCAGATCTAAAAATGGAATTGTTGGATGATTCTCATAGCTCCAATTTCTCTATACACCTTGGTAGCACTAATATGTATATATATTTGAAGGAACATTTTTTGTGGGACAACATGAAGAGAGAGATTGCTGATTATGTGTCAATATGTATGGTTTTTCAACAAGTGAAAGATGGAAGACAACATCCAAGAGAATTCATGTAACCTCTTCACATACCTGAGTGGAAATGGGATGATATTATGATAGACTTTGTCATGGGGCTACCAAATACTCCTGGAATGAATGATATAATATGGGTCATTGTTGATCGTCTTACCAAGTCAGCTCATTTTCTTTATATAAGAGAAGATTTACCACTTGAATGTCTGGGAAGACTATATATTAATGAATTTGTAAGACTTCATGGAGTACCCCTATCGATTATTTCTGAACGTGATCCCTATTTTACATCAATATTCTGGAAAAGTCTTCAGAAGGCCTTGGATACTGAACTTCGTTTGAGTACTGCCTACCACCCTCAAACTGATGGAAAATCAGAACGGACTATTAAAACATTAGAAGACATGTTGAGATCTTGTTCACATGACTTTCAAGGTGTGTTGGATCAATATTTACCTCTGGTAGAATTTTTCTATAACAATAGTTTCCATTCAAGTATTCAGATGGCACCATATGAAGCATTATATGGAAAGAGATTTCACACACCAACTTGTTGGGATGATGTTGGTGAAAGAAAACTCATAGGCCCAGAACTTGTTGAGGAAACAGTGGAAAAGGTGAAGGTTATCCAAACCCACATCAAAGCATCTCAAATTAGGAATAATATCTATGTCTATAACCAAATTAAAGTTTTGTAATTTCAAGTAGGAGATCATGTTTTCTTGAAGGTATCTACATGAAAGGGTGTTATACGATTCGATAAGAAAGGAAAATTAAGTCCCATGTACATTGGACCTTTCGAATTTCTAGAACGAATTCGAATTGTAGCTTATCTTTTGGCAATACCGCCAAGTCTCTAAAGTTCATGATGTGTTCCATGTATAACTGTTGAGAAAATACATATCAGACCCAACGCATGTACTCACCTATGAAGAAATAGAAATGGAACCCAATCTATCTTACTGCGAAGAGCCTATCAGAATTCTTGATACCAGAGAACAAGTGTTGAGAAACTAGATGACTCATCTGGTGAAAGTTCTATGGAGAAATCATAAGATGGAAGAGGCAATGTGGGAACCCGAGGAACTTATGATGAAGAACCACCCGAATATTTTTATGTAGTAGTACTCTAGAAATTTCAAGGATGAAATTATTTGAAGGAGGGAATAATGTAACACTCCAATCTTCCATGGTATGTTTCTCTTTGAATAATGCAATAGCTTTTGTTGTACGCAACTTCGAGATTATAACACACCACGACCAATCAAACTATCCGTTATGAATAGTAATACCCACTTTTCAAAATTTTATAAATTTTATTTTTCAAAATGGACTTCATTTTTGGATTCAGAATATCAAAATTAGCTTAGGGTGAATTTTTGTTACTTTTCTGAAAACTTTCAATTTTTAATGAATAGTGTAAAATACTAAATTTTAATTAAAAACAACTTTTTTAATCAAAATAATTTTTAGTATTAAATTATACATTTGAGTGGTTTTAAAGTATCATTAGATTATATTTTTATCATTTAATATAATTTAGGTCATTGGATGTAATTTCACATTTAAACTGGACATAAACAAGTGTCAATCTTTTGATAGTTATTATTTCTTAAAAACAAGCTTTTTGTTTTGAAAATGGGAATTAATTTTAAATTAATTTCTACCACTTCTGTGTTTTGAATTTGGAAAAATGGGTTCCATATTTTTAATTAGGAGGTCCAAATTGTGTAAATAGGTAACTTTTATTTTTAGACATTATGAATATTTACTTGAGTAAATATTTTATTTACCATGGTTAAAGGGTAAATCTGGTAAATAAGGGTAAACAAATATTATTATAATAATATTAAATTACCATAACATGTATCCTATTCATATTGGTTGACACATGTCCGACCATGGGAATCCTTGGGTCTATTTGGAGACCCCATTGAGCCACTTCATAGCGATAATGACACTTTATATTAATTAATTTAATGTAAAGACAAATATGACATAAACATATATCTTTTAGTAAAATAATTTTTACAAGGGGTTATATAAGTTATCTTTTAAACTATAAATATTCATTTGAAATATAAAGAGATTTACTACATCATGGTATTTTTTTTATAATTTTTATACATTAAGTAAATAAAATTATTTATGACACAATAATGATGTAGTGTTTACCTCATTAAATAATGATTTAAATAAATGAGATTATAAAAATTAAAACAATATCCAAAACCTGTAAAATTCTTATTAGATGATTTTATTTATAACATTAGTCATATTATATTCTAATTTAATGAGTTTTTGACCTTTAGAAACCGAAAATCATTGTATAATAAAATAATATTTTCAAACATTCATAAAGAGCTCTTCCTCCCCCCTTATAAAAAGCCTTCGCCTATAACCCATTTCTCACACATCTCAAGTCCCTTGGCTTGTCTAAAATCTACCCAGTTAATCTCCATACATCCAACTATTTCTCTTAAAAGTCTTACCTTAGGTATAAGGCACTTCAATGAAGCCTTTTGGTTCAAACCAAAGGGAGTTACCTGATTTAAAAGTAACATCTCCTCTTAAGTTATTTTCTTTTATTTTAATTCTCCAACCCCCCTAAACTCTCTTTATTCCTTTCTTTTATAACAAAACCAGTATCCTAAATATAATAGGTTTTTTTATGAGAAGTATTTGAACTACACTTACACACACCTCCATCTAATGGGTATAGAACATAATGTTTCTGTGGACGGTGAACTACTGCCTCACGAAATGATGATTGTTCAATCTTCTACTACCACCCCTTATGGTGACCATTATAATGGAACTGTAATTATATATGATATTTATGATATTTATTTTATCTATAATCTTCTGTAATTCTATTTTATAGCATACCTTTATTCTTTTCATGTTGTATATATATGATAATTTCATTTGAGGAAATACGGACTACCGCCCACTCAAAGTGATATGACTCGTTCATACCATACATGGAACGTATAAAGGATGGTGTTCATGAACTTACGTAATGTATATAAAATATTATATTATACTAGAATAATAATATACCTATGTATCATTTGGTCTTATTTTCTTTTAAAATAAAAAAAAATGAAATGGAAGTATCATTCGTGCATACGTACGGATTACCGTCTCCACGCACGCAGTGAGATTCATTCCCCATCATAATCATTCAAGAATAATTATCATTTTATTATTTAAAATAATATTTAATAACATTATATCATTTCGGATATGAATAAAATACATATTATCCATAACAAACATGACTTACGTAGCAAAATATATAAAGGAAAACGAATCAGTTAACACCTGAAACAATGATACTAATAAAATATTATTAACAAAGCAATATTAGAAGATAATATATGATATCATATTTATGTATGTGGTTCTTGTATAATTTAATAACAATTATTTAACTATTATACAGGAGGTTAATGTACCCTCGGCCAAGGAAAAGTACAAGGTAAGGGTTAATTTCACAATCTCTTTATTATATGAGGTTGTTTTTACGTAAGTGCCTACTGGGACCTCTTTATCATCCACATCTATGTTTCTTAAAAATGTATTTCAAAACATTTTTAATATTTACTAGACTTTGGGTTAAAGTCATTTATACCCTTGTTTTAATTTTTATAAAATTGTTTTAAAGGGATCTTTCCTTCATTTTTCAAATAAGATACTTTATGACCTTTTCGACAAATTAAGGTAAGAATGTTTTTTAACTTATACAGAGGGTGTGGTTATTCTCCACCATTATAACACCTTTTAATCTTACATTACAAGATTATAATAATATTTTCAAAATAAATGTTTTCTTATATAATTACATTACTTTAAAATGATTTCAAAATAGGAAGATATATTTCTCTCAAATAGTTTTGATATCATATATGTCAATATCCTTTAATGTATTTTTTACTTGTTTGAAGTTGATTTATTATTATAAAAATCTTCCATATTGTATTGAAAGTTTTGTGATATGATTGACTGTGGATGTTTTATTTTTATACCATTCATGTTTTATGGTTAATGTATTAGCATTTTGTATGCTAGTTTTAATATGAATGTTTATGTTATGTTTTAATCTTTTCATTTTAGGAATGCACTTGACTTAGTAAGTGATGGGTGGAGCCTGCTATAAATCCTTGATGCATCGGTAGGTCTCATGAGACAAACTAGTTTCTTGGCATAAGGCCTTGAAAAAATATTATTTTTAGTCTTGGCACGAGGCCTTGACTATGTGGTTATGATGTCTGGTATTATGCATTCCATCATTATAAAATTAGCTATTGATATTACATGTGATTATTCTACTATTAGAATATCCATGTGAATAAGTAAATGGCATTATTTGATGTATATCTTCCATATTATGTTTAAGTTTAAGTTTAAAATGATTTTTTTTTAGTTTTATACATTTCCTTAAATGTTTATGATTATTTATGAAGTTTCCGCTATATTGTTATCCTTACTAAACATCTGAGCTCACCCCTTTCTATGTTTTATTTTTCCCAGGATATGAAGAAGTATTTTATGGTTGACCTATAGGGATAGGCTAAGGGATATAATTGTGTTCAAAGGGGATAAAATGTTGTTGTTGTTTTTATCTTATGATGTAATTTAAAACTTATGTATGTATCTAGTACTTCCAAGGCTAATAAACTAATCGGTCTTTCAGGACATTATTCCTTGTATCATACCAATGTTATGTAATAATGCACCGACTATGGGTAACTGGGGTTGGGGAATTACTCCTACAGTTAGACTTATCTTATAGAATAATCCCTATGGATTTCACTAATGTTCTATTATAATAGTAAATATAATATTCAATATTACATCAAATAGCCTAAAGGGTTATCTATAACATTGAAATTATGATCAACATTAACTAATCAACCCTTAAATTACATTTAACTAACATCCAAACCTTTAATGTTTTCTAAACCATGATCGAATACTAACATTAACACCCCACAAACATGAACGTCTCAATTACATGAAATGAAATAAATATTTCATTACATATATTCCCAGGACCTTTTAGATTTAGAGTTTAAGACAGTTATGAAAAATCATAATCCTATAAAACATGTGTATTTTTTAACCAATGTAATTTTTTCACTATATAACGAACTCCTTAATCTATAACAATTATTCAACATTTCCCAGTAATTCTACACATAATAAACTTTTCTAGACATTTCATACTCCTATTATCATAAAAACATGGGGACTTAAAATCATAAGAAAATGGTGAGGTCAAACACTCAATAAGGGTAAATATATACGATAAAAATCAAAGATCATAAGTGAACATAATATGATAATATGGGAATAATAATGATTCATAATAAAGTTAGTCAATAAAATATCATAAATCATGATTTATAAGGCATGTATCAAATTTTAGTATAGGTAACATTACTCTTAGGAGCCATAAGATCAACTACCAAGTGTATGAGAACCTCAAATTTTACTCACAAATACATATCTTAAGAGATATAAAACTATAACCAATGCATTGGAGGATGATATAGGACCCCAACTATCATTATCTATATATGTGTGTTTCATATAAAATAGATTTTCATTATATAATAAAAAAACATGGAAAGAAAATGAGTTTCATATCCTTTTTTAATGGAATAACATAAGGAAAACATTCATAAATCAATTAATAATCATAACATGATATATACATGGAAAATAAATAGTTACCCAAAGATATTATGCAACTTTATAGGTAATCACCCTTAAATCAAGATAATATAGAATGTGGTATTTTCACTATATGAATAAAAGTTATTCAGTTAATTCAATAATATCCTCAATAAATAGATGTATAGAATTTAGGTGAACATGCTCCAATTAATGAAATGGAATATAGGGTATTCAAAAAGGAAAGTAATTGGAAGAGTAGTTATTCATATTCATAGTGGAATTTTAGAAAATATAAAGGTAATGATGGATCACTCCATTGATGGAAAATAACATTAAAGAATCCATCCATATAAGGAATATGGATGATATTATTTCCCCAATATAGATTTAATATTTTTTATTTGTTAAAGCATATTTAAAGTACTAATGGGTAGAAAAATAATACTTTTATAAGAATAGAATAATTTTAATTTGTAAATAATGGTAGAAATGACCCTTTTCCATGAAAACCTTTTTAAATAAAACTCATACAATAATGGAGAAAAATAATATTTTTTTTAAAACCAATAAATAGGGAAAATTTTTTAAAAATGATGGGAAGTCCATTCTTGTGAAATTATTTTAAAATGATTTTTCTTTTATTATTTTTATAAAGAAATAATTAGTGAAAAAGTCACCAGTTTCTTTTAAAAAGAAATTTTTAAAAAGGATGGAAAGAAAAATTCCAAGATATATCAAAATATTATTATTAAATAAATCTAAAAAAAATCGATCCATGAAAAAAAAACATAAATTATTTATATATAAATCATAGAGTGGAATATATGAAATATATCTTTGATTCATAAATCCATTTATTATTTTAAAATACCTTTATTAAAAATGAACATCGTAAAAAGAGAAATTAAATTTACATTTGAAAGGTGGTGATTATAAGTAATAGGGTCACATTAATTAATCCATGTTATAGTTCTTAAGAATATATGAAATCATTGGTAAGAAGGTAAATATAGACAAGTAGGAGAAAGATATATTGGAATGAATGTGAGTGAATATTACCAATACAAAATTTTATTTAAGAAGGTATTTTATCAAAGAATATGATACTGATGAAACAATGTACTTCACTTAAGTAAAAATAAATTACCATTGAAAAAAAATAAATGAAAATATAAAATGGGTATAGAATATCATAACCAAGTGGACAATTTATGACTCATGTAGAAATAATTTCATTCATGAAATCTGTTATGTCTCTAGTAATATTTAAATCAAAACCCCTTGAATGAGAAAGAGCATGAAAGTGAAATTAAAATAACATGAATAAAATTTTATTAATGATATAACATAACATATAGGTATTATATACACAATAATAAAGAAAATTGGTGAATAAAAAGAAATATCTATCAAGAAATACAAATTAAGACCAAGAAACCCCTTCATGTTAACACAATATTTGTGGTAAGAAACATTTTATAATGAGTTTATAATAAATAATTATATAAACCTATAAAATATGGAAGAAATGAAATATAATGTTTACATTAGGTATAATAAATCATACTTGGAACAATCATGTTTATTAATAATGTTTATAACTCAATGGAATAAAATTGAGTTTGCATAAACCCTTATAGATTTTGTAAATTTTGATTCAAAACCATTTGAGATAAATTAGTTGGAAAAGAAAATAAAATATTATGAAATATAATTTAATAATGATACAAATTATTAAAGGGGAATAGCTACACCATTTCAATAAATACATGGTGTATAATAAGAAATATTTCTCAAGGGGTGAAAATTGAGAAAAGAAACCCTTACCTTATTCCTGATTCACTCTATACATAAACCTAATTTTATAAATAATAAAATTAAGTTTATTATATACCTTTAAAATAACCTTATTAATTTATATTTCATTTAATAAATACTATTTATTATAATACTCTATTTATTTATTATATTCTTTTCTTATGTTGGTTATTTGTGGTGATTCGATCAATTTCAACGTAACACATTTGGTATGTTGAAAATGGTTGAAGGTTTTATATAATAACTTCATAATATCCATAATTTTATGGTTTTATTTGATTTAAAATTATATTAACATAAAATATAAATAGTTATATAGGTTTTTTTAAGAGAACTCGGATTATGAAAGCAACTCTAATATGACCATTTTAGGTGGCTAAGCATACTATGACCATATATTATTAATATCACTTATATAATGTCCAAAATTATGTTTTGATAAAATTAATAGTATCATAAATATTATTTTTTAACCTAAAATACCTTTTTATGTCATCCATGTTAAGTGGTGATGGAAAACTAAGCACACCGCTTCATAGAGGTGGTAGTCCTCACAAACTCATGATTTCTTTTATTTTTTAAGTTAATGGGAAGTAATAAATATGGATTTTTACAATAATTTAATAAAAATTTAGTATAAAAATGAGACTAAGTTCATTATATTTCTTTGTTTATGGTAGTTTGGGTAGATAAATATTATGAATTAAAAGATAAGGATTATGTATTACTAAGTTCGATACCTTGAACAATCTATTGAAAGTATCCTAGGAAATTAAGGTCATATGATAACTTATGGTGACTTGGGGATTTACTTTATGCAAGGGAAATATAGGATATAATTTTTTTCAAGTTTTAAATTAAATTTTTAATGGTACGTGTAAATTTTAGATATTTTAAGTGATCCACTTTTATAAGTGAAGAAAACTGTCACTTTTGTGAACTCCCATTTTTTTAAATAATGGAATGAAACTATTCAAGAGTAAATGGTTTCAAAAGTGATAAATTATTGATTTTTGGTTGATATAAAGTATATAAATCATCCAAAACACATTTTAAAACAAATTTTATACATTTTTCAATGCTTGTATCACTTTATTTTTTTATATTTTACTATTTTAGTTTTTACCTTGGAAGCTAGATTTTACCCTAGTCGATTGTTCTTTATTAAAAAAATAATATAACCCTTATAAAAAAATTAATGTTATAAACATAAATTTTGGATTGAGATAGTCAAATTAAATTTATAAATATTAGAAAATTAACTTTTAAATTAAAACAATATAAATACATAAAAAGTATTTTGTAGATAGAAGTTGTTTCACTAGTAAGGGTTCTTGATCTTCTATAACAGTAGTTACCAATTAAATGAGTGATAATATATTTTTATACATGTGTAAAAATAATATCAGATAAATTATATAAAATTAATCATTTTAATTTATTATATCAAAATTATATAACCCTAATAAAATAATTCTCTTAAAATAACCCTTTCACCATTATCATGGTCATTTACTTTAATCTTAGAAATCATAATTTTATAACCAAAATGAAATTGAAATAGCTGAATAAAATGAAAATATTGATCTAAAATATAAAATCTATTTTTTTAGATTTAGTTTCAATAAAATTTGAAAGATAATTTTTAATAAAAGTGAATAAAAACATATTTTAGAGTATAATATTAATAAAGATTCCTAAAACATAAACATGGGTTTGAAAAATTCAATATAGTGTTTTAAAATTTTTTATTTTAACTTATAAATACATATTTTTATAATAAAGGCTATAATGAAATAAAATTTATTCATGTACTGTGATAATGTTATAAAACTAACGGTATTAGCAAATTTTTTATTTTTTTACTATTCACTTTAAAATCAATTATTTTAGAAAAAATATAAAAAAATCATCCAAAGATAATATTGAAATGTTTAATCCAAAACTGAAGTAATTTTTTAAAACTCAAATTATAAAATTTATAAATATATATTTTAAATGAAAATTTAATATATATAAAGAAAAACTGCAAAAAAATGTCATTTTTAAAAAAGAAGTGTCTTTAATCTTATTTCATATAACTTTCTATGTAATTGAATGTCGAAATATTTCTTTATAAATAAAAATATTATCTCTTATAATAAACTTTTTAACTGTGATAAATTTATTTTATTAAGGTAAAATACAATAACCCTTTTTAAAAAAAATCATCAAAAGGCCCCTTTTATAAAAAAAATATTGATCAAAGAAAAATAATAACATGTAAATATTTAAATTTATTATCATGTATTTATTTACTAATTATTATATTCTTATTGTAAATTTAATATGTCACAGTTCGTTTTAGTTGGGTGTTTCATTATATCAGTGTTGTGTGTAACATAACTTATTCAAGACAATATTAATTTAATTGGTCTAATATATTGGGTCATTACACTTATCCATGTGTACTGGAGATCCACCTTGAGTTTATTTTTTAAATTTTACCTGGTATGTGTATTATCGTTGGGTGACATAAATTTATTCTATATATTATTTGTTTCCTTTATTTTTAGATAGATACTTTAGTGGGTAAATTATTACCCAAAAATGTATTGAGACCCATGAAACTAGTCGCCAAACCTTGGGGACCAAGAAGCACTTTTGGGTTCATGTGGTATCCCAATTCAGGTTCTATTAATGTGATTTATGTCTTTATTCATGTGATTTATGTCACGAAACCCTCCCTCTAAAGATACCCCTCCCTGGCTAGAAATGAAGAAAGGAAGATAATGACCCCCTGAGTCCCACCTCCAGTAGGCCCTAAGTTGGGGATTAGCACCAAGGGTGTACTGATCTCATAGTATAGGAGGCATTACTATTTATAAGAAACAATATTGGGAGATAGAATGAACCGTCTACAACAACTCCAGGTAATAATATAAAATTGAAATCCAAAAACCATCCCACATGCATGAAAAAAAGTATAACTGATACAAAAATAGTAATGTCTCCAAGGTAAATACCCAAAATTCAGGCTAAAGTAGTGACATAAAAAATGTCCCAAAGCCTAAGCTAGTAATTCCCAGCACGGTCCACCTAATCCTCCTGGAAACCTGAAAATAGTTTTACATACATAGGGTGAGCATACAAGTATACTCAATAGGAAAGACAAAGTCTCTCATGCACATGTGAAAGAAGCGTACTAATTCCCCTATGAGAAAATAGTAGAACCAAATAGTACCTAAATAGGTATACTAACCAAACCCAACCTTAGTAAGGCATGCTCTCTAAGTAATTCATGTCAAGTAATATAATATGTTATAAAGCACATCAATGAAAAGGTAACCCGCACCACTTTCCCACTAGTATGCCACTCTCACCCAACATCATATGTCCTGGTGCTCTCATCCCTTATATATACCACATCACATCCCACCCGCACACACCTAGTCCTCACAACACTTCTCGAACGCACACACATGGGCCTCACAACACATCCTGCCCACCCACACCTGGGACTCACAACACATCCTTCCCACACACACCTAGGCCTCACAACACATCTCGCCTGCACACACTTGGGCCTCACAACACAAAACAACACAAAACATCACATCTCTTCACATATTATCCAGAAGAAACCTAGGAAAGCACAACCAAACTCTCCCAAATACACTTGTTAAAGGAAAAACCACCTCTCCCGCAAACACCTAGGCTATAACGTCTTTCCCAAAAACACCTAGGAAATAAAAACCACCATATAAATCACTAACAGACCTCAAGACATCATATCCTATTCCATAACTATTTCACATGTAACAGAGAATAGAAAATAGTGGTTACCTATCCATCTGTACTCCTCACCGGATGTTGGGAAAAACACCCCCCATGTGACTATGTGGGTGTTCGAAAAATAGTTCTCAACATGGGTGGGGTGCATATAGAAATCACAAGAATATAAAAATATATGTATAATACCAAACAATCCAGCCCAACTAATGGGTTTATGAACACCAAACCATCTCACAACCCCATCACTTATACTACAACCTATAAATACATTTATTAGTATCTGCAAAAGTCATTTCAGAAAGTGAATATCCCTGATAAATTAAAGAGTCTTCACATTCCCTATACGTCCAACACCCATTCATTTCATTATTTAACATTAGAAACATTTAATCACACAACCATCATTTAATATTTCATTTACCACTTTCATTTCATTAACCAAACCAACCCAAGTCACTCCAAACTTTATTAAACAATTATTCATTTATTCCATCATTACTCAGGAAACTATCAAACACAACACATATCAAGCAACACATTAATAGGCATTCACAATCATCCAAGGGATGAAGAGCCTTGGTAAATTAATGTAATTCACATTAAAGACACATCATACCATGACCCCTAGATATAGGGTGAAGCTTTCTTCATGTTTTCAATGGAGAAGACTACTGAAATTACCCACAAAAACACTACAATCCTTCTTTAAAATCATCTTCACGGTTCATCATATTTACCAAACCAACCCCAACTCACAACCACATCCAGCAATACATTATAGCACAGCCAAAATTTCACAGCCCTACTGCATAATCACACCACACCCATCACAGCCCCATTATACAACCACATGTCATCCACTTCCCCCTCACACACAAAGCACATCAACCCCACACATCACATCACCTCACATACCAAGACAAAACACATTTTCATATTTAATAGGGAATCCCTTATCTAATTCCACTTGTTAATTTAGGGGTTGTCACAGAAACTATATGATCCTAGGGAATCCATTTATTAGCTGAATATACATAGTTAACCAACTGTTTTATATAATTATTCAACAGATATCCAAATAACATGCATTCCTTGAACCATCCAGTGTGAAAATAAGGACCCCAACAGTCACGATTTTCAGTGGGTTATTATCCCATACAAATAAAAAAATTAACGAAACCAAATATATAGCAAGATCATGCATCACTTTTCCCCAGCCCTTGTATATTGATTCTTAAACCAACTTGATTATCCTTATTAATCTGGAATAAACTATCATCACAAAGGAAAATATCTATACACCCATATTGCATGATGCATAATTTTTAAAGATGAAGGAAATCCTACTTGGAAAAAGAATGATCGATAATTCATGGTTGCGCCAAAAATAGGTGTGCACGTACAGCAGGTAGCTCTAGGGAATCACAAACCAAACTTAGAAAAACTCTCTATAAAAGAAGGATTTGGGGAAGTACGGTCTTAATATAAAAGATAAGGTATGGATGAAGGTAAGGGTATATTGACTTCAGGAAGATCATATTCGATTCAATGGGAATTAGATATAGTTTTATATTACCACTAAAGGTGGATCTGGTCAATACGATGTTGTTTGACCATTTCAAAGCCCCCAGATCCTTTGGGAAATAATGATAAAATTAAAAAAAAAATTAAACAACTCTAAAATACATCAATTTAGTCATTAAGACCAATTCCTATCATAAAATTCATAAAAATAGTAAAACACGACACTGGTAGAAGAAATGGAAAATTCTTGGAAAAGAGGCACCATTGGCAGTGAGGTGCTATCAGGATGAACAACCTACCACTATTAGTGAGTCACTTATAGGCAAGAAACTGCCAATTAAGAAACCACCAAATGAGGAACGTTCATATGAGAAACTACCAGGGTGGCCTATTTCCAGGCATGAGGCACTGCTAGACAAGGAAACGTCAGACGAGGCACCACCAGTGAGGTGTCACTAGATGAGGCACCACCAGTGAGATACCACCAGACGATGTACCACCCGAAGAGAAACTGCCAACAAGCCACCACCAGCAATCCACCACCATGTTGAGACACCGCCAGTGAACCACCACCAGGGTGAGACACCACTAGCAAGCCATTGCCAAAGTGAGATACCCTCATAGAGCCACCGCCAGTGTGAGACACCGTATGGATGATGCACTGTTGGAAAACTTGGAAAACTGGGAATTTTGAAAAATGTAAAAATAAGTCACCTTGACTTCCCAATATACCTCAATGAAAATAATTCTCACAAATTAATGGACTATAAAGTTCTGGTCCATTACATCATATACCTCTCAAATTATTCTTGTCCTTGAGAATTCAAAACCAACCCAAAGGGAAAGAGAGGAAGGGTCTAAACAACCATACCTAGAGACACCTCTCAAGGATATCATCGCACTTTAAAAACTTATATCAACTAAACATGTGAAATTTCAATGATAAACCACCTTTTGTTATTCGAAAGCTGGAGTGGAAACCTCTACACCCAAGAACGCCCCCTCTGATGTCTACTAACCATGCCTTATCATCATTATTGTTGACACATTAACCCAAATGACCACAAAACACATTTTCAAAACCATAATAAACTACACCATATGAACACACAAATCAGGGAATTCTATCCTCCATGTCAAGATAATATCTTCTCTGGGTAGAACTGACTCACCCGCATGGGTTTAATTGCATCACAGTTAATGTATCTTGATTTGGAATCAAGTCCTCCCCTTTTCATATATCAGGACATTATCACAGAACACAAACCAAGGGACAAAAACTCATATCATAATCAAAAAGGTTCAAACCTCACATCACAAAGAAAAATAGAACTTGGAAAAACTCAAAAAAACTCCGAGTACTGGGCACGCATTTGTATCTCTTTCTCCTAGGTACTCTACTCCTGGACACCATGCCTCCACAACACATGAACCAATGGAATGTTCCATCCACATGGAACCTTCTCTCAGTTATCCTAGATCTCTACTAACCACTCCACAAACATCGCATCATCCTTGATATCTAACTCTCCCCAGTCAATGACATGGGAGTTTTCATGAAGATAATGATGAAGCTGATATATGTGGAAGAACATGTGGCCCCCAACCTCTAACTCTAAGGGTCTACTTCTATGTTTAGAATATGATTTCTTCTGATCCTATGATACTTTCATCATATCACAAATAAGATGAACCTTTTATGTCATGCTCTTCACCACATCAGGACCAAGAATGGATATCTCCCCAACCTCCATCCATCACAATAGAGAACGACATGATCTACCATACAAGGCCTAAAACACAGCCATGACAATGGAACAATGATAGATATTATTATAAACAAGCTCCACCAAGTCCAGGTGTCATGATCAAGGTCCACCAAAGTCTAAGATGCACACTCACAGCATATCCTCTAATATCTGGATAGTTTGTTCCATCTGTCCATCTATCTGAGGGTGGAAAGTAGTGATGCGGTGTATCTAAGTTCCAAAAGCATGATGCAATCCCCTCCAGGCTCGTGAGAGAAACTTTGTGTCCCAATCTGAGAAAATTCACCTCAGAACACCATGATACTATACTACTTCATCCATGTACTTATTAGCTAACACATCCATTATGCCCAACTCCTTGATCTTTAATAAGGCAGCTGATTTCCTCAACCAATCCATAATAACCCAGATAGCATCACAACCTCCCTGAGATCTGGGTAACCCTATGATGAAATCCATTGATATTTCATCCCAAATCCACTCCAGAACATCCAAAGTCTATAATAAACTAACTATAACTTGATGCTTGGCCTTTACTTGCTGGAAAACCAAACATTTTTTCATAAACTTCGCCACTGCCTGTTTCATCCAGGGCCACAAAAACAGTATCCTCAAGCCATAGTACATCTTTGAAACTCCTAGGTGTACTTCCAAAGGTGAGAAATGAAACTCAATAATAACTCCATCACACATCACCACCAAAACAAACAACTTTCCCTGAAAGAACATCTGGTTCCAACCATCCACCAACCATCCCTTTGGAGCATCATCATGGCCAACATGATCTCACATCACCTCTACCTATGAGTCTCCACACTAAGAATACTCCACCTTTTGCATTATATAAGACTACACTTTCATCTGAAACAAATATCCATTACCACCGTCCATTATTGAATCTAAGTGAAAGGCTCCAAAATCCTCCATAGCTCTCTAAGAATCCACAGATTCTTGAACAACCTCCTCCTATGGCTTTCATCTTAAATTATCATCCAATAAATTTCCTTTTTCCTAAGGTATAGGAGATCTAAAAATCATTATCCTAAAGAAACTCTATCCAACTCCATTGACATAGTTCATGTTGGGAAAATATATACCTAAAACTTTTTTGATCTCTGAAGACCGCACAATGCTCCCCAATGAGGTAATGCTTCCAAAAATTCAATGAAAACACAACTACTTCTAGATCTATGTCAGAGGTGTTGTATTTATTCTCATGGGGAAATAACTTCCTAGACCCATAAGAGATCACAACTCACTGCTACATCAGCACACATCCCTAACCCATATAGGAAGCATCACAAAACACCTCAAAATTACCCCTTCCTCAAGAAACCAGAGCACTGGGGCACTAAACAAATTCCCCTTTAGGTAACCTAATGCTACCTAGAATTGATCAATCCATGAAAAATATTGGTCCTTCATTTTCAAAGCTATCAATGGTACTGAAAATTTAGATAAATCAGGAACAAAAATCTGATAATAGCCTACGAGACCAGGAAACTATGAACCTATTCCACATTCTTGGGTTATTCCCAAGAAAAAACACTTCAACCTTCGACGAGTCTATTTACACACCTTGATGAGACACAACATTCCTAATGAAATGTACTTATAGTGTCCAGAACTTACACTTGGATAGCTTTACATAGAGCTGGTGGTGTTAAAGAACATGAAAGATAGTTCTCAGATGCTCGACATGCTCCACCTCCAATTTTGAGTAGATTAATATATCATCAATGATTATGATGAATAACTGATCCAAGATCTTGTCGATCATGGAGTTCATAATCCCCAAAAACATGGCTAGTGCATTTGTACCATGAAATGGTGTTACTATGAACTCAAATTTCCCATACCTCCATCTAAAGAAGTCTTTGGGATATCTTCCTCCTTCACCCTCAGCTGGTGATATCCAGACCACAAGTCGGTCATAGAAAAACAACTCACACCTATTTTCTAGACAAAAAGATCATCTATCCTTGGAAAAGGGTAACGGTTTTTTACCGTCAACAAATTTGAAATTCGGTATTCTATACAGATCCTCAGGCCACCGTCCGCCTTCTTTGTGAACAACATTGGAGTACCCCACAACGACACACTTGGAAAGATAAAACCCTTCTACATCAAATCATTTATCTGAATCCTCAACTCCCACAACTCAGAAGGTGTCATCTGATAAGGAACCATCAACATTAGAAAATCATCAGGCTACAAGTTTATCCCTAAATCAACATCATGTCAATGGGGTAGCATTATGACCACCTTTAGAAAAACATACAGGAACTCCCCAATGGCCCTGGGAACCTCTACTATCTCAGCATCCACTGATTCCACTAATATCTTAGACAATAATGAATTAAGGGTCTCTATATACTGACTGCCCACCTGGAAACTCTGATCACCGATGAAAACCACACACTAACTATCCTCATCTGAAAACACAATTATCCTTCAAAAGTAGTCGATAACAGTATGTATAGAATAAAAAATGTCAATGATAAGGATGACATCATATGGATGCATCTATAAAAAGAAAATATCCCCATGGGACTAATGTTGTCCCATCATCAGTCTACATACCTGGAAAAAATCAAATCAAACAAGATGGTATGGCCTCCAACTAGCATACTAAAAACCAGGTCCACAATAAGCCTCTCTATGTCGAGTCCCAGAGCATGGGGTAGAGTAGGTGTAATAAAAGAGTGTGAAGCTCCTGAACCAAAAAAGGAACAAACAAGGGTACTAAAAAAACTAGTCATACCTCTGATGATTTTTGGCCCCTCTGGAACTGATGCCTCCACTACATGAAACTAACCATGCCCAAATCCTCTGCCTCTCTGATGACAACCACCTCTATATCTACACTTTAGCTATAGACTCTAAGCACAATGAACATAATGAGGTCATACTTTACCCACTCCATCTCCCCTCAGCAGAGAAAAAGCCTTCTTCTCCTAATTTTGAAATGATCTCACTATAAACTGTTGATGAGGATGGCACTGAACCTATCCACCTCCACCAAACTGATCTTAGTGAACTACTAAGCACTGACTATAATGATGACCATAAACTCCATAACCAAAAAAAATAGTGTAAATATCATAGGAATAGCATGGAAACCACTGGAACTAAAAGTCTAAAAAGGATGATGTTGAGGTCAACTCCCAGTCGGTCAAAACCTAAAAGGTCTAGAATCCTTAGATATGCCAATGAAAACTTTTCCTCTCAAAGAACTCTACTAGCTCCCCTCTCATGGTAGACCTCCTCATGAGTGCATCCTCTTGATCACCTATACCTTCTTCTAAACCTCCAAATATGTTGTCAACATAAAAGGAGTAAAAACATACATGATAGAAGGACAAAGTGTCTCCTCAAGACATCTCACATGAGAATCCTCATCTAGAAAAAGGTATAGGGAAAAACAAAAAAAGTCCATGAACTTGATTCCAAGCTCCCACACTGAAATACTCCTCTTCTGAAGGGAGAGTATCTCCTTCCTATTCTCAACCTTCATGGTTGATGAAAGGAACTCTGCCTAGAACTCCTTCTAGAATTTATCCCAAAAAATGTATGCCTCATTCCACTCTCCTAGATACAGTGTACACCACTAACACGCAACACCCTGTATCCGACTAACTACCAAAGGGACCCAGTACTCTATCGATTATGGATCAAACTGAAAGAAATATCAAGCTCCTCCAGCCAGTTCTTTGTCTTCACATCTGAAACACTTCCCTTTTATTTCCCTAAATCCTGCTACTGGAAAGTGCACAATTTCTTTTTCCACTGATCATCCTCCTCAATAGGATCAACCTTACGATGATCAACCAGATCAGCATGCTAAACCTCAACTGCCTGAGCCAAAAGAGGACAATGACCGAGATCCATAGCTATAAGGAAAACAAGTATTTCCTATGCCTCAGTAGTATAAAATTTTTATTAAGATTTATTTTAATTCATTTTAACCTTACCAAAACAACCCAATTAAAATAAGAAAACAAGTCATTATGATGCATGTACCTCTCTTAGGTCTCTACCCTGCAAGTAGGTCCATCTAACTTGGTCGTTCAATAAGCTCATAGTCTGTGCATTGGATCAAGGGGGCCTAAAATACAGTGTCCTAGCCGGTCTCCCTGGCCTATGTCATTCACCATGGTCAAATGTAACTATTTCCATACCACCCCATTAAATATTCACTATTCCTAACTCCAAAATCCATCATATCTCTCAACCATCACCTCTAATACCACTCTTTCATGACCCCCACCCTCTAAAGATACCCATCCTGGGATGGAAATGAAGAAATGGAGATAATGACCCCTGAGTCTCACCTCCAGTGGGCTCTGGGTTGGCGACTAGCACTAAGGGTGTACTGATCTCACAGTATGGGATGCATTACCCTTTATAAGAAACAAGATCAGAAGATAGAATGAATCATCCACAACAACTCCAAGGCATAATATAAAAGAGAAAGATAAAAACTATCCCACATGAATTCAAAAAGAATAAATGATACAAAAATAGTAAAGTCTCCAAAGTAAATACCCAAAATTAAGGATAAAGCAGTGACATAAAAATTGTCCCAAGGCCCGATCTAGTAATACCCAACAGGGTCTACGTAATCCTCCAGGAAGCCTGAAAACATTTTTATATACATAGGGTGATCATACAAGTATACTCAGTAGGAAATCCAAATTATCTCATGTACATGCGAATGAAGAATACTAGTGCCCCTATGAGAAAATAGCATAACCAAACAACACATAAACAAGTATATTAACCAAACCCAACCTCACCAATGCACAATCACCAATTAAATTGCATCAATTAATATAATATGTTATAAATAACATTGATGGTAGGGTACCCCACACCACTTCCTCACTGGTGTGCCACTCTCACCCAACATCATACGTTGTGGCACTCATATCTCTTCCATATACCACATCACATACCACCCGCACACACTTGGTCCTCACAAAACATCCCACTCGCACACACCTGGGCCTCACAACACATCCCACCCGCACACACCTACACAAAACATCTCTCCTGCACACTCATGGTCCTCACAACACAACACATCATATCATATATCATCTCGAAGACACCTGGGAAAGCATATCATAACTCATCCCAAATACACTTGGGAAAGCACAAACCACCTCGATCGCAAACACAGGGGATATCATTTCTCAATTGAAAACACGTGTCCCATAACAACAAGCATCTAAAGCACTAACAGACCTCTGGTTATCACATAATGTTCCATACCTACCTCACTTAGAATAGAGGGTACCCAGTCATCCATACTCCTCACCAGATGTTAGGAAAAACACCCCCTATGTGATTATGCAGGTGTTTGACACATAGTGATCAATATGGGTGGGGTGCATATAAAAATTAGAAGAATATACAAATGTATGAATAGTATCAAACACTCCATCCCAACCTATGGGTTCTATCACTTTTTCTCCAACCTATAAATTCATTTATTAGTATCTACAACTGTCAATTCAGAAGGTGAATAGCCCTGATAAATTAAATCATCTTTAGATTCCATCTACATTCAACACCCATTAATTTCATTATTTATCATCAACCATATTTAATCACACAACCATCATTTAATATTTTAGTAACCACTTTTATCTCATTAACCAAACTAACCCAAGTCACTCCAAACTTTATTAAACAATTATTCATTTATTCCATCACTACCTGGGAAACTATCAGGCATGACACATATCAAGAAATATAGTAATATTCATTCAGAATCATCCAAGGGATAAAGAACCTTGGTAAATTAACACAATTCTCATTAAAGACACATCATACCATGACCCCAAGATATAGGGAGAATATTTCTACATGTTATCAGTGGAAAGACTCCAGAAATTTCCCACACAAACACTACTATCCTTATTCAAACTCATCTGACTGTTCACCATATTAACTGAACCAACACCCAAATCACAACCACATCTAGAAACACATTGCAACACAACCAAAATTTTGCAGTTTTGCTGCATAGTAACACCACACCCATAACATCCCCACTGTACAACCACGTGTCATCCACTTCCCCCACACACACAAACCACATGAACCCCACACATCACATCACCTCATAGACCAAGGAAAAAATATTTTCCAATTTAATAAGGAATCCCTTATTTAATTCCACTTTTTAATTTAGGGGTTTTCATATAAACTATATGATCCTAGGGAATCTATTTATTAGCTTAATATATGTGGTTAACTAAATTTTATATATAAGAATTCAACAAAGATCTAAACAACATGCATTACATAAACCATCTAGTGTAAAAACAAGGAACCCCTAATGACCATGATTTTATATGGGTAGTTAGCCCATACAAATCATAAGAATTAACAAAATAAAACATACAGAAAGATCATCTGTCACTTTTCCCCATCCCCTAAATATTTCATTCTTAAACCAATTTGATTATATATATTAATCTAGAATCAACTATATTCCTAAGGGAAAACATCTATATACCCACCCCTCATGATTTACTATTTAGAAAGATATAGTAAATTGTACCTGGATGAAGAAAGATCAACAATTCCTATTTGTACCAAAAACAAGGGTGCGTGTACAGCAGGTGACTCTATAAGGAATCGTGAACCAAACTCAAGAAAACTCTCTAAGGAAGAAGGATTTAGTGACATCTAGTCAAAAGAAAAAGGATAAGGTATAGAATAAGGGAATGGTATCTTAAATTTAGTAAGATCATATCATATTCAAAAGCAATTAGATATAGTTTAATATTTCCATTAAAGGAAGATATAACCAAGACCATGCGATTTGACCATTTTAAAGCCTCCATGCCCTTAGGGAAATAAACATATAATTAAAAAAAATTGAAATGACTATAAAATCATTCAATTTAGTCATTAATACCAATTCAAATCATAAAAGAGATAAAACTAGTAAAACTCAACACTGGTAGTAGAAATGGAAAACTATTTTAAAAGATGCATCATTGGTAATAAGGAAATGTCAGGATGAACAGCCTACCACTATCAGTGAGTCACCTCTAGGTGATACACCACTATGTGAGATACCATTGGACAAGACACCGCTAGAGAGACATACCTCTAGGCACAAGGCATTGCTGGATGAGGCACTTCCAATAAGGAACTGCTAAATGAGGCAATGCCAGTGAGACACCACCACACGAGGCACCGTCGGACGAGTGACTGCCAGCGAGCCACCACCAACAAGCAACTTCCAGGGTGAGACACCACTAGTGAGCCACTACCAGGGTGATACACCACCAGTGATCCACCACCAGGGTTACATACCATTAGGGAGGCACCGCCATCATGAAACACTGTTGGGATGAGACACTGTTGGAATGAGGCACCATTGGAAAAGTTGGAAAACTGTGAATTTTTCAAAGTGTTGAAAATAGTCACCTTGACTTACCAAGACTCCACGAACACCATATTTCCCATAAATTAATGGACTTGAAAGTCCTTGGCCATTACAATTTGGTTCATGTTAAATACAATCCCATGTTTTCTTATATTTAATTAATTCTTAAAGAAATAAAGCTACAAAATTATTAAAGAGAAACATAACTGTAAAGATATTTTTTTTAATTTAAAATTTTTCAATATATTCTTGGTGAGATTGATGAAAAGATGATAATATGAATCTATAAAAATTTGGATCAAATTATTCACATGTTTAGTATTCCCTATTTTGTATCCCAACATTTTGTAATAGACAAATAGGGTGTTAAAGGTGTTTCTTTACCCTATCAATGATGAATAGTCTACTATTTGAAGAGTGTATAATATTATGTTTGAGAAAATATTGTTTTTTAGTTACTTGGCCATATATAGATTTATTGTGGTATCCCATTTATTATTATTATTACAATTCTTGATAATATAGTATAATACAAAGTTAAATGAATTACAGAAACAATATTTCCAACCATTTTATTTCATTTCTTATCCTTCATGCCTACTATTTTTTTTTCTCAAATTTATTGTAGACAATTATCCACCAATAAAACCTCTTACAAATTCATTTCCCATAGTTGAAAATTATTTCAATTGAATTTTTTGATTTCATATTTTATCACCATCAACCTAAAATCCTATCTCTTATACCACTTTTTAGGATCAAAATAAAGAAACCAGAGAGATAAATAATAATTATGGAAGAATTTAATATGTAACCCCCCCCCCAAATGGGGTAAAAACCAAAGCCAAATTAGAAGTATTTGACTATAAAATTTTGTGAGTATATGTATTATCTCAATTTTATAAGGTTCATGACTAAAAAATTCACTTATAATAAAATGATATATACCATAAAACCTTGGAGGAGGAGGTATTAGGATCAAATATTTAAGATAATTTCCATGTCTATAGCAATGAGATTTATTGGATGAATAATAATTCCAAATTGGATAATAATTCTCCATAATGAATAATAATTCTCCCATTCATTCATAATTTATTCATATTTAACATGCTAACAAATAATATCTTAATTAAATAATTAATTCTTATACTTATCATAACTCCTCATAAATTTACCAGCTAACATATAATGACGTGTGTGTGTGGAGGTATACATTTTTGTCAATATATATTAACATATATTTATGTAAAAAATATTGGTCATATAATTTTATTAAAATAATATATATATATATATATATATTCAAATATATATTTTATAAATGATTATATTTTAATATATTTATAAATAATTATATTACAGGTGTATATATTTTATAATATATATATAGTAACATAATTATATATATATAATTGTAAATATATTTGTTTATATATAATTAAACATATATATATATAATATTATTAGCATGTAAATTATATTTTGGAATAAATATATATATATATATATATATTATATTAAAATAAATATTAAGTTTTTCATTTAACATAGCTAAAAAAGAACTGATAAAATCTATGCTTTACTAATGCTAAAAGAGAGAATTGTTAATAAGTATTTTTAATCTAAGCTAAGAAAATGATGATAAAGGGTGGTTCTTTTTTCATTATTATATAGTAGTGTTGGATTTGAAGAGGATGAAGTACATTTTTATTTGATATAAAAATAATCACCTTCACTTAAATAGACATAAACATTAACCACTCAAGAGAAAAACCAAAACAAGTCATGTTCAAGAGAGAAGAACCTAACACAATCCAAACATATCCCTTAGATAAATTAAATAGTTATAAATGACTTAGAACACACCCAAATTCCAAATAAGGATAAGAACCTTTCAATGTGATAAAATACTTCACCACATATCTATTAATAATCCAAATGATCACTTTCTTATTAAAAAAAATATTCATATTCAATATGTGAGTATTCATCAAAAAAAGACGATGTTCATCCTTAAAAACTATTAAAATTCCATGGTAGCATCATCAACCCACTAAAGTGGAAAAACTATATTCTCACCAAAATAACTAAATAAAAACCTCAAACCAATTTAACTCTAATGTTCTAGATGTGAACAGAATATAAACCCCCAATGAAGCTATAATACCCTCTAAAACTACCATTGAAATTCCCAATATAACTATAACCACGTGAATAAATATGTTACAAAAAATACCATGGGAATGATTTTTAGGATTTTTTTTAACAGGAAATTGGAATAAATATTTAATATAACATATTTTAGTGTTAGAAGTTTATATATTGAATTATGGAATATATTTGAATGTGTTTTGGGTGATTTATAGAAAATATATTTCAAGAAGAAGTTCAAATATAGAAAAGTCTTATTCTTCATATGATTCATTTATTGGATAACCATATGAGTCATTTTACTCTATAGATGAGACATTTTGAATCTCTATATGACTCATTGAAATGTTCTTATGAGTCATTTAAGGAAATTGACTAAGTATCGATTTCATATGACTCATGGATTTATCTATATTTGTACAAGTGGTATATATCTATGTCTATGTCATCATCATCTTCATATGAGTCATAATACTTTTAGATGAGTCATCTATATCTCCATATGAGTGGATCAACATATGAGTGATTTAGGATTTAATACAAATAATTGGGTGGACTACATATGAGTCATTTGTGTTTATGTATAAGTTATCTGGTATACCTCATAGGAACCATTCCTTTGCATATTTTTTGATGGACAACCAATAATAGGTTCAATGGTATTTTATTAATCATAAAATATAATTTATAAATCATCCCACCAAGCATATAGAGAATCAATCAATGATGTTTAAATATTTAAAATAAGTATGAGGGTCGATTTTGTGGCACTATATTTAACCATGCATACCACATCATAGAAAAAAATTATAGTTACATAGAGGGTTCAACAATAACTAGATATGTTTATTTTTACATACATAATTTGGTAGAAGTTTATGAATCCTAATTTAGATAGTGTTCCATATTGTAAAAATATTATTTTTCCTAATTTTGAAATAAGTTATTTCTAGCATGGAAAATAAATATTTTGAGTTATCCAAATTTAAATTAGTTTTCTTTAAAAAACGATGAGAGATTATTTCAAAGAAAAATAAGGATATAAATAATCTAAAAAAAGTAGAAGATCTTTTTGAAGAGAAGGGTAGAGATTATATCAAAAAAATAAAAGATAGAATAATGAATGTAAAGGTATAAATGAGAAGTGGTGAAAAAAATATCATTGTGAGAATTAATATTCCATTTTTCATACTAGAAAGTGGGATAAGAAGAGGAAGGTGTTTTGAGTGACTTATCAGTGGGATTTTTTTGTGAAGTTCATAAAAATAAGGGAACTGGATCATGTAGACACCCCACTATTAGTGTAGTGTAATTTTCAGTTCATGGAGGAGAAGATGGATAAAAGGAAGTATTGTGTTCAATTCTAAAAGGAGAGTAGTGATCTTTCCGTTTTTTTATGGTTGTGATATAATAGTTTTAATTTGATCGCTTTAAACCTTGTAATAAAAAGTAGTGATTTTTAATGTTTCAAGTGAATAAAGGAATTTTCATGCAAGCTTTATAGATTGACCCATTTGAGTGAATGTGGTAAAATTATCCTATATTTCTATTTAATACTTTGTTTCTTCATTTACCATGAGGAAGAGAGCGGTGTTCCCAATAAATATGGAACAAGATCTTTTAAAAAGGAAAAAATAAATTTTACATACCTTGGTTCACCCCCTCAAGGTATAAGCCTTGTGTTGGAAAAAAAGTGATACATAGATGAAAATTAGTGGTGTATTTATCTATCTCGAAAAATATTTTAGTAACTGTAAACCATAAAATATCACTATTTTTAATGATAGTAACTTCTAGTTATAGAAAAAACAAATGGAAAATTATTTTTGATCATTGGGGATGGATGTACATATTGTGGATATTCATGGAATCATGACCAACATGGAGAGTATTGCTCTGTCAGGTAGAGATCATAAGTATTTAGATGTTTATTTAGAGTCGATAAATGTGTTAGGGGAGTTTTGGATAACCCTATAAATAGAATGGTGATTCATGGAAAATCCCCTCATGTTATGTGGTAGTAGTTTATCAATACTTTTGAAACTGATGAAAAATATTATGAAGAAAAGAAATAGGTTTTATGGAATAAGTATAAAGATTTGAGAATGATACCAAATAATATAGTGGATGTGTTCTTTGATAAGGAAAAAATTCATGTGGAATATATTCATAGACATAGGGAGTCCTCAAAGATATCAAATTTGTTAAAAGAATCTTGAAAAGATTACCTCTATGTTACAATAAGAACATATTGGTTCTTGTAGAAAAGGATACAAAGAAAGTGAAATGGAAAGGATACATAACACTCTTGTTGAATAATAAATTATGAATAATGAAAATGAGTCTTTGTTTAAAGAAAACTATCAGAATATAGAATTCAAGGATATGAAAACACTCATTGAGAAATGATCCTCAGGATAAAGAAGTTGATGAAGTGATGTCGTTTCTTCACTCTAATATAAAAATAGAAACATGGGAATTCAAATTTAGGCTTCCCCTTTATTTTTATGTGAATAAGTTGGGAATATATCCACTGGAGTCCCAAATAAATTCCAAGATGAATATGAAGAGTAAGAGCCCATGGAGAAACCTTTTTTGGGTTACACGGGTAAGAGAGAACTGAAAAATAAATTCATCAAAAAGTATAAATATTATCTAAACAATATGGGGACCAAGAGGAAACATAAGTTGAGGTGATCGGGTATAATAGAGAAAATTTTGGAAAAGTCTTTTTGGTTTCTATATACAATCTACAAGTGGTGGAAAATGATAGAGATAATATTAGAATTGAGGGAAGAGCAGACCTTGAAGCTAAACATGAGGGTCCTCTTAAAAAAATTGAAATCCAGTGAGATAAAGAGAATTATAATGGTTTTTTACATGACTCAAAACTCTATATCAAATAATATTATGTGTAGAATACATAATTAAAATTAGATATGGAAAATCAAAAATCAATAAATTTTGGAAACCCAGAGAAGGTAGTTGATATTTTGCCTCAAAATTGAAGAACATGCCTGGATTATTGATGAGTTGAAAACTCAAAGAAATATCGAGTCATAATAATAGATTAACTTGGGGGTGAAGTCATTAAGTTATTATATAATAATTGTGATAAAGAAAAACTTCTCACTCCTAACATGACATTGGGGAGTTTGAGAGCACCTGCCACTAAGGAAGTTCGAGGGGTGTCTACTAAAGTGGTTATTATTAGTCCACAAGTGAAATAATTTAAAGAAAATGTAAAATATATTTTTTGAATTTAATATAATAATAAATATTTGATTTTTTAATAAAAAACCTCTAGAATACACACCCCAAAGTAAAATCATGATTCATAATCCTCAAAAGACTAAACTTCTACTTCTTTTGGTGGAGAAAAGAAACAAAAAAATACACCCCATGTTCAATGTTATTATTGTGGAAATATGCGAACGCACAATATATTTGTTCCATAGTGAAAATGAATTTTAAATCTTAGAATAAGCAAAAAAATATTATTATAATTCCATATACTCAATTTATTTTTAATAATCATTGATTTTTTTATTCTAGTTTTGAATATAAATTAATGAGTTTTTCATAAAAAATACAAAGAAGTGTGTGAAAGGATATCTAAATAAGGATTAAATAGTAGTAAGAAACATAATTAGGTAGGATTATAATATATAAAAAATACAAAACACTATAAGAAGAGAAAGAATCTATCAAGCCCTTGGTGTGAAAATCTGATTTACCACCAAATGAAGAAAATTAATGAGTAAGAATCATAAAAGGGAAAATATTTTAAGGATTATATTGCTAAAATTTATTTGATAGTAATGGATAGATATAGAATGTGGATTATATACCATAGATGGAAAACCCATACGATCGGAAATAAATACCATTCCACGTGAATTAAATATTACAAGGATGGAGTAGTGAAATTTGGAAATGATGAGGGTCTGGAGATCATTGACTACAGGATGACCAAGATAGGTGGAGATGACTTGAGGAATAGAAATGAATTTTTAGGTCTAGGTCTTAGTCACAATATAATTAGTGTAAGTAAATTATGTGACTTGACACATGAAGTGAAGTTCAACAAAAATCATACATTATATAGGAAAATATTATACTACAGTTTTGTAGGGAAGTCACACTAAAGGAAACCTCTATCTCATCAATGGTAATGAGTATAAATTCCTATTATTCAAGGAGGAATCAAAAAAAATTATGACATAAATGAATTATCCATTATATCCAAATATCGTTTAAGTAATTGGTTAAAAATGAAGGAGATGAAGACCTATGTACAAATTCATGATATTTTACTCATGTTTTTTATACTTGTCCAAAAGGGAAGATTGTTCAGAAAACTTACATTCCAAAAGAGAATAAGTCAAAAAAAAATCAAAATACTACTTGTGTATGTATATAGGAAAATGAAACCAAAATACATGGATATAAGAAGGTATTGTCTATTATTCATAGATGAAAATAGTATGATGTCAGGGATGATACTCATCGTCCAAAAATCTGATGTGTTCTTATAGATCACAAATTAGTGGAGACTGGTGGAGAAAATTATTGGGATGAAAATACAAAAGTTCCATAACAACAATGATAATTATTTTAATAATAACTAATAATAAGAGTACCTATAAAATAATAGATCACAACATCAAGTGTCAATGGTAAGGAATTCTTAACAAAACAATGTTGTTGAGAGGAGGAAAAAAATATTAATAATATGGATCTGAAAATGATAATTGAAAACAATCTACAATATATATTTTTTAAGGAGGATTTGATTACATAATTTTACCTCTCAAATAGATATTTATTATGTATGAATTAAGAGAATAACCCCTATGATATTTGGTTTGAGAAAAAACAACACTAGAGTATTTTCTAGTTTTTAGAGGTAAATAAATTATTCTTATAAAAGAAAATAATAATAAGTTCAATGAACATGGGGATGAAGGTATTTCCCATGGAGGTTTATCCAAAATTTAGTTTTATAAATTTTATAAAAAAAATCACTACGGTAAAATAGGCCTTTAACAACTCTATCCTTTATCAGCACTAGAAAAAATTGGTTATAAAGGTTCCCTTTATCGGTGTTAAAAAAAGTGTTAATAAAGGCTGAGTTTTATCAACTCTTTTATCTAACACTGATAAAAGGCACCTTTTATCAGTACATTTTTTTAGCAGTGGTAAAGGGTTCCCTTTATCAGTGCTTTATTTTTAGCATCCATAAAGGAATTATTTATCAATGATTTTTTAGCATTGATAGAAGTTTGAATAAAATGAAATAATTAAATAAATAAAAAATAAAAAAGATTTTATTAAAAAACATTAAAATTTAATTAATTAATTAATTATTTAAAAATTGAATAATTTGATTTTATAGTATATAAATTATAAATACTAATAAATAGTATATATTAAATATATAGATACAAAAAATGAAAATTAAAACAATAAAAATTAAAAATAAGTATATTGAGAAAAATATTAAATATATTATTAATTAAATAATTATTGATAATATTAATAAATAGTATATATTACATATATAGATATATATGAATGTATATAAATTTTATTTATATAATACAAAATATAACGCCCCGACCCCAGTTACCCAGAGTCGGTGCATTATTTTAATACATTGGCATGATTACAAGGAATGAAGTCCCGAAAGACCGATTAGTTTAGCAGTCTTGGAAAATAGATTACATACATGAATGTTACATTGCATTTTAAGACATACAAAACAACATAAATAATCTTTATGAACACCATTATTCCATTGGCTTAACCCTGTATATCAATCAAAATACACTTCTTGGAATCGTGAGAAAAATAAAACATAGAAAGGGGTGATCTCAAATGCTCATTAAGGGTAAGTAATACTGCGGAAATATTCATAAATAAGAATAAACATTTAAGGCAATGTATAACTAAAACAAAAGCATTTTAAACTTGAACTTCAACATAATATGGAAAAGATAAAATGAAATAATTCCATTTACTTATTCACATGGATATTCTACTAGTCGAATAATCACATGCAATATCAATAACCACTTTCATAATGATGGAATGCATAATACCAGACTATCATAACCACATAGCCAAGGCCTCGTTCCAAGACTACAAATAAGATTTTGTCAAGGCCTTGTTCCAAGACACTAGTTTGTCTCATGAGACGTACCGATGCATCGAGGAGCTATAGTGGGCTCCACCCGTCACTTACTAAGTCCAATGCATTCCTCATATGAAAAGGTCTAAACATAACATAAACATTCGTATTAAAACTAGCATACGAAATGTCAATAATTTACCCATAAACCATGAATGGTATAAAAATAACACATCCACATTCAAACATATCACAAAACCTTCAACACACTATGGAAGATTTGTATCATGATAAATCAATTTCAAAACAAGTTTAAAATCCCTTAAAGGATGTTGACGTTGATGAAAATGATTTGTAAAACCCTTTGAGAGAAATACCCCTTTTTCATGAAAGCATTTAAAAGTCACAAAATTTGGAAAAGAATTCATTTAAATACATTTTTGAATCAAAGTTTCCCATACTACTTTGTAACTTTTGAAAGGAATTAACGTTTTAAAAACATTCATGTCCATATAAATAAATCCTTAAAACCCATTTTGAAGACATGGACATAAATGAGAAAGATTTAGAAGAATAAATATTAAAAACATTTGAAATGATGTTTTAGTAAAAAGTCCCTTAAAATAATCCATTTGAAAACTCTTTCATAAAACATGTACATGGATAATAAATATGTCCCAATAGATACTTATGTAAAAACAACCTCAGATAATAAAGAGATTGTGAAATTAACCCTTACCAATTTGGTAACTTACGAAACATACACCTCATGAAAGAGGTATCATACAATGAATATGTAAATACACATAAATTAAAGTGTATTACACAAAGAATACAATTATGGGCAGTACATACACCACACAAAAGGTAATAGTGGTAATATGACATGAATCTCACAGGAATAAGGAGTGAGATGAAAACCCCTTACCTTGCACTTTCCTTTATTCAATGGTATGTTTAACCTCCTGTACGAAGATCATAGTATGTTATTAAATTATAACAGAACCATATTAATATTTATGATATCATACATGATTCATTTATGACTTTATACTACCCATTTAATAATAATTTCCATGTTAAATTAATATTTCGGGTAATAATCGCTTTCTTTATCGTACGTGTTTTAACATGTTACTCTTGATTGTATCACATAGATTATGATTTAAATACTTCCAGAATATAAAACATGATAAATATATCATATATATTTAGAATATAATATGTATAATAGACATATATATGAAATGGAAAGCACCGTTTATGGAGACGGTAGTCCGTACGTATGCATAAACGTTGTTTCTGTTTTCATATAGTATTAAACGGAAGTACGTGAATAAGATATATTTAAGTAAATAAATACTTATATATATAAATATATATATCTACAGTGTCATTATTATGTCGTATATTAGATACTTATTAGTAATATATATTTTTATAATCATCGATGAATGGTGAACTTGGAAATGAATCTCATCGCGTCGTGGAGACGGTAATCTGTACGTACGCACGAGCGAAAATATCATTATTTTGATATTAAAATAATACATAATTGGATGGTATATCATATATAAAGAATCATTATTATGTTATATTTATTATTTACATTAATTATACATCATTATTATAACCATCTAAATAATAATATATTGAATAACAATTACACCACAACGTGGAGACGGTAGGTCGTACGTACGTACGTATGGTGACATGTCATTCAAAGGATGGATAAAATAGTGAATTTGTTTGTTCCATAATTATAATAAAATCACAGTATATATAATATACTATATTTATTTTTTTAGAATGGAAATAACAAGGAAAGAAGAAGTTGAAGAAGAAAGGAACTTTAAAGAGGGTGGTGAAGACGTTACCTCTTCTACGGGTTCTTCCTTTTGATTTGATCAAAATGGACCCCTTAGGTTGGATTTCTGATCAAACTAAGGCATCTAGGATGAAGTTAGGGAATTTGAGAGAGTATTTGGTCAGGTAATGGCCGAACCTAAAGGCTTTGAAGGTGTGAATAATTGGTTAGAAGTTGGGTCCTTTTATAAGGGGGGGAGGGGCTCTTTAGGAAAAACTAAAAGTATTAATTTATAATAAATTTATATTCGGTTTATAATGGCTCAAAAGTGTATTATTTAAATTTTAAGATGGGTATGGGTTTCAAACCACTCAACCAATAGTTTTTATATAGGTTTGGGTCACTATATTAACCTTATCTTTTAGTTTTAACTCTTAGTTAATTAGTTTAACAATTACCATGTCACTTTGTATTTTTATATTATATAGTTAATAAACTTACTATATACATTCAAGTGACCCCCAAGTGGTCCATTAATGATAAAAATATCAGGATATTAGTCTCTTGGCCTAACATTAGATTTTTCGAAATTTAATATCAATTGATAATATAATATTTTTTTAAAAACTATTTTATGTCAATTTTGACACTATTGAATAATTGATTTTTGTAAAACTCATAACAGAATGATTACTTTGAAAAAAGTTAATTAAATAAATAATAAAATTCCATATTAACCTAGAAAATTATTGGTATTTATAAAAATTTTCAAATTAAATTTATTTGGGTATTTATAATATCAATTATTCTAAGTTTTCACTATTATGGTAATTAATGCATCACCATTGTGTCATAAATAAATTAAATTATTTAATGTCTAAAAATTATAAATAAAATACCATTATGTAGGAAATTTGTTTATATTTATAATAAATATTTATAGTCGAAAATCCAACATATATAACCCTATGTAAAAATTGTTTCTCTAAAAGCTATATGCTTGTGTCATTTTTGTATTCATTTTAACTTAATTAAAATAAAGTGTCCCTATCACTTACAAGTGGCTCCATGGGGTCCCAAAATCGACCCAAAGATTCCCATGGCCAGAAATGTATCAACCAATATGGTTAGGACACGTTTTAGGGTAATTTTATATTATTATAATATTATTTTTTAACCCTTGTTTATTGGATTTACTGTTTAACCATAGTAAATAAAATATTTACCGAAATAATTATTCAAAATGTCTAAAAATAAAAGTTACCTATTTACAAAATTTGAACATCCTGATTCAAAATATGGAATCCATTTTTCCAAATTCAAAACACAGAAGTGGTAGAAATTAATTTAAAATTAATTCTCGTTGTTAAAACAAAAAGCGTGTTTTTAAGAGATAATAACTATCAAAAGATTGACACTTGTTTATGTACGGTTTAATTGTGAAATTTAATCCAATGACCAACATTGTATTAAATGGTAAAAATATATTCTAAATATACTTTAAAACCACTAAAATTCATAATTTATCACTACCAATTATTTTGATTAAAAAATTTGTTTTTAATTAAAATTTAGTAATTTTCACTATTCATCAAAATATAAAAGTTATCCGAAAAGTACCAAAATTTCACCCTAGGCTAAATTCTATATTACAAATCCAAAAATGAAGTCCATTTTGAGAGATAAAATTTATAAAATTTTAAAAAGTAGGTATTACTATTTATTACGGCTAGTTTGATTGGTTGTAGTGTGTGTTAGAACTCGAAGTTGTGTACAACACACGCTACTGTATTATTCAAAGAGAAGCGTACCATGGAAGCTTGGGGTGTTACATTGTAAATTTTTTTTATATCCCCATAAATTTATTTAGTCAAATTGAATATATAAAAGTTTAAAATATTGTATTTAAAAAGGGATCACTATTAAAGTTGGTAAAAGTTCATTTTTGAAAAATACTTCTTTTATCTGAAAAAAAGGAATTTGTTCTTACATTATGTCTAAGAAACTCATAATATGGATTCCAAAATTATAAGGATTATATAAGGTTCAAAATTTAGTTAATACTATTCATAACCTCTTTTGAACGACTTTTTTGGTAAGTCATGGTGCGCTTGAACTCGGTGTTACGTGTAGTGCAAGTTATTGAATTGTTTTGAAGAAGTACATACTGTGAAATCTTGGGGTGTTACACAAAATATTTATGCTTTTATGTATTTAGTGAATAATGGATTATAATTAAAAATTAATATGACTTAAAAATACTGACTAATTACATCAAGTAATAGAAATAATTGAATGTAGTTTTATTTTTCAATTTAACATAGATCAAACATATTATATTAATTTCACATATACGTAATTAGTGCATTCTAATATACAGCTCACACACACAAATATTTTTTTTGAGAATTCAACCAATTTCTATTATTTATTTTATATATATTTATTTACTATGTTTTAATATTTTCAATATATATTGATATTTATTTCAATATATATCCATTTTTTAAGAATTTATATTTAATTAATCAAACTTATCCATTTTTTTAATATTGGAAAAGTGTACATGTTTTTAATTATTCAATTTTACTCATTTTTAATATGCATGCAATTATGATTAAATATTCGTTAATATTATTAAAAAAATTAAAAAAAAATTATAAATATATATTTACTATTTTATACATATATATATATATAAATAATATTTTTTAAAAGTATTTATATAATTATAAATAAATAATTATAATAAATTTATTTAAATAATTAATATATTTACTATATTTATATTTATATATATTTTTATTATATATATAATTATATAATAATATATAATAATATACGTATTATTTTTTAAAAATTATTTATATAATTATAAGTAAATAATTATATATTCAAATAATTATAAAATTGTTATTTTATGAAAAAAGTGTTATTATAAGTACGGTAATTATATATAATAATTATACTTTTTTTTAAAGTATTATTTTTTTTAAAGTATTATATGTATTTACCAGTGCTTTTTTAAGCACTGATAAAGATTTTTTTTATCAGCTCTTACTAACTTACCGGTGATAAAAGGTATCTTCATTAGTGTTTTTTTTGAAGTGTAGATAAAAGTGTGTTGATCTATTTTAAGAACCCTAAGCATCTTGAAAAAGTTTGTGATATCTGGAGATCTCTATGGAATCCACCTGCTACCAACTCTCCTCATTGTCAAATCCAATCTTGAATCTAGGCTAAAATTAAGACTCCAACAATTCCAAGGCTCCAATCCAAGGCTCGATTGATTCAAGGGTCAAATGAAATGAAGGCTCGAATGAAATCCATGTTTTTTGATATCTCCAATTTCCCTTAGTTATCCACAAAATATTCTCAACCCACATCTATGTATCCCAAGAACTCCAGTTGCACTATCCTATAATAAATCAACCCAAAATTCATTATTTTTAGATATATTGAAGTATTGTCTTTCCTGATAGCATGTGGATCTCCATGGTACTGTGAGACTTGAAATATATCAAACACAATGTTGGGCCATGCTATTGTGAGGTATAATTGGCTCCCAATACCTATATTCTAAGACATATACCTCTTTGGAATCATTAATTTTTGAAAAAATCATCCATATAGTAATAAGTGTTGTCATTGGTTTGGAATATTCTATTTCAAATCACATGGTAACAACTTTTTCATATTTTGATTATGAAATTAATGTTCTATTATTTCCTTGATTCACCTATAAACCAAGAAAAGTGTTTCACTAATCATAGACATCTCGATATCATACCTCATATGATCCAAAAAAATGTAATTATTCTTTTTCCAATACACAAATATTATATATTCTGAATATATTAGTACCAATGTCCTTTGATCATTCTCCTTATTGATGTAAAGACTATGATCAACTCTACCTTGCTAAAACCCAAGAATTATTAGGTATTGATCCTACCTTAAATACTATATCCTTAGTGATTTATTTATCTTATATAATGAATTCCTTAACTACTACACATTTATCTCATTTTCATCTATAATAAACCCATATGGTTTCTTAATGTATACTCCCCCATTAATAACTTCATTGAGGTGCATAGATTTTACATCCATTTGGAATACTACATTTTCACTTAAATATCCAAAAAAAATCAAATAGTTTCTAACTGGGATATGGGAGTAAATTTATAATAAATATAAATTCCTTTGATCTAAGAGTTCCCCTTATACACTATCCATTATTTATTTTGAGCCACTTTTCCATAGTCAATGTGTTTATTACTGAACACTCACTTGGTTCTGATAACATTTCTATATTCCAGCCTTAGAACAATTTCCCATGTCACTTTTTTCTTATTCAAATAAAGCTCCTCATTCATATATTGGATCCAATAATCATCCTTGTCGGCCTCTTCAAATGATTTAGGCTCTACTTGAGAAAAATGAGGTTTTTTGTAGTCTCTTACTCCTTCAAGTTTTCACCAAAACTATCCAATCACAAATGAAATTTTATTCATTGATTTCATCCTTGCTTGTATTTATTACAGTTGATAATCCATCTTCATTTTACTCACAATCAAAGTATTATTTGTATTGTACCTTAGCCTCATGTTCTCCCCCCTATGCTACTCAATTCAACATTAATTTCCTCAGGTGTTTCATCATTATTTTAATTATTAATGATCTCCCCATTATAATTAGTAAAAAATATCTATAAATTCTATCTTATCGTCATAAAAACATATAAACCCACCCTTTTTAAGTCGGTATTTAATTATATCATTATATAATATGATAAATTTTTCACGACCACAAATCAATTTCCTATTTCAAAGATAATTACCATAAATTTTTACCAACCCCAAATCAAAAAATTGTTCAGCTAGTTTTCTATACCTTTGTAAAAATATATTTATCTTTGAAATGATAACCCACTCATTAATACTTATTAAAAATGACTTCATTTCATTCATCACGCATCTAATAAACACTATATATGTTTTAATTTAATCCATATAAAAATATATCATTCTTTAAAATTTTCTTTTGGTTCACCCCTTAGGAATCTCTGATTACCATCCATGTAATTCTCATAAATGGGAGACACTACCTCGTTTAGAGAACACAATCAAGTACAACTATCATCCTAATCAGTTTCATCTCCCAAACATTTATTATTCCAATTTTTTCTTGGGACTCATCCTCCATCTCTTTTATGTTTCTTTTACTAATATGAGCAGTATTAATCATATGGATAACTACTTCTTTAAGTATTTCAAGAAACATAGGTGTATGTCCACAATATATAGAGGATGAGTTCCAAATAACAAAATGAAATGATAAATATTCAAAATATGAGCATATGAGGATGATAATTGTTTATAAAATTCACCTATAGATGAATTCAGAGGATAACACATACCATAGTGGAGTAATTCTTTTCTTAAATTTAATTACCAATTTTCTTCAAATCATACTGAAATTCTTTTAAACAATCAAATTTTGATTTTACCTTATTAGAATTATCTATGACTTTCATCTTTGATAATGAATGTATTATGTTTATTTATTTATTTATTTTATAAAATGGACTTTTTATGAACCCAATATGATATCTCTACTTTCTCTCAGATGATTCAAAGCTTCAATTCATGTTATCTTATTTCCTCCTCATCCACCTCACTCGTTGATTGATTGTTTGGTGAGATCTATTTTCATTTTTTATCATCATGCTTGATTTACCATCATCGTATCCCTATAGTAAATAATGTTTTCATATTAAAATCATTACCCATAGAATTAATGTAATGTTTCATATTTATGTTTAATATATTTCTTTTTATATTACTCATATATTAATTTTTTTCTTGTATATATGGATTCCTTTATTCGATTTGGGGTGTTTTGTTCGAAACTACTCATGCTCATGAGGGATTAAAATTCAAGCCTGTAACTGATATAATGACAAGAAGTGAATGAATCAAGAATTCATACAACTATGAGGAAAATTTGAATTCCTACTACTTATTTAATTAATTTTTTCAACATTTTATATATTATTTGTAAGTTAATTTTCTTATCACTTTTTCTAATACTTAATTAGTTTTCTTTACAAATCTTTTAGGAAGTCATATTTTTCTTTCAACCATCTACAACAATCCACAAAAGAGATAAAAATTTTATTTCTCCCAATCTTATCATGTTTTCCATTTTCATTTCCTTTTCATGCCGAAATTCCAACACAACATTTTGGGTCCATGTTGTTAGTTGAAAAGCCTTTTTATTTTTGAATAGAATATTAGTATAGGATGATCATGTGCCCATTTTGGTGACTTCTCATTATACATTGGAATCATGAGCTTCCTCTTCTCTTCTGGATTTGAACAATGAGAAGGTTTTTTCAGCTAAGAACATCATGTCAACATATATGAAATGTTGTATGTTTCACATAGAAATACAATTCAAACATGGTAACATTGATAATTATTAGTTTTTTGAGTCTTTGGGAAGTATAGGAATCATCCACACCTCAATCTGACACACGGTGTGACCGATATGACTCGAGGTACTTCATTTTATTTAAAATTGACATTAATTTTAGTAAAAAGTCAACTGACATACTCAAAAAAACATATTCTTATTTATTTAAAAGTTTAGTTAAATGATCCATAAGTCATTTGGGACATGTAGGAATCAGTCACACCTCAATTCGATGCAGAGTGTGACTGTTGTGACTCAATGTGTCCATTATCATTTTAAAATCGACAGTTTTGTTCAAAAAATGTCCCTCAATGAAAATAGATCAAATGTGATTGGATTTTCATGATAATTTATGAAATTAATTAATAAGTCATTTATGACAAGTAGGAATCAGTCTAGCCTCAAACTGATACACAATGTGATTGGTATGAGTCAAAGTGTGTGTCTTCAGTTTAAAATGATATTTTAGTCAAAAAAATGAGTAATGTACTCAAAAACGAGGAAACACATTTGTATTTTTTTGATACTTGAGGAAAATTATCCATAATTCATTTTGAGATGTGTAGGAATCAGTTTCACCTCAATCGGATGCATGGTGTGACATGTATGGCTCTAATTACATCTTTTTATTTAAAATTGACATCAATTTTAATAAAAAAGACAACTGACCTACTCAAAATAGAGAAAATTAATTCTTAATGTCTTAATCATTTTTTAAAAATATCTATAAGTCATTTTTTATGTGTAGGAATCATCCTCACCTCAATTTGATACATGATTTTTCAAGTATGACTCAATGTGTCTGTTATGAGTTTAAAATCGACAATTTAGTTCAAAAAATTATATTCATTGAAAGCTAATAAAACTTTATCATATTTTATTTATAATTTATTACATTTATTATTAAGTCATTTTTTATATTTATTAATTTGTCTCATGTAAAACTGATACATGATGTGATTGGTATGAGTCAAAGTGTTTGTTTCCAATTTAAAATGACATTTTAGTAAAAAAGACAAGTGACATACTTAAAACCAAGAAAACATGATAATATTGTTTTTATAATTTATGAAAATGATCATAAAACATTTTTAACATTTATGGATTATCCTCACCTCAATTTGATACATTATGTGACCATTATGACTCCAAGTAAATCTTTTTATTTAAAATTGACATCAATTTTAGTAAAAAGGACAACTGACTTACTCAAAACCAAGAAAACATATTCATCTTGTTTCTATACTTTATGAAATTATTAATAAGTCATTTTTGATTTTTAGAAATCATATAAACCTTAATTTGATGCATGGTGTGATCGGTATGACTCGTAGCATGTATTTTTATTTAAAATTGACATCAATTTTATTAAAAAGGAAGACCAAGCCACTCAAAACTAGGAAAACGCATTTGGATTGTTTTGATACTTTAGGATAATGATAAATAAGTCATTTTTGATGTGTAGGAATTATCTATACCTAAATAAGATACATTATTTTTCTGATATGACTCAATGTGTCCATTATCAGTTTAAAATCGACATTGTAGTTCAAAAAGTGTTACTCACTAAAAATTGAGAAAACATGCTCATATTATCTTTATAATTCAGGAAAACAATTCATAAGTAATTTGTGATGTGTAGGAATTGGTATCACATCAATATAACATGTGATGTGACCAGTGTGAGTTAAAGTGTGTGTTTCAAGTTTAAAATATTATTTTGGTAAAAAAGACAAGTGATGTACTCAAAAACAAGGAAGCATATTCAGGTTGTTTTGATACTTTAGGAAAATGATCCATAAGTCATTTGAGACATATAGGAATCATATGCACTTAAATATGATGCATGGTGTGACTACTATGAATCTAAGTCTATCTTTTCAATATATAAGTTCCATTTTAGTTTAAAATGTGCATCACATCTCCAAAACTGATCAAAAAAGCCTAGATTGTTTTCTCATCCTTATATCTACTATTAATTATTAATTTCCTTATCATTTTTATCTTATAATTATTTAGTTAGTTTTTAAATAGATAATTCTTAAATACGATCAATAAATGGTGCAATATGAAAGAATAAACCACAAATCAATCTGATACATAGTGTTCCTGGTATGACTCAAAGTTTAGTTTAAAGTTAATACTTTCTATTAATTTATTTATTTATATTGTTATTTAAATAAGAATTTTTTTCTTATAAAGGTTAATTTTTTTCTCAAGAAGGGGTTAGGATCAAAATATAAAGGAAAACTGTGTTTTTTAATGTATGTAATAATTTTTACTAATATAATTGTATAAACTGATGTTTTAAATGTCTATAATATAGTGTTGTTTCTTATATTTGTGTTGTAAATTTTATTTTATTTAAGTTATGTACTTGTACTTTATTTTTATGATTTTATAGTGTTTTTTGTGATATGGTGTGATCTTATAGTACACTGCACTAGTGTTGTAGTGTGTTGTTATAGCATACTACATTATGCCCCTATATCAGTTCTTTTACAAGCATTGATAAAGGATTCCTTTATCAGTACTAAAAAGTGTTGTGAAAATACTAGGGATTTAAATCTCTCTCTAAGAGTCAGTGCTTCTCTATCACTGATAAATGACATTTTTATCACTGTTAAAGTCTTATTTTTTCATAGTGATTCTTGGAAAAATTATGGATATCCATGATGTGATATTTTTTTCAAAATGACAATAATTTTTAAATTTATGAGAATTTTTTGTAGAAAATTGGTGAATAAACTAGGGAATAAAGTGATGTTGGGGTGAGTGTCTCCTGGAGAGATCATGGGGATGTATACACATCAAACGAATTCACCGATCATGAGAAAAATATTTCATGTTCATAAACTATAAATAGAATGAAAATAAGGTCCAAAATTTGTGATGAAAATAATTTTAGTGCCCGAATAGCTTTGGTTTATCCAAGAATGATAAGGGTTAAGTAGAAAACCTCACTTATATATCAAGTGGAGCATATATTCTTTGAAGAGGATACTATGGATGGGAACTGTTTTGAGGTTATTATATAAGAAATTGACCAAATAAAGAAGAAATAAACATGGTATGTTGTTATAAGGAATAAATACAAGAGTTTCATTGAAACCAAGTGGGTGTTCAAGAATAAACTAAATGAATATGGAAATGAAACATAGAAAAGTATCTTAGTTGGTGTGAAAATGGAATTCCCAAAATCAAATGCATAGGCATAGATGAGACTTTTTCAATCTTGGTCTGTTTTGAAACTATACATTTATTTTTGACATGGAATTACAAAGTAGCTTCAAAGTTTGTCAAATAGTTTTCAAATTCACATTTTTGAAATATGTTATTCAAAATTATTTTTATATTGAGAAAACATATGGGTTTTGTATTTATGATGAGGGAAAAAAATATATTTTTTTGAACAAGGAATTATATGACATTAAGTAATCATGAAGGGCATAGTATTCTTAGCTAGATCAATACTTAAAGATGCTCATATTCAAAATATGTAGAGTGGATCACAACTTATACATCAAAATTGAAAAGGGTAAAGGACAATGGATATTATTTATGTAGTTGACATATTTTTTAGAGTATAGGGTGATACATAATGTAAGTATTTTTCAGAATATATGAGATGTGAGTTTAATATTTCCATGATTGGTGTGCTTATAATTTTTCTTGGCTTCTAGGTAGCTCAAGGAATGGATGGAACATTCATTTATTAAAAAAATATTCCAAAGGAGTTCTCAAAAAGTTTGATATGTCATATTTTAAGGAAATGTCAACTCTAACAGGTACTTAATGAAATTTTCAAAAGATAAATATGGAATGAATAAAATATAACTGAATATAGGAAAATAATTAGTAGTTTACTATATTTTACTACAACTATATTTTATAATGTTTTCCACATACCACGCTGCAAGTTACCAAATTTTTACTAATTAAATCTATCTACTAGTAGTGAAGAGTATACTTCAATTCATTAATAATATAGCGGATTTCAAACTGATTTATAACATAATATCACATTAAGAGTTATTTTTCATCACATATAAAAATTATGAAGGTTCAAATTATTACAAGAAGTTAACATTAGGTGGTGTTATTTATCATGGATGTTTTTTTATTTATTAGTATAGTAAGAAGAAAGAATTCATTTATTTGTGCTCCATGGATTCTAAATATATAACATATACTCAATCTTGTAGTCAATTTCTTTTTATTATGGAATGGTTTGAAGACATTAGAGTTTATGTGAAATCTCTAATTTTAATCAAGTGTAATATCTTAACTGGTATTAATCTTAGTTAAAATCAAATCCATCATTCAAAAAAAACATACATCGAGATAAAATATCACATTATCATAGAAAAGTTTTAACAAGGGATTGTGATGTTGGGGTAAGTGTCCACTAAAAATCAAGTTATTTATATTATAATAAAATCACTACTCAAATATAATTTTAAAAGTCATTAGTTGGATCTTAGAGTTCAACTAACTCCCTCCAACTAGAATAGTTTGACAAGAGGTCCCTACTAAACTATATAGTTTTCTTACAATATAAGTTTATAAGTTATCTCATAAATTAAATGTTTTGACTTCTAACCTTAATTTTTAAACTTTTAGAGAAGTTATACTTGTATTCAATAACAAAGGGTTGGATATAGTCCTTTAATTACAAAGTGTAAGAAGCTATTTTGACAATAATGAGGCAAGTAATGTTCTTCCTATTTAAAAATAGGTAACAATATTAAGATAGTGTTTTTAATGGAGGGAGAGTATTTCATTGTTATATTAAGGGGTATTTTTGGTGGTGAAACTGTGGAGAGTGAATATAGATCAATGGTGGGTTTTCATGTTGATCTTTACTTTTAACTATGGTTTCTCCAACTGATATTCACTCAACTGATAATAGATTTGAAGATTATTTAATCAATAATAAACTCCTTGAAGGAATGATTATTAGGTTGATTTTTGGATTAGATATAGTTATTTATAATTTTTTCAAGAAAATAAGTGATAAATATATTTCAATGTTGTTAAAAAACCCAAATGGTGATATTATTGGAAATAGGCCCCCCATTATTGGTTTTCAGATTTTTATATTGATAATAAAGTGAAAGGAATCATCATTATGGCCTATTTTAGTCTGAGAAGTTTTTATATTGAAGGATTTAAGAGGTTTTAAATTATTTTGGATGATTTATAGAAAATATGTTTCAAGAAGTAGTTGAAATTTGGCTAAGGCAAATTTGGAAAATGAGTAATTTATTGGAGCATCGTATGAGCTATTTTTTCATACGTACGAGTCATATGCATCTCTATATGAGTCATTCCAAAGTGAATATGAGTAATTTAAGAAAAATTACTAAGTACTAACAGTGTATGATTCATGGATCCATTTATGCATGAATTATCAAATCCTTGTACAAGTGATCAAAATATGTGTGCGATTCATCAAAATTTGTATATGAGTAATCATCTTTGTGTATGATTCATCCTCATATGTGTATGAGTGGATCAATATATGAGTAAATTCTTATTGAAGATGATTAGTTATGTGGACTACACATGAATCACTAGGGGTTGGGTATGAATCATCTAGGATACTTTATAGGATTCATTCCATTATGGATTTATTGAAGGATATTCAATACCAATTTAGAAGGAATATTTTTAATCATAAAATATGATTAATAAATTGGATAACCATTATTGGGTAGAATCAAGCCACAATGTTTCAATATTTTTAAGAAATATTAAGGGTAATTTTGTGGAATTAGATTTTACCACAAACACCAAATCATGTAAAATGAAGTTAGTAACATGGAGGGTACATCAGTGGTGATATGGGTGTATTTTTAATTATATGAATCTTCCAAACTTTTTAAATATTATTTTGGTTGGTGGGTCACATTATGACAGGAGTATTCTTTCTAATTTGTAAGGATGTTTTATCAACCATTGAAAATAAATAGTTTACCTGTCCCATTTAATATGAATTTTCATTAAAAAATATATGATGTTTTAAAAAAAATAGGTGGGAAATATTAAAAAATGTCGAATATATTTTGGAATAAAAAGTTATAAATTACATTGAAAAAGAGAATATATAAGAAGAAATAAAAATTTGGATATTAGAATTGTAGAAAAATAGTGCATCAAAATAAGTATTATCCCAATTTTCATGCTGGTGAGTAGGATAATAAGTGGAAGATGATCCCAAATACTTCTCACTAGAAGTATTATTCGAAGTTATTTGATCATAAGAATAATGGATCACATTGACACAAAATAGTTGGAATGACAATTTTTTTGTTTATGGAGGAAAAGGAAGTTATCAAGGGAGAATTATTTTTCATTCTTTAAGGAGAGAAGTGAACATTTTTTTTATTCATGGGTTTGAACTGGGATTGTTAGTGTGACCACTATAAACCATGTGATCAAAATCCTTTAGTGTTTTAGGTTCATATGAACATTTTCATTCTTGCTACTTGGATTTGAACATTTGGTTGAACCAAATAAAAATATCATATGTTTCACTTTACTACTTAATTGCTATATAGATACTGTGATGAATAAAGAGGTGTTAAAATAACTACAAAAAAATATTTTTCACAAGGGGAAAGTTAAATTTAATATACCCCAATTCAACCTCTCTGGGTAAATGCTTTATTTAGGATAAAAACCCCTTAAATCCCAACAGAATTCCAAAATATAATGGGAACACTTAAACTCTATAAAACCCAAAAATAAATAAAAATGATGCACTAAACACTAATTCCCCTAAACAACACATGAAAAGTGAAGGGAATAAGAAAATAAAATTATAAACCCCTTATAAATAGACCATACACAAAACTCCCAAAAAATATATAATAATAACCAACATGAATAACCTATCATTAAAAACCCAAATCCTATAAAAAACTTATCTACTGTATATTATTTTGTAAATACTAATGAATGAGCTCGACTTCCATTCAAATTGTAACGACCTAAACTTTTCAATTATATTTGTTTCCTAATTTTGTGTTATACTCAACAAAACTATATCCATTAATTAATGAAGTGGGAATAATTAAAATGAGACCGTTGGGTATCGATTGTTATATGACCGTTGGTCAATATGATTGTTGGAAACTATAATCTTAACGTTGGGTTTTTATAAATATGGTTATCTTGGTTAATTAATAGAGAAAAAAGATTGAATGGCCTCATCCAATAGACTCGAGCCATATGAAGCTCATCTGTCAGAGCTTGGGAAGGAGGTAGCATCACTGGGCTTTACTCTAGACCAAGCCCAATCCAAACTTCAACATATGAAGCTTGAACAGAATCATCTAAGGGAGAAGTTCAAGCTGATAGAAATCACCACTCGGGAAATGTTGTCTGAGCCACCCCAAGATTCTATCACCATAGCACACCTTACACTTAGTTCTTATGCTGGTGTTATAAGGGGCTATGTAACGATACCTTAGCTTCTTTGTGTAATCCTTTAATATAAATAAAATTTTTATTTCTTCTTATGTAAAAGTTTGTGAATTTCAAATATCCGGATAAATATAGGATGTGTATTATTGATGATTTTAGGAAAAAAGGGTATTTTAAAATATTTTTTTATTTATTAAATAATTAATAGTGTGAAATTATTTTCAAAAAATGGTCTTCTACACTTATGATCAGTGAAAAATTTAGAGTCTAATAAGATCAACTTGGTTTTTAGTGAATATTAAAGTAGGAATAGTAACATTCCCATATTAATAGTAATGAATAGTAATTTGACCAAAAAATAAAAACTTCATCCATGAATTTATAAATACATTTTAGACATCTTAAAAGTGAAAAAATGATCATAGTTTAAGTTTTGGTATTTTTGTACGCCATAAATATTTTATTTACAATTTTATAATTAATTTAATAATTTAAAATGGAAATTTATTTTCATAAAATTTAATCATAAATTGTTACTTTATTGTCTTATGGGTATACGATATTTTTATGGGAACTTGATTACTTTTTTAAGGTGTTACAAAATGAGTTATAGTTTTAAAGTTGGAATTTGGGAATAAATAATGATTTTATTTAAAAAATAAATTAAAATTATTTAGAAAATTATTTTCATAAAATGGACTTCATTTTTAAATTTAGAGCATAAATATTAGGTTAGGGTTAATTTTTGATATTTTTCTGAAACAGTTGAATTATCGGTGAATAGTAAAAATGCAGTTTTGAGTTTCGGGTGTTTAATGCATCATTAATGATATAATAATGATGTAAGTTTTCTGGTCGACTTATGAATAGTAATATATTCTATGAGGTGTCCCAATTGTCCAATACCATGGGAAAATATCATGGGAAAGCCCATGGTTTTTCAAATACTACCAATGTGGTGTCCCTTGGAAATTAATAATTTATTCACTCACTTTTCCTATAAATACCAAGACATTTCCCTCGTTCATTTCATTCCAAAATCATAATCAATTAATTTCTGGTCTCCTTACCTCCCAAGTAGTCCTCCCAAGGTTCCCTCAAGCCTCCAAAGGTCCCGAACATCAAGATTTCAAAGTTACTCTTCAAGGTAGGGGATCCTTTCACCCTCCTCTTTTAAGTCATGAATTCCTTTATGTTGTGTCTTCTAGTTTCCTTCTCTTTATGTTGATGGTATGTTCTTATATGTTCTAATTACTTTACATTTCATGTATAATTGTTGAGAGACCCTTTACTCTCTCATCAATTTGTTTTCTGAATTTTTAAGTGACGACGTTAGGCTGCCGAATTTCTCATAAAAGAAATCGCATCTTCTCTTTCCTTTCAAGTTTGCTTTTCTTGTGGTATGTCATTAAAATATCCATACCATGTTATTATCCCCAAGTTATTATGTATTTATATTGTAATATGAGTTATTTATGATTGGGTTACCCTTTTACCCTCTCTTTTTATTATTTTCTAAAACCATGTTATATAGCCGTTATGCTGCAGAAATTTCATCTCAAAATTTCTATTTCTTTTTCTTAAGAAATTACATTGTTTATTTATGTGAATACCCAAACCTATTTCGTTTCTATGGGTTTTCATAAATATATAAAAAGGATATATTTTATTCTGGAATTGACATACATATAACCCTCATTCCCTTTCCATGGGTTATAAATGATATAATGATCTTATTTTTAAGAACTTTTAAAAAGTCACAATTTTGAAATGAAACTAATTTCTTTAATTATCTATATATTATTTATGAAATGTTTGATTATGATCTATGTGGATCACATGAAAGTAAATACATATTAAGGGTGCACCCTGATAGTTCTCCAAAGCATTAGGTAACGAATTAATCTCTAGAGATGACAAGTTTCACGATACCTTGGTGAATAACCTTGGTAATTTTTATAACACCTTGGGGATAAACCATGGTGATATGTTCATGAATGTCTAAATGAAATGTTGTATCCAAATATTCAATTTATGATTCATGTTAATTTTATCATTATTCTAGTTCTACGCATTCCTTTATTTCCTCCAAGTTTGTAAAGAATTTAGAATCAACCCCCGACTTTCTAAAAGTAGAGTTATCAGTCAAGACTCCTGGTGGGATTCTCCAAGCATAATTAGTGTTTAGAAACTCTAGTATTTACTTTTGTGAGCACAACCTTATCGCAAATCTTGTATTCATTCCCATGATGGAATTCGACATTATACTAGGGATGGACTGGCTCTCAAAGTATAATGCTAAGATCAAATGCAGAAGTAAGGAAATATCAGTAGACTTGAATGGAAAACCTAAAGTTATCTTACAAGGAGAGATATATCAACCTGATCATTGTCTAGAATAATCTCCTATATCCTTCTTTATGGAATTTATCAGTGAAGAAGAAGAAGGAAATTAGATTTTTAGGATATAAAATGTACCTATATGAATACATTGACTTATTTTCTGAGGAGTTGTTTGGACCTCCCCCAGAAATAGAGGTAGAGTTCTCCATTGAACTCGTACCTGGATCTCATCCAATATCAAAGACCCCATATAGGATGGAAAATTTGGAGCTGGAGGAATTAAAGAAACAACTCCAAGATATTTTGGAGAAGGGGTTTATCCGACCGAGTGTGTCTCCTTGGGGAGCACCTGTTCTCTTTGTGAAGAAGAAGGATGGATCGATGCGGCTATGCATTGATTATAGATAATTGAATGGAATCACGGTAAAGAACAGATACCCTTTTCCAAGAATTGATGACTTATTTGACCAACTTCATGGGGCTAAATTCTTCTCTAAGATTGATCTTCGATCTGGTTATCATCAATTGAGGGTGAAGAAAGAATATATTCTAGAGACTGCCTTCCGATCAAGATATGGGCATTATGAGTTTTTTGTTATTCCTTTTGGACTGACTAATTCACCAGCTATTTTTATGGATTTGATGAATAGAGTCTTTAAATACTACCTTGATAAATTTTTGGTAGTTTTTATTAATGATATTCTGATATATTCAAAAATTCTTGAGGAGCATGAGGATCATCTAAGGGTTATTTTTCAAACTCTACAGAAGGAGAGACTTTTTGGAAAGTTCAGTAAATGGGAATTCTGGTTACAACAAGTTGCTTTCTTGGGGCACATTGTTACCAATGAAGGAATCACAGTTAACCCTGAAAAGGCAAAAGTTGTAGAGGAGTGGCCTCAGCCTACAAAAATAACTAAGATTCATAGTTTCCTTGGATTAGCAGGATATTATAAGAGGTCTGTGAAAAAAATTTCATGACTTTCTAATCCATTAACCAAGTTAACTTGAAAAGGGGTCAAGTTCATCTGGACAAAGGAGTGTGAGGAAAGTTTCCAAGAGATAAAGAAGAGATTGGTTACTGCACCTATGTTAACTCTGCCCTCAAGTGGAGAAGGATTCGTTATTTTTAGTGATGCATCTCTAAAAGGGATTGGGTGCGTCCTCATGAAAAATGACAAGGTCATTGCTTATGCATATCAAAAGTTGAAGACTCATGAGCAGAACTATACTACGCATGATCTGAAGCTGGTTGTAGTCATTTTTTCTCTGAAGATATGGAGGCACTATCTTTATGGGGAGAAATGTGATATATACACAGACCATCAAAGTTTGAAGTATATTTTCACACAAAAGGAATTGAACATGAGACAAAGGAGATGATTAGAACTCCTTAAAGACTATGATTGTTCAATTCATTATCATCCCAGAAGATAAAACAAAGTCACTGATGCATTAAACAGGAAAGACCCAGTTTTTCTTTCCATTATGAGGATTCAAAGAGATCCTTTGATCAATGACCTAGTAAAACTAGACATGGGAATTATAAAGAAAGGGACATCATTAACCCTAACCGAAATGATTTCTCAACCATCACTATTAGAGAAGATCAATAAATCTCAGAAAGAAGATCCTTTGTTATAGAAGAATTTTGAGGATGTGAAGGATGGGAAGTTTCCTGAGTTCAATACTGATCAAGAAGGTGTATTGAAATTTCGTACAAGACTATGTGTTCCATCTATTCCAGAAATAAAGAAGGAGTTGATTGATGAAGCTCATAGCACTACTTTCTTTATACATCCTGGTAGCACAAAAATGTATAGGGACCTTTGTGATCATTATTGGTGGGATAATATGAAAAGGGAGATTGCTGACTACACTTCAAGGTGCCTGGTATGTCAGCATGTGAAGGTAGAGCGACAACTTACTAAAGGGGTATTGCAACCACTACCCATACCACCATGGAAGTGGGAAAATATCATTATGGACTTCGTCACTGGTCTCCCGAGAACTTCCAAAGGAAATAATGCGATATGGGTTATTGTGGACCGTCTCACCAAGACTGCCCATTTTATCTCCATTCAGGAATATTTCTCTCTTGATAAACTTTCCAGGATTTATGTGAAGGAAGTGGTAAGGATGCATGGAGTTCCACTTTCTGTCGTATCTGATCATGATCCAAGGTTCACATCAAAATTATGGAGAAGTCTTCAACAATATTTGGGCACTGAATTGAATTTAAGTATGGCCTATCACCCCCAAACTGATGGTCAATCTGGAAGTACTATTCAAACACTCGAGGACATGTTGAGAACTTACTCAATATAATTTAAAGGTGGATGGGATCAACATCTCCCTTTAGTTGAGTTATCTTATAACAACAGCTTCCACTCGAGCATTCAAATGTCACCCTATAAAGCTCTATATGGGAAGCGATGTAGAACTCCTACTTGTTGGGATGAATATGGTGAGACAATGCTTCTTGGGCCTAATCTTGTGCAAGAGATGACATAAAAGTTCCATGCAATCCAACAACACATTAAGGCTGCTCAGAGTCGACAAAAGAGTTATGCCAACAACCATCTAAGGGACTTGGAGTTTGATGTTGGTGACAAATTATTTCTTCATATTTCACCTTGGAAGAGAGTCATGAGGTTTGTGAAGAAAGGAAAGCTTATCCCTAGGTACGTTGTCCCCTATGAAATCCTTGATCGTGTGGGAGCAGTGGCCTATCGGCTTGAACTTCCTCCAAATATAGCCCAAGTTCATGATGTCTCACATGTATCTCTCTTGAGTAAGTACATACATGACCCTTCACATGCATTAAATCCAGAGGTGGTACAACTGGAACATGACCTCTCTTATGAGGAGCAGCCAGTGGAGATCTTGGATTGTAGAGACAAGGTTCAATGCAACAAGACTACCCACCTTGTTAAGGTGTTATGGAGGAACCACAAATGTGAAGAATCCGCGTGGGAACCGGAGGAGTCCATGAGGCAGAAGTACCCAAACCTTTTCCCATCAGAGGATATGAGATAATATTTTGGGGATGAAATTTCTTAAGGGGGGAAGAATGTAACGACCTGAACTTTTCAATTATAATTGTTTCTTAATTTTGTGTTATACTAAACAAAACTATATCCTTTAATTAAAGAAGTTGGTATAATTAAAATGAGACCGTTGGGTTTCTACTGTTATATGAACGTTGGTCAATATGACCGTTGGAAACTATAATCTTAATGTTGTGTTTTTATAAATACGGTTATCTTGGTTAATTAATACAAAAAGAAGATTGAATGGCCTCATCCAGTAGACTCGATCCATATGAATCCCATCTGTCGGAGCTTGGGAAGGAGGTAGCATCACTGGGCTTTGCTCTGGACCAAGCCCAAGCTGAACTTCAATGTATGAAGCTTGAACAGAATCATCTAAGGGAGAAGATCAAGCTGATAAAAATCACCACTCAGGCAATGTTGTCTGAGCCACCCCAAGATTATATCACCATAGCACACCTTACACTTAGGTCCTATGTTGGTGTTATAATGGGCTATGTAACGAGACCTTAGATTCTTTGTGTAATCCTTTTATATAAATAAAATTGTTATTTCTTCTTATAAAAAAGTTTGTGAATTTCAGATATCCGGATAAATATAGGATGTGTATTATTGATGAATTTAGGAAAAAAGGGTATTTTAAAATATTTTTGTATTCATTAAATAATTAATAATGTGAAATTATTTTCAAAAAAATGGTCTTATACATTTGTGATAAGTGAGAAATTTAGATTCTAATAAGATCAACTTGGTTTTTAGTGAATAATAAAGTAGGAATAGTAACATACCCTTATGAATAGTAATGAATAGTAATTTGACCAAAAAAATAGAAACTTCACCCATGAATGTATAAATACATTTTATACATCTCAAAGGTGAAAAAATGATCATAGTTTAAGTTTTGGTATTTTTGTACGCCATAAATATTTTATTTAGAATTTTATAATTAATTTAATAATTTAAAATGGAAATTTATTTTCATAAAATTTAATAATAAATTTTTACTTTATTGTCTTATGGTTATACGATATTTTTATGGGACCTTGATTACTTTTTTAAGGTATTGCAAAATGAGTTATAGTTTTAAAGTTGTATTTTTGGAATAAATAATGATTTTAATTAAAAATTAAATTAAAAATATATAGAAAATTATTTTCATAAAATTAACTTAATATTTTAATTAAGATCATAGATATTAGTTTAGGGTGAATTTTTGATATTTTTCTGAAATAGTTGAATTATCAGTGAATTGTAAAAATGCAGTTTTGAGTTTCGGGTGTTTAATGCATCATTAATGATGTAATAATGATGTAAGCTTTCTGGTCGACTTATAAATAGTTATATATGCTATTATTATTCCCAAGTGTCCAATACCATGGGAAAATACCATGGGCAAGCCCATGGTTTTTCAAATACCACCGATGAGGTGTCCCTTGGAAATTAATAATTTATTCACTCACTTTTCCTATAAATACCAAGACATTTCCCTCATTCATTTCATTCAAAAATAATCCTCAACTAAGTTATGGTCTCCTTACCTCCCAAGTAGTCCTCCCAAGGTTCCCTCAATCCTCCCAAGGTCTCAAATATCATGATTTCGAAGTTACTCTTCAAGGTAAGGGATCCTTTCACCCTCCTCTTTTAAGTCATGAATTCCTTTTTGTTGTGTCTTCTATTTTCAATATCTTTATGTTGAGGGTATGTTATTATATGTTATCATTAATTTACATTTCATGCATAATTTTTGAGATACCGTTTCTGCTCTCATCAATTTTTTTTCTAAATTTTTAAGTGACATCGTTAGGCTGCCGAATTTCTCGTAAAAGAAATCGCATCTTCTCTTTCCTTTCAAGTTTTCTTTTCTTGTGGTATGTCATTAAAATATCCATATCATGTTCTTATATCAATTTTATTCTGTATTTATATTGTAATATGAGTTATTTGTGAGTGTGTTACCCTTTTACCCTCTCTTTTTATTATTTTCTAAAACCATGTTATATAGCCGTTATGCTGCAGAAATTTCGTCTCAAAATTTCTATCTCTTCTTCGCAAGAAATTACCTTGTTTATTTATGTGAATACCCAGACCTATATCATTTCTATGGGTGTTCATAAATATATAAAAATGATATATTTTATTCTGGAATGGACATACATATAACCCTCATTCCCTTTCCATGTGTTATAAATGATATAATGATCTTATTTTTAAGAACTTTTAAAACGTCACAATTTTGAAATGAACCCCATTTCTTTAATTCTCTATGGGTTATTTATGAAATGTTTGATTATGATCTATGTGTATTGAATTAAATTAAATACATATTAAGGGTGTTCCCTGATAGCTCTCCAATGTATTGGGTAAAGAATTAATCTCTATAGATGACAAGTTTCACAATACCTTGGTGAATAACCTTGGAAATTTTTATGACACCTCGGGGATAAAACTTAGTGATATGTTCATGAATGTATAAATAAAATGTTGTATCCACATATTCAAGTTATTATTCATGTTATTTTTATCATGATATTCCTATTCTTATATTTCTCATGCCTTTATAACTTTTATCATGTTCTTATTAATATTGCTCAAGATCACATGTCAACTGTTTCACTTGTTTTGATTACTAAGCCTTTTTCTCACCCTTTTCTTTGATGTATGTCTCTAGGATATGAGATGCAGTAATTGTACATAGTATGAACCTATTCTGAAGCCTTATGAGTGGTTTAGAATAATTTTTTGTGTTGTTTTCATGTATTATGTTCATGATTTCCAAGACACTAGACTTTAATGATCCTCTGTTTGTAAAATGTAATGAAAAGTTGTGTAATAAAAAGGTGGGATGCCATACACATCCTCCTACATGAAGTAGAAAAATATAGAAAACATATTTATCTGATGAATTTCCTTATTGAAAAACCAAGTACACATAACAGAAGAGAAACTCCAAATGGGAAAAACCTAGAAGTTAATCTAACACTGAAAAAAGGAGAAACTAGCCACTATAACCATTGAAACCCTAAACAATTTGAAGTAGGAAGTAAGATTATATCCACTAATACCTTAAATTTCAATAATGATCTAATTCCAATTATACATATATGGGTTAAACTAACACCAACATTGCATGTTTAGGTAGGTTTCATTTGAGGGTATTCCAAGAAACAATTTGAGGGTTGAAATGGGATCTTTAATAATGTTTATTTATTATTGAGATTATTTTATTACCTTCATGTATCGATTAATTTCTTAAGAGTTTTAAAATTTTTAGCATTGTGTGTCCAATTTTGGAAGATAAAAATATCTTAATGGAGTGGGGAGCTCAATTGAAAAATATCTATAAATTAATGTCTCTAAACATTGAATCGACATTGAGGGTTCAATTTAAAAAATATATAAATTCAACTCATATTACCTATAAGGGTTATTGAATCATTATATAACTTAATAAATATTTTAGTATAGCATCCTTGGAACAGTCAGCTAGAAGAGATTCAATATGGATGAGTTACATGACCTTAGACACACCTATTTATATAATAGAGGATTCTGACTAGTAGTGATGGTCTACTAAATACTTAGTGAGAGTATACCCTCTATCAGATAATCAAAAATAACAATGACAAAAAATATGAACCATCATCCATGATATAAGAACAAAATATAGATAACGCAATTATACACTATCTATAACTAACATATAAAACACTATGAAAAAATATAATCCAACTATAATGTCATAAATGGAATACATAAAGAATATGATCACCTAATGGTTCAGTTGTATAATATGTTTTAAAAAAATAATAATATATGGTGATGTAACTAAAATCTTGCTCTGGGTAATCTCCCTATCCTAACTCCCAATCTAGATCAACCATTGATAAGAGGGACCTCACCCTAACTAATAACCCTAATCACAATGTCTGAATTCCCGCCAATGAACATGCGTAGGGACTAAGAAAAAAACTTTTTATACCACCAATAATAGTTCCCTTAAATAAATATTAATGTGTGTGTGTGAATAAATGATGTGTTATTATAGAAAAAAATCAATAATTAATATCAATAAAATCATTAAGTGCTATAAATACATCCATTTGAAACCATACTTTCATCATCCGGTTCTAGTATCAAATATAAGTATATCACAAAAAAAAGAGAAATGGATTGAAAAAACAACCACTTGTAAGAACATAAACATGTTGTCCAATAATATTTATTTATATAATTTCTAACTAAATACTATGTAAAATAAATCTATAATTATACCCAATCAATAAACTATGTAAGATGACTAGTTGGAATTACACCCATCTCATACAATGAAAATAACAAGGTCAATGGTGCACACCAATCATGGGGTGCTCAAAAAATGATTTTTGAACCCCATGTATATTGTATTATTAGTAGAACTTAGGTTTATATCTGTATAGGATAGTTATTTGTGTGTGTTTTACTTTTGATTAGTGAGTTCAAAATGTGAAAATATTTTAGGAGATTAAACTAGATTGATTTTAAATTAAATTTTAAAAGTAGTGGCCTAACCTATGAAATCCACTTACCTACCCATGTCATATTATTATTCTAGTTTTTAATATCTTTTTTTATTTAATCAAGTGAAATATCACTCAATTATAATATCATTGAATTTTTAGTTTAACTGGAGGGTTGAAATGATCACTATAACCTCAAATATCCCCTAGACCAGTAATAATAGATCTTTGATTAACCTTAATTAAACCCACACCTCATGATCACAATCAATGGAAAGGACTTATTTGGATTATGTGTGTGATCCAGTGATGAAGAGAATACTATTTAGAAGTGAAATAAATAAGAAATCTCATATTTACTAAGCAGTTTGAACAAATACATAAATTAATAGAAGACATTGAATAGTTAAAATGGTGAATTCATTAATAGAGAGATATGGGGACTCACTTGGGCTTAGCCAATAAAGGATTAGCATTCCATCACCACAATTATTAAAAAATAAATTAAATGAAAATAGCAAATAAAATTAATGAGTGATTGTAGAATCATCATCTAATATTGAGAGAGTCACCCAAAACAGTGAATAGTGTGTTATTTATAGAGGAATTCTTAGGCATACTTGGTGTGCTTCTAAATTCTGCACATGAGTGGAACATATTTTTCAACTTCTTGGGAATTTTATTCACTTTAAATGCCTAGCCTCAGTAAATTTTGGATCCTTGATGTCACGAACAGTTCCACAGGGCTCGTGCCATGACATCCCCCAAGCCTGACTCCTGAAGGCCAGGGGTTGGTGACTAGCGTCGAAGACGTCAACCTACAAGTGGGAGGCATTTTCCTGAGTACCTTTATGCACACACACACAACCACATCCCAAATATGGAAAGGTAAATATTCATGACACTAAATAACCACTGATTAAAAGTATAAATTATAGGTTAAATGAGTCGGAATACAAACCCAAAAAAAGATGAACTCAAAACATGAAATTACAAGGAAAATATGAAATCCATCTACTGAAAACCCCACTTAATGGGTAAGTGTAGAGTATCTACTGGAATCTGTAGAAGTATGCCCCACCTGACTAGTCTCGTTGGGCACTACCGAGTCCTAGGCCACCAAATCCTCCATCAAGGCGGTGGTCATATGAACTAGACACAACATGTGAGGACGAAGGCCATGAAGGGGTGAGTAAAAATATACTTAGTAGGGACCCAAACCCAACAAGTAAACACCACAAATCAATCCAGAAAGAAAACCACGAAGCAAGATAGCTCACACCGGGTATAATCTAGAGTAGGAAAGTAAGATTATCAGTCATTTGACAGAACACCTTGGGCTGCTGGAGAACTCCTCCTCAATGAGTACAGTGGGCCTATCGGGTCACACAAAGCCGCTTCCCACTAACCTTGGACTGTTTTGGTACTCATCTCTGATGAGTACCATGGGTATTCTAGGTCACACAGAGCCACTCCCCACCGTGGTCATGTTGGGTCACACAGAGACGCTTCTGACCTTGGACATATTGAGGTACTACACCTGTCGAGTACTATGGGTCTACTGAGTTACATAGAGATGCTCCCCACTTAGGACCTACCGGGTCACACAAATCCACTTCCCACTAGTCCATTATAGTTGATCCACATAGGGTCGCTTGTCAGCAGTCTTCAGGTCTCATCCAACCGCAGGGTTTCCACACGTAGTGCACTTAATTCCAGGAGAACCACTCCTCAATATATTCATTGTATTTCAAATTTCATGAAATCCTCCATAAAGTATTACAAAATATCTACCTCATCATTAGGGTTCCAACACTGCAAACAGATCGTCAATCGGATGCCCAGTTTGAAAGATATTGGTGTTTTTCCGAAAAGGGGCTGGTTGGGTCCACGTTCAGCCTGACCCGGAAGGACCGACCCGAGCTGACCCAACCCGGATCTAATCAGGATCTGAACCATCCTAGGTTTGGCCTAATCCTATGGGGTGATTCTGGCTTGTGACCTTCCCGATCCGCTATAGGCGGATTGGCTCTCACCTGGCTGGGACGCGACTGGAAGCTGCGTTCGCCCCTACCCCGCGGGTCATCCGTGAGGCCAACTCCTCTACTGTGGTCGGTTGACCATGACCTTTCCACATGCGACATGGAGTGGTGATGCATTTTCAGTGCACCGACGTGGCTGGGTGGCCGTGTCTGCCCGCTGCCAGCCGCTAGCACGGAGGCCAACAGATCCTGCCGCACCGTCACGGCCCGAGCCGGCCACAGTGCTTCTTCCAGCATGTCGGCAGGTTCTTCTACAGACCATTGGGTCCTCTTCAGTGGTATTTTATTCGCTTCTATTGTGTATACAGCCTCAGGGGGATTCCATATTCCCTACGATGGCCTTGAATCCTCCTTTCCTCCACTTCGAAGATGTAGTCACGAAGAACACACAAAATGCACAAGGTGGAGGGGCTCGGGCCTTGTTCATGTCGGTCTGTGCCCTCCGCATTAGAGGTTTAGAAAAATGGGATATATAATTGAAGTTATATCACAATTAATCAAATAATACCAGTGAAAAACTCTCGGATAAGTTCCTTCCTTCAAGAATGGTCGATCCGTAGATCAACCTATTTGTGGGTTGATCCATATTCATCATTTATAATAAAGAATGGGGAAACTTAAAACAAAAAAAAACCCTACCTCAAAGGTGTTCGTAATTGAAGCAATCCTTCCATGGGGGTTCAAGTTACATTGATGTTTTTCGTTTTCTAGTTTTGTTCTTTGAGGTGTGTTGGAGTCGCTGGCGATTCTATGGCATCTTCGTTCATCATTGGGGAGAATTATCATTGTAGGTTCATCAGAGGAATTCCACCAATGGATCCTCTCTTATCTAACGTTTTAACCCATTAAAAGAAAACATGTCACAATGTTTCTATTATTTTTCATCATTGTGTTGTTATGTTGTTTCATTTATGAAACAGCATATCTGTTACGCTTTATTTAATGTGTCATTACACTGCACGTTTATGAGACATTAAATGAGATTCATTTAATGCTACTCAAAGCTGCTTTGTCGCCACTTTTTTTCACTGTTCCACCACCCAACCGTTGGGAATAAAAAATAAAATAACTTTTTAAGTTATTTTATTTTCTTTCCGAAAAGCCCAAAAATTATCTTTTCCAGTCGACCCTTACCGGTCAAAGTTAGGTCTATTCTAGGAAAATCATGGTGTTCTGAATTCAACGGTGCCCTCAGATTTTTGATCCGAGCACCGATTTAAAATTTAGAAAAACTCACTCGCATGTTTACTTAAATAAACTTAAAAAAAGTTCAAAATTTTATTCTGATCTCATTGGGCCTCAGAATCAAGTGTCTTTAGAGAATCTGGTCTTGAAATAATTCCATATAATTTTAAAAAATACACAGAATTTCTAAGACAATACATTGTTTCCCCCTTTTTTGGACTTCACATACTCATAATCCAAAACAAGTCTAAACAAAAAAAATGGGGGTACTGAGTACGAATCTGAGCCTCCCACTCCCATGTACTCTCCTAGAGATTCTTGTGCTACCACCAAACGCTCACCAGAGGAATTGACCATCCACAAAGGACCTGCTCATGTGGATCCTCTATCTCCACTAGAAAATCCATAAACGTCACCCCTTCATCAATTTCAATTTCACCCCAGTCGATGATGTGTGATGGATCATACACGTACATCCTCATATATGAAATGTGGAAAACATTATCCACTCGATGCATCTGTGGGTGGAGATCTAGGGAGTACGCCACCTTGCCAACTCTGCTAAGAGTCTGGAAAGGTCTGATGAACCTCGAAGATAACTTTCCACCCTAGACAAATCTCTTCAATCCCCCTCGGGGTGAGACTCGAAGGAAAACATTGTATCCCTCCTCAAACTCCAAGGGCCTCCATCTCTAGTCAGCATAAGATTTTTTTCTACTCTATGCCATTATTATCCACTCTTGGATGATCTGCACCTTCTCATTGGTAGCTCATACCAACTCTGGACCCATGAGTGCTGACTCCCCTAGGTCTATCCAGCATAGAGGTGATTTGCATGGATACCAGTACAAGGCCTCAAACGGTGTCATTCCAATGGTTGAGTGATATATTTTGTTTTATGTAAACTCCACCAATGGCAGGTGGTCCTCCCAACTATGACCAAAATCAAGGATGCAATCATGAAGCATGTCCTCCAAGGTCTGTATAGTCCGCTCCATCTGACCATTCGTATGAGGGTGAAAATTTGTCCTCAAGCGCTGCTGAGTCCTAAATGCCTCCTATAATCCCTTCCAAAACTAGGAGATAAAGAATTCATCATAGTCCGAGACAATCGTCGAAGGAACCTCATGTAGTCGCAATATCTCCTAGATGTAGAGTCATCCCAAGCCCTCTACTGATCCCTGCTCCCATATGGGTAGGAAGTGATCTAACTTGGTGACTCAGTCAATGGTCACCTAAATAGAATCGTGGCCCCTAGATATGCATGGTAACCCTAGCACGAATTCCATCAAGATGCCATTCCATTTCCACTTTGGTACCTCAAGTGGCTGGTCCAAGCCTACTGGAACATGATGCTCAGCCTTCACTTGCTGAAAAGTGAGGTATCATGAAACAAACTCTACCACCAATTTCTTCATCCCTAGAAACCAGTACTGACATCAGAGGTCCCGATACATCCTCACCATACTAGGATGTACTACCAAAGGGGATATATGGAACTCCCTCAACACCTCCTCCCGTAAGGTCACTAGTACTACGGTGCATCCTCTAAAAAGGATGAAGTGCTACCCACTTATTGAAAATCCATCAAGAGCCTGTCCTGAGGATAACTGAGCATGTCGGGCCTTGAAATCAACATCCACAAGTTGTTCCTCCCTAACTCGATGTAAGAGTGGAGGAGTGATGGTCATTGACTAAATTTATGCTGCTCCATCATCATACATGAAGGGTATCTCCATCGCGGCTAACTACTTTGTCACATCACTCATCAGTTGTAAACCAAACCTCCTGTTGAGTGCATCTGCCACCATGTTCCCCTTTCCAGGAGTATAGACTATTTGAAATTCATAGTCCTAGAGTAACTCCATCCATCACCACAGTCTTAAGTTCAGGTCCTTTTGTGAGAAGATATAACTGAGACTCTTGTGGTCAGAGTAGACTATAAATTGTTCACCCATCAAGTATTGATGCCACATCTTCAAGGAAAAGACCACTACTGCTAACTCTAGGTCATGGGTCGCATAGTTTTTCTCATGATTCCTTAACTATTGTGAGTTGTATGCGATCATTACTCACTCTTGCATCAGGACACAACTTGGTCCCTGATGCATTGTAGAAGACTACATACCCAACACCCTCTTCTAGTATTCTCAAGATGGGGGTACTTGTCAGTCTCTACCTTATCTCCATGAAACTATACTGGAACTTCTCCATCTACATGAAGGGTTTTACCTTATTTGTCAAAGATGATAAGGGTTCTGCTACTCTGTAAAAGTCAGGAACAAACCTCCGGTAGTATCTACCCAACCCCAAAAAACTCTATACCTCAGTCCCACTCCAGAGTGGATCCCAAGTAAGTGTTACTGTTATCTTCACTGAATCCACGGTAACTCCAGATTCTAAGATAACATGTCCCAAAAAGTGGACCTCTCAAATCCAGAATTGGCACTTTGAGAGATTATCATAAATCCAGTGCTCTCAGAGTGTATCTAGGACTATCCGCAGATGTGTGGCATGTTCCTCCCTAACGTCGAGTACACCAAGATGTCATCAATGAAGACTATTATGAACTGGTCAAGTTAAGGCTAGAATATAATGTTCATGACTCCCATGAACACTACTGGGGCATTGGTCATGCTGAAAGGCATCACCAAAACTCATAATGTTCATACGAGAATCTAAAGGTTGTCTTCGATACGTCCTCATCCTGTACCCAAAGATGACGATAGACTGATCTGATGTCTATCTTCAAAAACCACCTCACTCCCTTTAGCTAATAGAAGAGATCATCAATCCTCGGTAGTGGATATTTTCTATTGAGAGTCACCTGGTTCAAGCACTATAATTCCACATGCAACCTAAAACTCCCATATTCCTTCTTAGAAAACAACATTAGGGCTGCCCATGGTGAAACGTTGGGCCTCACGAAGCCCTTCTCCTGCAATTCCTCCAAATGTACCCTAAATTCATGAAGCTCCATGGGATCCATCTGATATGCTGGTGTGGATATCAGTTTTGTCCTAGGGTACAGTTCAATGTTGAAGTCTACCTCCCTATGAGAAGGTAGTCTCGGAACATCCTCAGGAAAGAAATCATCATACTCGTCCACCACTACAGTAAATCTTGGACTCCTCTCATCCACCGCACTGAGGGTGAGGCTAGCCAATTGGTGAGTGATCTACTGCAACCTCCTCTAAGAAAGTCATTCATGTACTGCAAAAGTTCCCTTCTTACCAATGAAGGAAAACTCGATCCCATCCTCACAGACACACCGTACTATGCACCTAATACAGCCTATCTAAGCATGGATTGTAGATAACCAGTCCATACCCAAGATGATTTCATAAGGCCTCGATGCCACTACTAGGAGATCCCAGTCGATGCTCTCACCTCCTAGAGTAAGCTCACACTACTGGCACCAGTGTGTAATCGTCGAATTTCCTCCTGTAGAAGTCTCTAATCGTAAGGATCGAGCCAACAGCTCCACCAAAATCTACGATCCCCAAATGAGGTTCATGGAAAGGAAAGAGTAACTGGAACTAGTGTCTATAATGACTATAGCTAAGGTGGAGAATACACATATCATACCTATAATCATCTTTGGAGTTTTGTGGTCATAGGCTTCCATCACTTGAAGTTGGCCTCACCCCTGTCTGTCAGCTCCCTGAGCCCATGGTGGACCACCTGGGGGTGGTGGTGGTATCACCTCAAACCATCGTCCACCACCTACCGCTCAGCCTACTCCCCTACCACGTTCGCCACCCTATGGACCTCCTCGCTCAAACATCTGCCTCTTCCTTGGTGGTCCCTCGACTGTATGTTGATCGTTTGTGCAGCGGGTCGGGATGTCACGATCCATGTGTCCCTAACCGCCGCATGTGAAGCACGGCCTGGTTCGCTACTGAATCCCTCTACTTTGGGAGCCCCACGGTACCAACACTGAGTCTTCGGGTTTTCCCCTAAAAGATCTGACCCACTTAGGTCCCCGCTTTTACTGCCTACTACTCACTACTGAAGACTCTATTGCCTAATGTCTGCTGGTGGCTCTGATTGTTGGTGCCTACTCTTCTAGGAAGATATCCACAAGAAGGGATCACTTCAACACCTTAACCTGAGTGGGGATGCTGAGAGACACCATGGATGCCATGATATCCCATCTAAGTCCATGATCAAAGGTCCAGGCCCTAAATAAAGGGTCATGTGCCATGTCTTTGGAGTAACGAGAGAGGTCTGTAAACCTTTCAGAGTACTCATCCACTAACATGCTTCCCTGTTGTAGGTGAATCAGATCATGTATTCGCATTGAGTGCAAGGTCTCGGGGAATAAATCATCCCAAAAAAGTCACTCGAAGTCAGCCCAAGAGAGGGTCACCTCATCATGAGTCTAAATCATCAGGCTCCACCAAATCCCTGGGAGCCCTGAAGAAGAATCGCAGCTAAGATCTCCATCTGGTCGAGTGGCGTTCTCACCAAGAGAAATACTCACGTCACCACCTCTATCCAGTCCTTAGTGACCTGAGGATATGTCTCTCCCCTGAACCTAAGAGGTCTCTATCTCTAGAACTCATGAAAGTCACTAAGCCTACATGATTCCTATATCGGTAACACTGGTAGTAACTACTGATCAACGGGTGGTGGTAATGTTGGTGCACCACCCGGAAAGACCATATCTAGCACAGGTCCCTAAACCAACACCTCATCACTAGGAGAGTTATCCTCACTATCACGAATCAGAATCCTAGTTGGTTGTCTATATGGAGGAATCCTGAAACAGATCAAGATATACCAAGGTCAATATATTATACCTGGTGAGATGACTTTAATTCAAGAAGAACATGAGGAAACACAAAATTACTATATGATGCATGCAACCGGTGTTTTTATGTATAGAGCTGAAATCAGAATTCAAGGTCCTGGTGTATGGATACGTCAGCCGCCACACCAACACTGGACTCCCCGAATCTGAAATTCAAACTTGAAACATCTAATATTGCTTCCCAAAATAAAAACAACAGACTCCTAGTCTTTGAGGTAGAACTGACCACCTCTGATACCACTTTTCACAACCTGTCCCCTGGGGGCCATGCCATGACATCCCCCAAGATCACCTCCCAAATTCTAGGGGTTTGAGACTAGCTTCAAAGGTGTCAACCTTCAAGTGGGAGTCATTTTACTGACTACCTGTATTCATGCACACACAACCATGTCCCAATGCTGGAAAGGTAAGTATGCATATCACTAAACAACCACTGAGTAAAAGTACAAACTATAGGCAAAATGGCCCAGAATACAAACCCAACAAAAGATAAACTGAAAATAGGAAATTAAAAGGACACTCTTAAAGTCATTTTCTAAAAACACCACCTTATGGATAAGTGTGGAGTAGCCACTAGAAGACGTAGAATTATACCCCGCCTACCTAGTCTCACTAGGCACCACCAGGTCCTGGGCCACCAAATCTTCAATCAAGGCGGCAATCATCTATAGCAGACACAACACGTGTAGGCAAAGCTTGTTCTTGGTTGAGTAACAATATACTCAGTAGAGACCCCAAAACAACAAGGAAAGACCACAAAGAAATCCAAAAAGAAAACCACGAAGTAAGACAGCTCGCACCAAGTATAATCTAGAGTAGGAAAGTAAGAAAATTAGTCATTTCATAGAACACATTGGTCTGCTGGAGAACTCTTCCTCAATGAGTGTAGTGGGCCTAGTGAGTCATATAGAGCCTCTTACCACTGACCTTGGACTGTTGTGGTACTTATCCCTGATAAGTACCATGCGTATGCTGGTTCACACAGAGTCGATCCCCACCATGGGCATGTCGGGTCACACAGAGCCACTTCCCACCTTGTCCATACTAAGTTACTCCTCCTATCAAGTACCATGGGTCTATTGGATCACACAGAGTCGCTTCCACATGGGGTCTCTTGTCATTAGTCTTCAAGTCTAAGCCAACTGTAGGGTTTCTGCATGTAGTGCGCTTGATTCCAGGAGAACCGATCCTCAATCCATTAGTTTTATTTCAACTTTAATTAAATCTTCCATAGATTATTATAAAATATCCACCTATTTTTTATGGTTCCAATGCTTCAAACAGCTCGTCAATCGGACGCTTGGTTTTAAAGATATTGGCATTTTTCTGAAAAGGGGTCGGTTGGGTCTGGGTCTGATCCGGCCCGACCTGAAGGGGTAGATCCGACCTGCCAAGGTGGGTACATCCCACTAGGGTGGACTGGATCTCTCCTATACGGGATTCAGTTGGAAGATTAATTTTCCCCCTACCCCACGGGTCGTCCGCAGGGCTACCTCCTCCACCACGGTCGGTTGACCGCGGCCTTGCCGCGTGCGAGGTGGTACAGTGTTGTGTCCACCCACTGCCAGCCGACAGCTCCTTCTGCACCACCGCAGCCCAAGCCGGCCACAGTGCTTCTTCTGGTGCACTTTCGTGGTGCACTTCCACCGGTCCACAACCGCCACCATGGGCCACCGCTGGGGGGTTCTTTCACAGACCACCGAGTCCACTCCGGTGGTTCATTCTTCACGTCGCTTGCGCCTATGGCCACTGGGGGATGACATCTTCCCTAAAATGGCCTCGAATACTCCTTGATTCCACTTCGAAGATGCAGTCACGAAGATCGCACAAGGCAGAGGGGCTCGGGCTTTGATTGTTTCGACCCGCGCCCTCCGCGTTAGAGGTTTAGAAACATGGGATATAGAATTGAAGTTCTATCACAATTAATCAAATAATCCCGGCACAAAACCCTAAGAAAAGTGCCCTCCCACAAGAACAAGCATTCTATGGATCAACCTGTTCATGGGTTGATCTGTATTTTTCATTTAGAATAAATAATGGGGAAACTTAAAACAAAAACAAACATCTACCTCAATGTTGTTTTTCATTGAAGCAGTCTGTCTGCAGGGTTTCAAGTTCTATTGGTATTCGTCGCTTTCCGATTCTATTCTTCAAGGTGTGTCGGAGTCACTAGATATTGTCTGATGTTTGTAATATGTCATTGAAGAGAATTCTCATAGTATTTTTGTCAGAGTAATTCCACCAATTGATCATTCCTTCTCCAACACTTCGACCCATTAAAAGAAAACACGTCGCATCATTTTTGTTACGCTACATCGTTGCATCATTACGCTGTTTAATTTATGAAATAGTGTATCTATTATGCTTCATTTAATGTATCATTAAATTTTATGTTTATGAGCCATTAAATGAGCTTCATTTATTGTGACTCATCATCACTTTTTCTCTGCTTTGTCGTCGTCATTCCACCACCCAATCGTTGGGAAAAATAAATAAAATAACCTTTTAAGTTATTTTATTTTCTTTCCAAAAATTACTAAAATTAACTTTTCTAGTCAAATCTTGTCGGTTGAAGTTAGGTCCATTCTAAGCGAATCCCGGCATTTTGAATTCAGAGGTGCCCTCATATTTTTTATCTGAGCAATGGTTTAAAAGTTATAAAAACTCACTCGTGCGTTTACTTAAATAAACTTAAAAAAAGTTCAAAATTCTATTCCAGGATCACCGAGCCTTATAATCAAGTGTTTTCATAGCATCTGGTCTCGAAATAATTCCCTATAATTTAAAAAAAAATACACAGAATTTCCGGGACATTACACTTGACTCTTTTACATATTAAGGGATATGATGGGTTTTTCTTGTTGTCAATATTCTTTTAATACGGATTCATGCTGCTCCCATGATCAAGATCTATAGAATTTGGATGAATATTGCATCAATACTATAAAACATAGTATAAATTATCAAAGGAAGAAGATGATGGATGTATTGGACCTCAGATCTTGATTCCAATGGATTGAAAGAGGGTTGACCAAGCTTGGGATTGTGATGTAACTACAATTAGGCCTTAAAAATGTTATTGGAAACTTCAATTTTAGGACAATAAATAGAAAAAATGAGTGAAAAAAATAATTGAAAAAATTAATGAAATTAAAATGTGTTGTTTTGTTGAGGGATCAATAAGATTTTAATCTATGTGGACATCAAGAATGTCCACTTGTAGGATTTTGGTGATGGTTATTCATATCAAAAAATTAACTTTAGGACATATTAAAATGTTGGCATGGAATCTATAATGTAGGGATTCCAATTTGATGAAATTGTTACTGAATTTTACTTGGTTTCAAGCCTTTTGGGAATTTTTGAGGAACAAATAAGGAACTTCAATGATGAATTTGGATCAGGTATGGTGCACCATGCTACCCTTTACACAGTCTTCGATTCATTGAGAAATTTCAATGAGAACTATGGGTGTTTTTTCTGAATATGCATCCCTATCATTGGGAGAGATAAGGGTCTCTTTGTTATTCAAATCCCTATACAGGAAAAAAATACATCAAACAAAAAATATCATTTTTTTAGTTGATTCCAAATTTATCCAACTCATTAGCCTCAATTCACTATTGGATTAGGAATTATAATACTCAGGTTGTGACTTCTTCACCAATCCAGGATCAGGTCTGGTTCACATCATCTCCATGTGGCGTGACTTGGTTTCAACTAGAGGTATAGTTCTAGTCATCCCCTTAGTGGAATATTCAATTGAGCTGGGTGGGGTGAATTGTCCTCTCCATGGTGGTCTCTTTAGTTAACACCAACATATATACTTGGTGGCAGATCTTGGTTAGTGGTCATATTCTTCAAAGGTGGTGTAAATGTGGATGAGATATGAATATTCGTGTTTTCCGGCATAGCTTAATCTCTTCAATGAGAATTGGTATGGTGGAAATAAATGATGCAACATCTCCTTCAGTTAAGCAATGTGATACAACATCCTTTGGTGGTCATTGGTGTTAAAATTGGTGTTTCTCGAGATCTTGGACATCGATTAGGATTATCTTGAATTATTCAATAGGTGGTACTATTCTTATCCACTAGATTCAATGGATTATTCAGTGGAAGGATTCTTCTTCATCCTTGCAAGCTTCAGTCGATTTTGGTGGTGATTTTTTCTCAACATCGGGTCGAGATTCAATTTTCCAAGATCTTGTTCAGTGAGATTCATTGAATGGAATCATGTTCTTAAATCTCCACCTCAAGTTTGTTTGAGCTCCTTCGGATTTAATTTGTCAAGATGTTCTTCAGTGAGCATATGCATAGCTTCAACATATTTGGTTCAACTTCAGTTGGGATTTACTAGTTCATCACAGATTTGGATGAGATCCATTGGGGAGTAGGTTTGGTAGTTCTCATGGTAGGTTGAAGGATGTGTCAATGGGTTTAAATTAACTCTGATTATGGGGGATCATGGTAGGTTTTCTGTAGTCACATAAGTGACCATAGGAGGGGTTTGTGGTAGGTTTTGAAGGAAGAGGTCACATGGTCACTTGAATTAGAGAGGCTCATGGTAGCCTGGTTTTAAGAGGGCTAAAAAAATTTAAGATATCATTAATATATGATAAGTTTAAATTCTAATTTTTAGTCACTTAAATGGCCATTTAAGGTAGTGAAAAAGGTGTGGTCACTTCATTTCTCCTGGTGTGGTCACTTTATTTCTCCGCGTGCGGTCACTTCTTAGTGTTTCACATGTAGTCAGTATAGTGATCATGAGAACGTAGTGTGGTCACATGATTTCAACACACACAGTCACTTATAGCTGAAAAGTGACTGTGAGTGTCATGTGGTCACTTTGACACTTCATAATTTCAACCTACATTTTAAAAACAAAAATTTTATGCAATATTTTTTCAATTAATTTTTAAAAAATTAAATTAGAATTCAATCCTTCAAAAAAAGTAGCTTAAAAATAATTTCACATTCATTTTATTTGAAACCAATCATATTTTGAAAAAACATAATCGATTTCCATAGTAAAATTTTAAACATGTTTGAAAACTCATGATCCTCATTTTGAAATTAAATTAAAAAAATAGAATAATTTCAATTTTAATTTTAAAATAAATTTCAAAATTCCATTTAATTAAAATATGAATGAAAGAATTAATACTCAAAAATTAATCAATTAAATAATTTAATTCAAAATTTAATATTTACCATTTAAAATTAAAGTTAAAAGTCAAAATCAAAATTGAAATCAAAATCAAAATTAATCAATTTATGGCTTCTCAATTTGATTCCAAAGATGAATGAAACATGTAAAAACAATGATTCGAGCTAATTAAAAATTATGTTCAGTACTCAAAAAGTTAAAAAAAATTATTATTTACCATAAAATTGGATTAAATTATGGGATACTATCAATGAATAAAATACAATTTTTTTTATTTTTTTCTAGCACACATCACTCCCCCACACTATATCTATTGCACTCATGGGAAATTTTATCATTGAATGCCAATAATTTTATGATTGTCCCACCTAACTTTAAATATACAAGATAGTATTGAATAAGATCAATGAATTCTTCCTTTAAATGCTAATTCCTCATATGTAAAATTCACACACTGTTTAGATTCATTCATATTCAAATTGATTTTTGATGGGTGAATTCGATATATTTAAGTGGAATTAAAATTTTAACAAGTATTACTTCCATATTTTCCATGTTAAAAAGCTTCCAAAACCAATGTCCATTTTTAAAATTCATTGATAATTCCTAAATGAAATTTTTTATAAGTAATTTTACACACATCACAAATCCTATAAATGGGGGAGGAGACCACTGCATAGCCAAGAGGTCCACATTGCAGACCCTCAACAGCCAAAGGGGAGGCTGCATCACAGCCATGATCTACTGGGAAACTACCCCCAAAATTGTTAAAACCTCCAAAAACACAACCTTGAGACACTACACAATAGTCAAGGTCTCCATTTTATAGCCACCATCTGCCGATAGGGGCTATGCTGTAGCCAATGCTCCATGGTGTAACTACCCCCAAAATGGAAATAGCCTCAAAACTCCTCCCAAGCTCCCCATGCACCAAAATCGATCATCCTACGTCGCATCTGACTACATTATGGTGTAACCCCCATGACCCACACTGTAGCCTTTCCAAAACAGATAACGGAACTCCTCTTACCCTCCTAAACACCTCTAAACAACTTAAAAACTCCACTAGGAACCTCCACCACAAGACTTCCTACAAATTAATGGGCTTGAAGGTTCAGTTTATTGCATACTTTGATTAAAATGTTACCTGCATGAAAGTGATAGGGTTAAGGGGTTTGAAATATATAACAAATTATGCGAGGGAGTAGGTCCTTATATTATTAGAGAGAGAGGTGACACACAGGTCATCAACGAAGAAAATAAATGAAATTATTACAAATTATGTAACCAAATAAAAAATATTAACAAACAAATAATTGCAATCATACATTGGTTAATTTTCTCAAGATCATTCATTAATCAATCATATTACCAAGGTTTTCAAAGATAGTTCTTAATTTCTACATACACTAAATATATAATAATAATATTTTTAAATATAAATATATATATTACCTATTAGTTATATAAATAATGATATTATTTAAATGAAAATAATAACATTTTTATATTAAAAACAATAATAAATATATTGAATTAATAATTTAAATAAACAATAAGACATTTTTTAGATTTAATTAATGATAAAAGTTATTACTTATATATATAATCAATAATTAACTCTAGTTTTAATTAAATTTAAATATAATAAATTATATAATTTATATTTATAAGTATATTAAAATATATTTAATTAAATTTAAATCTAATCATGTGTGTACGTTTTGTGAGTAATTATATTTTAAAAATATAATTAATATTACTTTACACCTAATTACATATAATATTATATATATAATGATTATTTTTAATAATATTAATAGTAGTAATTATTTGAAATTTAATTAACAAAAATGATATTATTTGTAGAAATAACTAATAATATATTATAAATTTAATTAATTTAAAATATACTAAAAAAATAATTTATTTATTTATTTATTTATTATATTTAAAGATAGTTATTCATATTTTTAAAAATATTATATTTACATATATATATAATTTTAAAGTGGTTATTTTTTCAAAATATAATTGGACCGGAGGGTCTATCCCATTTATTAAAAATTAAAAAAAAAGTATCACAAAAAAGGAATGGATGGATGAGGTTAGACAAGGCAGAGACTGCCTTTATTAGAAAAGTATAAAGAAATAAAAATGATAATAACAAAATACTAATGTCGCTTACCACAACCTCGGTAATTGCCACTACCACACCGATTTCGACCATGACTCCACATCCTTTCCCTTTTCCAATGATCATATTCCTCATCTAAGGATGAACAATACTACTGTTTTATGATTTTTTATGGGTCCTTAGTGATGGATTCCTATCTCCAATACCCTGTCGTGGAAAATAGTTTCACAATTGTGTTTTTTTACGACAGATGTTGAATCTGTCACAAATAATACCAACAAGTTACTTTAAATAAGATTTTGTGATGGCCCATTGAAAATATTTGTTATTTTTTATGAGCAATGAGTCCTTCTCAAATAAGACTGATATATTTTTTTAAAAACCAATTATGGTGGATTTTTATATCCATCATAATTTCTATTTTAAAAAAATAAAAATATCAAAAAAAATAATTAAAAAATGAAATTTAAAAAAAATATTACATTATTCCACACAAAATATGTTTATCATTGCAAAATACATAACAATCATAAAAACCCACTGAGCATCAACTAGTATCAGGTGGAGGAGGATCACTCAAATGGTTAGGGGAAGGAAACTCCATACTAATTCCATGTGCAAGCTATCACATTTACTCCAACATCTACTCATCTCTTTGAAATTTCTATTCATGATCCTTCTCCCTCTATCTCTCTCTCTACATATACTATATCAACTCATCCTAAGCACTAAACCTATCCTCACACTATGTAGTGGATGATGACGATGACTCTTCATGATCTCCCTTCGAGCTGATCTATGACCTCATAGAAGTACCATAATAATTAGTCAGTGTTAGTTTTGAACCAATACTAATCACCCAACCTTTCTTAACACCATGAAAAGTAGCTTATATCCAATCCCCCTCAACAAAACATGACTCATAAATAGGATCTGCTTCACTATCGACTTGAATCTCTCATGAATGATAATTCACAACCTCGTACATTTACTTAAAATATAATTAGAAATTAGAATAACAATAAAATTAATATCAATTAAAAAATTAATAAAATTACTAACCACAATATGGTATTGTCGGTCACTAATAAGCTATCTTATACCAGGATCAATTTTCATCTTCTTATAAACTTAAAATTGCGTAATAAAGGGGTGAGTATCAGCCTGTATAATATAAAAAATATTTTACATTCAAAGTATATATACATTAATAAATAATATTACTTACCATATGTCATTGATGTATACCAAATGTAAGAATCCTGACCCTATATATGACCTCCTGATTCCCTCGGTTCTAACATCTAGATGATGGCCTCCTCCTAAAAGTCTCTCCTAGTTAGTTGAAGCACAATCCATTCCGTAACTTAGTAGAGATGTAGTCAGATCGATGGGAGATGAAAGACTGGTTGAAAATAGTAATATAAGATCTATCCATGGCTCACTTTCTAAGGTTGTGTAAAAACTAGTGAAAACATTCATGTATACAAATATATCATGCCTCCTTGATAGAATCCCTCAGGCTATCAGCAATTGGATACCATAAATTCTACAAGACAATTAAAAACAACATTTTACTAATTAAATAGGTTTAAAATAAAATAAATTATTTAATAACATACAGTCCAGTGGTCGAATATATACTAACAAACAACAATGGTAACATGATCCCATGATACCCATAGCTCAGAAAAATAATTTCATAGAATCGTACCACCCTTCCCAATAGCTAAATTCTATAAGCTCTGCAATTAAAAACAAATAATCAGAATATTATTACAAAAAATAATAAAAAAACTTAATATAAATTAAATAACTTAAATAATTGAACATATATCCATAAAAAAATATCAAAATCAAGATATGGGCATCTCTTTGGAACATGATCTGGAATCATCAATCAAGCAAGACCACGCCCCATCCTAATAGGCATAGCATCCTACAGATCAGATGAATTGGTCTCAACATTAGGAATTTTGGCATCAATGAGAGAATGAAATAGATATTTGGGAGATCTCCAGCCATTTGAAACAAATAATATTACCTTTAAGGAATTTTTAATGCAGATATCAAATATAAAAAACTAATAAATACCAGAATATAATAATTACTTATAAATAAATTCTAGAATATAATAATCTAACCTATAAATATTTTTCAATATAGATATTAAATATATAATACTATTAAATATAATGAATAATATAATATTCTTATCTATATATAATTGTTAATAATGATATAAACTATAAAAAACTAAAAATTACTAGCATTAGGGATGGAACAAAATAGATTTTCAGGTACAACCATTTGAAAAAAAAACAATATCAACAGTAAATAATTGTTGATAAAAATATAAAATATAAAAAAAAAACTAAATATAATACCACATTTTCATCTTCTTCATCATATTCATTAAGGATAACGTCTTAATATTCATCTTCAGCATCGTCAGCTTCTGTATGACTTTCAATTTCATCATCCCTTATTACTTCATCGACATTATCAATACCATCAACCCTTAACTAGGGGGTTTTATCATCAATATTTATATCTAGTTAGGTAAAAGATATATTTGGGTATGTTTCTTGAAAATTTTCAATGTGTTTCACTTCCATAGAACCATTTTCATTTTCAAGAAACTGATTTACATGCGATTTCATTTTTACTACACTCTACTGGTCATTCAAATATCTCGAAGCATTGTAGTAATTTACATAATAAACTCTATGTTCTTGATGTGCCAACATAAATGGTTAATTTGATGTAATAAGGATATTATATTTAATGAAAACGACTACATGTCGTGGATAAACTCGCAACCCTCAATTAGTATGAAACCAATGGAATTTAAGCATCGTTACATAATTTAGTCTCAAATAACATAACTCAATTATTTCATCCAGTATACCATAAAATTCAAATTCACTTTCTTTATGATTATATCCTTTTAAACAAACACCACTATTAACTTATTTATTTGATTCTCCATATTTACATGTATGGAATCGAAATCCATTAACCACATAGCCATTATAATATTTTACCGATTTCGATGGAGTTTTTTTGAGAACACATAATCAAATATCAATTTTACTTACATTTTGTGTTTCCTGCAAAAAATAAAAATTATTAATAATAAATATCATTATATAAATGATTTAATGTTCCATTGAAAATAACTTAACTTTCCAGTCTTTGAAACCAATATTCCAAATTCTATTGATGACATTCTTCAAGAGCAGTTGAGGTAATTTTTATAAAAAAAAATTAGGGTCAAAAAATAGTTTACAAAAAAATAATGTAAATAAATGTATCTATTATAAAAAAATAAAAAAATAAAAAAATTAAAACTTACTCTATATATCATTTCATTTATTCACAATTCAAAAAAACATATGTATCATCTCTGTATAGTTATTCATCTGGAATCCATCATTCATGATAAACACCAAAAATATGTTTGGGATGATTAAAAACTAACAATTGATGGTCTAGGACATCATCAACATTTTCATCATTGTGAACCATGTGATTATGTTTTGAAGGATATTATAATTGAAAAAAATAAGATCATAAATTTGAAATTTCTACCAGAAAGTATGGTTCTGCAATCAACCCTTCAACTAATGCTTTGTTACATACTTTCTTATTTAATTTTGGCATACATATCTCAAATGGGTATGTCTATCGAAACTTTCATGACCCTCACCCACCAAAAATACCACAATTGGGAGAGATATATAATGACCCCTAAGTCCCACCTCTAGTAGGTCGTGGATTGGAGACTAGCATTGAGGGTATAAAATCTCATAAAATGGGATTCATTACCCTCTAAAATATATAAGATCAAGAGATAATATGAATCATCCACAATAAACTCCATGACATAATATAAAAAGAAAAAAATCATCCCACAATGTATATATAAATAAAACTTATACAGATAAAAGTATCCAAAAGTAAATACCCAAAAGAAAAGGTAAAGCAATGACGCAGTAACTGTCCTAAGGTTTGAGATAGTAATGTCTAGAATGGTCCATGTAATCCTCATGGAAACCGAAAAATCAGTTTATATATGTAGGGAGAGCATTCAAGTATACTCAGTAGGAAAACCAAAGTCCCCTGTGCACATGTGAAAGAAGCATACTAATGCACTTGTGTGAAAACAGCAGAACCAACAGCACCTAAATAGGTCAAATATAAATCCCAACCTCACCAAGTCATGCTCACCAAATAACACAAGACAAATATAATAAAAAAATATGAATCATATCGATAAAGGGTACTCTACACCACTTTCCCACTAATTTTCTGCTCTCACACCCCAATGTCGTATGTCATGGTGCTCCTATATCTTCCGAATAACATATACCACCCCCCACAAGCACGATCACATCACATAATACCCAAATACATCTGAGACACTTCCCCACATCATGTTCACATCACATCATGCCCACGGACACCTGAGCCAATGCCCCGTAGCATGGTCACGTCTTGTCTCACCCGAAGACACCTTGATCACATCAAAACCATAACCAGAGTGGTAGGTTATCATAAACATGAATGAAATAAACATTGTTAACTCCTACTACCTTGCAAGAACCCACCATAATCCACCCCACAACATGATCATGTCACATCTCGCCCGAAGACTTTTGGGTCACCGCCCCATAGCATGGTCAGATCACATCTCACCCGAAGACACATGGTCCATCACCTAGTGCACTAATAGAACTCCGACCATCACATCCTATTCATATCTACTCACCTAGATGAGAGATAAGGAAAGAGTGGGTAGTCATCCGTCCATCCTCATCACCAAGATGTTGGAAAAAACACCTACCGTGTGAAAATACGAGTGTCAGCACATAGTTTTCGATGTGGGTGGGGTTCATATAGAAATAATAAGTAATATACAAGTATAAACATATAGCCTATCCTATGGGTTCACAAAAAACACAACATCCCCACTTTCACTACTAACTTTAAATTCATAACACTATACGAACCACAATCCACATTACACCACCAACCAATTCGATTATCCAACCCATTCATTTCATTATTAAGCATCATCCACATTTAACCACACATCCCATGGTTTATTTGTTCACTAATCATTTCCATCCCATTAACCAAACCAAAAACCATCCATTTATATCAATATTAAGTAATTATTCCATCACTACATGGGCTTCTAGCACAATGAAACCACACATCACGAGTAGCTCATCATCCCCACCATATCATCGCCTCTCTACCCCACAAGAACGAACAAAAAACCACAACCACTCTTCCCCAATAGAATGGCCACATCTCACCCATCAACCCCAAATCGCATTGTAATCACACATCACGGCCCCACAAACATGACCCCACAAACACGACCACACATCACAACACATCAAATTCCATTTTATAGATTTAGAAAAGGGGATTTTTTTCATATTTCAATTTATTTTAGGGGTTTCATCACACAATCCATAGTCCTAGGGAAACCATTTCATTTCCAAAATATAAGTGGTTAGAAAATTTCCATTTTAGGGTGATATCACAACAACCACATAACCGAAAAAACAATCACAACACAAAACATCCAATGTAATTAAAGACCATAATTGCCATAATTTTTAGAGGGTAATCAAGCACATACAATCCATCATATCACAATAACATCAAAGTGGTAAAATCATGTGAATAATTCCCATTTTTCTCCTTTAATTTCAATTAGCCAATTCTTTATCTTTAATTTATCCAGCACAATCATCTCCCATAGATAAATAAGAGTAAACCCCTCCTTAAGGATACATAATAAAGAGAAATGAGGGATTACCTACCTAAAAGAAGATTTTACAACTAAGTGCACACTTTAGAGAAAATAAGAAATGCCAAAAAACCATAAACACACATGGGTAATCGTAGATCAACCTACGCCACACCCAAGGATCATCAAAACGCTGCCAAAATCACACCCCAAACCAACACTGCTCCACCGAAGTGGACCTACAAGAGAAGAATAAGAGAAAACCACCAAGAAAGGTAGAAGAACTTACCACTGATCACCAATGAATAATCATTGAAACCAATAGATCAATGCAACGGTGAATAGGGTTATAAGGTCTCATATGGGTACCTAAGGTTTGTTATAAATGAGAGAGGGAGGGGGACCTCTAAATGAATGAAATAGGATGAACAAAAGGACTTTAAATATTGTAACTTTCCCTTTTCATGTTTTATAGTACATATATGATGTGAATTCCATAGGAATTCAAAAAATTGTAACTTTAACCAAAAAATGTGTCACCTCAGCCTGATTTAATTACAATTCATGAATTATACTTTAAAAACATGAATCTATCTCAAAGGTTCCCCCTCTTCTTGCATACAAGTCATGAACCAACTGGCTTTACAAGCCATGAACCAATAATTCATGCCATGTAAAAAATACATGATGTTTATTTCTTATAGCAGCTATGTTGCACCTTCAACCACCACAGAACCTCATCAGGCCTCCTTTAACACACCTCCAACACCCAAAACTAGAAATTTAATAGACCAAGGAGGAATGGACCATTATATCAGATACCTATAAAATTATTTTCACCCTTGAGAATCCAAAACCAATCCCAGAAGGAAATAGATCCAAAAAAACACCTCGTGAGATACCTCTCAAGGATCTTGTTACTCCTCAATTGTACCATCAGCCAGACACACCATTAAAATGACCATAAAACATATTGCAGAACCTCATCACCACACAGCCACATCACCACAACTATACAGCCCCACCCCCATGCATTCTAAACTAACAATTATTGCAACCAAAAAACCACACTACCCTAAACATATGAATAAAGGAATTTCATCCTCCATGTAAAGATATTATCCACTCTGGGCTGCACTGACTCGCTCACATGAGTTTAATAACATCATAGTATAATGAATCTTGGTTAGGAATCAGGTCCTCCCCTTTTCATATGTAAGATATTTATCACACATCATACATCAATTAAACTAATACATCTCATGAAATATAAGAATCCAAACATCACATCATAAATCAAAACGGAGAAACAAAAAACTCAAAACAACTTAGGGTACTGGGAACGCATCTTTGTCTCTCTCTCCCAAGTACTCTCCTCCAGAAGACCATGCCTCCGCAACATGAAAACTAGGGTAATGGTCTATCTACACAGTTCCTTCTCTTGGTGATCTTGGATCTCTACCGACTGCTCCAAGAACAATGAATTTTCCTCAATATCCAAATCTCCCCAGTCAATGACATGGGCGTTATCGTGAAGATACTGACAAAGCTGAGAGGTGTGAAAAAAATCGTGGATCCTATCTATCTATGGTGGAAATTCCAACTAATAAACCACCTCACCAACTTTCCCCAACACCTCAAAGGGACCAACATACCTATGAGAAAGCTTACTCCCTCTGCCAAACCTACGATTTCCATGCTAAGGGGAAACCTTTGAGAATACATGGTACCCAACCTCAAACTCCAAGGGTATCCTCCAATGATTGGAATAAGACTTATGTCAATACAATGGTGATTTCATCCTCTCTATAACCAACTGAACATTTTCTATCATGCCTCGTACCACATCAGGACCAAGAACTACTACCTCTCCGACCTCTGTCCAACATAACAGAGAACAACATGGTAACCCATAAAAAGCCTCAAATGGTGCCATGTCGATGGAAGAGTGATAGCTATTATCATACAAAAACTTTACTAAAGGTAGGTTTCATACCCAAGATCCACTAATGTCCAAGATGTATGTCTGTAGCATATACTCCAGTTTCTGGATGTTCCGCTCTGCCTACTCATATTTCTAAGGGTGGAAAGAAGTGTTGAGTAATAACTGAGTGCTAAAAGAAAGATGCAATCCCCTCCAGACTTGTGAGGTAAAATGGGCATCTGGACATGAGATAATGGACCTTGGAACTCCATGAAATTTCACTACCTCATCCACATAACTATTATCTAAATCATTCATTGTAATCGACTACTTGATCTCTAAGAATTGGTCTGATTTCATCAATATATCCATGATCACACAGATATCATCAAAACCTCCCTAAGCTTTGGGTAACTCTATGATTAAATCCATCCATATTTCATCCCATTTTTACTTGGGGATATCTAATTATTACAAAAAACTTCCAGGAATATGATGCTCGTCCTTTACCTTCTGAAAAACCAAACACTTTTCTACAAAATATTTCATTGCTCGTTTCATCCTAGGACACCAAAACTACATCCTCAAACCACAGTATATCTTGGATAATCTTGGGTGTACCACCAAAGGTGATATATGAAACTCATGAAGGACTCCATCATGCATCTATACCAAAACAAAAAACCTCCCACAAAACAACATTTGATTATGACCATCCTCTAACCATCCCTCTAGAGCATCACCATGGAAAACATGATCACACATCACCTCTACCTCTGAGTATACCCACCATGACTCCTCTTGAACAACATCCTTTCCCAACTTCCTACTCAAAGCATCAGTCACAACATTCCATTTCCCCGGGGTGTAGGAGATCTCAAAATCATAATCCTAATGAAACTACATCCACCTTCACTACCGCAAATTCAGACCAGGCTAAGAAAAGATATATCTCAAGCTCTTGTGATTTGTGAATACCACAATGTGCTCCCTAGTGATGTAATTCCACCACAAATTCAGCACAAACACCACCACCGCCAACCCCAAATCATAGGTGGAATAGTTACCCTCATGGGGACATAACTTTCTAGACCCATAACAGATCACTACCCACTTCTACATCAACACACATCCCAATACCAAATAATAAGCATCAAAAAACACCTCAAACGTCACACACTACTACAAAATCAACCTTTAATAGTGCTATAATAGGCCTTTATCAACACTAAAAAAGTGTTGATAACTTGATCGTAGTTAAAATCCCGACGTTTTTATCATAACTAGTAAATATTTATTAAAGGGACCCTTTAACAACACTAAAAAATCATTGTTAAAAGGGTCCTTTAACAGCACTAAAAAAGTGTTATTAAAGGGGTCTTTAACAGCACTACAAAAGTACTGATAAAGGCCCCACTGATAAAGGGTATAATTTTTTTTTAAAATCACACACCACCAACACCCCCCACCCCCTTAATTAGAGCCCCCCCATCAGTGCTTCCCTAACCCATTTAGCAGCACTTTATATAATCCAACCCACCCCTGTGCACCCTGCCTCTACAAGTTTCGAACCTAAGACCTCCAGGTTATAAACCAGTAACTTTTCCACTCCCCTATACTGTATTTTTTTACATTTTATGATATATCTATATATTAATAAATATTTTGTCACATTTGTTTATCCATATGTTTATATATTAATAAATATATTTTATATGTAAGTATTTTTAACTATTTATTTATAAAATTAAATTTTTATGTGTTAATATATAAAAAATGTGTATATATTGTTATATATTTGATAATAAATAACATTAATTTGTGAAAAAAATAAATTTTCAAATCCATAATATCAATATGAATTTAATCCATAGGAATAAATTCATTCCCCACTAAAAAAGGGAAAAAATACCCCCATAAATGAGGCTAAAAATCCATCAAATGTTAAAAAATTTGGGTACCCCGACTAAAAACTCAGATTTGGAGGCCTTTTGGGACGTTTTTATCCTCAAAAAATAAAACAGGGGTCCACCCTAGATTTTAGGGTTTAGATCTTGTCTCAAGATTCGATTCGATATGTGGTAGAGCTCAAACGGACACCCGGATTAAAAGTTATGGTCGTTTTAAGTTCGAATTACATTTTCAACTTATTTTAGATCTTTTATTGATTTTTTGATTTTTTTTATATTCAAATTTATATTAAATGACAATTAATTGGTAATAATAAGAAAATTATTAATTAAAATTATTTTTTTTATTGTTTTATATTCCATTTTCACTAAATATCTTATATATTAACTGCAAATTTATATTTACCTTATCTAAAACATATTTTAAAATATATATATTATATTTATATCAATATAAATATATTTATATATTAATATTATATTTTTAATATAAAAAAAAATTGAAGTATACTTTTATCAATGCTTGTAAAAAAACCATGATAAAGGGGGGTCTTTATCAACACTTGTAAAAAACGTTGTTAAAAACCACCTTTAACAATGCTAAGAAACTGTTGTTAAATACCCCCATTAACAGTGATTTTTTTTGCATTGAAAAAGGGTGTCTTTAATAGTTATTTTAGCTAGCACTGTAAAATCCCTAGCACTGGATAAACCCAGTTTTGTAGTGACACCCTCCCCGGGAAATTGAAGCACCGGAGCACTGACCAACTTCCCCTTCATATAACTTAATGTTGTCTAACACTAATCAATCCACACAAAAGCCTAGTCCTTTATGTTCAATGTTTTTAATGAGTCTGCAAATCGAGATAAATCATGAACAAACCTCCAATAATATACTCAAAGATAAAAGAAACTATGAACCTCTACCATGTTCTTGGGAGCTACCCAAGAAACAACTACCTCAGCTTTTGAAGGTTAAACTACCACACCCTAGTCGGGCACCACATTCCGAAGTAAATGCACCTCATGTGTTCAAAACTTACACTTGGAGAACTTTCCATAGAACTAGTGGTGTCAAAGAACCCATAAGAAAACTCTGAGATGATTGACATTCTCCTCCTATGACTTCATGTATATCAAGATATCATTGATGAATATGATGATGAACCGGTCATGGAACTCATGGAACATAGAGTTCATAATCCCCATAAACACTACTAGTGCATTTGTAACACCAAATAGAATGACTACAAACTTGATGTTCTCATACCAGCATATGAAGGAAGTCTTTGGGATATCTCCCTCCTTCACCCTCAATTGGTGATATCCAAACTATAGATCTATCTTAGAAAACTAACTCACCCCTCTAATCCAGTTAAAATTATCATTTATCCTCAAAAGAGGGTTAACCTTCATTAGTCTATAAAAAACTTCATAATACAATCCTCCTCCTTGTAGAACAACATTGGATCACCCCACGGCGACACACTGGGTTAGATGAAACCCCTTTTCATTAGATTATCCACCTACAACATCAACTCACACAACTCTATGGGCGCCATCTTATAGGGATACAGGCTGCAAGTCTATCCTAAAATCAACATCATGTCGAGGGGGTAGCATCATAACCTCCTCTAGGAAAATGTCTAGGAACTCCTCCACAACTCTGGGAACACCCCCAACCTAAGATTCTACTGATAAATCCACCATAAAAGAAAGAAGGGGATCTACACATTGAGTACCCAATTAACAACCTCGCTTACTAATAAAAACCACATGTTGGCCATCCACATATGAGAAAACAAATCTCCTCCAGAATTAGTAAATAACATCATGTATGGAATACAAAAAAATTAATGCCTAGGACGACATCATGTGGCTACATCTATAGCAAGAAAAAATCATCACGGGACTGATGTGGCCCCATCATCAGTCTGCATCCCTAGCACACATCAAACAAGTTGGCCTAGCCTCCAGCTAACATAGTGAACACCAGGGGCACGGAAAGCCTCTCTACATCTAGTCCCATAGCATGTACTAGAGTAGGTGCAACAAAGGAATGAAAATCTATTGTATCAAAGAAATATAAAATAGTGATAGAAGACAAACTCAGTGTACCTCGAATGATCTCTCACCCCTCTAGTGTTGTTTCCTCCACTGCATGAAACTGACCACACCCAACTCCTCTACCTCTTTATGGATAACCACCTCTACAACCATGATCAGGTCAAGGACCCTAAACACAAGTAACATCCTGAGTTCAGCCTCTACCAGCTCCATATCCCATTGTTGGGGCATAAGCCTACTGCCCCTATTACTAAAATGGTCTCACTAACAATTGTTATTGAGGATGGAATTGAACCTGTCTGCCTCCACCAAACTGAGAATGAAGAACCATTGGTCACTGATTTTAGATATGTCCACAAACACCACAACCAAAACACACTAGCCTAAAGTCCCTATGAAAAGGATAAAAACCACTGGCCCCAGAAGGATGGAAGGGAAATTGCTGAGGTTGAATCCTCGCTGGTCGAAACCTCAAAGGTCCTAGTGCCTAAGACCTACCACTGAAAACTATTATTCTTAAGGATCCCTATAGGATTCCCTCTCACAAAAAACATCCTCACTAGTGCATCCCCTCGATCACATCCCCCTTATTTTAAACTTACAGATACATTGGAAATGTAAAAGGAGTGACTATGTACTAGATAGAATGATGGAGTTCCTCCTCAAGATATATTGCGTGAGACTTATAAATTGGAAAAAGATATGTGTAAAAACACAAAAGGTCATTGAACTTGATTCACAACTCCCACATTGGAATACTCCCCTATTTAAGAGAATGAATCTCATGCATTTTCACTGCCTTCATGGTTGATGAATGGAACTCTTCCTGGCACTATTTTTGAAAGTCAGCCTACAAAATATATGTATCCTTATTCTCTCCTAGATACAAAACCCACCACTAATGTATAGATCCCTATATATAACTAACTTCCAAAGGGAACCAGTATCCTACCAGGGCATGGATCAAACTGCAAGAAATCTTGAGATCCTCTAGCCAACTCTCTATCACCACATCTGAAATATTGTCCTCGTACTTCCCCAAATCCTACCACTAAAAAGAACACAATTCCCTTTTCCAAGTCTCATCCTCTTCTACCAAACAACACTATGGCAATAAACCAGATCAAACTACTGAACCTCAACTGCCTGAACCACATGCAGATGACGTCTAGGATCCATATCTGAAAAAGTAAACAAGAATTTCCTAAGCTCAGTAGTATATAATTTTATTTATATTAATTTCAATACACTTAATTAATTTAATACTTCCCAAAAAATCCCAATTCAAACAAGAACACAAGTCATCATGATTCATGAATCTCTCCTAGGTCTCCACATAGAAAATAGGTCCACCTCACTTGGTCGTTCAATAAGCTCAAAGTCTGTGCATTGGATCATGGGGGGCCTAAAATCTCATGTCCTAACTGGTATCCTTGGCCTATGTCACATACCAAGGTCAATTGGCACTATCTCCATACCAACCCATGAAATCCTCACTATTCCTAACTTCAAACTTCATCATATCCCTCAATAATCGCCTCTGATACCACTCTATCATGACCCCCTCCTGCCAAATATACTCCAGTGAGGGGAGAGAGATAATGACCCTTGAGTCCTACCTCTAGTAGGACCCAGGTTGGTGACTAGCATTGAGGGTATAAAAATTTCATAAAATGTGAGTAATTACCCTCTAAAATATATAATATTGGGAGATAAGATAAATCATCCACAAGAAAATCCATAACATAATATATAAAAAAACAAAACCATCCCACAATGTATGTATTAATAAAACTTATACAGATAAAATTCTCCAAAAGTAAATACCCAAAAATAAAGCTAAAACAGCAATATAGAAAATTTCCTAAGGTCAAAGATAGTAATGTCCAACACAATCCACATAATCCTCCTAGAAACCTGAAAATAAATTTATATACATAGGGTGAGCATACAAGTTTACTCAGTAGGAAAACCAAAGTCTCTCATGCACATGTGAAAGAAGCATACTAATGCACTCGTGAGAAAATAAAAGAACCAAAATCACATAAACTAGTAAACTATCCATCCTAACCTCACCAAGGAACACTTACAAATTAAGCAATCTAGGTATAATAACATGATAAGAAGCATGTCGATAAAGGGTACTCCACAACGCTTTCCCACTGATTTTATGCTCACACACCCCAACATTGTACATCCTGGAACTCCCATATATTTTGAATAACATATAACACCACCCCACAAGCATGGTCACTTTAAATCACTCCTACTGACACCTAGTCCACCACCCCATAGCATGATCACATCACATCACGCTTGCAGACACCTGAGACACCACCCCACAACATGGACACATCTCATCTTGCTTGAAGACACCTAGGACATCACATCACAACCATAATCAGAGTAGTAGGGTATCATGAATATTAAGTACATTAACCTCATGACCTCCTCCTACCATGAACGCCCCCAACCATAATCTTTCACACAACACAGTCGTATCACATCTCACCCAAAGACACATGGGTCATCGCTCCATGGCACGATCACATCACATCACACCCAAAGACACCTGGGTCATCACATAGTGTACTAACAGATGTTTGAACATCACATACTATGAATATTTACTCACTTATAAGAGATAGTGGTAAATAGGGGGTATCCATCCATCTATCATCATCATCGGGATATTGGAAAAAATACCTCCCATGTGAAAATATGGGTGTCAGCACATAATGATCAACGCAGGTGGGTTACATATAGAAATAAAAAGTAATATAAAAGTATTCACATATAGCCACACATAAGCCTAACCTATGGGTTCATTAAAAAACACTAAGAATATCATAACAACCCAACTTTCACTGCCACCTCTAAATGCATAACACCACATAAACCACAAGACACATCACACCACCAACCAATTCCATTATCTAAATCATCTATTTCATTATTAAGTATCATCCAAATTTAGCCACACATACCATCATTTATTTTTCCATTAATCATTTCCATCCCATTATCCAAACAAAATCCCTGCCATTTCAGTCATTATTAAATAATTATTCCATCACCACCCAAGCTTCTTGCGCAATGAAACCACATATTACAAGAAACTCATCATCCTCATTGTATCATCTCCTCGTTACCTCACAAGAACTACCAAATAAACCACCACCTCATTTCCCCAAAAGTGTGACAAAACAACCACCACCTCACTACCCCAAAGCACATCCAAACAACTAAAACCTCACCGCCCCAAAAGCACAACCAAACAACCACCGCCTCACCGCCCCAAAATCATGTCCACATTTCACCCATCAGCCCCAAATTGCATCGCAATCACACATAATTTCCCCACAAGCACGAACACACATATAAAAACACCAAAGACCATTTTATAGATTTAGAAACATTTTTTTACATTTCACTTTATTTTAGGGGTGTCATCACACAATCCATAATCCTAGGGAAACCATTTCATTATCCAAATATAAATGGTTGTCTAATTTCAATTTTAGGGGTGATATCACAAAAACCTCACAAAAGAAACAGCAATCATAACACAAATAATCTAGTGCAAACAAATCCCCCAATAGCCATAATTTTTAGTGGGACCATCAAGCCCGTGCAATCCATCATATCACAATAATGTCAAAGTGATAAAATCATGTGAATCATTCCTCTTTCCCCCATTCAATTTAAATAACCTGGTTATTTATATTTAATATATCTATCACAACCATCTCCCATAGATAAACAAGAGTAACCCCCTCTTGTGTGATACACAATAAAGAGAAATGAGGGATTCCATACCTCAAAGAAGTTTGTTCAACTCACTGTACGCTGCATGATGAATAAGAAATGAACACAAACCACAAATGTACATGGTAAACTATAGATCAACCTACACCACACCTAAGTATCATCAAAACATAGCCCAACTCACACCCCAAACAAAAATCGCACCACTACAATGAACCTCTAAGAGAAGAATAGGAGAAACCCACCAAGAAAGGGAGAAGAACATATCATTGATTGCCAATGAACATCCATTGAAATCAATGGATCAAATCAAGGTAGAAGAGGGTTAAAAGGTCTCCTTAGGGTGCCTAGGGTTTATCTGTAATGATAGAGGGAGATGTATAACTGAATGAATGAAATAAGATGAACAAAAGGACTTTAAATCTTATAACTCTCCCTTTTCATGTCATTTAATACATACATGATGTGAATTCAATGGGAATTCGGAAAATTGCAATTTTTTCCAAAAATCGCATCACCTCATCCTGATTTAATTATACCTCATGAATTTTTCTTTTATAACATGAATTCATCTCATGAGTTACCTCTATTCCCAAATACAAGTCATAAACTGGTTGTATTCACAAGTCGTGAACCATTAATTCATGTCATGTAAACAATAAATGATGTGTATTTCCTACAAAAAGTTTGTTTCACATCCAACCACCACAGAACCTCCTCAATCCTCCTATAAAACACCTCCAACACTCAAAACCTGCAAAGTAACAGACTTATGAGGCACAGAACATTATAGTAATTTTATCGGCCCTCCATATTTAACTTCATATGGAAAATGAAATATGACATGTTCTATTGAGTTAAATAAGGACAATGAGAATATTTTTTCCAATTTACATAAAATTAAAACAAATTTTTTCAGCATACTCAATGTGTCATAATCTGATGTTTTTACACAAATATTTCAGAAGAAATATGATATCTTGGTCAACATGTCCTAGATTTAAGAATTCAAAAACCCTGTAAGGCTAGTAGGTAATAATATTTTCATTATGACATGGAAGTCATGACTTTTTAACTCGATAAAATGTCCATTTCTGATGGAGCAAAAAAAATTAGAAGCATAACCATCTGGTAACCTAAAATATCTAATCCAATGAAAAAATTATAAATGAATTTCTTTATAAAGTGTGTAAATTTCCTTTGGATTCGTTAAATTATGTGATCTTTCATCTTTAAATAATTCAATTTCATGATGTTTATAAATTTGGACAAGATCTAATCATACCTTTACATTATCTTTGGTCTTATCGAGTGTGTCCAACATGGTATAAAATATGTTATCAAAAAAATTATTCTCAATATACATTACATATGACATGTGATGAATCAAAAAATCAAAGCAATATGGAAGGTCCCAAAAAAGACTATAATTTATCCAATTATGATCTCTCCTAAAACCATTTATGTTTTTTTCATTTATGGTTGGTCTAAAAGTAATAGGATGTAATAAAAAGATAAAATATTTTACCTAAATACCTAATAGAACTGTTGGAGGTTCATCTATTTCAATTCTACCTTTTGTAAAATTATTTATATTCCTTAAAAAGGGTGATCAGTAGGATGACATATCTAATGACAATCAAAATAACTAGTCTTTCTCCCATTTCCAATCATGAACACTTTGTTCTCATCCATGCAGTACGAACATGAATTTAGACCATGTGCACTCCATCCAGATAATATACCATATGTTGGAATGTCACTGATCATCAACATTAATGAAACCTTCAGTGTAAAATTCTGATCTACACCTATATCAAATGTAGTTACACTATTGTTCCACAATGGAATTAGCTCATCAATTAGTGTATTCAAATAAACATTGATTCCATAATTTGTATGTCCTAGAATTAATAGCACAATATATATATATATAAGGTTCCTTCATCAACATCCAAGTATGTAAGTTGTAGAGAGTAATAAAAATATGCCAAAAAGAATATTGGTTGACATAAGCACCAAATGGATAAAAACCATCAGTTGAAAGAATCAACCATATGTTATGAGTTTCTGAAGAAAAAGAAGGATGCATATGAACAAAGTGTTTCCATGAATCACCATCACATGGATGATTTAATTTTTTACAAATGGAAATATTTGATTCATGTCATGTCATCAATGTAGATGTGTTGTGAGACATAAATAAACACTCTAAATGGGGTGTAATTGGAAAATACCTCAACTAATTCATAAGAAATCCGGACTTTATTTATTGAAACTCTTTATACCTTGATTATCCACATGTTGGAAAATTAATTAATGATTCATAATCACTATAATATAATATGCAGTCATTTGAACATGCATGAATTTTTAGATAACTAAGACCCAGATTATAGACCAACCTCTTACTTTCATATAAACTTATAGGTAATGTATTTCCTTTAGAAAAAAATGATTTAACCAAAGATAATATTTAATCAAATAAACTATTTAGAATTCCAAGATTTGATTTAATAGCCATAAATTTTGTAACTTCTTTATGTTTTCTCATTTGGAATTCTGAAAATAAGGCCTCCTCAATAGATGTCAAAAAATTATAAAATTGAGAAGGTTATGATTCAGGATTTGGAATATAATTATAAGTTTGTGTTTCCTAAATAGGTGGGTTAGAAATATCATGTACTAAATTCTAAAATGATGTATCTGAAAACAAAAAAAAACCACTTTCTACTGAATTTCATTCACTGTATTGATACCAAAAAATATAATCTTTCTGAAAACAAAAACATAGTAGATGAATTCCATAAATGTCAAACGTTTTGAATCTACTAAGATAAAATTTCTTACATGGACATTTAATTGTTCCTTAAAAAACAAATTCTGAATTCAAATATGAAAATGATATAAATGTTTTAACACCCTCAATGTATAAACGATTTATACCAGATCCATTGGGATTTTTTTAATGATATATTCAATCATGATCACGCAATAGAAACTAGTGTATACTTTATGGGTCCACATTAATCTATGAAAAAAATAAAAATAGGAATAAATACTACTCATTATGAATAATTACAAATTATTATTATATTTTTACACCTTGGAATATTTTATGGAATACTTTCAGAGCGAGGCATTAAGATAGCATAGGATTTCAGGGGTTGTAGAGGCTCAGTGAAGATAGAATAAAAATATTAAATATATTATATAACACATGCATCATTTTCCAAAAATAATGGAATATATCTTGAATGGTTTCTAGTATGGTAAATCTAAAACCACCTTTAGGTCTGGGATATAGGGTTTACCTAAGGTGCAATATAACATTTATACACATCGGGTGTTTGGTAACATTGCATGCAAGGGTAATTCATTTAATTTTTTTATTATAATTTTGTACAAAAAAAAATAAAGTATCTCCCAAACAGTGTATTATATGAAAAATTCAAGACCACCATTAGGTCTGGGATGCGGGGTTTACCCTAGGTATGATGTAACATTTGTGTGCATTGGGTGTTTAGTAGCATCACATGTGAGGGTAATTCATTTAATATTTTTATTATAATTTTTAAAAAAAATGAATTATCTATCGAATGATGTGTCATATATGAAATAAAATTTCATTGTTAGGTCTGGCATACAGGGTTTACACTAAGCATGATATAACATTTATGTACGTCAAAGGTTTGGTAACATCATATGTGAGGGTAATTCAATTAATATTTTTATTAAAAAATTTTATAAAAAATTAAAGTATCTTCTAAATGGTGTAACGTATGAGGAATATGAGACACTATCAGATCAAGGGTGTGGAGGTTTCCCTAGGCATGACATAAAATTTGGGTGTTTCGGGTGTTTGGTAATATCGCATGTGAGGGTAATTTATTTAATAATTGTATTATATTTTTTTACAAAACATTTAAGTATCTCCCAAATGTTGTATCGTATGAGAAATCTAAGACCACCATTAGGTTTGGGATGCGGGGTATACTCTAGGTGCGTTATAAAATTTGTGTGTGTTGGGAGTTTGGAAACATCACACATGAGGGTAACCTTTTTAATATTTTATTAATATTATATATATATATATATATTTAAAAATTATCATAATTTACCAATATTTACTAATTACTACTAATATATCCTAATTATTTATTAATTATTTAAAAAAAGTAATAATTAATAATATTTTCTTAATTATTACTACTTTTTTACTAATTATTGTAAATTTTTAAAAATTATTGGTATTTTTTATATTTTTTAATATTTAATTACACATTTTTTATTGATTATTACATATTCTTATTATTAAATACTAATTATTTATTTATAATAAATAAAATTTATCAGAACATATTTATTATTACTATTATTTTTGTTCATTTTAATGAAGTCTAACAAAGAGTTTACATTAACAAAAAATGCTCAAAACATTTATGAACCTCCACAAAAAAAATTTCATAGATAAATAGGTCCTTTATTAATAAATAATCATTATAGCTGCATTTTTTATTATATATTGTATTTTTTATTAAAACCATTTTTATAAAAAAATTATAAAAAATGTTTTTTTATAAAAAAAATTTCTTCAAACATTTTCTATAATTGATTTTCTTATCATTTTTATAAAACACTAATTTCTTATTTATTTCATACGTTGTGTGTGTGTGTGTGTGTCTATGTGTTACATGATTTCTTAATCACATATATATACATAAAATATTTTTTTACATGTTTTTTAAACAAAAATACATATCAAATAAATACACACACACACACATATATATATATCAAACAACTTACACATTTTTTTAAAGAGTTTATATATGTATATTCACATGTCAATATATATATATATATATATCCAAACATTTTCAAAACTATATTCACATGTTTTAAATAAATGAAACTTGATCATAATATAATAATCAAACATGGTTTAACATCACAACCACAATCTAAGCATTATCATAATTCATCAAAAAATATATCATCATAAGCATGCAATACAATTGACTAATTAAATAGATTTATATAAATTCCATCAAAATTTATATAAATACCTGACCTTATAAATAATTTACATAATACTCATATTTCTAATAGTAACATAAAATAATAAATCTTCACTAACCCTAAATACCAAGAAGAAAAATCACTTAAATCTAAAGGATAAATATTTGGGAAAATACCTCAAATCAATTGGAATCAAATCGTGTGGATCCAATGAGCACCCAAATATAGAATAATAAAATTGTAGTAACCCTAAATACCAAATAAACCATAAAAATTGGGTAAATATTTTGACCTAGGGTTTGACTAAACTAATTTCTGAAAGATTGAATAGAAAATCACAAATAGAATAAAATATGAGATAAGAGGAGTCCATACTTAGGGTATTCGAACCTAAATTTTCAAGAAATCGGGTGGGAAAGATGATTTCAAGGGTGTATCATCTGAGTGTTTCATTGCACGATGGGAATAGGTGAGCAAGAATGAAATCAGGGAGGAGGGGGGAGAAACGAGGTCGTATGATTTTATTAATTTTTTTATTTGTAGCGGGTTAACACTACAAAAAAATACGTATTAGCGGTGGTTTATTAGTTATAGTTCTAATAATCACCACAAAATAAATTGTATGAAAAATAATTTATAATATATCATTGGTTTAATATAAACACCACTATATATATTTTATTTTTTTATTTAGTGTTGGTTTTATTTAAATTGCTGCTAAATAATTTAAAAAATCTAATTTACCCCCCCCCCTTCTAATCCCCTTGGCCTTGACCCCCCCCCCCCCCCCCCACACATCCCACTCCCCTTAGGAACCCCCAACCCCAACCCCTTACTCCCAAAAATGATTGTCATGACCCCGACCCCTATCAACAGTGACTGCCATGACCCAAACCCCCCCTACTCCTCCCTAATGGTCCCTGTGACCCCCTGCCAATGACGACCGCCTTGACCCCAACCCCCTATTTATAGCGACCATCATGACCCTGACCCCCCTGCTCCTCTCTAAAGATCCCTATGACCCCAACCCCCCTTCTCCCAATGAAGACCACCCCTCCCCGTCCCCTTTGATCCTCATGACCCTGACCCCCCTACTCCCAAATGAGGACCTCACAGCGACCCCCCCCCCCCCACTCCTCTATGGTGACCCCCAAATGCCTATCTTCCCCTTTTTTAGTGAGTATAACTGCCGACATCATTAAAGGTAATATTGATTTAATTTTTCTAATGATTTTAATTAAATTAAATAATGATTTGTGTAATTGATTATTGTTTTTTGGGAATTTTTTCGGGGATGATGTTGGGTTTACATTGTAGACCTTCCATTGGAAGTTGGTTATAGTTTTAGAGAGTGGATGCACCTCAACATTCTTTTAGGTGAGTATTCCTATTTTTAAATTTTAAATAATTAATTTTTATTTGTTATAATTATTTATTTATTTCATGTGGCATGATACTGGTTCCCAAGGTGTTATTGGCATGTGGTTTAATACTTGACATCACAATAACCTCTCTCCTTAGCTCAGTGAACATATTCCATGACATCTGACTAAATTATTGTGTGGGGATAATATTTATTCATTTATGTTTTTATGTTTTTTATGTTTTTAATGTTGGATTGAATCATTTTTACATTGAATTTATGTTATGTCGAATCAAGAACCTACCCTAGTCAATAAATAAGTTGGGTGATGTTTAATTTTTATTGTACTTGTTTGATTAAACATTTATATCTTTATATTTGAATGTACAGGTAGAAGTGTGACAATCCAATACCTACGGATAAAAACTGAATTAATTTACCTCAAAACACACCTCAGTATGCCAAGGGTTTGGAAGAATTTTTAGATTATGAAATTGCAAACCGATCGATGTATGGTGGAATAAATTTTTTTGTGTCTTGATTGTAAATTCAAGTTATCATTGAATAGAAATCAAGTATAAGATCATTTGATATTGAAACAGTTTTCTAATTGATATGTAAGTTGGATTTAGCATGGTGAATCGAATGTTATGGAAATTCAAAACAATCAAAATCATGTCAATGAAACTAAAAGTGACCCACTAGAGTATAATTTAGTATTAAAATTGATAAATGATGCATTTGTCTTTACATGAAAGAATGTCCAAGATTTTAATAGATCAACAGAACATTCAGTTGATCCTGAGTGGGTTAATATTGCTCAGAACTTCAATGACCAAAAAATGAGTTTTATGAATTAGTTTAAGATGGAAAACAATATAAAAGGTGGTACAAGTATTAGAAGTTTTCTTTTCCACTTAATTTATATAATATCAAATTTATTTGTGGAATTATTGACAAATAAATGTATATGATTTTAGGGTTTCTTCATGATACATTTAGTGAAGCTAAGATACTCACACCATTCTATAAGATGAAGAAATTCATCAAAAAACATGGACATGATTATACAAAGATACATGCATGCCCAGATGATTTCATGTTTTACTGGGGATATGAGTCTAATAAAGAAAAATGCATAAGATTTCATACAAGAAAATGGAATTCAATGAACAATAATGATAGTATAAATCAATACAACTCGAGGAATATATAGAATAAGAAAACTCCTACAAAGATATTGCATTACTTTCTTCTGAAGCCACACTTGTAAAGATTATTCATTTAATATAAGACTACATATGACATGAAGTGGCATGCTCGGGATAGTAAAGATGGCATTATGAGACATCCAAAATATTCAACATCATGGAATATGTTTGATTCATTATATCAAAAAATTTATTCAAATCCTAGGAATATACAGTTGGTATTAGATTTTGATGGTTTTAACCCTTTTGGTACTTTAACTACTAATTATAGTATTTTTTTCAGTTGTTTTGATCCCCTATAATCTACCTCTATGGATGTGTATGAAGGAAATTTCTTTCATTATTTCAATGGTTATTCCTAGAGAGAAAATGCCTAGAAATGAAATTGGTGTATACCTTGAACCTCTAATCAAATAATTGTGTGAATTATTGGATGATGGAATGGAAAAATATGATTCTACAATGAGAAAACTATTCAAAATACATTATGATTTAATGTGGACAATTAGTGAATTTCTTGGACTAGGAAACTTATCTAGTTGGAACACTTATATTGGTTTGGATTATACAATTTTCAATTTTAATTTTGAACCTCAATGATTACCTCATAGTAAAAAATGGTGTTTTATGTGTCATCATGATTTCTTGATTCTTCTCATAAATCTAGGTTTAACAAGAACCAATTAAATGGATATATTGAATTGAGAAATCAACCAAAGGTGTTTTCTAGTTCAGAAATCTAAGGATAATTAATGAACGTCACTGAAGAATTTGGAAAATGTGATCAGTTTAAAGAAGTGGGGAAAGGGTACGAGGTACAATATCTAAAGCAACTGGAACACAATAATGGAAGAAAAATAATATATTCTTCAAACTTCCTTATTGGGAGTTTAATTTGATACATCATAATCTTGAAGTAATGCATATTGAGAAGAATGTTTGTGAGAATGTAATTTGTACATTTCTTGGTGATTAGAGTAAATCGAAGAATCACATTAATGCTCATAAGGATTTGGATTCAATGAATATAAATCATGGTTTGTGGGAAAATGAGAATGGAAAGTATCCTTCAAATAATTTTACAATGAAAAATCATGAGAAAGTCATATTCCTTTGAACTTTAAATAATGTAAAAGTACCATGTGAATATTCAATTAACATATCAATTTGTGTTTACTTAAAGCATAAAAAGTTACATGGATTGAAAATCCATGAATCACATATTTTTATGGAGCATTTGTTGTTGTTGGAATTGGGTAATATGTTACTTGAAAAGTAACTATAGTTATAGTTGTTTTGTGTACCTTTTTCAGAGATATTTTTGGAAAAACTCTAAATCCAATTGAGCTTGATTAAGTTTAAAAAATAATTGTTTTTAAACTTCTTCATTTGGATATGTTATTTCCCCATTCATTATTCAAAATCATGATTCATTTAATTCGTTATTTGGTTAAGAATCTAAACTTGGTGGATCGGTACACTATCGATGGATATATTCAATTGAGAGGTACATTGATATTATTTTTCTTTTCAATGTTGAATTAAATTTTATCAAATCATTGTGTAAATTTTTTTAATATGTTTTTTATTTTTTCATTAGGTACATAGGTTATTTGAAATCATATGTGAGAAATAAAGATCAATTAGAAGGCTCTATTGCTGAAGGTTACATAGCTAAAGAGTTCTTGAAATTTTGTTATAAGAATTTGGATGGGATTGAGAATAGATTCAATTGTGTTGGACATGTTGATGACATATAAACTAATTCTCATTTTGAAAACCAATAATCGTTATTTCCAACTATTGGGCAGACAATTGGAAAGTGGTCAAATTTTACACTGACTGAATTTGAGTTGCTACAGGCACATAGATATGTGTTACTCAATAGTCTTATTCTAGATTAATTTATTGAAGAATTGTGATTCCAAACATATAGTTTAATAAGGGGTAGAGCTCAAAATGAGATGGAATTAACAAAAGTTGTTAATAAGGAGATTGTCAAATGGTTCACCTGTTGTTTAAGTATATACTCATATTCATATTATTTATGTGTATTTATTTTTTCTATGTTAAAAGTAACACCTTATATCTTCTTGTATAGATTATTAATGTTGAGAATCAAGTTGAAATATTAAATGATTTGATGTTTTTAGCTCATGATCCTTTAAGGAAATCTTGGAGATTTGATGCCTATAATATTCATGACTTCAGATTTCATACAATTTATCATGAGAAAGACTTGAAAACTCAAGATAGTGGTGTATTTACACTTTAAGAGGTGGGATACTATGAAAACATGAATAATTTAATTTAATTAAACTACCATGGTCAATTTTAAGTTGTATTATTCAAATTCAAGTGGGCCAACGTTTATAGGGGTATATGAAAGATTTGTTACATTTTACTTATATCAACTTGTCTCAATTGATCCATACTAGTGAGAATGTGGAGCATGATCTATTTATCTTGGATTCATAAAATAAGATGATTTATTATGTGGATGATTAAATATATTAAGGTCAGATTGTTGTTGTACACTTAAAGTAGAGAGACTTAAATGATATGGGTGATGGAGATCAAATGGTACTTTGTGATAGTGAACCTCATTAACCACAAAACATTGAATAGTTTTTTTCCTGATAATGTTGAAATAATAGAACTTGCAAGAGTGGTTGAATTTTAAGTACTCATCACAATTGATTTTGACAACAATTAAGACAATGAATATGAAGATAATTGAATGTATAAATTGGCAATGCAATTATATTACAATTTCTCATTTATAAGTGTTTTGTACATATATACATTGTTATGTTTTTTTTTTGTAAAAATATTTTATTTTTTTATTTTTTTATAAATTTAATGTATATTAAACATTTTAATTGTAGGAATTTTGAGAGAGAGAAAAATTCAAGATCCAAGCTGATGAGCATCTCGAAGCACGCCACCACTACCATCAGCTTCAGTGGATCCGAGTGATTCTGTTGTACTTAAGACTTCTTGCAAGCCATCTATTTACCTAGATGTTATTGGTCGCCAACCATTTGATTCACCTCCAATGATGAAGAAGTTTTTAACCCCTCCATCTAGGGGATATTGGTGAGTTATCGTTACTAGTATGTACGTCATTGTACAAAAAAAACTATATATTTCATTAATTGTTAATGAATTTGTCAAAAAAATAAAGATAAAAAATAGAGGGGGTATAAATATGAAAAAGGAAGATGTATGGGACCTAAAGGACTAAAAGATTATTCTTCCATTTGATGATTTTGGGGTGCCTGCTTGTGATGTTGCTGAAATCTATATATAGATTCTTGGGCAGCTTGCTTGCGAGATGGTGAGCTCCTCCATTAATTATAAAGATTGGAGGCATATTCCCACATCTTGGAAAAATGAGGTCTTTGATAATCAATTAAAGGTAATATTAATTTAATATTCATTGATAACTAATTTAAAAGACATGATTAAAAGTTTGTAATATACTTATAAAGTTTTATGTTTTTTATTTCTTGATGTTTTTTTTTATTTCGATGTCCCTGGCCCCATTTCATGCCCATGGACTCTAAAAAATGGGAAAGAAATGGAGAGATTTTAAATGGAAATTATGACATGAGTTTAATGAAACATATATGAGCTCATGATAGATGTATGATAAAGTTCCTGAAGGCATTTATTTTGAGCAATGGAAGTTGTTTTTCTATAATGACCCACCAATTCTCATTGTCTTGAGAGCACAGTGAGTCATTACTTGGCCTTAAGTGACATCCCCAAGACACCAAAGGTTAGAAATAAATTCTGAAGGGTTTCAAATAAAAGTGGGGGATGATTTATACTTGAAGAAATAAACCAAAAATCCACAACCAAACCTCTCACTAAATGATGCATGAACAAAATAAAGACAACTAGACAACTTCATATATCTCAAAACCACATCATAGTGTGCAATAGTGGAATACCAAACGAGTATCAAAGTACACAGAGGATAAAAAACTAAATACCCTCAAGAGAATACAAGACTTAATGCTCCACAATCTCCAATCTCCATAATCACTGAATAGCCCAAACATCATGAGGTAGTGATAAACATGTGTGAAACATTACCTTTTCCCCTATCCTAAAAGATAGCATATACAAAATCACCAAACTTACAAAGCATGGGTGAGTATAAAACTCAGTAGTTATTCCTCAATGAATTCCATACTAATGCCACTAGGATAGAATAGTTATAAACATTTACATAAAATAGTTTATACCAAACACTTTCTCAAAACAGTTTATAACAAAATATAAACAAGTTTACAAAACCAATTATAACCAAAAGCATACAAGTTCAATTGAAACCAATTTTTCCAACAAGTTATTTTTTCAGAAAAATAACTAAAAAAACCTTAAAACCATTTCTCAAGGTTCCATTGGCATACCCAATCCATTCCACACATCCACACAATAAACCATGCATGCTATGTTATGACGGTTCCGTACCCATGAGCGGTTTCTCATTGATCTACCAAGTCGTCACAAGGTAATTGTTTCTCATGTTCCATTAACCCTTTAGAATCAAGAACAAGATAATATTTCAACCAATACCCATATATACAACATGAACACACACCATATATTCCCAATGATCATGCCAAAATAACCCTTTTAATAAAAACATCTTTTTATTGAAAATAATTTCCATCAAAACCATTTCAATGCCAAACCATTTCAATAAAACTCCATTTTTATTGAAAACCATTTATATTGAAAACCAATTTTTCATCAACCATTTATAAATTCTAGAAAATCCATAATTTAAAATCATCATTTTAAATTCATGAAACTAAACCCCCTTTGCACAACTATTCACTAAGATCACGCAATTTCAAAAAAACCATAAATCATCACTAAAGAAGATTTTTTCATGATTTTAACAATAAATTTATTTTAAATAAACCAATTTAAATATAATACAATAAATTATTTCAAGATGTGCTGAGAGAGAAGACTCCTACCTCAAAGGTTTTGATGAAACTCGACAACGGACGAAGAACGCACAAGAAGGCGGGTCGATTCTCTAAGAACGAACTTAGTTCTCTTATACTAGAAAGATAAAGACTTGAAATTGAATTATTTGGAATAAAAAATGTATATCTACCCACTATAGGTGCATATCTAAGAAAGAATGGAGATTAGAGAAGTAGATCTAAGCAGATCTAAGAAAACGCAACAAATCAGGACAGAATGGTGACATACCTCAATAATCGAATCAAGATTCCAAGAAAGCAACTTGGATATCTTCACATATCATGAAAAACACCATATTTAGACTTAATTGACGTTAAAAAACTTATATATACCCACAGGAGGTGTATATATAAGAAAACAAGGAGAGAAGGAGGAGTTTTAAGAAAACAGAAAAGAACCAAGAAGATTGGCACTTACCCGAAGAATCGGGCTTGAAATCACCAATGGAGGTCTCTAGGTTGGCTCCAACTCATGTGGGGAGGGTTATCCAGACTTATAGGGAGATAAATATCAAAATAGGGGCGTTTTGAAGCCAAAATGAAATATATAGAGCAAAAATGAGTAAGCTCCTAGAGAATAGGATCTAGATTTGACCTTAGCGCATGGTTTGACCACACGGTTTGGGCCAACCATGTATGGATCATGCGGCCTTAATTTTATTTCCAAAACTTTTTATAAAACCCTCAAACTCTACCATATTTCACATTTACCCTTTTTATGGAAACATAATTTTTTTATGGAAACATCCTCCTCTATGGAAACTCTCCACTTTATGGAAACACCCAAATTTATGGAAACACCCAACTTTATGGAAACACCAAACTTTATGGGAACAACCAACATTATGAAAACACCCAACTTTATGGAAACTCTCTATTTTATGGAAACTCTCCATTTTATGGAAATCCATTCAAATCCACACCATTTAAAAAAATGCCTCTTTTACATAAAAACATAAGGAAAGGGTTATGTACCCGAAACCGGGGGTACTAAATTCTCCCCACCATTGGTCTTTCCATCCTCAGAAAGTAGAAAACCCTTGCTGGAAAAAAATAGTTATGTCCACTACTCTTTCATTTCCTTCTCATGTTCCCAAGTTTCTTCCTGAATCTGACCATGTTTCCATAAAACCCGCACTTGGTCGATGCTTTTCCCACGCAAGACATTATCTTTTCTATCCATGATCTGCACTGGGATATATACCAATGATGAATCCAGTTCTAGGTCAATGTGATCCCATCTGATCACATGGTCAGGATCAAGGTGATACTTTTTCAGCTGGGATACATGGAACACATTATGCACCGAGCTAAATTGGGGTGGTAATGCCAATCGATATACCACCTCACCAACCTGTTCCAGTATCTCAAAAGGGCCTATATATCGAGGGGATAACTTTCCTTATTTCCCAAAACAATGATGTCCAAGCCTTGGAGATATCCTCAAGAAGACATGATCACCCACAGCGAATGACAATGGTCTTCGACGGTGATCTGCATAAGATTTCTGATGACTCTGAGATATCTCCATCCTCTTTCTAATCAAATGGATCTTCTCCATTTTTTCTTGGACAAGGCTCGGCCCGACTAGTGAATTTTCACCCGTTTCCACCCAGCATAGTGGAGAACGACAAGGACGCCCATACAATGCTTCAAACGGAGCCATGCGTATCGAGGCTTGATATTTTTTATTGTATGAGAACTCCACTAAGGGTATATGATCCTCCCATGAGTGACCAAAATCCATTATACAAACTTGCAACATGCCTTACAATGTTTATATCATCCGCTCGGATTTCCTATCCGTCTGAGGATGATATGTTGCACTCATAGTTAACTAAGTCCCAAGGGCTTGCTGTAAGGATTTCCAGAAACGAGACGTGAACCTCGAATCTCTATCTGAGACTATTGAAATGGGTACGCCATGCCTCTTTACCACTTCTCAGATATAGATTTTTGAAAGATCCTCCACCGTATGAGTTTCGCGAATAGAGATGAAATGGGCCGACTTGGTTAGATGATCCACTATCACCCAAATGGCATCGTGTTTTGAGACCATTCTTGGAAGACCTATAACAAAATCCATTATTATATGATCTCATTTCCACACTGATATGGGCATAGATTGTAACATACCAACTGGTCTTCGATTCTCTTCTTTAACCTGATGATAAGTTAAGCACTGTAAGATGAACTCGACCACCTTTCTTTTCATGTCGCTCTACTAAAATTGTATCTTCAACACCTTATACATCTTCTGTGTACCTGGATGTACAATCCATCTAGAATGGTGGTAAGCATGAAGGATTTGTTCCTGAAAATCCATAGGTACAACCATCTGATCTTTGAAACACAAAATTGAACCCCCATCATGTTTCTAGCACTCAATGGTCTCCCACCATTGAGTTTTGAACTCACATAACTAGATATTCTGCATTAGATGTTTGTGCCTCTTTAATCATTTTTACTAAATCGGGAACAAGTTTATCTGAAAAGAAAATCATAACATCACCTCATTATTCACATTCCACATGCATGTCGACTAAGACCAACATCAACTGCCATTTATTTGAAGCTTATTTCGCCAACTAAGCATATGACTATCTACTCAATGCATCCACCACCGAATTTCCATTACCTAGTGTGTACATCAATTCAAATTCAAACATTTGGAGATACTCCATCCATCTTCTTTGCCTCATATTCAAATCTCACTATGATAAAATGTGTTTCAAGCTTTTGTGATCCGTAAACATAGTAAATTTCTCATTAAAGAGATAATGTATCCATGTCTTCAAAGCCTAGATGGGTGCAGCTAAATCCAAATCATGTGTTTTGTAATTATTCTCATGCACCCTCAACTGCCTTGAACCATAAGAAACCACATGATCTCTTTGCATGATAACACAGCCCAACCCTGATCCTGAAGCATCACAATACACCACATACCCCTTTCATGATTCTGGAAAAATCAAGATAGGTTCTGATGTAAGCCAAACGTTCAGTTCCTAAAAAGACTTCTGATATTCCTCTGTTTATTGGAATAGATCATTCTTCTTTTTCAGAGCTATCATTGGAAAATTTAGTCGTGAGAAATCATGAAAAAAGCATCGGTAGTAACTAGCTAGACCAAGAAAACTTTGTATCTCGAAAACATTCTTCGGTGGTTTCTAATAGATAACAACTTCTATCTTTTTAGGATCAACATAAATACCTTTCTTAGAAATGACATAGCCAAGAAAACGTACTTCCTATATCCAAAAATCACACTTTGATAATTTGGAATACAGACGGTGATCTCTCAAGGTTTGTAACACTGTTTCCAGGTGCTCCTCATGGTCATACCTTGTCTTTGAATAGACCAAAATGTCTTCCATAAACACCACAACAAAAAAATCCATATATTTTTGAAATGTCTGATTAATCAATGCCATGAAGATAGTTGGTGCATTCGTTAGACCGAAAGGCACGACTACATATTCATAGTGGACATATCTACTTCTGAAAGTTTTCTTTGGAATATTCTCTTTCCGAAATCACAATTAGTGATATCCTGATCATAAGTCAATCTTGGAGAACTATTGAGATCCCCTTAATTGATAAAACAGATCATCAATACATGGATGTGGATATCTGTTTTTTATCGTAACTTGTTTAAGCTTACGATAATCAACACACAGCTGAAGAATTCCATTTTCCTTCTTCACAAACAAAATCGGTGATGCCCACAGAGATGTACTTGGTCGAATGAAACCCTTGCTTTCCAACTCCTCTAACCGCACTTTAAATTACCGTAACTCTTTTGGTGACATCCTATAAGATGGAAGGTAAATAGGACTGGTCCTCAGAAGAAGATCAATTGTAAACTCCACTTCCCTTAGACATGGTAACCCTGATAAGTTCTTGGGAAAGACATCTGGAAATTGATCCACAACTGCTAGAAAACTATTTTCCTCGATATCTTCTATTGATGTCAAAGTCAAAGCTGCCAACTGATAAGACATCATTCCCACCATTGGTACCAACAAGATCTTTGCACCTTTCTTTACAATCCTCTCTCCTCTGAAGAAATGCTTGATGCCATCCTCAGTCATGAAAATAATTGTTCTCCTATAACAGTCGATGTGATATTTGAATGTTGGAAGCCAATTCATACCTAGGATTACATCATAGACATCTATCTCCAACATCTATAAGTCCCATTTCATCTAAACTCCATCAACAGTTATAGCACATGATCTACATACAAAGGTTTGGCATTCTCTTTCATTGAGAGAAGTTTGTAGTTTCAAAATAGAAGGCATCATTTCTAGTTTTAAACATATTGAATAGGTTCCCCACTTCCTCTTCATCTTAGTGTTATAGTTATCATCTCATCTATTGAAGAAAACCATACTTCCTCTACTTGAATTTTCAGTAGTGACAGATATCATAAACGAAGTATCTAGTTGCAGTCCCAACTCAACGGTTTGAAAATCATGAGTGGTGCTTTGGACCAACTATTGGTTCACCTATGGCTTGGGTGCATCCAAATTCTCAACAGCTTCTTCTGACTGGTTCCTATGATGCCTACCGAGTTCCATTTTCTAAACCAACAATAAACTCTATAAGTCTCACTATCTGGAAATTGATGGATTAGCATTTCAAATTATATCACATCAACTATTACAACATTGTTTTCCCAAAACAACTTTTTCCATGTTCAATAATTTTTTGAAAATCAAACAATTTTCAAAATACTATAACCATTTTCTTTTTCAAAACCCCTTTCATTTGAAACCAAATTCTGCATTTTTCAAAAAAAATCATGTTTTCAAAAATCATAAATCATTAGCCCAAATGAAGTATTCGATCCTAGTGGGAATTCATTCCTATATAATGCATGTCATTCTCGTCTCATTGGCTAAACTCATGACAATGAGATTTTAAAATCCTAGAAGTGTGTACAAACACTTATGTACCCAACTCCCCGGTAACTTGAAGTTCAGCATAAAAGGGTTAGTTATGTCCTTTTATGCTATACATTTCAAGTTCCGACAATCCTACTACTTTCTAAGATTCTAACCCAAGGAATCACTACTACAAATAGGGCCTTTACAGATCGCTTTGAGACTGCTAATGGTGGTCGTTGTTAGACCATCGGTAAAGAGCTTTAGCGACCCCCAATGGCGGTCGCTATAGGTAATCTACCTCCCCCTTTTAGCAACCGCCTCTAGCGGTGGCTACGCTATTTTTTTTTATTTCTGCAGGAATGCTTAAGCTAGCACTGAAGCATTTGAGGCAGGTATTAGGGACCGCCTACGGCTGTCGCTAACCTGGGAATTTTTTCTAAAAACAAATATACAGTTCTGCTTCCAGAACTGCACAGCTCCAAAAAACCAAAGCAAATAACATACAGCAGGAAAAGATAAACATCTCCAAACAGCTCCAGAACAACACCAAATAGAAAATAACAAATAGAAAATAACAAAAATCACCAAACTACTCCATAACAGAAGGAAAAGATAAACAAACAGCACTAAATAGCTGGAGAGGCCTCACCAAAAATAGCAAATAGCTCCAGAACAGCAGGAAAAATATGTAGTTCTCACATGTCCAGCGATCCAAATAGCTCCCATCTATTCCAATTTTCTGTTTCAAAAAACCTACAAGAAGATACAAAAGATAAACAAAACAAATTCAAATTGTTTAGTGTGATTGGGTCATGATGGTGATAAGATTATAATGAATGATAGATAAAGAAATAACACATACATGCACAAATGTATTTAAAAGGATTACTCACACTTATTATCTGGTGGATATTACTTGGTGTAGTGGTTGCAATCCCCCTACCCATGTTTTAATTTACAACCAAAGGATCAATAAATGCAGCAAAATAGTTTTAATGGGTCATTTAGAGATGTGATCATCAACTATCATAGATTATCATTATATATTATTAACACTGGAATGATATCTATAGAAAAAAAACACATTCTGGAACCATTTCACCTAAATAATATCAAATTTTCCAACTCTACTTGTTGGACTGTGGTCATAGGCATCCAACCACATATCATTAAGGAAATGGAGCTGTGTGGTAATAATATATTACATTTCAGGAAGCGCACAAGTATGAGAAACTGATGACCAGAAAATGAGGATGTAAAACAGTAAATATACTGATGCATCATGTGTGTAGATTATTTTCTGCAAAGGGTTCTCAGCCTGTAATGAAAAATATATTCTAATCAGAAGACAAGAAACATTACAAAACAAAAACAATTAATGTCAACCTCACATACCCCAGCAAAATTTTAAACATTTCAATAACCATGATTCTTATGTACTTCTAAGGAAAACATCTCCTAAAGCATCTAATAAAAAGATCATGATTTAGAATTCTAGGGAACTACAGTTTCCTTGTTTGTAATTCAAATAGTGAAGCATTCACAATCATGTGTAAAGAAGTTTCTTAAATTATAAGAAACGTAGATAATTTGTGTGTTGAAAATTACATTAGTATGGACACATGTAAAAAATACGGCAATAGTGAGGAATGACATTACTAATGACACTCCAAAAAAGGGAACACTAGTTGATGCCAGTAAGTGAATAAAAAAAGATGGCATCAGTTTTTGGTCCTTTTTTCGAATTTTTTCACATACAACCAGACTAGAGAAGGTGGCTAGGAAACCAAGAAAAGAAAAACCAAAAATCAATCTCAGATAAGAATTAACAAAGTTTGATGAGAAAAATGTTCCACTCTTCCTATTTGAATGCCTAAAATGAAAGAGAAAGTGAAACAGTGAGTGTGCAACCATGGCCTTGAGATCCAACTATGGCCTTGAGATCCAACCATGACTACACTAGAATCAAATAGAATAATTGAAAGCAACTGCAACCAAGGGACCAATTTTCATAATACGTTAATATTGTTTTTAAAAAGTAATATAAAGTCATGCAATAACTTTAACGATTATGGGAAGTTAGCGTACACGCCACATTTTCTTTCATGGATTTTGTTGGATCCAGTTACTTGTATTTTGGAATCTCACATTGGTTTGCTCTATCTTTTATTCCTTTTCCTCTATCTATAAATAAAGGGCTCCGCCTCTCAATGAGGTAGGGAGTATGGTTCTTCATGGTATTATAGGAGGTGTAACTCAACCCTTCCATACCCGTGTTTTTACTCTCTACCACATTTTTCCCCACTGCGCCCAAACACAGCTTGTACGACGCCACCACCCCCCCCCCCCCCTCGCACCTCCGCTCCCATGTATAAAAAAGACACTAGAAAATAAATAAAGAAACTACCACATCATTGCAGATTCCATCCTAGTATCACCTTCAAACAATTCTACATTTAAACTCTAAATCAAAATATAACATTAATTCAATAATAAATATAAAAGAAACACACCTCGTGAATATGATGCATCATACGTAGCCATGTATGCTACCTCCATCTGGTGTTCCAGGGGCCTACAACAAATAAAAATTATAAAGATTTTAATAACGAAAATAATAGAATGTAAATAAATAAATTCAGTATAAACCTGCGTCATATGATCCCTTGAACCATCACCCAGACGCACATATTCTCACAGTGTTCTAACCTCAGCGATCAGTTGCACATTTATCTCCTCAAAAGCATGCAACTGTTCCTCGAAATCTAACAGCTGTTGTGTATGCCCAGCAACAACAGGACCGATAACCTCATCACGTGATACTACAGAATGAGGAATCCCTATTCCATAGGTCAGACTATATCCATGCTCGTCATGACCAATAATGTGATGGAATATCTTATCCCTTCGCATGGGAAGCTGTCGCTGGTCCTCTGGAAGTTGTTCTAACTCAGCTTCAAATTGAGCCTGTGTAATATTTAGCAGTTTCACGTTAAACCCTAAATGAAAACATTGGGAAGATGTGAAATGGATCTTATAATACATAAAGGGGTTGGGGATAAAACATTAAATTTTGGGGATGATGATCATGTGAAAGGTTTTATAGATGAATATTCTACTAGGGACATGAAATTATTGGTAATGAGTACAATAACTTACTATAAGAGCTGCAGCCTCTGGATCATTTTGATCACGAGTCCTCATCCACACCGATATTTTATCAGTCGGTTCACCTTGCTCCAGTAACTATATACCAATAAAATATAAAAATGTAACACAAAACCATATTAAATAATAAATTAAAAATTGAATAATAAATACATCATGTTGGATCTGAGACATGTGACGAGTCCCAAGCCTGTGAGGTGGTCCCTGCAACGCTCGATTCTCGGAATGGCTTGTTGACACCTCCTGCATTCAATTAATTCAAATTTCAAACAAATAAATTGTCAAAAAATATTTAAAATATATATACCATAATAAATATACTAACTGTAATGGCCTCAATAGACTAATATGCAGCTAAGTCACACCACTGAGACGGGACAATACCTCTTGGGACTTTTTCCAGAATGCCTAGGGCACCCACATTTGGCACCCAGTGCTCCCTCTTGACTTTGTCTTTATGATCTTTCCATAGCTTGTGACATTTTCCCATACACACTGGCCGAAACTCATCGGGGAAAACTTTTAGGTTATTCTATTTAAGAAAAAAAATCACACATGTTAGTATTTTTTAAACATACGGAAGAAAAAAAATGGTCTTCTTACCTGAACTTACCTCCAAAGTCGGTCTAATGTATCCTGAGGGAAAGAAGCCCAGTCACATGTGGTCAATGGAAATTGATGTGGGTCGTGTATGATATGACCCAGCTGGCGAATAAATGCAGGGTCAGTCAGTCCCACAGGATGAAATCTCTCATCAAATGAAACATCTATGGTCGTGTCAGAATTCCATGATGAAATGCCACGACCAAGGCCTCTCTTGTGAGAGGAAGAAGCGGTCGAGTCCGATCCTGTTGAAAATAATTTTATAAATAATTAGATAGATGTGCATATATATATATATATATATATATATATGGGAAAAGAACATCCAGATGAACTTTGGTCCTATAAGAGACCAGTGGTGAACCGCATCAAAGTATTTGGAAGTATTAAAAAAGTTCATATCAATAGAAAATATAGAGATAAGTTGTAGGAGAAATCCAAGGATTACTTCCTCATCACATATGGTTATGATATCTTTGGATATCAATATAGGATAATAGTAAGAAATAAGTCATCTAAGATTAGGATTATATGATCTTTCTACTTCTAATAAATGTAGGGGAATAATAATGTCATGAATAGGCAGCTCCTCTTATAGATACATATTAGTTGGAGTCTACATGGAATATTAAATGAATTCCGTAAATCTCAATAATAAATTGTAAATGGAATAAGTACTAGAAGGTAAAAGAGATATAGAAAAATGGTTTTTTTCATTTGAAAGTGGAAAATTATGGAAGTAGGAGATGCAGAGAAATGTTGGCGGTAAAGGGTTTTTTGAAAAATAATGGGATAGACTCCTTTCTTGCAAGAAGTTACCTAACATTATGGATAATCAGAAGATGGATAGGAGCTGGAATTTCCCGAGGTCCTTTGATTCAAGATGGGTTGGAGCAAGCTATGGTTGGTAGGGGTCTTGGTGGTCAGGTGGATCATGATGGTTAGTATGGGCACTGTATGCTGGAGACTGTGAATGGGGTGGCTTGGTTGCAGGTTGTTGGTATGTTGCAGATTAGGCTCGTTTATTACTATTGGTTGGGGTTGTTGGTGGTTGTTTTGGCCAGGTTGGGAGCTTGGATGGTTCTGGATTCTTGTTGGAGTTCGGGCTGTCAGCAGGTTGTGCGGGCATGGTGTGGCAAGATGGGTGTTGCGGTGGGGGTTTGGTTATGTTGTCCTAGTGCTGGTTTTGGGAGTGCTTTATAGGGATGCTGGTTGGCCGGTATCTGCTAACAGGTTATGCAGGAGGGGTGTGGAAGGATGGGTGCTATGGTGGGGGTTTGGTTGTGCAGTGTTGAGATGCTGGTTGGGTGATTATTTGGTTTACAGGGATGCTGGTTGGTCGGTGGCTGCTCATTTCTTACTACTGGTTGGGTGATGCTTCTGTTTTAAAGTTTCCTATTTATAGCAATTTTAAGGCCAACAATGATGATATTGCTTCTATTATTGTGTAGGTAATAAAGAAAATTTGTTGGGATGAGAAACCTGGGTAGGGGGACAAATTTTTTTCTCCCTTTAAAAATGTCATCGACTCTAGTGATTTTGATCCTGTTAATGCTATTATGATTGATTTTCCTGCACATAATTTTGTTGGTCTTGCTAAAGTAGAGTCCTCATGTGATGAAAAATCAGAGACATATTCTTTTGTAAAGTTTCATGTTGGTGGTAATGGTAAGACCAAAAGTGAGGACACTGATCCCATTACTATGTAGGATTTTGTTGGTCTTAATGAAGTAGGGTCCTTGTGTGTTGCTTGTGGACATGAGATCATCAATTTTGAAGATTCAAAATTTTTGGACACTTCATTGGCAACTACAAGAAGCTCTGGAAGTGAAAATGGTTTCAAAAACAATTCTCATAAGGAGGCTATCACTGGAGATTCTTGTTTTCAGTTTAGTGATGAGTTAAGGGAAGTTAACTCTTCCACTACTTCTGATGTAGGGTCAGTGTGTCTGGTCATAGTAGTTAGAGTTGTACAATGAAAGAATGTTTGGAATTCAGAGTCTAAACATGGTTTTTTTTCGATGAAGTGGAGACTAAGGTGGGTTGGTCTTGTCAATTTACTAACAACTAAGGCTTTTCATCCTTGGATCACCACTGTTGTTCCAATGGGGTCTTTGAACTACCATATATTTGAATCGTTTTTTTAATATTTGGGGCCCCTAGTCAACTGTTTATTTTTTCATTTCATTTCCATCATCAAATGCACATGAACCATCCTAATGAGTTACATTCAAACATACCTCGACTCTAAGATGTAGATGGATTTGCTAGATGATGTGGATTTGCTGCTTATTCCCCTGGCATGCCTATAGTCGTAGAAAACATTAGTAAATCAACACAGGGATGTCTCTATATCTATAGAAATAATGAACACTTTTTTTGAGGGTGTAATTTCATTTTCCATAAATGAAAATCTTCAGAGGATGTCATGCAAGAAATTTTCCATACAACACTATCATGACATATGCCACTAGGGCCACACATGTTATAGTAGTAATTTGAGAGTGACACGGCATTCCCATATCCAATAGTCCATGAGAATGAAAGCTGAAATGAGTAAAAATGTCACAAAAATTTGAGACCTTAGACTAATTTACCGTCATGAACACACACCACCAAACTATATACAAAGAATAAGAGTTATTTAATTGAATCAACTAGAGTGTATGTAAATACATGAAACATCAACTAGAGTGTATGTAAATACATGAATCTGATAATTTTTCTATGTCTTATGTGACACATACATAAACAGAAAGAAAATATATTTAACTTTGAGTTTACATCCTAACTTTTTTGCTAATGAACCAAATTAGTTTTGGGTTGTTTAATTGAAAATTATCCAAACAACCTGATTGATTTTGTAATATTGATTGAATGCATCAAAGTTAAAAAATTAAAATAAGGTTAAACAACTCATAAAAGGTTAAACAATTTAAAAAAATATTTTAAAATGAAGATCGGGAAAAAAATTACACCTTTCATTAAACATGAAAATCTACTATTTCTCCTTCAACGGCTACTCTAACCCAATAAATATCTTCTTCACGTTGAACTACGGTATGTTAATCAAGTTGTTGGCCAACAAAGGCAACAGTCTTGGGTTCATCTTGTTCAAATAAAAACACTCCTCGCCAGGACATTTTCACAACAACTTTCCAACTAGGATTCGAAGGCAAAGTAACGAAGAATACTTTTTCTACTTGTGATATCAAAATGAAAGTTTCATTACCAACTCGTTCATTTTTGTATAACATATAGTTAAAATTCACCAATGTAAACTGATATTGATCTACTTTACACCCACGCACTGGATCAACCCAATTACACTTTAACAATATGTATTTCAACCCCTGTGCGTATACAACTTCAATGATGTCTGTCAATTGACCATAATAATAACCAGAATCGACGAATGGACAATTGATGCCACTGTTTTGTGTTTCTCTTTAGTCTTCAACATCTTTAATGCAAAATCTAAAGCCATTAACATCTATAGATTTATAACGATGAGCCGTTATAGATGGACCCTCGACTAGTTGGTTAAATTCTTCAGTTAGCGTGGGGTCACCTAACTCCCTCAGGTTATGAACCTACATAATTCTTCAGTTAGTGTGGGGTCACCTCCTCGAATCACGATCTGCACCAGAGCGCAGATTTATCTCACAGGTCTAAACATTCTGAATGTCAATGCCTTCAGGAGCCAACCCATGTGCCATTTCAGCAAGCATTTCATGAATTGGATCATTCATTCTCGCATCAACATCCATCTGAACAACATATATATTTTGAAAACGAATATATTCTTCCCCACAACGATTCCAACTCTTATAATTTTTCAGAAATCCGTTCAAGAATAAGTGCTCCCTCACAGTATCTCATGTGAATTGATATCTGTTTTCACATTTTCTACATGGACAACTAATATAGTCACTTTGAAATCCTCCAGTGAACTCAATAAACTGCATAATTCCCTCCAAATATTCTTTAGATGTACGATTTGGAAGATCAATCCAACTCTTATCCATATTAATATCTATATAACAAGTAGTAACATTTACACAAGACTTCATATTACCTTCATTTTTCATATCACAAAATATATTTAAAATAAAGACTGACCAATTGCATGTGGACATATCATTGATAAAATAAACAATTTATATCTCTGAATAATAAATAGGATAATAGATAATAGAATAGAAGTGAAATCCCATGAACATACCAAAACCAACCACACACACTTTCCAAATCTATTATTGGACAATCTATCACCACACATCCATGTTAGACTAAAATGGATTATAGAATGATAGCATCAGACAACAGAGTAAAGAATAAAAGTAGGCGAGATTTAATAGAGTCATGAATGAAAATTTAGATATCATAAGAAAAAAGCAAAAAAACAATCAAGACACCCTAAAGAGACCCTATTTTCAATATTGACTATGCTTTTAAGATTTCTATTTTCCAATATTAATGAAAATTGCAGCATTGTTCGCCCATGGATATAGGTCTTAATTTTTCAAACCACTTAAAATAAAACTGATATTTTTTCTTTGATTTTTTATTTTTACTTAATGTTTTGTATTCATTTTATCATTAGGTGTCTATGTAGAAGTTAATTGACTTTGTGTGATGAGTAAGTTGAAAAGACATTCTATCATGTGGGACACTAATAACAGGAGTGGATCCATCATGTTGTTTGGTTTCACTTTTTCTAAGTTTCAATAATATAAAATTTAGTGATTGAATGTTGCTCATGATTCTAAATAAAAGTGGTATCAGTGATTGATTCAAATCTCTATAGCACACACTCGGTAAAAGATTATGGTAAAATTATATTACCATAGAGTTTTTTGATTTATTAGTAGTTTATAAGAATCATAAAAATTGATTTAGAGGATGTTTTTTTTATATTGAAAAATTTTATGGGAATGACTTTGGATTCTGGAAAATGGGGATGGAATATTACAGCATTCAAAAGAACCAAGAAGTTGTGTGAATTGGGGTCATGCCAGAGAATCTCGTAAATGTAGAATGGGAGAGGCTTGATAAAAAACCACTAAATCTCATATGGATTTAATTACCCTGGAATGTTTCCATTAACATTTAAGAGGTGAATACCATGGTAAAGATGAGGATGTTTCTGGGGGATATGTATGACAAGCCAACAGGGATGAACAAGGTTTTTATGATATAGAGATTTTTCAACATTATATTTTTAAAAGATAGATTAGTGGTTGAATAAGTTAAAGATTTTTACATGTTTTGAAGTTAGATATAATCAATATGTACACTTGTGGAACATGTGTGGGTACTATTATAGTTATCATCCTTTACTGATAGTAACAAGACTATAGTAATGAAATATTTTTGTGGGAAATCTGATTTTGTGCTCAATGATGTTTAGAGGATTATCCTAATTTAAGAACTCAGAAGAAAGTAAGTTCAACCTTTTTTTGGAAGAACACTCAGATCAGACGGATGTGTATAACCTTCTCATTAAATAAGTCATAGGAAATCAGATGATAAATCATGTGAATGAATCTGAGGTAAATTGGTCAGTCCCAACCCAGTATATTGGAAATTCGTTATGAGAGGCCATATAAATAAAGTATTCAGAAAATGATGGGTAAAATTATATTGGGCAGTGTTTGGAAGTACTAGTTCTATTAATTCTATGACAGCTAAAGGTATAACTAATTTTTAACTGAGTGGGAATGTTCTGGTGGACTCAATGATTTTGGATCATCATTCCACTCCATGAAAGATAACATATTCATGGAAAATTATGTGTCTTAGAGGTTTGTAAAGGAATATATAGTTGATTATGAAGCTCTTGAAATCATGGTAAAGGGTGATGTTAAGGTATAGACAATGAATGGAAGTTACCTTTATCTCAAAGTAGTTCAACTTAGTCTGACACATACCAAGTTTGGTGAAAATCTTAATTTTCATAGTAAATCTATATGAAGCAGGTGTTGGAACAACCATCAACAAAAGAGTTTATAAGCTCAATCAGGGATCTATGGTTATGGATAGAGGGATAATAAACAGAACCCTATATCTGACTAGATGATCATATGGAGTGATAACTATTAGAACAAAAAAATTAAAAGTTTATAATTGTGTAATTGTTTACTTGTGCATCTCAATGAGAAGAACATGAAAATCCTTACATTAAAGAGAATGTTGAATCTAGATCATATATACTTTGTAAGATTTTATAGTTTCATATTTAGGGAAAATAGAAGGCTTCATTCAATATGAGTGAAAGAACACCCTATAACCCAAAGATAAAAAAAATTCACAATAATGATTGGGGTACTCACCACTATCCCATTCATTGATGAATCCAGATGGAAGGCATCAGTTTATTTCCTAAAACAAAAAATCTTATATATTTGAAGTGTAATTATAAACAATGATAAATAGAGAAATTGAATCCACTGCCATGAAAATAAGTTCCAAAACATGCTAAACAAAAAATAGGGGGTAAAAGATGATATAGCTTCCTGGATATCATAACATTATGGGATTGATCAATCATACACCATTTATAGAGAATGGAGGAATATGAGGGAGAAACAAGCTCCTATATCAAATGCAAAACACTGTTTTCAAAAAATAGTTGGAAACCAAGCTATCGAACATGCCTAAAACTAAGAACTTGGAGGATGTAAGTTGATGCATACAACTCTTCAAGGTTCAAGAAAAAAGTTCTGTTTAATCTTGATTGAATAAAAACATGAATTGAACAAGGAACATTGTATACTTTAAGATGCCAATATGGATTCCTGATAACAAAATATGGGAGATAACAAAAGAGTAAGATTCATTGCATGAAAATGAGAAATGGGAGATAACAAAAATACAATGAGTAATAAGAAGCGGTAAAGGAATGACTGGCGGTGAAGGAATCAATAGAAAAAAATGATTGAAAGGAACCAACCAAGGTGGGTGCAGAGGTGGAGGTAGGGCGAGGCGTGAGGAGCGGCGGTTGGATGGGCGTCGACAGGGACTCCTGGTGCAATAGGGGCTACAGGCGAGGCGCCAGAGAGAGGGCTTGTGCGGGCTGGCGGTAGCGGAGGGAGTTTGAGGAGATGGGTGAGGGAGTTTGCAGCGATGGGTGGTGGCTTATGCGGGTCGGCAGTGGCAGAGGGAGTTTGCGGTGACGGGCGAGGTGCTAGGGAGAGAGCATGTGCGGCGATGGGCGAGTTTGCAGCGCTGGAAGCGGAGGCGGCCAGTGGTGGAGGGAGGGTAGGGATTGTGTGGGCTGGCAACGGAGGAAGGTAGGGTTTGTGGGGGTGTGCACGAGCGACAACGGGGCGGGTGGGGGAGGGGCGATAGATAGGTGGGTTTTGATTTTTTTAAGTCTAGCGACCGCCTATGGTGGTCGCTATTGCCCATCATTAGTGACCACCAAAGGCAGTTGCCTGTGTCAAGGGGGATTTTTTTCCCATTTTATAGTAGTGAATAGAAAAGAAGGAATTTCATCTCCAAAACCAAGAACACTGATGACTACTTGTTAGGAAAGGACCGAACAATCTGATTCCATTTGTACTGCCAAGGAAGGACCAGAATGATACCATTTGTAATGACCTGACAATTCACATTGGCTTGAGAGCACAACGAGTCATTACTCAGCCTTAAGAGACATCCCCAAGATGCCAAAGGCTATCAATAAATGCCTAAGGGTTTCAAATACAAGTAGGGGACGATTTACCCTTGAAGAAATAAACCAAAAAAACCAATAACCAAACCTTTCACTAAATGATGCATGAACAAAAGAAAGACAACTAAACAACTTCATATATCTCAAAACCACATCATAGTGTGCAACATCGAAAGACCAAATGAGTATCAAAGTACACAGCAAATAAACAAATAAAGATCCTCAAGAGGCTACAAGAATTCATGCTCCATAATCTCCAAGATCCACAATCACCGAACAACCTAAACATCATGAGGTAGTGTTAAACACATGTGAACCATTACCTTAGCCCTTGTCCCGGAAGATAGCATCTGCAAAAGCACCAAAGTGACAAAGAAAGGGTGAGTATAAAACTCAGTAGGTTTTCCCCTAATGACTTTCCTACTCACTCCACTAGGATATAAGAGTTAGAAACATTTACATAAAACAGTTTATACCAAACACTTTCTCAAAACAGATTATAACAAAATATAAACAAGTTTACAAAACCATTTATAACCAAAAGCATACAAGTTCAATTGAAACCAATTTTCCCAATAAGTTATTTTTCCAGAAAAATAACCAAAAAAAACTTAAAACCATTTCTCAAGGTTCTTTTGGCATACCCAATCCATTCCACACGTCCACACAGTCAACCATGCATGCTATGTTATGACAGTTCCATACTCATGAGCGGTTTCTCGTTGATCTATCAAGTCGTCACAGGGTAATTGTGTCCCATGTTTCATTAATCATTTGGCACCGAGCACAAGGTCATATTTTAACCAAGCCACGTATATGAAACATGAACACACACCACATATTCCCAATGATCATGCCAAAACAACCCTTTCAATAAAAACACCTTTTTTTTGGAAACAATTTCCATTAAAACCATTTCAATGCCAAACCATTTCAATAAAACTCTATTTTTATTGAAAACCATTTCTATTGAAAACCCATTTTTCATAAACCATTTATAAATTCTAGAAAATTCATAATTTAAAATCATTATTTTAAATTCATGAAACTAAACCCCCTTTGCACAACTATATTTACCAAGATCACCCAATTTCACAAAAATCATAAATCACCACTAAAGAATATTTTTTCATGATTTTTACAATAAATTTATTTTAAATAAACCATTTTGAATCTAATACAATCAATTCTAGCAAGAGGAGATGAGAGAGAAGCCTCCTACCTTGAAGGTTTTGACAAAACTCGACAACGGATGAAGAACGCACAAGAAGGCGGGTCGATTCTCCAAGAACGGCCTTAGTTCTCTTATCCTAGAAAGATCATGACTCAAAATTGAATTATTTGGAATCCAAAAACATATATATACCCACTATAGGTGCATATATGAGAAATAATGGAGATAATAGAAGTATATTTAAGCAGATCTAAGAAAATGTGACAAATCAGGAAAGAATGGTGACATGCCGCAAGAATCAGATCAAGATTCCAAGAAAGCAACTTAGATCTCTTCCTCTATCATGAACAACACCATATTTAGCCTTAATTGACATTAAAAAACTTATATCTACATACAATAGGTGTATATCTAAGAAAATGGGAAGGAGGGAATGAGGGGTTTTAAGAAAACGGAAAAGAACCAAGAAGATCGGCACTTACCCCAAGAATTGGGCTTGAAATCACCAAGGGAGGGATATAGGTTGGCTCCAACTCATGTGGGGAGGGTTCTACAGCCTTATAGGGAGAGGAATATTGAAATAGGGGAATTTTTAAGCCAAAAAGAAATATATAGAGAAAAATGAGTAAGCTCTTAGAGAATAGGATCTAGATTTGACCTTTGTGCATGGTTTGACCACACGGTTTGGGCCAACCATGTATGGATCGTGTGACCTTATTTTTGGTCCCAAAACATTTTATAAAATCCCCAAACTCTCTCATCCTTCAACTTTACCCTTTTTATGGAAAGAAAAAAATTATGGAAACCTCCTCCTCTATGGAAACTCCCCACTTTATGGAAACACCTAACTTTATGGAAACACCCAACTTTATGGAAACACCCAACTTTATGGAAACACCCAACTTTATAGAAACAACCAAATTTATAGAAACACCCAAATTTATGGAAACTCTATATTTTATGAAAACTTTCTATTTTATGGAAACTCTCTATTTTATGGAAACCCATTCAAAGCCACACCATTTAAAAAATGCATCTTTTACATAAAAAACATGAGGAAAGGGTTATGTACCTGAAACCAGGGGTACTACATTTTCGATATTAAAAGAGATTCTCATGAGGTAGTTGCATATTTTATAGTATCTTAATAACTTAAACACAATAAAATTATAATTTTTTATTAATGTTGTAATTTTTTGTAGGAATTATCTAAAAAATACTGTGAATCATGAGAAACAAGGCATTCATCATATTCATGGATCTCATAGTTCTTTTAGAAAAAGAAAAAATTTGGTTTGTATTTTATCTGTTATTATTTATATCATTTTATTATAAGTTAATGTTTTTTCAAACTTGTTTATATTTTTTAATATTGTTAATGAATTAGGTCACTTTGTTGGTCGAACAAAGATGTGGTTTAAAGTGCATAGGAAACATGATGGTTGTTTTCTAAATGAACATACCAAAGACGTTGGAGTAAGTACTTTTCATTACTATTTCATGTTATTTCACTACTGAACATAATAATGAAAAATATAATATAACAACAATAAATCCTTAAACCCAATTAAATGGGGCCCCCTAGATAGATCAAACGATGCGAAATTGGCATCGTTTGATCCATTTAGCCGACCGCAGTTAATTGGGTTTAAGGCTTGTTTTTTTTTATAATTTATTTTTCATTATTATGTTTTTGTAGTAATGAAATAAAAATAAATAGTAATGAAAAAATTATTAATTAGATAATATTTTTAAGTTCAGATAATTTAAAAATCATTGTTAATATTTTTTTATTAACAGGTTAAAATTCAAGAAATTTGGAATACGAACCCATCACAATCATCATCAGTTTCCCAGAATGATGTGGTTGTAATTGTTTTAGAGAAGGAGTATCCAGGATGTGTATTGGGGATGGGTTATGGGCATACTCCAAAAACTATCTTTGGTAGGGCATCATCCTCAGTTATTGCTACACCTAGTGGGGGTTTGAGTAGTGTTGTTGATCAGGAATCACCAAGATAAATTGCAAGGTTGAAAGAACAAGACTCTTATAGGAAAACACAATATTAGTGGTGGTCAGAAAAGGAAAATGATTTAGTTTCTATATTTCAGTGGATGATTTCCATGATCCCTGAGGAAATTTCCTACCTTATATCTCATCCAACCAAGATAAATTCCAAATTTCATAGATCATTCACACATTTTAAAAAAACACATATAACTTTCATAAATAAAACTAAAATGACACTTTTATATTGAAAACCCGAACTCTGAGTCAAACTAACCATATCATGTTCTAGAATGGTGTGTGATTGGTTTCTACATGTCGAAAATTAATTATGGATCGTTATCCTTATCTTTGAAAATAATTTGAGCTTGTTTTCCCAATTTTGACTCAGTAATCAGTTTTTAAAGGTATCAAAGCCTTTAAAAATGAGTATTGGGGGTAAAAACTAGGAAAATGGTGTTATATTTCCATAAAATTAGAGGAAAATGACCTTATATTGATTTTATAAATGTAGGAATTGATGTCACATCATTCCAAGTTATAGTTTTCCCGAGATTCCTTTAAACGTGTTTTTAGTGTTTGAAAACACAAAAATATGTGTGTGATTGTTAAAATCATATAAAACAACCTCATATTGATGTGAAATCATGGGAAAACATTTTTGAGTTATTTTTGACATGTACGTGAAGAAAACACGTCAATCTTACTTGTGATGTGGTCATAATGATTCGGTAAACAATTTTAAAAGGTACCAAAGCCTTTAAAAATGTGTGTCAGGGGGTAAAAACCAAGAAAATGACATTGGATTTCCATGAAATCAAATTAAAATGACCGTAGGTTTATTTTTGAAATATTGGAATTGACGATCCTCCATTTTGAGTTACGTTTTTTCAGGGGTGCCCGTAAACGCATTTTTAGTGTTTTAAAACACTAAAACATGCATGTAATGGTCAAAACCATAGAAAATGACCTTATATTGATGTTAAATCATAGGAAAACCACTACCGAGTTATTTTTTAATTTATATGTGTAGACAGCATATCAATCCGACTTGTGGTGTGGTCAGAATGACTCGGTAAACAATTTTTAAAGGTACCAAAGCCTTTAAAAACGTGTTTTTAGGGGTCAAAATAGGCAAACAATGCCAGATTGCTATGAAATTATAGGATAATGACCATATATTGATTTTTGAAATGTATGAACTAACAACATGTCATTCTGAGTTACATTTTTTTTGGGATGCTCGTAAACATGTTTTTAGTGTTTTAAAACACTAAAATGTGCATGTAACGGTCAAAACCATAGTAAACAACATCATATTAACATGAACTCATGGGGAAACCACTGTTGAGTTATTTTTTACGTGTATGTGTAGACAAAATTTCAATCTGACATGTGATTTGGTCGAAATTACTTAGTAAACAATTTTTAAAGGTATCAAAGCATTTAAAAACATGTGTTGGGGGCTCAAAACTAAGAAAACGATGTCGAATTTCCATGAAATCATATAACAACAACTGTAGATTGATTTTTGAAATTTGAGAACTGACAAAAGGTCATTCTGAGTTACAGTTTTCCGAAGATGACTGTAAACATGTTTTTGGTGTTTTAAAATACTAAAATGTGTGTGTAACAGTCAAAACCATAGAAAATGACCTTACATTGAAGTGAAATCATGGTAGAACCATTGTTGAGTTTTTTTTTGCATGTACATGTATAAAATACATCAATCCAACTTGTGGTGTGGTCATAATGACTTAGTAAATAGTTTTTAAATGTACTAAAGACTTTAAAAACATGTGTTGAGGGGTCAAAACTAGGAAAATGATTTTGGATTTCCATGAAATCATAGGAAAATGACTGTAGATTGATTTTTTAAATGTTTTAACTGATGACGCATCATTCCGAGTTGAAATTTGTTCAAGATACCCGTAAACGCATTTTTAGTGTTTTAAAACACTAAAACGTGTGTGTAACGGTTAAAACCATAGAAAACGACCTCAGATTGATGAGAAATCATGGAAAACCCATTGTTGAATTGTTTTTGATGTGTAAACATAGGAAACCCATCAGTCCGACTAGCAGTGTGGTCGGAATGACTCGGTAAATAGTTTTTAAAGGTACAAAAACCTTTAAAAATGTGTGTTGAGGGGTCAAAACTAGACAAATGATGTCAGATTTCTAAGAAATCAAAGGACAATGACCGTATATTGATTTTTAAAATGTAGGGAACAATGGAATGTCATTTCGAGTTATGGTTTGTCTGGGATGTTCGTAAATGCATTTTTAGTGTTTTAAAATACTAAAGCATGCATGTAACGGTCAAAACCAAAGAAAAATACCTTATATTGATGTGAAATCACAATACAAACACTATTTAGTTACTTTTGACATGTACATGTAGAAAACACATCAGTCTGACTTGCGGTGTGGTCAGAATGACTCAGTAAATAGTTTTTAAAGGTATCAAAGCCTTTAAAAACGTGTGGCGGGGGAGTCAAAATAGGAAAATGATGTGGATTTTCATGAAATTAGAGGAAAATTATTGTAGATTGATTTTCGAAATTTAGGAATAGACGACATTCCATTTCGAGTCATGGTTTTCCTGATATTCCCGTAAACGTGTTTTTTACTCTTAAAATAATGAAAAGTGCATGTAATAATCAAAATCATTGAAAATGACCTTAGATTGATGTAAAATAACAAGACAACCATTATTGAGTTATTTTTGAAATATATGACATGTTGTCGTATCAAAGTCTTTAAAATTTGTTTATTATGTAAATTTCAAGCACACCACATGCCAATTTATAAATTAATTATATTATTATATACTTATCCCTTTTTAGTTCCAGGTGTTGAATCATATTTTAAATAGGTAATTTTATGTTTTCAAAGTGTTTTGCATGATGTATTATTTGTTTTATTTTAAAATTTCTCACGTTTGATTAACAAAATAACAATTTTTATGTGCAACATTCTGAATATATTTTGCATCTTTTCTCTTTCGCATTTCTTTTCTTAAATGTTCTGACTTTTATTTTAGGTGAAAAATGTTGGCAGCATGAAGGATATTGACCATTCTAATCCATGATATTCTTGTAAGGTTTGGTTTCCTAAGAACCAACTGTTTTGTACTTTGATTACATGAATGTTCACTTATTATATATTGTTCATTGTTCTGCATGACTATAATATAATAATGTCCTGGAATATTTGTTGCATTGATAAGGTCATGGAAGATCCCCGCTATGATGAGAACCTTGAAATGCTATAAAAATATTCTTAAATAAATTTCTATGGTTGGATTAAATACTATGATAGGACACATAGTATACAGACTGTCATGTGCGAGTACTCGTAAGAAGATGAGACTCTCTCTCATGGAGTTCGCACTTGGTAATCTCCAATATGGGAGATTATGAGAACAGACCCGTCAGTAGCAATTCTGCATGTCTTGGTGTCATCGGACATTTCTATCTATGAGCATGTTTAATGGTCCTTGGAATGGAAGATTATCATTAACTCATGTCATGAATCACGCACTTAGATTTACTGACGAAAACCATCATGAAAATAGTTGGCGGGAAGTAGGGTATGTTGGGTGCATCATGAGTGACATGTTGTTAATGGATAAGTCAAGGAAGGATTTGTCCCTTCCATTTATGGAAGTTTATATCTTGGCCCTTTGATTGAAATAGAACTGTCGCATTAAATTCCATGGCCACGGTGTAAACGACGAGTTTATTTTAGGTAGTCAAAGAATGACGGATCAAGCATATAGGTTTATGACACTACCATGAAACCTGCTTGATGAGATATTGAGACAAAGGGATTAAATTACATAGTAAGCGTTCGTATGAGGTGATACGTCAATGCGGCGTCAACTTCTTTCTCTTGGGTTCCTTGACCCATTGCAAGACAGTAATCTTGGACTTTAGGCAAGCTCGCCTAATGCCAACGAGAAAGAGGCCTAGAGGATCACACACTAAGTGTATTCAAGTATCTCAAGTAGAATAAAGATTATTCTCGTACGTGGTTTAATAATTATTCAAAGAATCCTAAATCATTTTAATGATGAAGGAATAAGGAAATGAAAAACAAGATATACACACCGTGTATTAAATATTACATGCCATGTAGTTTTTCATGGAAAACAAGTACACGCCGTGTATTAATAATTACACACCATGTAGTTTTCTTTATGGAAAGGAAATGAATAAATGAAAACAAGATATACACGCCGTGTACATTGAATGTACACGCCGTGTAGTTTTCAATGAAAAACAAGTACACACCGTGTATTTATTAATACACGCCGTGTAGTTTTTCTAGTCGGTATTTTTAGGATATAATATTGTTTTAAATGATATTTATTATAATCATCATGGGCGCATGTCAAGGAATTAATTATTCGACATGGGGGTTTTAAATAAGAGTCAATGAAATAAATAAAATTCATAACACGTTTATTTATTGTCATAACTCTACAACCTCAAACCTGATTATCAATATCCTCACAACCCCAACTCTTTTCTAACACACAAGAGAATCATTGTACACAACAATTCTGGAGAATTCTTTCAAGGCCGAAAGAACCTCTTCCTCTAAGAATTCTCTCAAGACTGAGAGAGATCCTCTTCCATAGGATCAAGATGATCTAAGTTGGACAATGCAAGCAAAGGTTTCTCCATGCTAGCACCTGGAGTCTCCTTTGGCGACGTCCCGAGATACGAGGTACACATGTGGATCACCACTAGAGGAAGTCTACACTTAGATTCTGCGATGCAATGAAAAATCACATTGGAACGTGATCAAGAACATCAATGAAGAAAGAACACCCAAAAGGTATTTATTTTTAATTGATTAAATTAATTATAATCAACTTGTAACGATCATACTTTGTGGTTTCGGGACTTTTCTTTTCTTTGTCCATTTTTGTGTTTCGATCCGTGGAGACTGGCGTTTATCGTCGTATTGATCTCGAATTGATCATTGATTAATGACAAAAATCCAAGTGGGAACCTCCACCCACACGCTTCCGCTGTGCCCGGAACCTTCAAATGGTATCAGAGGGAGGTTGCAATGTTGATTATAGTTATTTAATTTTCGTTGATAATTTATGCATTTATATTTGATTCAATTCGAAATAAATCGTTCTATAAATCTGAATAAATGAGATCTATTCTTCCTCCTTCATTTCTTGATTCATATCACAGAAATGGCCTTTTAATTTTAATTTTGATTAAAATAAAAATGAGGAACTCATCCGGAGGATCTGCTCTTTCTATCTATACAACATGGGATTACACGACGTGTAATTAAAACTACACGTTGTGTACTTAGGTTCAACGAACCGGAACTGGTCCTCCAAACCACACTGTGTGAATTGATTATGACTAAGTTTTAATCACGCTGTGTTGACCAGAATTGAACGGTGCATGGAAACTGGAATACACGACTTGTATGTTGGAGCAACACGTCGTGTAGTCTGATCTGACCATGGTGAAACCATGTACAATTAGAAGTCGTGTTCCGCGTACACGGGATCGCCAGGCCAGTTACCGCGTAACAATGAAGTACATGCCATGTATGATTTATCTACATGCCATGTACTCCAAAATTTCCAAAGTACAAAGAACACGCCAAATCCTCCGGTGTGTACTTTGGATAAAAGGTGAAAAGAAATACACACCGTGTAAATATAAACTACACGTCGTGTACTTTCAAGAAATGGAATTTCACCAGGTTTCCTCCAAAAGTACAAAGACATGTACAAGGGATATGGATGAGAAGAATCTCAAGTAAATTTAGAAAGGAATTTAAGATAAAGAATTGATTAATTATAAGATCATAATTAATTATTTTCAAGCGCGACTTATCTTAAATAATAGACCGATTAAAATAAATTGAATGCTAAATATGCGTAAATGTTGTTGCATGCTATGGATGATCATGAGCTAGACCAAAGACCCTTTGTATGTGTGTTTGGTTTCATTTAAATTTATTTAAATTTGTTGGCCTGCGAGCCTTCTTCCAATAAAATGTAGGGCATGCGTGCCCATAGTTTCTTTAATGTAAACACCATGTAATGGAGGATCTCCCAAGCCAGAGGAAATGGTTCAAAACCCGAAGCTGAGGCGAAACCAACCCAAGAAGATACAAAGGTGGACAGGTGGGAGCTGCAAAACACTAACCATTAGGTTCAAGGTGTTTTCCCTAGGTCAGGGTTAACTTATCAAACCGCTAGATAAGATAACCAATAGAAGCTCATGATCATGCCATCTTATTTTATTTTTTTATGATTGCATGGTTTATTTATTGTGTATGTGTTGTCGTGATCACATAATTAATGAAATAAACAAGTATGCAAAGATGGAATAAAATAAAAATCAGACTATGCGTAAACATTATCGGAACATGGATAATCACTTAAGTAAGCATCACTTAATATTAACAAGCATGTGATAATGCAAAAATAAACATAAAGAATAAAATCCCTCAAATACCATATTAAGTCAGACCAAGCCTTCTGTTACTTGATTAAGGGAAAGACTCGATAAAACTAGGTGTTTGGCCAACCCTTTATGGAACACTTAATTTTATAAAGGAAGCCCTTATGAAATTTTTTGGGTTGACTTAACCATATTACATCAAGAGAAGTAGCCCTTTCTAGAATTGATGTAATATTGGAGGCAAGAGTTGAGGAAATCCAAGTCAGGATTTCAGTATTGGGGAGTCCACTCAATAGATCAAAGAACTGTAAGCTCACAGTTGGCAAAGACCTGCCTACCTAAATACCTTCAAATAGCTTAACCAACCCTTGTTGGGGTCATGCGAAGGGGGATATGGATCCTTGACACTAGAATGTCAAAGCAAATGGATATTCTGAGTTCAATAGTGAGGGCCATTAGGAATTGATAAAATAGTGGGAGAATTAATAAATTAATTTATTATTTCTCATAAAATGTAATCAAGAAAGTACTAATAAATCAGCTTTTTTAAATTGTAGAATCAAGATGACAAACTCGTCAACCACATTTTCTCTGCGATCAATTCTGGACAAAGACAATATCCTCACCGGCAGTAACTTTCAGGAATGGTTTAGGTGCCTTCGGGTTGTCCTATGCCATGAACGAAAGTATTACGTGCTGGAGTCCTCACTTCCTGATCCTCCTGCCCAAGGGGAAAGTGATGAAGATTTCCTAGTCTATGATCAACATTTGAGCGATGCACTTGACGTTCAATTTTTTATGCTATCATCAATGTCAAGTGATATCATGAAGTCTCATGAGGACATGGATTCCTATAGCATGCTCGAGCACCTCCGTGGTCTATACCAGGAGAGAGAAAGACATGAAAGGTTTGAGATCTCTAAGGCTCTATTCCAGAGCAAGCATGGAGAGGGTGCCCCAGCTGGGCCTCATGTAGTCAAGCTCATTGGCTACATTGAGCGCTTGGAGGTTCTAGGGTTTAAACTCCCCGAATAACTAGGTATCGATCTCATTCTTGCATCACTTCCCTAGAGATTCTCAAACTTTGTTGTGAACTTCAACGTGAACAACATTGAGAAGTCTTTGTCTGATCTTCTTATCCTCATTCGCCAAGTGGTCAATGACATAAAGTGTGAAAAGCATTCTGTCCTCATAGTGAATAAAAGGAAAGGGAAGGTGAAAATATTTAAGCCCAAATCTTCTTCAAGGCCCTCAAAGAAAAGGAAGATCAAAGGGGAGACAAAGGAACAGGATGTTGTTTGTTTCACATGTGGTAAGAAGGGACACTGGAAGAAAAACTACACCCAACCAAGGAAGCAAGGGGAAGCTTCAGGTGCGTTTGTTATCGAATGCAATCTATCTGTTTCTACTAATTGGGTATTAGATACTGCTTTTGGTGCTCACATCTGTATCCAAATACAGGAACTAAGTAGATTTAGAAAGATTGACCGAGGTGAGGTGGATCTAAGAGCAGTCAATGGATCCAGACTCGTTGTTGTAGCTGTCGGAGACTACCACCTCACATTGCCTACTGGGATGATCTTGGTGTTAAAGGGTTGTTATTATGTGCCTTCTGTTACTAAAAACATTATTTCAGTATCCAGATTAGATACTGATGGATTCATATTCAAGTTTGGAAATGAATGTTGCTACTTTTATAAAGATAGCATTTGTTTTGGTAGGGAACATTTATATAATGGCCTTTATGTTTTAGACTACACAAACCAAGTAATGGAAATAGATGACAAAGTAAATTCGCATGACTCATACCACACCCAACTTTGGCATCACCGGCTAGGTCATGTCAATGAGAAACGTTTGACAAAATTACATCAAGATGGGTATTTAGATTCTTTCGAACTAAAACCACTTGGTGTATGTCATGCGTGTCTACAAGGCAAAATGACCAAAGCCCCATTTAGTGGGAAAGGTGAAAGGGCTAAATAGCTTCTAGAAATAGTTCACACAGATGTGTGTGGACCATTTCCAGTTGAAGCAAGAGGTGGGTTCTCATACTTCATAACTTTTACTGATGATTTTAGTAGATATGGATATATCTACTTAATGACGTATAAGTCATATTCTTTTGATCGGTTCAAAGAATACTAGAATGAAGTTGAGAACCAGCTTGGTAAGAAGATTAAGAAACTCCACTCAGATAGAGGAGGAGAATATCTTAATCAAGACTTCATTGATTTCTTACGGGAGGTTGGGATTCTATCTCAACTCACTCCTCCTTATACACCTCAGTGGAATGGTGTAAGTGAAAGGAGGAACCGCACCCTGTTGGACATGGTGGGATCAATGATGAGTCATGCGAGTCTTCCAATATCCTTTTGGGGATATTCATTACAAAAAGCAGTACACATACTAAACCAAGTACCAACTAAATCGATAAATGGTATTCCATACGAGTTATGGAGTGGACGCAAAGACATATTATCGAATTTACATGTGTGGGGTAGCGAAGCATTTGTTAAGGCCTCTTCAGGTAACAAACTTACACCCCGAGGCACAAAGTGTATCTTTATAGGATATCCCAAAGAAACAAGGGGATATTAACTATACAACCCCTCAGATAAAAAGGTAATAGTGGAAAGACATTCCATATTCCTTGAGAGGGATCACATCTCCAAAAGAGATAGTGGGAGCGAGATAGACTTCGATGAAGTCAAGGCTCAAGATACACAAAAGTTGGTACAAGAACAGATTCCACAAAGCCCCGTAGAAGAACAATTTGTTCCAGAGACACAAGAACTGCGTAGGAGCACGAGAGAGGTGAGAGAACCAGAACGATATGGTTTTATTGTCATCAAGGATGGTGACTCATTATTGGTTGACAATGATGATCCTATTTGTAACGAACCAGCCCAAGTCGACCCTGAACCGATCACCCAGGCCAGCCCACGACAAGTCCTGAGAGGCGTTCCCGATCCTCCCGGGATGGCGACAAGCACCAAGGGCATCAATAGAGTACACAAGGGAATGATTTCACCCATACATAAACAATCAAACAAACAACAGAAATAAATGAATAGCCCAAAATGAATTTATATAAAAATTGAAGTAAACAATATTTGTACATGAAACTAAAAGTAGAACAAAACCAACAACTCAACTAAAAAATTCTGATGACCAAATAACTCCACGTGACACTTTTGGTCACTCTCCAACACAATGATCAAACATCTCCCAAGGCAATCGAACTCAAGATGAAACCTGAACAAGGGCTAAAAGAAGAATAAGACTATAGGCGTGAGTATTAAAACTCAGTAGGTTAGCCCGATATTCTATTCTAATTGCACTTCCTTTAAAATAAAAGAAACATCAATTTCATGTTTTAAATACAATATATAAAAGTATGTTTTTCAAATGATGTTCCATGCTATAATAGTTATCAGAAAAAAAACTTTCATGTTTTATAAACCAAAAATGCAAGTAACAATTTTTCAAAGAGGTGCAACTTCAAAATGAAAAATGTTTTAATGAGGGCTGATTTAAAGAATTTTAACTTTTAAATAAATCAAACACACTACTGAAATTACCAACCAAACACACTGTATGCCGACGGTGACTACAAAAGATCCAATGAGCACAAGTCATGGGAACACCCCTAGGTACTAGTTAGTTGTGGGCCCCAAGTACCTCGTATCTCGGTGAAAGTAACCATAATAAATATCCATTCTCATGCACGAGCCACAAGTAGGGAACATACCCATAACCTAGTGGTCCCCAATCATCATCATCGTCATAGTTTAGTTAGTTTTGTCATCATCATAGTTTAGTTAGTGTTGTCATCATCAAACTTGCTACGTGAAACATAGGCCAAACCCCACAGAATCGCTGGCATACTAGTACACGTCCGTCCACCTAGATACTCGGGATTCCCTTTAGTGCTCAATCAAGTTACACATATTATCAAATACACATTTCACATCCAAATTCCATTCCCAAACCATAAAAACACAAATAGCCCATAAACTTTCTTCACATTTCTTACATGAATCAACAAACCGCTAAATATTTTCGTAAAACAATTTCATGAAGTGTATTGAGGCTTTGTACATAAAACTCATTCAAAAACACTCTTTCAATTATAAACACACATAAAAACCATACCAAATCATATTTGGAAGCCCTAAAAACATTTAATAAAATCATTTCATGGACCATAAAACAATCCAAATTGCACAACTTGATATATACAAGTAAAACACTCCTTCATTTTTAGGAAATGTCAAACGGGCCTTTAAACATTTTCTCAAAACTAATGTTTGACGAAGTTATGAATTTCAATTTTATTAAGGAGGTGTGTAAACACCATTTACAGAATAAAACCACATTCATAAATCCCATGAAACACTTAGGTGACATATTCAAAACAGAAACATTTTTATAAGAATGTGAAACGGGCCATTTTTCGGCAACTCGGGCCAAAACATGTTGTAAACAAAAAACAAATTGTTTGTAAAACAAAATAAAAATTTGAAAGACATAAAAGGATCCCAAAATAATTTTCTGACATGCTTCCAATATATTTAAAAATCCAACCAAATTACTTTAAATTGCATTAGACACATAAAATCCAACCATGCAATTTACCGAACACATGGCATGCACTCTTTAACAAAACAACTTATGTTAAGCACTTAAAAAGGGATAAAACACAAATTTCATTACATAATGTTATTAAATATACTGATACATATTAAAAATACCATAAAACAAGTGCAAAATATCATTGATTAATTTATCAAATAAGAGGAGTGCACATATATACCAAAACAACTATATTTTTAACAAAATAAGTCATAAAACATAATTTACAAACAAAACCTTTAGAACCAAAGTTTCACAGTAGAACATATCATATAAATAAGGATATGATAGAATTAAAATGATGAAAATTAAATGATAAAGGTTTGTGCAAGGGTTATCCTACCTCAAATCCTTGGCGTAACAGAAACGCACACCCGAAATCACCTGTCGCGGGTTTATAAACCCTAAAACTATGAAGACCAGACCTAAATGAATATAAACTCCATCAAAAACCATGGTATAACAGTACCCTAGGTCGATCATGACTAGGGGAGATTATAAAACCAAGAAAAATTGAAAGGAGGAGGAAGAGGGATGATAAAGGAGATGGAATCTCACCTTTTTCCACAAGAAAACTTTTCGTATTACATTAGATCTGCACCCCTAGAGAAAAGTGAATGGGATGAAACTCCATGAAGAGTTGCCTAAGGTCTGGACGAAGCAGGGAAAGAAGTTTTTTTTGAAAAATAGCACGAATTGAATGAGTTATGTATAAAACGATTTACCTTATCAATTCTAAACGATTTGAGGTAATCTGAGAACTTTAGCCCTAATATGTGACCCATATGAGCTCCAAAGAGGGTAAATAGATTCTGAGGGTGATTATAGGGTTATTGGATTTTAGGGGGATGTGTAATCACTGAAAAAGATTAAAAAATAAAGATGATATAAAAGGCACGAATTATTTTCAAAAAAACAGGAAATGGGCTCATGGTCTGTCCCAATACCTTAATAAGTAACCCCAATTCACCATTCTTATGAATTTATATGGGGTCCAAAAGGATAAGGATGTTTTAATATATCTGTATAGGACAAGTGGGAAGTTTAATGGGTGAAAAAGGATGAAAAACAAATGATTTATAAAAGAAACAAATTCGGTTTTAAAAACAGGAAATGGGCTCACGGTTGGCCCAAATCCTGAAGTAGCCACCCTTTCTTCAAAAAATCCTAAACAAGAAATGGGGAACCCAAATTAGGGTGATTAGAAATATATGAAACTTAAAAACTCAAGATTAATCTCACAAGATACCCATGAAAAGGATCAGGATTTCTAATGTGCCGGATCAATACAAAGACAAAAAAAATCGGGTGTGACACTCTTACCTACAAGGAAGCAGTTGAAGGCACAGATGTTGCCAAGTGGCAAGAAGCCATGAATTCTGAAATGGATTCCATGTACCCAAACCAAGTCTGAATTTTGGTAGATCCTCTGGTTGATGTAAAGCCTATTGGTAATAAATGGGTATTCAAGAAGAAACTGGACATGGAGGGGCAAGTCAGCACTTATAAGGCACGACTGGTTGCAAAAGGTTTTAGACAGCGTCAAGGAATTGACTATGATGAAACTTTTTCACCGGTTGCGATGCTGAAATCCATCAGAATCCGATTGGTAATTGCCGCTTACCGTGACTTTGAAATTTGGAAAATGGATGTCAAAATAGAATTCCTTAACGGGAACCTCCAGGAAGATGTCTACATGACACAACTTGAAGGGTTTGTGACTCCAAAGGATGCCAACAAGGTATGCAAGTTGCAGAAATCCATTTATGGATTAAAGCAAGCATCAAGGTCATGGAACATTCGTTTTGATGATGATATAACAAAATTTGTCTTTGTTAAGAATGAATGTGAGTCTTGTGTCTACAAGAGGTTTAATGGAAGTGCAGTCATTTTCCTAATAGTATATGTTGATGACATATTACTAATTGGAAACGAAGTACCTGTCTTACAGTCAGTTAAGGCATGGTTGCATGAATGTTTCTCCATGAAAGACTTGGGTGAGGCAGCATATATTCTTGGGATCAAGATCCATCGTGATAGATCCGAGAGAATGTTGGGCCTGAGTCAAAGTACATACATTGACAAGATACTGAAGAGATTCAGTATGGAACAGTCCAAGAGGGGATTTTTGGCATTGTCACATGACATTCATCTTTCCAAGAAAATGTGTCCTCAGACACATGAGGAAAGAAAGAGAATGGAAAGGATCCCTTACGCATCCGCAATTGGGTCATTCATATATGCTATGCTATGTACGAGGCTAGATGTTGCTTACACATTAAGTGTGGTAGGCAGATATCAAGCTGATCCAGGAGACCGCCATTGGATGGCAGTCAAGACTATCCTTAAGTATCTGAGGCGTACTAAGGATGTGTTCCTGGTTTATGGAGGAGATGAAGAACTAGTCATCAGAGGACATGTAGATGCTAGTTTCCAGACTGATCAAGATGACATGAAGTCGCAGACTGGATACATCTTCAGTTTGAATGGAGGTGCAGTGAGCTGGAAGAGCTCAAAGTAAAGTGTGGTGGCAGATTCTATAGCGGATTCAGAGTATATCGTAGCTTCTGAAGCGGATAAAGAAGCAGTATGGATGAGAAGCATCGTCCAAGAGATGGATGTAGTACCGAGCAGTAAAGATCATATCACACTCTATTGTGATAATACTGCAGTGGTGGCACTTGTAAAAGAGTCAAGGTTACATCAGGCGACAAAGCACATACTTCAGAAGTATCATCTCTTGAGGGATTTTTCTCCGAGAGGTGAAGTTGCAGTAAGCAGTATTTCCACGGAAGACAACGTGGCGGACCCCTTGACTAAAGCCTTGACTCAGCAGAAACATGATCATCATGTGAGGTCTCGCGGACTAAAAGTCGTAGGCAGTTGGCTCTAGTCCAAGTGGGAGTTTGTAAGGGTTGGTGTCCTGAGAACCAACTGTTTTGTACTTTGATTACATGAATGTTCACTTATTATGTATTGTTCATTGTTCTGCATGACTATAATATAATAATGTCCTAAAATATTTGTTGCATTGATAAGGTCATGGTAGATCCCCACTATGATGAGAACCTTGAAATGCTATAACAATATTCTAAAATAAAGTTCTATGGTTGGATGACATACTATGATAGGACACATAGTATACAGACCGTCATGTGCGAGTACTCGTAAAAAGACGAGACTCTCTCTCAAAGAGTTCGCACTTGGTAATCTCCAAGATGGGAGATTATGAGAACAGACCCGCCAGTAGTAAGTCCGCATGTCTTGGTGTCATCGGACATTGCTATTTGCGAGCATGTGTAATGGTCCTTAGACTGGAAGATTATCATTAACTCATGTCACGACTCACACACTTAAATTTATTGACGAAAACTATCACGTAGACAGTTGGCGAGAAGTAGGGTGCGTTGGGTGCGTCACGAGTGACATGTTGTTAATGGATAAGTCGAGGAAGGATTTGTCCCTTCCATTTATGGAAGTTGATATCTCGGTCCTTTGATTGAAATAGAACTGTCGCATTAAATTTCATGGTCATGCTGTAAACGACGAGTTTATTTCAGGTAGTCAAAGAACAACGGATCAAGCATATAGGTTTATGACACTACCATGAATCTGCTTGATGGTATATCAAGACAAAGGGATTAAATTACACAGTAAGCGTTCGTATGAGGTGATATGTCAATGCGGCGTCAACTTCTTTCTTTTGGGTGCCTTGACCCATTGTTAGATAGTAATCATGGACTTTAGGTAAGCTCACCTAATGCCAACGAGAAAGATGCCTAGAGGGTCACACACTAAGTGTATTCAAGTATCTCAAGTCGAATGAAGATTATTCCCGTACGTGGTTTAATAATTATTCAAGGAAGCCTAAATCGTTTTAATGATGGAGGAAGAAGGAAATGAAAAACAAGATATACACGCCGTGTATTAAAGATTACACGTCGTGTAGTTTTTCATGGAAAACAAGTACATGCCCTGTATTAATAATTACATGCCGTGTAGTTTTCTTTATGGAAAGGAAATGAATAAATGAAAACAAGATATACACGCCGTGTACATTGAATGCACACGCCGTGTAGTTTTCAATGAAAAACAAGTACACGCCGTGTATTTATTAATACACGCCATGTAGTTTTTTCAGTCGGTATTTTGAGGATATAATATTTTTTTTAAATGATATTTATTATAATCAGCGTGGGCGCATGTCAAGGAATTAATTATTCGACATGAGGGTTTTAAATAAGAGTCAATGAAATAAATAAAACGCGTAACGCGTTTATTTATTGTCATAACTCTACAACCTCAAACCTGATTATAAATATCCTCACAACCCCAGCTCTTTTCTAACACAAAAGAGAATCGTTGTACACAACAATTCTGGAGAATTCTCTCAAGGCCAAAAGAACCTCTTCCTCCAAGAACGCTCTCAAGACCGAGAGAGATCATCTTCCATCGGATTAAGACGATCTAAGGCGGACAACACAAGCAAAGGTTTTCTCCACGCTGGCACCCGGAGACTCCTTTGGCGACGTCCCGAGATACGAGGTACACGTGTGGATCACCACTAGAGGAAGTCTACACTTGACTTCTGCGACGCAACGATGAATCACATCAGAACGTGATCAAGAACATCAATGAAGAAAGAGCACTCAAAATGTATTTCTTTTCAATTGATTAAATTAATTATAATCAACTTGTAACGATCCTACTTTGTGGTTCTGAGACTTTTCTTTTCTTTGTCCATTTTTGTGTTTCAATCCGTGGAGACTGGCGTTTATCGTCGTATTGATCCCGGATTGATCATTGATTAATGACAAAAAGCCAAGTGAGAACCTCCACCCACGCGCTTCCACTGCGCCCGGAACCTTCAATTCTTCAGAAGTCAGTGTGATGGTTCTTGGTTTATGTGGTAAGTTTTAAATTTTATTAATGATTCTATTGTAATTCTGATTTATTATATTCAGTTTTAATTTTTGTCTTCTTTTTTGTTACAGTTTATGAGATGATGTGGTTAGTTCCAATTGGTGAAATGATGTGGAGGTAGATTGATGCAGTGAAGGTCGTTGGATGAACGTATATTGGGCATGAGTTGTTGTTGGACATATTTTATATGTATATATTGATGACTGACATATGAGTTTACCGAGGTTATGAGTTAATTGAGGTTATGGCGACTATGGATGTTTGTATATATGATTGTGGATGTATGATGTATGTATTATGAGTTTACTGTGTATTTATGTTTTAGTTTATTGCATGTCAGATTTTTTATATTTAATTTTTTTATTAAATATATTTTTTTTAAATTAAATTTTAAGAAAAATATTTAGCGGTGATTTTTTATAAACCACCTCTAAATAAATATCGTAAAATTCTAATTAGCGGTGGTTTATATAAATTGGTGCTAAATATATTAGCATTGATTAGGTTCATTTATTTTATTTTTGTGTTATTTTTTTAAAAATCACTGCTAAATAAAATCCAAACCGCTGCTAAATGATCAAAAAACAACACATACAAAAAGCGCTGCTAAAAGAAAATAACCGTCGCTAAATGATTGTCAGCAGTGCAATACGTGACGGTTTTTTTAACAACCACTAAACAATTTAGCGGCGGTTTAAACCGCCACATATATTAAAAAAACACCCCTAAAACCTCCCTTTTTTGCAGTGTAATCGAGACAGAATAAATTATGTAGCTAAAGGTAATTTTCACGTGACATATAATGAAGTATGTTACAAAATGCCACTAATTGGGACATATATAAGTGTATGTCACTATTACCCATCGCAAATAGTAATTTTTGTGAAATGACGCGCATGCGCACTAAAGGTACTTGTGACTAGTTGTATTTATTATCCCAAATAATAGTAAAGAAACATTTATCTGCAACGGAAGCGGGTGTCCGCAAATAAGTATTTCTACAATACTCATAATTACCACTTTCTCAGTAGTAGAAGTAGACGACTCGCTTGACCCCCAGAGTTTAGCCTGATGGCAAAGAGTACTATGAGGCGTTCGGAGGTTTAGGGTTTGAGTCTCCTTAGCCTACAACATATATGTACGATTACGTATTTCTTTATAGGTTTGTGGTTCTCCATCATGCCATTTTTTAGTAAGTAGAGTCGCTTTTATCGCCCTTACCCATGATCCAGGGTCCATTTTTCTCCCCCATCCCCTCCGCCTTTTCTTCACCACTTCCTCGCTTAATCACCTCGATATATTGATTCCAAACCCTAATCGACCTCCTTCAATCATCGATTTTCCTACACCTATTTTCAGATTTGACATTTTTGTTTCCGGCTCGCCTTACCGCCCCGGTCTTCGCCTCCAACTCCCCGCCTTCGCTTCCATCTCTAACACCTCCGCTCAATCTCTATAATTCTTATCTCCCCATTTACGCCTCCCAACCTCCGCCTACGTCTCCGCCTCCCCCCTCTCCTTCCATTTACTTTATGCTCTTCAAATACCCTGTTTTCACTTTTCCCCAATTCCATATGCATTATTCGGCAGGGGCCATTCAAGGTAAACGAGATGATGTGGAGCGACTGGAATTGACTTCTCCTGTTTGGCAAGGGAAAATCCAGTGAAGGGATTCATGTAGAAACATGAATAAATCGATCTCTCCCTAAGCACAGATTTGGAATCACCTCTAAATCGAGGTGCTTCTCAAGGAATCACGGTGACGCATCCTGTTTTTTTTTATTTACCAAATCATCCCCATCTATTTATGAAATTAACAATCTACACCCATTGTTTTGCTTTCCGGTCATTCCTTAACCATATATACTAACTTGCTATTCACAGTTATTTTCATTTTGTTATTAAATTATTAATTTTTCATCTCCTTCTAAATTAAGTTTTTAGGATACAATCAGATCTATGGAATCCATATTTTTAAGCCCGTGAAAGGTGTTTATCAAATACAATAGATTCAATTTATTTTCTTAAATGTCGATAATTAAGGATACCACTACACACATTTTTAAATTTATCATTTTATATCATTATTTTCTTACTTAAACTCAAATATTTACTTACTCAACTTATATATTCTCTAGTCTGTGTTTTCTCACTTCCACTAACCTGTTTCTAAAAGCAGTAGAGACATGGAAGCTCAACTTTCTAAAGCCGAACATCATTATTTATTTACCAACATTGTGATTTAATTTGCTTTATTTCCTTCTAAAGACACCTCGATTCATTTCATTGTTGCATTTTTTCAGGACATCAATCCAAAACTACTAGAAAGGTCAAACCTAGGATCGCCTGTTTCAGATGGCATTGTCTGATCGAAGGTTTGAGGATTTGGTTTTGTTTTAGTATTTTTGTGCAACTTTATTGTTCCATAAAAAATGTATCCTTTCATATTATATCATGAAGAATGATGACCTTAAGGAGCCATGTGAATTGGGTTATATAATACTTTTGGTGCCATGTGTCATCAAAATTGGAGGTTTACTAATGATGCTATCAACAACCATATCAATGATCGATGTTCTGGAAGGAATGTTTTAGCACAAGAACAAATGATTTGTTTCTTTTCTTCATCCATTTTTCCTTTACACTATTTAAGTGTTGTTTGGGTGTTCATTGCCTATACCTAATATATTGTAGTTTAAAATTTGATATAAAATATGCAGAATGATACATTATAAACTAGATTCAAAACATTTTTGTAAACTATTTTATTAAAACTTATTTAAAAAAATATCCTTGCATTTTCTTTTTTATTTATTTTCAAAACTACATTATTTGTAATTACCATGTGCTGAAAATGGATTTTCTAATAAAAACGATCATATTTATGCAAACTATGTTTCAATATTCATTTCAGTATTTCACCCAAATACTTTTATTTTAAAATTCATTTGTGCATCCATTCTTGCTTGCATTTTTTATATGAATAATCTGTTTGTACAGACTTTTGTTTTATCCCGCAAGTTTATTCTGTTATATTTTTAAATTTTGTACAGGTTGTTTCTTAATTCAAATGTTCCCAACTAATTATGTTTTATGAATTTAGCCAACTATTCAATGATTCTGCAAAATATCATAATAAATTTATTACTATCATGTTCCACAAAAAATTAAATAAAGTTATGTTAGATTTTTTTTTACCACTCAGAATGTTTACTGTATTTTCCTATACTGTTTCGACCAACACTGCCATTTTTTATTTTAACAATTGAATTGTTTGTAACTATATTTGTATAAACCATAATTGAGTTTAATGCATTTTCAATTTTTTACAATATTTTTTTTTTCACATTTCAAAAACTGTATTTTAGAATGTTATTTAATTTTGAATGTGCATTTTTAGCAGTTTATAAAATAAAATTAATGCATTTGTAGCAGTGTGTGTTTGTAGCATACATATTTATATTTGGTTCTCATTGTGCATTTTATTGTTGTGTGCTTCTGTATGGTATGAATTACTGCGCATTCTCTGTGTGAATTTGAGCATATGTATTAGGAGTTCAAAATTGTGATTTTGAGGTATGTTTTTTCTGTAACATTTTATGCAATTCGGAGCATATATATTTGGAGTTCATCCTCCGTTTGTTTTTCTATAGCAGTGTGCCTTTGTATGATATGAATTACTGTGAATTCTTAGTGTGAATTTGGAGCATATGTATTAGGTGTTCAAAATTGTGATTTTGATGTATTTTTTTTATCATTTTATGCAATTTATAAAAAGAAGCGATTGACGTTCTTTCTCAATGTACATTTGTAGCATTGCGAGATGTAAACATGAATAAAGAGTTCACAAATTTTTATTGGAATGGCTTTAAAAGAACCATATTTGTTGAATTTCAATCACCATCTATATTAGTTTATTCTTAAAAATCAAATTTTTTATTCTGCACCCTCTTGGATCATTCATCCACACCCTTCCACAAACCCTTTTCTCTATCCCTGGTTCAAGTCCTCTACTGTGCATGAATTCCAGGAGTCAAATCCCAAATCCTCTACCTTCCATCATTCCACCACGTCACTCCACATCCAATCCGTTCGTTCCATCTCCAGGCAAAATCACTTTACCATGCATGTACTTGGGGAGTCCCCTGTATTTATTCTCAAAACCCTAATCATCATTCCCTCTTGAATCCGTCCATTTCGCGTTTCCTCCTAAATTAGATTACTTCATTCTAAACCTGTATGTTTCACATTTCCTTATGAAGTAGCCACCCTCCATTCTTTGATTCCTTTGTGAGGGAAGTAGATTGCAATGGCATGACGAGGATCCTAATCTGATGAATGGAAGGGCTATGAAAGAAATACCTACAAGCCTGCCTCTAACCCTGACAACATCATCAGGACAGGTATGGATGAGAATCAGGTATTCAGTTCTTTCTCCTCAACTATTTTGGATTTGTGACTATCAGTCAATATTATTTATATTTGGTTGCAGTGGATAGTTGCGTCTGGCTTTCACTGTACATGCAGTATTGCTACAATTTGAATAAATATTAGGTTTTAAAACACTCCAAAGCCTCCATTTACGCAACAAAAGGGGTTGAAACTTCCAACATAAAGGACCATCATGGCCTTGAGGAGTTCAATTAAACGAGGCTTCTTCTCTTGTTTTCTATTAGGTTTAGCTGCCGATTCATTTGTATTTTATTATTCATTTGTGTTATTAAATCATTCCAATTAGGCATACAATTTAAATCATTCCAATTAGGCATATAGTTTATTAGGCATACACATTTAATGAACCGTCTTTCAATTTTCATTCATGTACAGTTTTTGCAATTGGTTTAACAAACTGAATGCATAACGTTTATTGAATAAACTGTATGCAACATATTGATTTCATACAGATTATTGAATAAACTATATGCAATTTATTCAATAAACTGGATGCCTAAAACTAAATAAACTATATAAACTATATGCAGTTTATTCAATAAACAGAATGCAGTTTATTGAATAAACTATATGAATAAACTGAATACATTTTATTGAATAAACTATATAAACTGTATGCAGTTTATTGAATAAGAAATCTAATCAACATGATGCAATAATTGATTTCAAAGATGTAAGTTGGCATTGATCGGACTGCCACTGATAATGGTTTTGGGGTGAGCTCTGTTTACACGTGGCCCTATGCCCGGTATTTCTCCCTTGAATATTTTTTCTTTTTAATCAATAATTCTTATTTTATTTATGTAATATGATCTTAAACAATGAAATGTTTATAATCTTAGCATGTTTTCTACTGGGTTATTCCTCTACATGTCAGTTAATTACATGAGTTTAGATGATATACAAACACACACATCCTCTATGGCATCTTCTAAGTGTGTATATGTATCTCTAAGCACACGAGTCATTTCCAAATATCAAAACTTTATATGATTATAAGTTGCAAGTTGGGTTGGAGAGGTATTGGATCGTTGGATTCTAACATTGTCTCTTACCCCAAGAGACAATCACAAGGCTTATGTCCAGTGGAATGTGAAGTACAGCTGCCCTCGGCATCCTGTCTACTCAGCGATTTCCTTTGGCATCAAATTCATTTGAGATGGCTCATTGCTCAAGATGACTCATTCCATGGATAAAAGTTGGTGATGTTTTTGAACACTTATTTATTTTTAATATGATTGAATTTTTATACTGTATGGATTCCTACTAATCTCAAATCCCTTTTACCTGCCCACTTCAAAAAAAAATTCGAACTTCATGTAAATATATTTACATCTTTCTACACAACAACTGGATGATAAACTCCTGTTTTAGGCTACTCAGTTAATATCACAAAATCAGTGTTTTGTATTTTGAGTCCATTTGAAACTACATTCTGAAAAAATCTTATAGCATTCAATTCTATTTTTCAACATTAACTGAAAATTATTTACAACATTTTTCAGTTATTATAAGTGCCCCTGTGATTTGTTAAGTATTACTTTTTTCTTTCAAGCTGCTTCTCAGAATAATTTATATAAGCAGTTTTCAACAAGTGTTTCCAAACAATCTCTTATCAATTTTTTTTAATCACTGCGGACGATTTCTTTTGGGATTTAATGTTTTTCTAAAAACACTTTAGAACACTCGAAATTGAATCTTATAACAGTTGCCCGTAAGTTGATCTAAATTTTTTATTGAATAAATTATACTTTTTTTATTTTTTCAAAATCACTTGAAATAGCGTCTATAACCAGTTTTTGGTAAGTTCTCTCAAATGAGAGAAGTATGACTATATAAACAAATGATCGTTGCATATATTTCCTATAAAACTTCTTATCATACAAGAAATCATGGAAGCTCATTCCCAATAAATCCGGAGTGCCGTAGGCCATAAGTACGAGCACCATGGTTTGTGTCACAACTAGGTACAGATCCCCATGACTATGGTTTTTGCTATCCGGAATTTGGCTGACCCCTTTTAAGTTGGATTCCGTAGCCTTTATCGTGTATGCTTTCCATTACTTCTATGGTATTTCCAAGTACCAACTTATGTACAAAATGAATTTTCTTACATATTATTATGTATAGGTTCAATAACATTAATATGCATTTCTAATATGCCTGCATTGTTATAGTATTCAATCAATAGACTTTGTAAGGTACAGTTTTAATATGCCTACATATAACTATGAGGTTTTACCATGCAACTTGAACTGGGATTCAATAGGTTTTTGGAATGTATAATTCTTTGCACTATTATCAATTTCAAGTATACGTACTTTTGTGTGATGTGCATTGATAGGCCTGTAGTACGGTTTACCTATCATAGGAAAGGGAAGGGGAGTGATATAGTAAGGGATGGTGTAACTGTCGAACTGCCAGGTGGTTGGGTTTTATAACTGCTAGGGGTAGTTATGTTATTGTCTTGTTTTTCTGTTATAAATAAGAGGTAGGAAGAGTGTAAGGGGCAGTCTGGTTTTTACGGTTGTAGAATGGGCCTGAGAGAGAGGGATCTCCAGGAGGGGAAACATAAGAATTTTGATTCCAGGTACGCTGTATTGAATTTGTAATTGAAATTCTAGTTCGAATCCTTTCCTTTATCTCTCTTCTTAGATTTCTCCTATCAATTTGGTGCTTTTTGATGCTTTCATTGAGAGAAATTTATAGTGAGAAAAATTAGAAGTGAGAGAATCTTGGATAAGAGATTTCGAAGTAGATTTCGAACTTAAGAGCTGAGGTTTCATGTCCACTCGGATGGAAAATCCAGTAGCTGGTTTGGAGACTGCTATTACCGACCTTGGAGTATCTGTAGCAGAATTACAAGTTGAAATTCAACGACAGGAGGAACGACAGGAAAATGCGATGCTTCGTATTGAGTCACAAATGAAGGAGATGATGGCAGAAGTTTCATGATAGGTTACGGCTCAGAAAACAGAACATGAAAGAAATAGAGGAAAAACAGTAGAAAACGAGGAAGGAGGAAACAGTTTAAGGAAACCTGAAGAAGGCAACAACGATTGAGAAGTTGAATGAGAGACAATACGGTCTATAGCAAAACCTGTAGAATTGCTTACTTTTTCTGGCGAGGATCCTGGCTCTTGGATAGTGCAAGCAGAAACATATTTTTCACTACACCGAATCCGTGAGGGGATGAAGGCACCTCTGGCTCAATTAAGTATGGATGTAATGGTACGATATTGGATTATATCCTTGAGGTCAGTCAATCCGACTCTTACCTGAGAACAACTGAAAGAAGAGCCACTTGGCTGATATGGTAATGCAGCTTGTATGTGAGAATGTTTATTGGAGGATTACGACCAGAGATTGAGAGTTCTGTCTTGACTCATGAACCTCAAAATAAGGTTCGACTTTTGACCTTGTCCAGGCGTGTGGAGAGGGAACTGATTGTGCAGGGAGTAATTAAGCAGCCTGAGCTGAGAGGAAGGGGAACACCCCTAAGTAGCCAGAATCGGAACTGGGGATTGAATTATGTGAGACCAAATTATCCTACAAACACTGTGAACATGGAACAAAAAAATAGAACCAGAACGAAGAGGGAAGGGAGTAAGAAGTCTGTCCAGGGAAGAATATGAAGAAAGGAGGGAAAATGGATTGTGTTATGCCTGTGGCCAGAAATACCAACCTGGACATAAATGTCCAGAGAAGAAATTTAAATTGATGATATGGGAGTATATAGAACCTAGTGAAGAAATTGACAAGGATGCCATAATTTTCGAGACAGAAAAAGGAATTGCAGAAAAACAGGAGGAAGGAGCTTGGGAAATGCAAATGCAAGGAACAACTGTTTGTATTGAAGAGAGAAACCAGGAAAAGTGGGCTAAGTCTATGATGCTAGAAGGAAGCATTGATGAAGTACCAATGTTGGTACTTATAGACAGTCGATCCAGTCATAATTTCATTTCTAGAAGGCTGTTAAAACAATTTTGTGCACATGTTCTAGATACCAAGCCATTCAATATCCGGTTGGGAGATGGAAAAAGGGTGCAGTCAAGGGGAATTTGCAAATCTTTGAGAGTGGAATTGAGAAAAGATGAATTTTTTGTCGATGCTTATATTTTTGACACAACCGGACCAGATCTAGTTCTCGGAATAACCTGGTTGGAGACTTTGGGTTATGTTACAATGCATTGGAAATAGATGACGATGAGTTTTTGGTGGCAGGGAAGGCATGTCTCCTTTAAAGGCGTACAACCATCTTTACATGGTGCAACTGGGGCTCTGCAAGAGTTCCTTGGGGGAATTAAATATCAGGTCCAAGGGCTGTGTTGGAATGAACCTGGAGAGTTAGGACAGGAAGAAGACCCATTGTCCAGTATTCAAACGCAGCAGCTTCAAGAAATGTTGGAAAACCATGGAACAATCTTTGAAACTCCACGGGTTCTTCCACCAAAAAGAGAAACAGATCATTCCATTAGATTAAAGGAAGGGACTGAACCAGTTAATATCAGACCATATCGACATGCTTACCATTTGAAGAACGAGATTGAAAAACAAATTCAGGAACTACTTAAGCAAGGAATGATAAGACCTAGGAACTTATTCCAGTCCAATTATTTTGGTCAAAAAGAAGGATGATGGGTGGCAGATGTGTGTCGATTATCGGGCTTTAAATCGACAAACAATACCAGATAGATACCCAATACCTGTACTTGAAGAGTTATTAGATGAACTCTTTGGAGCAAATTTTCTCTCTAAAATTGACTTGAAATCTGGATTTCATCAAGTCCGGATGTGGGAAGAGGATATAGAGAAAACAACCTTCAAAACACACGAGGGGCACTATGAATATCTTGTCATGCCCTTTAGATTAACAAATGCCCCTGCTACTTTCCAGGCAACGATGAATTCAGTATTCCGACCCTTGCTTCAGAAATCAGTGTTGGTATTTTTTGATGATATTTTTAGAAGTCGGGAGGGGCATATCAGGGATTTACATGAAGTTTTACAGATCATGGAAGACTATTCTGTTTGCCAACCTTGAGAAATGTGCCTTTGGCAGGAAGTATGTGGAGTATTTGGGGCATATTATTTCAGAAAAAGGGGTATCCATGGATCTTAAGAAATTGTAGTCCATTAACTTGTGGCAGCGGCCTAAGAATGTCAGGGAGGTTAGAGGATTTCTTGGCTTAACATGATACTATATAAAATTTATAAAAGATTATTGGAAAATTGTTAGGCCCCTTGCTGTTCTTACAAAAAAAAAACGGTTTCCTATGGACTCCTACAACTCAGGAGGCTTTCGAACAATTGAAGCAGAAAATGACAACCCCTTTTCTTGGCATGCCTAATTTCTCTAAAGAATTCTTAGTAGAATGTGATGCTTCAGGTGTTGGAATTGGTGCAGTATTAATGCATGAAGGGCGTCCTCTTGCTTATTTTAGTAATGCTTTATCTGAGACCAACTTGGCAACGCCGGTGTATGAGAAAGTTAATTGCTCTAGTTCAATCTATACAACATTGGAGACAATATCTCATGGGAAGACAATTTAAGGTCTTTACTGGTCACCGGAGTCTCAAGCATTTATTGAGTCAGCGATTGGTTTCAATGAGCCAACAATGTTGGCATGCCAAGTTGTTAGGCTATGATTTTGAAGTAATCTATAAGCCTGGATGGTTAAATAATGATGCTGATGCTTTATCTCAGAGTGTTGGAGAAAAAGAATGTTCTCATCTATCCATTTCCAGTCCAACTTGGTTGGATCTTCAAACAATTAGGCAGGAAGTACAACTAGATAAGACTATACAGACAATTATATGGAACCTACATGCTGACAACACTTCCAAGCAGGGGTATTCAACTAGAGGGGATCTTTTATTCTATAAGAACATGCTGGTTCTTCCTAAAAATTCAGATATGATTTCAAAATTATTAAAGAACTTCCATTCGTCACCTATTGGGGGGCATTCAGGTTTTTTAAAAACCTATAAACGTCTAACCAATGAAGTATATTGGATGAGAATGACCCGGGACGTTCAACACTTAATCAGGTCTTGTGAACTATGTCAACGCCACAAATATGAAGTAATGGTTCCTGCTGGATTATTACAGCCTTTACCTCTACCAAATTTGATTTGGGAAGAGGTATCAATGGATTTTATTACAGGCCTGCCAAAGTCAAAAGGATATGATGTTATTTTGGTAGTGGTTGATAGATTAAGCAAATATTCTCATTTTCTTCTATTGCGCCATCCTTACGGCTAAAAAAATAGCTTATGTTTTTGTGAGGGAAATAGTTAAGTTGCATGAAATTCCTTGTGCTATTGTAAGCGACAGAGATCCAATTTTCACTAGCTTATTTTGGTAAGAGTTATTCAAGTTACAAGGAACTATTCTTAAAATGAGCTCTTCCTACCACCCTCAAAGTGATGGACATACCGAAGTAGTAAATTGCTGCTTAGAAACACATCTCCGATGTTTTTCTTCAGATCATCCTAAGCATTGGACGACCTGGCTTCCGTGGGCAAAATATCATTACAATACATCCTATCATACATTCGTCGGGTGTACTTCGTTTGAGGTTGTATATGGACGACATCCACCACATGTTTTTCATTATACCAAGGGGAATCAGCGGTAGAAGCAGTGACTGAAACACTATTAGAGAGAGATGAAGTTCTCAAACAGTTGCGTGAAAGTCTACATCGGGCACAACAAATAATGGTGAAGAATGCTAATCGACATAGGAGGCATGCCACATTTAAGGAGGGTGATCTAGTATGGGTCAAGTTACGACCAAATCGTCCTGGGGTACGTTTGAAGATAAATCTCAAGTTGGCTGCACGCTATTTCGGATCTTTTGAAGTTTTGGGAAGTGTTGGGCCAGTTGCTTATCGCCTCAAACTGCCGACAAATAGTAGGCTCCATCCTGTTTTTCATGTTTCGCAACTCAAGGCTGCAATTAGACAACAATCAGAAAACGCAGAATTGCCCTCAGAATTTATTGCTGGCTGTATCTTCCCTATTGCAATTCTAGCAGATAGGGGAGGTCTCTTATGTGGTTAATACAATGGAGTGGTAAAACTCCAGATGAAGAAACCTGGGAAGAAGTTGAGAAGATTAAAATTCAATTTCCAAGTTTTCACCTTGAGGACAAGGTGGTGCTTCAAGGGAGAGGTAACGATAGGCTTGTTGTATGGTTTACCTATCATAGGAAAGGGAAGAGGAGTGATATAGTAAGGGATGGTGTAACTGTCTAACTGCCTGGTGGTTGGGTTTTATAATCGTTAGGGGTAGTTATGTAATTGTCTTGTTTTTCTGTTATAAATAGGAGGTAGGAAGGGGGGTGTAAGGGGCAATTTGATTTTTACGGTTGTAGATTGGGCCTGAGAGAGAGGGATCTCCAGGAGGGGAAGCAGAAGAATTCTGCTTCTAGGTACGCTGTATTGAATCTGTAATTGAAATTCTAGTTCGAATCCTTTCCTCTATCTCTCTTCTTAGATTTCTCATATCATGCATTGTCGTAAACATCATTCTGTACATATTTCAATATCTGGTTCAATTTGTTGTCAAATTCGTTTTCAACACATGCTTTCAATTTTATGCGGTGCAAATGGTATTGATTATCTTTAATATGAATGTTGTTTCATAATATGCATGAATCACGTTTCACTATTTAAAAATTTATTCCTTTCTAAATAAAAATATTCGTAAGACATTTCTATGTCATCTTTGACCTCATTATTCAATAACCTCTATCTATTGACTCACAACAATTTTGTTTCCACCCTCTGTGTTACCAATGTAATAATTATATGATTAACTTAAATTTATTTTAAAAACCACATGTTGATATATATGTTTGTGTCCTATATATATATGTTCTAAATTTTTAAATTATATATATATATACATTCTCTCTAAATTACTTGGTATGCACCGTTTATAATATCAAAATATGTATGCACTCTTTTTTTAGCATTATTATTTCTTATAAACACCTAAATTTCTACCTCTTTGATTAACTTTTCTTTTATGTGTCTTCTATATTGTTGCTTGGTGGATTGATTTTATTTATTGTCACCATATTTAGGCAAATTGAAACCCTTTTTTTTAATGTTTTCATTCTTAATACATCACTCTATCTCTTATTAAAAATAACAGTTTCAAACCAGACTTGAAATTTAGAATAAGAATAATGTGGTGCATCACAACCCTGTATTTACATTCCAAGGTTGCATGGATTTTCATCGTTCTTTGACATGAACAAAATAGGAGAATGACGTTTTCCCCCCAAAACAAAGCATGGTAGAAACATTTGGATTTTAAAGATTTTAAGAAATGTATCTTAGTTTTTGAAATAATTCCAAGCCTTCCACTTTGAGTAAATTTTCTTTTATGTGTCTTCTACGGTGTTGTTTGGTAGATTGATTTTACTTATTGACACCCTATGGTTGGTTACTCATACGATTATAAAAGGTTGATATTATTTCCTTGTATTTATTTGATAAGATTGTAGATTGATTGAAAAGAACATTATCAAACCAGGCTTCAAATTTAGAATAAGAATAATATATTCCATGGCAATCATGTATCTACATTCCAAGGTTGCATGAATTTTCTTTGTTCTTTTACATGAACCAAATAGGGTACCTATGTTTTTTTTCCAAAACAAATCATGACATAAACATTTGGATTTTAAAGATTTTAAGAAATGTATCCTAGTTTTTGAAATAATTCCAAGCATTTGTTTCATACCCCACTTTTTTGAAAATCATTTTTTCTATTTATGCACTCATTTTTTTTGTTATATTTTCATGCATAATACATCTTTGGGCGCACACTTAAATTTTTAATCAAACTACGTTTTATAATTGTCGAATATATATTAATCAAAGCTTAGTTACTACTTTATTTCCTTTTACATTTATATAATTATTCTTTTTCAAAAATATTTTTGGTAATTTTCTTACTGTTCATCCTATTATATTTACATTTTAGATACATTGTCACGACACCCCCCCTAAAAGGCATCCCTCCTGGGCTGACAATGAGAGAAGAGAAGTAATGACATTTGAAATCCGACTCCAATAGGTCATTGGTTGACGACAATCGTCAATGGTATATCACACACACAAATGGAAGACATTATCCACTAAGATTGAGAAACAACAGATAAGATAGAAACAAATAGAAGAAAGGTCATTTGAACAACATCTCGGTGAGATGCCTCTTAAGTATCTCACCATCATAAGAGCATAACCACCCCACTTGAATAAGGTGCAAAACTATGCAACAACAACAAAACTTCTAAACACTCCCTAGCAAGATGCCTCTCAAATTGAACACCCTCTTATGGAAAAAGGACTTGAGTGCTGACCAAATTATCCTTCACATACTTGAAACATGTCTGACACTGACCAGTTTACAAGAACTTTTGACCTTTCTGGTCAATGTTGTTAGAGGAGTTGCAATCTGAGAGAAGTCAGGTATGAACATCCTGTAATCACCTACTAGACCGAGGAAACTTCGCACCTCTGCAACAATCTTAGGGGCTGCTCAAGAAATAACTGTCTCGATCTCTGAAGGATTTACAACTACTCCACACTGGGACACGCCATGCCCTAAGAAGCGAACTCCACGTTCTCTGAAGTCACACTTCGACAGTTTTCTGAACAGTTTCTGAACATTTGTTGATGACGAAGAACTCCCAAAACTGTCTGCAGATGCTCTGAGTGCTCTTCCTCATATGTGGACCACACATGAATATTGTCAATGAAAACCACTACAAACCAATCTAGAAACTCTCGAAACATTGCGTTCATCAACCCTATGAACACAACTGGTACATTCGTCACACCGAACAACATTACAACGAACTCGTAATACCCATAACAACATCTTTAAGTGGTCCTTGGTATATCCTCATCCTTCATCTACATCTGATGATATCTTGATTGCAGATCGATCTTCAAGAACCAACCAACTCCTTTTATCTGATCTAATAAATCTTCAATCCACGGAAGAAGATAGTGGTTCTTCACTGTCATCTAGTTCAAGCGACGATTATTGATACAGAGACGAAGACTACAATTGGCTTTCTTCACGAACAAAATACGCGCACCCCACGGTGACACACCAAGCCAAACAAAACCTCATTGCAAAAGTTCATCGATCTGAATCTGCAGCTCCCGCAACCCAGAAGATGTAATCATATATAGAGACATTGAGATCGGAGAAGCAACCAACTGTGGCTCTATCCCAAACTCGATCTCTTGTCATGTGGGTAACATCGTGACCTCCTTAGGAAATACATCAACATACTCTTCCAAAACCCTGTAAAACACCATCTGCTGAACATTTGACAAACTCAGCATCAACTTCTCCATCAAGGAACACTTGGATGAAACACGCCTTCGACCCATATGAGGGTCTCGCTCGCCAAAGAACACGACAAACTCTCTGTCAGCAGCATAGAACACGATCTGCCTCCTGAATCAATCTATGATTTCTTATAGATAAGCTCAACCTACAACTAACATAGTCAACACTAATGACACTGGAAGTTTCTCCACCTCAAGTCCTAAAGCATGAATTAGGGCATGCAATATGAAGGAGTTCATACCTCCCTCCCGAATCAAACAAAGCATGCACCAAAGTAGAAAACAAAGGGTCCCTCAAACGACGTTCGACTCGTTTGACGCTGGAAACTCTAAAGCATGCAGCTGGCCACTACCGTCTCCACAACCCCTCTGACCTTGATGAAGACCACCTCCATGTCCGTGCTTTTCTCTTTGAGGACGAGGAACATCACATGGTTTTACTCCGCTTACCTTGTCTCCTCTTTGCAGATGAAAAGCTAGAGCACCCTGCTTCAGCTGCCTCGACTGAAATTGCCACAACAAAGGAGCTTGAAGCGGAACACCTGCTGCACGCTACCTACTCAGAAAGATCGGTCACTCCCACTGCTGATGACCACAACCTCCACAAGAAAAACAAGCATTTGATCTCCTGGAAGGGGCTTGTGAGCTGTCCCCTCCCCCCAGAGAAACGAGATGAAGAGGGCTGAGACCTACCCTCGCTTGTCTAAAAACTCTTCTATCCAGACAACTGAGAACCCTAGACCACAGCTCCACTACGTGGAGAATCCTAACGACCCCCCTCGTTATGATCTGGTATTGGTCAACGTTTTCTCCATAACCTATGCCCTCACCAACACCTTGAGATATGTCAACATCATAAACGGGGTGACTTAGTGCTGGATCTCTTGATGAAAATCCTTCTCAAAGTGCATCCCCAAGCCTCCTCATTTGGCAATAGGTTTGAAGAATATTGGAGAAGTGCCCTGAAATAGATCCCAAACTTCTGCGCGCTGGAACTCCCTTGTCGAAGGGTAAACAACTCCTTGCGATTGATCGCCTTCACGGTCGAAGAAAGAAACTCTGGTTGAAACTGGTCTAAGAACTTCTCCAATGTGACCATCGTCTCCTTATGATCCTCGAATAATAAGAACCACCACTGCCTCAATGCCCCACACAACATGGTCACCGCTAACGAAACTCAGTGCTCATTTCGATCACGAATCATACTGAAGGCTATCTCCATCTCCTCTAACCAGTCCTTTGTCACTGAGTTCGAAACAGAACTCTCATATTTTTGCAGACTCTGATGCTGAAACTCTCAAAGTGTCCTCCAAGTGTTGTCGTCGTCGACCCCAACTTTGCAACAATCTGGTAGCTCGTCGCTAAACATTTTTGACGTGAACTTGGTGAGGACTTCAATATGGAGCCATGCCTGCAATGGATCAAACAGTTAGGGAATCAAAACCCGGAATATGGAATATTTAAGATTAATTAATTAATTATTTAAGGTTCAACCTAATCCCAAGGTCTACCTATTTCAAACACAGGTCAAAGAAAAATGATGCATGATCATTTCCTAGGTCTCTACCCCGCAATCAGGATCACTTCACTTAGTAGGCTTAGTAAACATAATGGTCCTTGCATCAGATCACAAGGGACCTTAAAATACCTGTGTCTTAGCCGATATCCCTTGTATGCATCACATACTAAACTCAGTTGACATCATTGCCCTACTAACCCATGCAATCCTCACCAATGCCTACCTCCAAATACTATCTTATCTCTTAACCAGGTCTTTGATACCACTCTGTCACAACTCCCCTCAAAGACACCCCTTTTGGACCATCAATGAGAGGAGAGATAATGACGTCCGAAGCCCGCCTCCAATAAGCCATGCGTTGACGACAAGCACCTTGGGTATATCATACACATAAATGCGGTATTACCCTCTAAGATTGGGAAACAAAAGATAAGATAGAAATACCCAATAACTTATGCTCATAAAAAAAGTAAAGGGAGACCTCAATACATGTATGCACTACTACAAAAATTAGCTTTTGCGCCTCTGGGTACGGGCGACCGCCATTGGCGGTCGCTACTGAAAGTATTAGCGACCGCCAAAGGCGGTTGCAAATACGGAAATAAATGGGCGGGATTTTTCCCGCCCCATCGTTGCTCTCTTCCTCAAATGGGCGGGATTTTTCTCGCGCCGCCATCGCGGCCCGCCGTCGTGGCCCGCCGTCGCGCCCCGCCGTCGCCCCCGCCATCGCGGCCCGCCGTCGCGCCCCGCCGTCGCGCCATCCAGTCACCCCTCCCTCACATGCCATCGCCCTACCACCCTCCGGCCACCCCTCCTTCACATGCCGTCACACCCGCCCCTCCCTCCGCCGTCGTAGATCCGCCATGGCCGACCACTCGAGGTCTCTGGTTCCGCCTCGTGCCCCCGCGTGTCCGGTGTCGCACCCACACTATCCCGCGGACATGAAACCTGATTTTTTTAAAAGGACCTTTAGCGGCCGCCATTGGCGGTCGCTATTGGTTTTTACCGACGGAGCAATTGCGACCGCCAAAAGCGGTCGCAAGGCGGTCACTAAAAACCTTTAGCGACCGCTTTTGGCGGTCGCTATTGGTGCTTAATCTAGTAGTGATGTAATGTTATGCAAACTGAACAACTGTAAAGGAAACTATAAGTAAAAAAAGAAAATTCCTCGACAACAACCTTGAATCTCAAATGGTTCCTAAGCAACTCCATAAGCTAGTAATGTCCATCTCGATCACCAACTGACTCATGTGGTCCTGAAAAATAGTTATATATATACGTAGGGTGAACATAACATTTATACTCAGTAGGATCATGCTCAAAGCCTTTTGTGAAAAAGATGAAACATACTAAGCCCCAGTGAACAACAAGTTAAGCTAACTCGTCACATAATTAGGTGTGCAATGTTCCAAACCTCACCATGACTTTCTCATCAAGCATCGCATACAACTAATCATATAATATCCATCATAATATCAAAGAAGGTACCTCGTTACCACTTTCCCACAGGTTTGCTACTCCGCCCCAACATCGCATGTCCTATGCCATCTCTCTCGAAAAGTAAGCCGCTCCGAAGACACATGGGCTAATGTATCATACCATGCATCTCGTGCATCACATCATCTCATCATCACGTACCATGTACCTTATGCATCACATCACCTCATCATCCTATACCACATATCCATATAGTAACCGAGTAGTTTTCAGGAGTCAACACATCTCTTATGTCGTGTATTATACCTAAAGCCATCACAACACATATATGATATACCTATAATAATCCATAGGATACTATATTTGGAGATAATGTGTGTGAAATAATCACATTCCATTACAGCCCTCCACACATATATGATAAAGGTAAACATCGTACACACTAGCACATACTACTATCAGGAAAAGAATGCGGGGTTATAGGGGGTAGTTATCCATCCGTTCTTCGCCAATCTGGATGTTGGGGGAAACACCCTCCCAATGTGCAATGAATGCCAGTCACCCCTACCGATAAGGGTGAGGTATCATATGAAATAACATTACAAGATATATATAGCTCACAACCACAAACTGGGTTAATCCAACCTTAAGCTCAATTGTAGCCATCATCAGACACCTGATTGTCATTGCTAAGAACTAGATATCCTATAAGCATATAAACATTTTTAGAAGACTTTCAATTATTTCCTTCCATTAAACATTTCACATTAGATTAATTAACTCATGAGCCATTAATTATCATTATTCAATTTCACTTTACATTAACAACCAACCAAAGTCCATGCCCTTTAGGCATAATCCAACCAATTCCACAGTTCCTTAAGATCATCATCTTTTCCCAATTCTGGCTAGCATCAACTCCATGAGTTAAAACATTTATTATTCATTATCATTCCATAATTCTATGTACTCAAACTCATCATAAGTTACCATAAAAGAGATGCATAAACCAAACCAAACACAATTTGATGTGTTGAGAAAAGAAATGCAAAAAAGAAGAAACTCGACCATCCAACCTTTAAAGCAGATTCATAACAAACTTACATCCCATCTTTCATCATAATAACAATGTGGAAGCCCAATTGCAACCCGCCCAATCAGTCTTGTTGCCATCCCTGACACCACCATGCATATCACCATGCATCCATATTGCCATCTTCAGTGCTAATTGTTGCCACGAACTCAGACCTCCCCACCCATGTCTTATTAACCACCAGCAATCCCATGCTCACATCATGTCTTATCTCAAGGCTCACATTCAGAGCACACACACGAGACGACATACAAACAATAAACATTCAACAGGGCATCTAGGCCCAAAAACCAAGGCATCTCTCCATAAGAAAATGAGCTTGCTCGACCCCAAACTATTATCTTTATCAAACAATCAATTCATTATCATCTTGAATTAGTCGATTCATTTATTGCAAGTCACAAGACACCAATTATTAAAAACTATGAATTATTTAAACATGATTCCAATCATAACTTTCAGTTTCATTAAACTATAAGAAAGAACATTTTTAATTAAACATGCCTCTATTATTTCTTCAACAAGCATTACCATCTTTACGTTTTTATCCAATTCCATTAACACAAGGAAGAACAGTTTCAATTAAACATTCATTAAGCATCACTTTGATTTCCATCAAATTATAAGAACAATTTCATTTAAACATGTCTCTTATTCTTTAGCCAATAAACATTACCAACTTTAAGTTCTTTTTCCAATTTCAACATAATAGATATGTTAATCTAAAGCATAAACAAACATGTTGGCCATAGAATAAATATAGATAGTAAACTATCTAGAAAAACAAGAGGTAAACCGAATGGTGGGAACACATGCGATCACTAATAACCTTAATCGATTCTTTCATTAATCTTGTTTAATCTTCATCAAGGTTAATTCCATCGTCACCCAAAGAGATAAATCATGATAACTTTATGAGTGCACACAAAATAATAGGAAAAGCAACAAATCCCCTACCTTAAGGCTTTCAATGTTCTTCAAACTAGAATAAAACAACACAGATCTTCGATCACCTCTCCCACAGGGAAACTACAAACCACCAAGGACGCCGCACCATACACGCATCAACAAATATCAAAAGAACTTAATGAGATCAAAGGAGATCAACTGCCATATCATGGAAAGATAACATGTGAGGAAACACTGAACGAAGAAGAAACCATAAGTCAGAGGGAAAACTCACCTCAAATCACTACAGATCGATCACGGAAAGACGATGATCAATAACTTTTAAAATGGCTTCAAAATCGTAAGTTTCGGGCGCAATGGAAGCGCGGTTGGGCTGACACCTAACTTTAAATTTTAACATGATCAGTGATTATTCCGAGATCAATAGGACGATGAACGCCAATATGCACGGAATAAAATAAAATATTTAGATAAAGAAGAAAGAGGCTTGGAACTTAGAGAGACGATTGACATATTTTGTTTATAATTAATTAAATTAAATTAAAGAAATACCTCTAAGGTTTTCTTTCTTCGTTGATGTGTTTGACCATAGATCTACGGTGAGCCTTTCGTTTCTTTGTAGAGATCAAGAGTAGATCTCCTCTAGAGGTAATCCATACGTGCTCTGTGAATCTCTGGACGTCATTGAAGGAGTCTCTGGATGCTATCACAGAAGGTCCTTGTACTTGCGTCGTCCGCCCTCGATCGCCTTGAGAGCCGCTTCCAAAGCGTTCTTTGATCCGATGGAGGATGTCCACTCTCGTTCTTGAGAGCATTCTTGGAGAAAAAAGAGCTCTTGAGGCTTGAGAGATTTTTCTCTAAAATGTTGTGCACAACCAAAATTAGGTCTGTTGCCTGTAGGTTGTCCCCTTGGCTAATAAGAGAATAATATGTAACCAGAAATTTAATTCACTAGGTAATAATAAATAATTAGCACAAGTGATGTTACTTATTTTATTATTCCATGTGAAACCCCATATCAAATAACAACAACAATACCATTATTTTAATGATATGTGCTTACCTTGCAAGTTATAATTAAATATTATTTTAATCAAATAATATTTAATATTATTCTCTCATTGGACCCTTTAACTCGGTCCGCCCATCATCCGAAATATTTATCGAACTTTGAATAACGTTTATTTATGTATTAAATAAATAAATAAGTCTATCTGCATTATTCACTGATAAATAAATAAAACGTGATCAGACATACATGAATAGTTATTAAACCACAATCAGGAATAATATTTATTCAACTTGATAAATAATAAATTATTCAACTGAGATTTCAGATACACTTAGTGTGTGACCATTTAGGCCTCTTTCTCAGTGGCATTAGGTGAGTCTGCTTAAAGTTTAAGGTTAGCGTCTAACAACACGCCAAAACACCCATAGAGAAAGAAGTTAATGCTGCAATGACATGTCACCTCATACGAATGCTTACCGTGTGATATAATTCTTTTATCATAATATCTCCAATCGAGCAAGTTGCATGCCAGTGTCATCAACCTATATTCTTGATAACTTGTTCTTTGACTTTCCGAAAATAGAACTTGCCTAGCGAACACCATGACTATGGATTTATTTAGGTTATACCATTTCCATGAAAGGGCCTGAGATATTTACTTTTGTTAATAAACAGAAAGAATAAATCCTTTCTCGCATTATTCATTAATGCAATATTACTCGTGACCCACCCAACGTATCCTATCTCGCTACGAGTATATGTCGTCAAGGTTTTCACCAATACATCAAAGTGCGTGACTCATAATATCCATTAATAATAATCTTAAAGTCTAGGGGTCATTACACACGTCTGTAGATAGGCACATTCAATGACACTTATAATGTGAATTTCCTACTGTTGAGTCTCGTTCTCATAATATCCTACTGGATATTACCAGGGACGTACACCATGAGAAGATGTCTCAAAGTCCTATGAGTCCCCACCCTTGATAGCCTGTATCATTTGCGTGCCTTCAAATGATATCATCCGACCATAGAACATTTATTCAGGAATAGTGTCATGACACTTCCGGGTTCTCATCATAGCGAGGAACTGCTATGACCTTTTAGTGCGACAACTACTATTGGGACCTTATTACATGCCATGTTACACAGAAGAACAATCATGATGTGATAAAGAATTTATTAATATTCAAAACCATGAATATAAGTTTATCATAAAGTACATAAAAGTTGGTTCTAGGGCACCAATTCTAACAGGCTTCCACTTGCACTAGAGCCAACTGCTAACAACCTTCATTCTGCTAACTCTCACATGATACTCATGCTTCTACTGAGACAGGCCTTTAGTCAAGGGGTTCTCCACGTTCTCCTCCATGGACACTCTGCTCACTGCAACTTCACCACTCTGATGAAAATCCCTCAAGTGGTGATACTTCTGGAGTATGTGCTTTGTCCGTTGATGTGACATTGACTCATTTGCAAGAGCCACCGCTGTAGTATTATCACAATATAATGTGATAGAGTCTTTACTGATAAGCACTACATCAAGCTCCTGGACAAAGTTCCAAATCCAGACGACTTCCTTGACTGCATCAAAAGCCGCTACATATTCAGACTCCGTTGTAGAATCAACGACAACTGGCTGCTTTGAACTGTTCCATCTCACAGCTCCTTCGTTGAGACAGAAAACATATCCTGATTGCGACTTTAGATCATTCTGGTCTGTCTGAAACTAGCATCAACATACTCTCTGATGACAGACTCCTCGTCTCCTCCATACACCAGGAACATATCCTTATTTCTTCTTAGATAGTCAAGGATAGCCTTAACAATAGTCCAATGCTGTTCTCCTGAATCTGCTTGATATCTGCCTACCATGCTCAGTGCATAGACAACATCAAGTCTGTTCTCCTCTTTCCATCACGTTCTTCCCTCACCCGGTAGACCCACTTGTTCTACAATGCTTTCTTTCCTATTGGCAGATGAGTCAGCTCCCAAGTGTTGTTATCATGCAATGAGGAAATCTCCTCCTTCATAGCTAGCTCCCACTTGCTCAACTCCTTCAGCTGTATTACCTCTTCAAAGCATTCTGGTTCTCCACCGTCAGTCAATAACAGGTAATGTAAGGATGATGAATACCTTTGCACATGCCTTCTCACCTTTGTTGATCTCCTCAACTCCACTGGAGTAGTAGGTTCCACCGGTTCTGATGTCTCATGATCAGATACACCTTCAAGCTCCACTTGTTCTTTGCACTCAGATTCAATGTTCCCATTTTCATCTTCAATTATATGGCGATCCTTGTACTTGACACCTTCATTGAATACCACGTTCTGGCTCCTGATGACCATCTTCTTGATATCATCCCGAAAGTAATAACCAAACTCCTCAACACCATAGACAATAAAGAAACATGGCTTGGACTTAGCCTCAAGCTTGCCCCTTGAGTTAACATCAATGTGTACATAATCCAAACTGCCAAAGACTCGTAAATGTGAGAGTTTTACCTCCTTACTAGACCAGAGCTCCTCGGGTAGACGTTCTCCCATTAGCACAAATGGACTCCTGTTGATCAGATATGCTGCCATGTTCACTGCATCAGCCCAGAAGGTCTTGGGTAACCCCGAGTGTAACCTCATACTCCTGACACATTCATTCAGTGTCTTATTCATCCTTTCAGCTACACCATTCTATTATGGTGTTCCTGGGATAGTTTTCTCCCACCGAATTCCATTATCAGAACAGAATTCTATGAACTCATGATTGCCATACTCTCCACCGTTGTCTGACCTCAAGCATTTCAGCTTAGCCCCTGACTCATTATTGACCATGACCTTCCACTTCTGAAACATCTTAAACACATCAGATTTACTTTTCAAAAAGTAAACACATACCTTCCTTGTTGAGTCGTCGATGAATGTCACATAGTATTGTGACCCTCCAAGGGAATGTAATGGTGTAGGCCCCCAGACATCTGTGTGCACCAGGTCCAACTTCCCAACCTTCGGTGTTTTGCCTCCTTTTGAAAAAGACACCTTTTTCTGCTTTCTAAAAATACAATCTCACACATGCCAACATCCACTGACTTCAACTCTGGTAGCAATCCTTTTGTTTCCAGCACCTTCATCCCCTTCTCACTCACGTGACCTAGTCTATAGTGCCACAGTTGTGAATCTTTGACAGCTTTCAGTGATGCAGTCATGTCTATGCAAGTTTCTGCCATGTTGTATATGGTGTCATTCTTTACTCCCTGAGCTATGACCATAGCTCTTTTGGTGATCTTCCATGCACCACCAGTGAACGTGGTACTCAACCCTGCATTATCAAGTTGTCCGACAGAAATAAGATTTCTTCTCAAGCTAGGGGTATACCTCACATTTTACAGAACCAGCAGACTCCCACTGTTGTCTTGATTCGTGCATCTCCTTTCCCCACAATCTGCAAGGGTTCATCATCAGTAAGATGTACCTTGCTGAAATTTCCAGAAACAAAATTTTTCAGGAAGCCCTTCTCCGATGTAGAATGGAAAGACGCCCTAGAGTCTAAAATCCAAGACTCCATTGGGCTATCTATGCTCAACAACATCACGTCATCAGTTCCTTCAGCTGTCGTGTTTGCTCCAGTGGTTTCAGGTCCCTTCTATTTATCTTTACACTCCTTGACATGTCCTTTCTTCTCGCAAGTCCAGCAGGTAGGACCACCCCCCTTAGCCTTGTCTTGACTTTTCCCTCTTGACTTTGATCGCCCTCTACGATTGTCTTGCTATGTGTACCTTTCTATTTCTTCAACGTTCAGAGTAGAACCAGAGAATCTACCTGATTCTCTTCTTCATATATCCTCACTGAGGATTAGGTCTCGTACATCTTTCAGAGCCAGTTTGGTATTCCCTAAGGTACTGCTCACAACTGTTACAGTTGCTTCCCAAATGTCAGGTAAAGAGGACAGTAAGACCAGTGCATATACCTCATCACCAAGATCGATTTTCATCGATGTCAGTTGACTTATGATGGTGTTGAATTTTTTGATGTGGTCTGCAACAATTCTCCTTTCAACCATTTTCAGGTTGAACAATCATTGCATCAAGTGCACCTTATTGTTCGCAGAAGGCTTCTCGTATATATTCGTGAAGCTTTCATCAAATCAATTATCGTCTTCTCCTCTCTGATGTTGAACATCACATTTTTTACCAACGTAAGATGCACAACGCCCAGAACCTGCCGATCCAGCAGCTCCCACTCCAACTGCTCCATGTCCATTGGCTTCAGACCCAAAAGCGGCAAGTACATCTTTTTTTGATAAAGATAATCCTCGATCTGCATCCTCCAGAAACTAATGTCAGTTTCATCGAAATGACCGATCTTCACCTTACTTTCTTCCATAGCCATCATTGGAGAATCCCGAACTCAACCTATGATACCAGTTGATGCGGAAATGTCGGGAGTCGCAACGATAAAACAATGACTCAAAGAAGAGTACAACGGAAAAAAATGAACGAGAACACAAGGATTTACGTGGTTTGAGAATAATCCATACGTCCACGGAGAGGAAAAACTTCACTATATGTTGGGAGCACAATTTTACAGAAGATCTCTCAGAGTTTCTCACACACCCACAACCCTAGCCTAAAAATGGGATAATGTAGAGGACAAAACACTATTCCACCAACCGTCGGAATGTTCACAGTATGGGCCACAAGCATTCGGCCTAACCAGATCGTGCTACACCAATCAAACAATTATCACCACATCGAAGGGAAAATCTTATTCGATCACAACAAGTGGTATCAAAGGAGGTTTTAGTCCATGAATATTCTGAACTGATGATGTGTCCATATGGTGGTGAAAATTCATATTGAAAAATTTAACAGGAACAATTTTCTATTGTGGAAAATGAAGATGCAAGCGGTGGTGCAGAAAGATAATTTCATACTGGAAATTGGTGAAAAACTAGTGAGTGTGATAGAGGAGAAATGAAACGATATGGATATGAATGCTATTGCCGACATCCATTCGTCTTTTTCAGATGGGGTCCTATCAAGCATTGTAGAGAAAAAGATGACAAATGAAATTTGAGAACTCCAACAAAGCTGTATGTGGCCAAGTCAATGCACAAAAAACCCTCAATACCCTATTTTTTTAGCTTATGATGGTGGACTACAAAATGTTGGATATTTAACATAAAGAGATTATTCTTTAGAGTTTTCCAGATTCGTATGACCAACTCATCATTAACTTTAACAACAACATCCTAACGAATATTTTTCTCTTCAATGATGTAGTAACTACAGTTCTTAAAGAAGAAAGTTGACGCAAGAACAAATAAGATAAACAAACAATATATCTCCAAGCGAAATCTCTTTCAATAGAAAGAGGAATAACGATGGAGCACAGTTCTAGTGGGATTCATAATCATGGTGGGTCTAAATCAACCACCACGAAGAAAAATACCAAATGTTAAAATTTTGGCAAGAAGGGACATGTCAGTAAAGATTATTGGTACAAAGGGGTGGTGGAAAGTGGTGGAGTTGGTGTCCTAGGACAATCTGTCTGTACTTTGATTACATGTATATTCGATCATATGAATATTAAATAAAACATATTATTACATATTTGTTCATTGTTTTACATGACTTTGATGTAATAATGTCATAGAGTATCTGTTACATTAATAATGTCATCACAATTCCCCACTATGATGAGTGGGGATATTCTTAAATATAGTTCTTCGATCAGATAACATACTATGATAGGGCACATAATATGTAGACTGTCAGGTGTGGGTACTCGTAAGCGGATGAAGTTTCTTCTCATAAAGTTCGCACTTGGTAATATCAAAGACAGAAGATTATGAGAACATGATCGTCCGTAGGAATTCTTCATGTTTTGGTGTCATCATATATTTCTATCTATGGGCGTGTGTAATGTTCCTTAGACATTAAGATTACCATTCACACATTTCATGACTCGCGCACTTAGATTTACTAATGAAAACCATCATTCCATATGGTGGTGGGATTTAGGGTACGTTGGGTGCGTCACGAATGACATGCTATTAATGGATAAACCGAGGAAGGGTTTGTCCCTTCCATATTTATGTAAGTTGATATCTCGACCCTTTGATCGAAATGGAATCGTCACATTAAATTCTATGGTCATGGTGTAATGACGTTTTCATTTCAGATAGTCAAAGAAAGACGCATCAAACATATAAGCTAATGACACAGATATGCAACCTGCTTGATGAGATATTGTGACAAAGAGATTATATTATGATTGTCGACATTATGACATTAAGTTTTATCTTGGATGTCTTGAACCGTTTCCAGACAATAACCTTGGATTTTAGGCAAGTTCACCTAATGCCAACGAGAAAGAATCCCAGAGGGTTACAAACTAAGTGTTTCTGTTGATCTCCATTAAATTCTATTTGAATTTCCTTAATGAAATAAATATTATTCGCAAGATCGAAGAATAATTTTATCCAAGTTTTATTGATCGCTAATATTCGCAAGGCAATAAATAAGTGTTTAATAAATTATTGATTTAATTATGAAAATTTATAATAAATATTTATTTGCTGGATTGTAAATAAAATATTTATTGTATTTATTGAATATTTAATAAATATTTTTTTGCTGGATTGTGAATGAAATATTTATTTATGAATAAAATATTTATTCAGGTATTCAATAAATGCTGAAGAGTTTGAGCGGACTAAGATCGTGTTTGGTGATAAATATTAATTTATAAGCCAATAAAATAATATTTATCTTTATGTTAGTTAGCTAACGCCATAAAATAATAATAATAACATATTTATTATTTTGCATGAGGTTTCTAAAAATTATTATATTATTTAAAGTCCAGTATGTAATTAAATTATATTTTAATCTAAATCCGAGCTCTATAAATAGATGGTTATGTTTATTGTGTAGGGTTAATCAAGAATTGAGAATTGTTGTGCATAATAAACTTCTCTCTCGAATTTCTCCTCCCTTCTATTAAGAACGAGAAGAACTCCTTCAAGTCTGAAAGATCTTAGAGCGATCAAGTTGAGTAACACATGACAATTGACTCACTGTGCTCACATTTAGAAATCAATTGTCATCGCTTAGAGATCGAATGAGCATGTGTGAATCATCGCTAAATGAATTCTACACTTGGATCCTTAAAACACAACAAAGGTAATTTGAAAAAGGGGTTTTGGAATTTCAACAACATCTTCATCGAAGAAAGTTCCTAAGATGTGGTAACCATTTCTTATGATATTAAATAAATTAATTATAAATTTAATACACAAAGATCCCCTTTGGGTTCTAGGTTTTCTTTATGTCAATATCTGGTGAAAAAATTTCATTGGTCATGGCGTTCACGTCACTAACAATATTGTGAATGATCCATCAAATTTTCATTCTTTTATATATTTAATGCCCTATGAGACGCTTCCACAATGCCCAAAACTTTCAGAAAGAACTCTTAAGGAAATACGACGAGTACTTCTAAAAATGGAGACATACTAGTCAGTGAAGCGGTGACGACTGCTTGAGGTAGGCATCATCTCAATGATGCATGGATAATTGACTCAGAGCAAACATGACACATGACGTCTTGACGAGAATGGTTGGATCTGTATGAACATATCCCAAAAGGACTTAGGTTCAAGTCTCGCCAAGTACTTTACTGTAGGTAGTGTAGGATTTTCTTGTATTTAATCCCCCTCCCTGCATCGTTGTAATAATATCCCGGAAGGACTTGTGTACATGAGGAACAATCATACCTTGAAGATCGTTTGAGTCGGTACCATCAAACTGGAGATGCATGACGGTATGGTTCGAACCATCTAAGGAGTATGCCATGTGAAAGGCCTGAAGAAAAATATATTTTCTTTGAGACAATTTGACAACATTAGATGCAAGATTCACATCGAGAATAGAGTGATGAAGATTGTGAAGGGCACACTTGTGATGATGAAGGTGAAGAAGATCTCAAAGAACCTTTACATGCTTATGAGTGAAATGGGCAAGGAGGCAGATATAGTTTTCACATCAACTACCTCGATTGAAACATTTGCTACATTATGGAATCAGAAGGTTTACCATGTGTCTAAATGAGGCATGAAGAGTCTTACTGATCAGAAGTTTCTTCCTTGACTTACAAAGACATCCTTACCATTTTGCAAGCATTGTGTTTTGAAAAAGAAACATAGGTTAAATTTTGGAACTTCAACGACGAGGAGCAAGACGATCTTAGAATTGATCCATTCTAACATTTGGTAAGAATCAATTATATCACTAGGAGGAATGTACTTTATATCATTTATTGATGGTTATCCTAGGAGATGTTGGGTGTTCCTAATCAAGAGGAAAACAAATGTTTTTATAGTCTTTAAAACATTCAAAACATTCAAAACATGGAAGGGGATTGAATCTGAAAAGAAAATCAAGTGTTAGGATTGAAAATGGACTATAATAAACAAGAGAGGAGTTTGATAGTTTTTTCAATAGGAAGGCATCAAGAGACAGTTCAAGGTGGCATACACTCCTCAGCAGAATGGAGTGTCAGAGTGGATGAACAGAACCTTGTTGGATAAAAAAAGAGTGATGTTAAAGGCTGTAGGAGTTACCAAGACGTACTGGTTAGAAGTTGTGAAGACCGCCTGTTATGTGATCAATCGTCTGTCTTTAGTGGTGATTGATTTGACGACACTGATGGAGATGTGGATTGGTAAACCCACTAACTATTCTGAGTTACATAGTTTTGGAAGCCCTGCATATGCACTGTTTAATTACCAAGAAAGTTTAAAGTTGAATTCTAGATCTTGGAAATGTATATTCTTGGGATACGTTAATGGTTTGAAGCAGTATCATTTGTGGGACCTCATTGAACACAAAATTATCATCAATAGAGATGATATATTTGCAGAAGACAAGATGCAAATGATGATTTACCGATATATGGGGAAAGAGAGTACATAAACTTTAACAATCAAGGTGAATGATGAAACGAAAGGAAGAACTAGCAGTTTCCTCTGAGACATTAGAAGAGCACAATGATTAAGTACTAGTTGAGTCTGGACCACGACAGTTAGCTCGGGAAAAAAGAGCACTATTATGGAACTCAAAAATATGTCACTAAGAGAAATATTGCATATTGCTTATAGACGGGGGATGAAGAGCCATATTCTTTGTTGGAGGTGATCCAAAATCTAGAGGTATCCTCGTGGATAACGGCGATGCAGGAGGAACTTGAAGCCATGCACAAGAGGAAAACTTGAGATCTTCTTCCATTATCTCACATAAGGAAGGCCATCGATAATAAATAGGTATTTAAGATCAAGTATGATGGAAAATACTAGGAGGAAATATATCACGTGAGACTGGTTGTCAAAGCATATTCTCATAAGGAAGATATTTATTTCAATGAAATATTTTCTCTTGTTGTAAGATTGAAGACTATTAGGGTAGTTCTAGCGATGTGTGCTACATACACCATACATCTAGAGTAGTTAGACGTGAAGACAAATTTTCTCCATGGTAATATTTATAAAGAAATCTATATGCTCCAACCAGATGGTTTTGTAGAAGAAGGTAAAGAGAACTTGGTTTGCAAGTTGAAAAAATCTCTATATGGTATCAAGTAGGTGCTGAGGTGTTGGTATAAGATATTTGATTCCTATATCATGAGGTATGGATACAATAGACTTCATTGAGATCCTTGTGCATATTTCAAGGGTTTAGATAGTAATGATTTTTTCATTCTTCTATTGTATGTGGATGACATGTTGGTTGAAGGCCCCAAAAATGATCAGATCTAGGAGAAAAAGGCCCAATTGGCTAGAGAGTTTGATTTGAAGTACTTGGTGCTAACAAACAAGATTCTTTAGATGTAGATTTATCGAGACAAAAATAATTGGAAGATTTAGCTATCACAAAAGAATTATTTGAGGAGAGTCTTGAAATGATTCAACATGCAAGACTGTAAGTCAACCTCTACCCCTTTCTATTAATTTCATGTTATCCTCTACGATGAGTCCTAGTAGTTAAGCAGAGAGGATGTAGATGTCTCGTGTACCATATACATCAGTAGTGGGGAGTCCGATGTTTGCTATGGTGTGTATTAGACCAAAAATTGCACATGTAGTCAGAGTAATCAATAGGTACATGAAAAATCTGAGACGGGTGCATTGGAACACAATGAAGAGGATCCTGAGAAATATCAAGGAGACCTCAGATGTTGCATTATGTTACAAAGGATTAGATTTCACTATTAGAGGTTACGTTGATTCGGATTTTGTAGGTGATTCTGATTGAAGTAAATCCACTATTGGTTATGTGTTTACTCTTGTAAGAGGATCCGTGAGCTGGATTTGAAAGTTACAGTCAGTGGCAGATTTCCCAATGAAGTCGATCAACTCTGATAAGTTCTAATGATTCAAATCCTCAAGCGGCCTTGCAGAGACGTGAGTAGCATGGTTTGAAAAATATAAAGGATGTGTAGAGATGTGATGGGTTCTTAATCAAATATCTAAGTGTGAGGTATGTTCGTTGAATTTTGAGGAAAAGGGAAAACTTTTGCCACTTTCATTTTCCCTTTAATTTCACTCTTTAATGTGTCCAATGAGGCTTTAAAGAGAGAGGGTGAACAAGGGTGAGGATCCCTTATTAGAGTAGTCTCTCCACATCCCATTTCCATCATCAGCTTCAATAACTTCCTATCTCCACATTACATTTTAGCATTGAGTGTGTGATATTAATGAGGCGTTCTCTCTATTTATCCAAGAGAGATTTTTTGAGTGTTTACTCCTTGTAATATTGGGAGAGAGTTTGTACCCGCTTTTACCTATAACGATCTTTCTTTTTCATGTGATTTTTTACCCCTTTCATTTTGAGAGTTTTTCCACTTTACATCTTGCATCCATTTATTTTCACATTTTTTATTTTATTTTATCTTGTAATTATCATCGTACCGAAGGACCAATCATCTTTGATCCCAAAAAATTCAAATTTCAATAAAACTAAACATATTTGGATTTTGAAAATCCAAATTTCATGGGAACCTAATTCATTGTCATCCCTATTTATACTTAATGAAAGAATAATAAATTAAATTGTTATTAATTATAAAATATCAATACATTAATGAGTGTTATTTAACAATTTTTATTAAAAAAAGTAATCAAATTAATTCGAATATCGAGAATATTGATCAAACAAATAACCTTTCTTAAAAAAGTGCATCACTCGTTCCTTTTATCATGATTTCTTGGTTTAGGAATTTTCTTAATTTATGTGATGGTGGTACAAAAAAAAAAGATTACGTGAATGATTAAGTTGATTTATGTTTCAATTCTCAATTATTTATAGGGAAATTTTTAATTTTTAATTTTTATTTCTACCGATCATCATTTAATAAAAATTTTTCTTTCATTTTATACCATTTTTTTTAAAATAACAAGAACCATCAAAATAAATTAATTATAAAATTTTAAAAGGTAGTGATACTAAAACCGTGTTTAATGCCTTTTTATAATCCTAAACATTATTCTAATAAATTTAATGTAGTTAGTAGTTGGGGGTTGACTTAATGGTAAACACCCCGCCAACTTGCACAAAAAGCTTGAGTTCAAAACTGAGTGTGAGTGAATTTCCATAGGCACTTTTGCAGTACTATAGTGCTGTAGCAATGCATGTACTATTGTAGATATTGTAGGAGGGTATTGTAGCACAATAACATTATTCATCTGAAATAGGATTTTGAGCCACTGAAAATGGGCCTTCAAATCTCACAACCTCTAGGCCATTAAAAGGGCCTTTGGGCCTTAATGACCTTTGGGCCATGCATCAGATCATGTTTGGCTTACTGGAGCAACCCTAGGCTGATGGATCATAGCAAGTAGATGTCACCAGGCGGATCAAAATGGTAGCAATATCAGGTATTGAGCTAGGTGCATACGTGAAGAGGTGTTGGGGAGAGGTTGTTCTAGTATAGCCAGAACATTAATAAATGTATGGGCTTTGTGCTTCTGAGCCTTCGAGCCATGTAATTCAGGACTTTGTACCTTTGGACCTTTGTGTCATATAAGGGTTCCCTCTCAACCTAGTTAAAAAGAGGGTTTATTAGAAAATAAAAATATGGAATTTTCAGTAAATAAAATTTTGACTCATAGTCATAGTTGTTTTAATGATCACAGATACTCTAATGGTTTTCTAATTTGTTTCAAGTGTAATTTTAGTGTTTTTGTTGATCTATTGTGATTGGAAGGCATCCGACCTAAATATGGGTTCAAAGTGGGCTTAAAGGTCCTTATTCTAGTCCAACACAACAGTGGAGTACCAGCCAACCGCTAGGAGTGAACCGACCATCTGGTAGATCAAATAGAACCAACCATCTGGTAGATCAAATAGAACCAACCTTAGCCAAAAACACTCCACCAACTACCAGGTGGAAGTGTACCGACTAACCAGTGGTGTTTTTAGAACACTTGTGCTACTGCCTTGCAAACTAGCTAGCCTGTGGCATCGGGCGGCTAGCCAGAAATGTCATCCCAGAATCTTTTGAGGTGCATTTATGATGGTCAAAAAGGGATCTGCTTTTCACATTAAGGCCCTGGCTGGACCATAGACCACTCCATCACCCTTGAAGGCTATAAATAGAGGCATTGGGATGCATAAATCATCATTCTAACTAAGTAAGAATCCAACAAGATACTTTCCAATCTTCAATGATCAATGATTCCTCTCTGATCTTCAAAGACCTTTAAATTTCAAATCTTTCTTATCTATTTCCAAAGAATATCAAGTTTACATCATCGATGGAAATTAAGAAAATCAATGGGCACCATTCAAGGGAGTGAACTTCATCGACAATCATCAAGCACCAATAATCTTTGTTATTTCTTTATTTTTCCCCTCTTTATTCTTCTCTCTTGAGCCTTTGTATCTTCTTTTTATAATCCCTTAGATCTCCTCATTATATCTTCTCTCCCTCCCTCTCACTTTCTTTCGTCTTCTTATCTTTTAGTGAGAGTTGAGATTACTTTTTAACGAGTATTCCAAAAGGTAAACCATATTTTTTCCTCGTATTTAGTTTCTTTCCTTTTTTCATTCAAAAGAATGGGTTCTTCTTGGTTCTTGGTTTCTTGTTTCTTCATTAAAAAACAAGCTACTATTTCTTTTTTGTTTCTTGGATCTTTATTAAACCCAAAGGGTTAAATATAAGCCTATCAAGCCTTCTTGAGAGGAGGATATATAGGGGCACTTAATGTGCTATTGTCAAACTCATTTATCATAGTGTCCCTTGTACTTTTATGCATTTGATTTTATGCATTTTAATTTATGCAATGTTTTACTTTGATATTGTCGAATGCTTGCATGGAGAAACAGTTCAAGAGGAGTTAAAGATGAGGTTTAGAATGATAATTTCTTTTTGGAAAATCTTTTTATTTACATTAGAGATCATTTTCAAGGTTGAAACATCCCATGAAAGAGAAGTGAATGAATAGTAAAACAACATTTTATGTATATTATAGGAATATCAATACTTAGAATTATATGGAATATGACATAACCCAAAAGAGTGAGAGTTGGGTTTGAGAATTCACTTACCTAAAATCCTGCATTATTTCAACTCTTTCCCACCTCCTGAATAATAAAAATTGGTTAATTAAAACATGGAACATGAAGTTAATTATATTGGTTTTTATCAATCTTGATCATTTATAACCATTTGATTCTATACTTTAATTCCCATTTTTAAAGGTGAAACATTTTTTATATCATATTTTCCAAAAAAATATTCCAACATTTATTGATTTAATGATTTTACATTACTATTGTTTATTCATTATTAAGATTAACTCTTGAATATTAGAAATGCACATATTTATACATTTATATTTTATAAATAATTTATTGTGATCGACCATAATAGTTGTGATAATTAGAGAGCACAATAGTAGGTAAAAATCATTAATATAAAGCCAACAGTCCAAATAATCTCAGAAGATTTGGTTTTGAAATGAATAGAGACAATGTGTAAGAGAGCAGGAAAATGAGAAGAAAATTTGATAAAAACATACCCACTTCTCAATGTTTCTTCTTTCCTATAAAATAAGACTCCCTGAATTTTTGGAGTTTGTTACACCAGAATGTCCCTGAGGATGTTAATGGGCTTGTGAGAGGGGATTTGGGTAGAGCCTTGTCTATCTGGAGTGAGGGAGGAGTTGTTTATGAAGGGAGGGTTTCACTTTATTTATACATGCATGGAGGAGTATTTTAAGGTTAAAATATTGAATCAAATATAATCATAATGGTATGAATTGTAATAGTGATAATATTGAAATTTTAAGTAATTATTAAATTAAGTCACATGATTTTTTAAATTTGAAGGATTTCCAAAATTGAATTCTTTATTTTATTAAAATTGAAAGTGGAAAAATAGAAATTTTTTATTTCATTGAAATACATAAGATTTTAGTCTATAGAAAATACTTTTTAGGTTTGGAAAAAAAAATTCTATTTGAATGAATCATTTAACAAATTAAATATTTTTTTGGTTGATCCAAAATTTGTTGAATTGATTAGGTCATTATTACATAACGAGTGATGCAATTTAAAATACATCTGTGACAAATAAACTTTATTTTTTACTATTCACTAAAAAACGATCCATTTTTAATAATTACCAAACAAATCACCCCTTAAACATTTAAACATGATGATTCTAAAAATTTATTTTAGTTTATCAAAATAGTTTTCTATCATATATAATTTTTTAATACATTTTTTTATTAAATGCATTAAAATAGGATTTATTAAAAATGTGCTTATATTTTCTTCGAGTTTTTAATATTGATATTTATTTCATTCTGTTGTAATAATTATATTTTCTTAAATTGATCCTATTAAATTTTATGTATATTACAATTAGTATTTTCACGTAGAATTACTATTCTACAGGTTATGTTACTTTTCCCAATGGTTAGGTAACTATTCCCAACCATCAGGTTACTAGTCCTAATGTTCACATTACTATTACTATAGTCATATTACATCATATTACTAACACTTCATTACTTCATTCAACATTAACTAAAATTCCTCCCATGGTTTTATATTTTTATCTTCTATGATGTCAAGTGGATTAATAATATGATATTTTTTCCATAATATTTTCATGTGAGGGATTATTTGAGCTAATTGGAATGATCCAAATATTCCTATTCAAATTTTCTTATTTTCTATTTGTTCCCACTGTAATGATTTTCATTTCCATATTTCTAGTTTTTAATTAATATAATGATCTCTATTAATGAAAGAAAGTTTTTTTGGTTTATCTATATGATTTATGTGTATAATACTATATAATATAACAAATATTTATTCTTAAATCAAATTTTACAGATAAATATAAAGTTGTATCATCCACCATAACACTTTTTATGGGGAAATAATCACTATCATCTTAGGTCATTACATTCTTCATGCTTATGAAGGTTTTAAATTAAAATATTATTTTATAGTGTTAGGTTAAAAAAATACAGGTATTTTTTTTCATGCCTCATTAGGTTCACATATTTCTCACACATACAAATATTTTCTAAAATGTACATTGAAAAGATGAGTTGTCTTATTACACATAAAATTATCTCTAAGGTCTATGATCATCATAGAGTACTTCTCATATGAGAGATCATTCTCTGACTGCTCCACCTATGAAATCACTACATGCGGTGAATCTAGTATTTACATCCAAAATAGGGCTACACAGATCATATCATATAATTCATACATGTTTGGTGTGATCAATAGTTGATATTCCAGAACTCCTAGGTGATCAAGAATATCAAAGGGGCCAATATATCTCCAACGTAGTTTCCTGCACTTTCCAAATATCATGAATATCTTCCATAGAGATATATATAGGAACACATTATCATGATCCTCAATTTTTTTTCTCTTAAATAGTTACGATGATCATCATAATGTTGAATTTGTGTTTCATTGATGTGTTGTTAAATGGTATTGAACTTCACTACCATTTCATCGATGATATCATTTCCTCAAAACATTCGTCTAACTAATTCATTCCAACACACAAGAGTCCTATATCTCTTCCTATAGAGGTCTTTATATGGGTCTATTTAGATACATGGGTGAGAAATGTTATTGTAGTAGAACTCAACTAGATGAATATATTGGTATATTCCCTTGATGTCCCTAGAGAAATATGTCAACATATCCTCAAGATTCTACATACTCAGTTTAGATTATACATTAACATAGGGAAGATAGGTTGTATTGAAGTTCAAATATTTGTTTAAAGCATGTTGAATGCTCTTCCAAAATAATGTGGTGAACCTCATATCTCGATCGTATAAATCGATAGTGGTGTTGCATGTAGCCTCAACCATTATCAAATGTATATCATTTAAAGGTGATCAAGTGATTAGCCCTCTTGAATGGAAATTAATGGAACAATAAATTTAAGATGGTCCACCAAAAACCATATAGCATTATTCCATTTTGATATATTTATATTACCATTGAACTAATACATACTATTGTTTTCCTATTTATATGAAGGCATATCCAATGGTTTCATCACCCCTTTAGACCTTTTAATTTCAACCATCACTTTTTGATACACTAGGGACTTTTATGCATATTCCAAAATCTCCTTCATCGTATTATCCCACCAATAGTGTTATCAAATATCTCTATAAATTTTCATGTTTCTTTTGTTGATGGTGAATGTGGAGGTATAAGTTTCATTTAGTAGCTCCTTATTTATCTCTAGATTAAATGGAATGTGAAGTCCTTTCCCAAATAAAACAACTCCTTCATCATCAACCTTGAACTAAGAGGATTCTCCATTCCTCATGGCATCATCCTTCTTCTGTATCTCCACACTATCAATTTAATCTTTCTTAATCATCATATGTAGTGATGGTTGAGAAATCATTTCATAAAGGCAAGATTATGTTCTTTTCTTCATGATTCTCATGTCCATCTATTACATTTCCAACATGATCAGATCCTTCTTAATCCTCAAAATAGATAAGGTTGTAGGATTATTTATATATATAGAATCTCATAGTTATTTGACTTCCCCAAATAGTAGAGGATTGAGGAATCATTAGCCTTGACCATATTCAACCATCATTGGTGCTTCCTCTTGAGCTTATTATGTGTGAATATATATTTTAGGTTCTTGTGTTCAATGTTTTAACCAAATCCTGTCACAGATCGTAGTTGGAAATGGAGTATAGATTTTGTTTTTTTAATCACCACTGGTTTGTTCAGGGAGTTTTCAAAGAAAATGACATTATAGTACATGATGGCTATAATGTTGACGATGGAATCATTTCCTAGTGTTTTCCATTTTTTTTGTCACAAAACCAGGAGGAATGATCGAGCTTCATGAAAGGTAGTTTTATGGGATTCACTCTTCTCAAATATGGTAAAGGCATGATTTTTTCGATGACTGGGTTTCATAAAGACTAGGATTCATAAAAGGTTGAGCTTTGTGAAGGTACAAAGATTCATGAACATGCTATGTAAAAATGGTGTTCCTTGTGACTACTACAAGCATCACGATTTAACTATGGTTTAATGGTGAATCTTCATGACTGTGAGAATCTCCAAAAATAGATTAAATTTCCCTAGAACTTCGTGAATAGAGAAGCATCATGAACATGAATTTGGAGGTTTGCAAAAATTCCACTGGAGGTATTGTATCTTCACAAAGGGTTGTTCCTATAAATAGGAATCTATCCCACTTCATTTGACATGAAGAGAATTGGAGAAAAGGCTAAATAACTATGTTTTTTTTGAAGGATAGGATCTTCGTGAATCTAGATTTCATTGTGATCTGGAGCATCACAAAATTCCTGGTTAAGTCCTAAATGATGCTACTAATTTTGAGTTATGGGAATTTTGAAAAGACTGGGAGTTTCACAAAGACTTTGTGTTCCTCAAAGGCATTGTTCTTCACGCATGAAATTTGTTCCATGAAGGCTGTTAGCTTTGCGAAGGCTGGGAGCTTCATGAAAGTGTCTGGGTTCACAAAGGTAGGCTTTACATTGAAACAAAAGGGGTTTTTTTGGAAAGGCTAGGATATTTGTAGAAAGTATTGATGAACATCTGGTTTCTGTGAACAATGCTTTCAAGTACATCAGCTCAGGACATTGGTGCAATTAGAGTCATGTTCTAGTTAGGGGGAAAGACTTAAATGACAATCTAATGAAGGAAACTTCACATCATTAAACTATGTAATACTTCTCCAAAAGAAGTGTTCCAGGAGGAGTCGACAAAAAGTGTTCTGAGGGAGGTAGTGAGTTGTCCCTAAAATATTTTAAAGGTAGTGTTCCTGCTACATAGTGACTATGTCTGAACAGCTGTGTTCCACAACAAATTTTGTATTTTAGTGTATTTAGGTATGTCTGACACACTATAGGATTATGGTACTTGGAAAAGACCTTAGTGGTGAACCAAGTAAAACTTTTGTGATGTATATCTTCATGTGAATGTTGAATTACTACATGATTTTATCAGATATGTTTAACAATTTTCTGCCAATGCGGGAACAATATCTTTCACTTTAAAAGAAAAATTTGACACCCTGATTTACCCCTGCCATATCAGGGCATTACAGGTTCTTACAAGTGGTATCATAGCATATAGGTTGTTGGAGTTAAATATTTTCTCTATTGTTTTCATGGTGAATTCAATTAATGTCAGTGTAGACCCCCTCTTTAGTGGACAAAACTTCTAGATTTGGAAGAATGGGATGATATATCATTTGGGATCCCTTATTATGGAAGTTATTTTTTCCACTGCACAGGGGATTCATGTCACTGAAGTGGCATGTCTTTCTATGACTAGAAAAGATAGGAAAATTCTTGATGTAGATACCAAATCACAAAATGTCTTTACTGCAACTATATCTGATCAAATCTATTTTTAGGTGATGAATTTCACTTCATCCATGTCTATGTTTGAGAAACTTGAAAATATATAAGAAGGCGATAACAAATTGAATAATGTAAAACTCTAAGTTTTTGATAATAGGTTTGATGATGTAAAAACACATCATGATGAAAATGATGATATATTTTTTAATCAAATTACAAAAGTTATTGGAGAAATTTGTGGACTTGGTGAAAAAATTAAAGATATTGATATTGTGAAAAAATATTTTGAAGGCTTCCACCTCTGTAAAATCCAATAGTGTCATCCCTTGAGGGAAGGTTTTTGTCTAAGCTTCCTCTTGATGATCATCTAAGTAGTCTGGTGGCTTATGAAATAAGAGTCAAACCATAAGATGCAACAACTCAGGTATGTAAGGAAAAAAAAATTCAAATCCATGAAAATACATGAGATTTCAAGAGAGAGTTTTTATGATGATAATGAAGAAGACAAAATTAATCCTCTTTTTTCTAAGAAAATCAAGGGATGAAAAGTGCGATTTGATGGAAATCATCTGTTGGCCTATTTTTGATGTGGTAGAGTTGGACACACATACTCTTAGTGCTCAAGGAAGTTTGATGATAATGAAAGTGAAACATACATCATGAAGAATCATTAGAAACATTTTCCTAAAAAGGGGGACTTAAAATCAAGAAATATATTATAGAGAAAGAGTTTACATTGTAAATAATTACAAGATGATAATTACTTTTTTGAGGATGAAAAACCAGAGTTTAAATCTAAAATCCAAGAGTCCACAATGGCTATATTTGAAAAGGTATAAGCATAAAAAGATAAATATAATCAGTTGATTAGTGTTGTTTATCTTAAATTAGAACATGCGAGTGATCTTGATATGATTAGCATTCATAGAAAGAGAAATAAAAAGATGAGAGCCATTCTGGAAGAGCCATCAGAGTATGTTGATATGCTTGAAGCATAAATTGATAGACTAGAAGTAGGGCCATAAGAAAATTTAACAACTCTTGAATGTTAGGAAGATGCTGTGGAATTTAAGATTTGGATTTAAGAGTAGGTAAAAGTTATCAATGAACATACATCATGACTAGAGGAGAAGGTTAATTCAGTTGAGGTTCTTAGAGAATATTTTTTTAATCTAAGGAGTAAACTAGAAAATGAATCAAAATCAAGGGAAAAAGAAGAAATAAAAGTTTTGAATATTCTCAGATGCAAATATTTTAGAAAAAGATAAACGTGGTTCTGAAGGATTAGAGAAGGCCTTGAATGATCGTATATATAATATCCACATGTATGGGTAAAAGTGGAATTGGATGCGATGTAGAAACGTGAAAGGCTAGAAATAGGATGATCCAAAACAAAGGGAAGCATAAAGTTGAACATATCATAAAGGCGATCGATGTCCCAAAAAATAAGGCTTCGAATCAAATAGAAATGAGATCTAAAAGTAATCCTCATGTAATAAAAAAGGATCACCAATTAAAAATCATTACCAAGAATGTGACATGTCGAGGAATGGATATGAGAAGATTTCTCCTATTATGAAGTGTCAGTTATGTGGATTTATAGGCCATACCATATCCTACTATGAAAGGGTAAAGAGATATCTAAATGGGAAAGCACCTAGAAGACAAAAAATGAGAATCAGATCATATCATTAATTATATATAATAATTTGTTTCAGTGGATATTGATTTCAATATTCTAACTATGATAATAATGATATTCATTACAGGCAAAGAAAAGGTGGGAATAATAACGATAGATCTCCAAGGAAATTCAATAACCATCAAACATGGAGAATTTCTCTTGAAAATAGGTATTATACTTTTGAAGAAGAATATGAATATGTTGAACCCAAGAATATTGAAAATATATTTTAATTTCCATCTATGTCCTTCATTCAATCATGTATCTCTTGGAAGGAAAAGAAGAAAACTGAGAAATCCAACCTTGTGGAAATAGATCTAAAAGTACAAAGAATGGTATCACTTGAATTATTGATAGAATATGCTCATCCCACATGAAAAGAAATGAATATTAGTTAAATAATGTTAAGAAAAAGGTTAATGAAATAGTTATATTTGGAAATGATGGTGATTTAATTATAAAAGTTAGTAGAAGTACAGAACATGAAAATGACAAGTTAAGGAAAGATGAAGTTCTCTATGTTGACAGTTTGTGTCATGATATCTTGAGTGTGAGTAAACTCTGTGATTCAGGATTGATGGTGACATTTCATCAAAAGGGGTTCACTATCAATGGGAAGATATGTAATTCTCTCATGAAAGGATGTAGAACAGATGGAATTTTTTTCCATGTTGACATTAAAGATAATATTTATTATTTAATATTTGAAGAAAAAAAACATATGGAACTAGAGGTTGGTTTACATTAATCAACGAATCATGGAAGAAAAATATAAGTATTTGATAGTTGTCAACATTCCCAATTTGAAGTGCCATTGTGAAAAGAAATGTGATGCATGAATGTGAGGAAAGATGGTCAGGAGTTCATATCGTTCGAAGAACAAAAGGACACTGAATCTTCTTGATCTTATCCACAAAAAATATATGTGGTCCAATAAATGTGTCCAGAACATATGGAGAGAGATACTTCATTATTTATATTGATGATTATAGTGCATTGGTTTGTGTAATGATTATACATAGGAAACAAGTGCTTGATTGCACGAAAAGTTATCATCGAATTGTTGAGTATTAAACTAGACACACAATCCAGATTCTATGATATGAAAATAGAGGAGAATACACATCTATTGAATTTGAAAATTACCTTGAAAAGCATGGAATAATTCATGAGGTGGCTATGTCGAGAACCCCACAGAAAAATGATTTTTTGAAACCTGAAATCGATAGGTGAACAATATGGAAAGAATTATATTGACTAAGAGTCGTATTTCTCATCATTACTGGAAGGAGGTTGTTCAAGTATTGGTGTATACTAAAAATCAACCTTGGATTTTTATGGGAGAAACCAAGACACCATATCATTTATGGTATTGAAGAAATCCATATATAGTGTATTCTCATGTTTTTAAAGTAAATGTTTATTCTGAAACAAACAAGGAAATCAAAGAAAGTATTGTGATGCTGTAGATGAGGAATATTCCTTGAATATTAAATGAAGATTAAATCTTAAAAATGTTAAAATAATCATCTAGGAAGAATTTTTGAAAGTAGTGATGTTAACATCATTGAAGATAAAACCATAAATACCTCAAGGAGCTTATATGATGATATGATTGAAGAGGAAAATGAAAGTGGAAAAGGGATAGATTCAAATTTAGAAATAGAAGAATGCTTGAAAAAAATTTAGGGATACAAAAATGATGATGATTCAGAAGAATAATCAGAAGTGGAAACCATTACTAAAGAAACACCATCAGAAACTCACAAGAGAAATAGAAGAGAATAAATTGATCAATCCAACATCATTGGGGATTATACTACACCCATACAAACAAGGAGAATGTGTAATGATGCACATTATGCGTTCCTATCAATTGTGGAACCAACATCATTTAAAGAAGTTACGAAGGATGAATCATGGGTTAAGGACATGAATGATGAATTGGATCAGATTGACATGGACCGAACATGTGGTCTTGTTAAGAGACCCAAAAAACACAATGCGATTCAAACAAAGTGGATCTTTAAAAATAAATTTGCTGATAATGGAAATCTGATAAAAAATAAGGAATGTTTGGTGTGAAAAGGATATGCACAGATTGAAGGCATTGCTATTGAAGAAATTTTTTCTCTTATATCTAAATTGGAGTTGATCATGATATTCCATGCTATGGTAATTCAATGAGGATACACAATTTATTAGATGGATTTCAAAATGGAATTCTTAAATGGATTTATTGAAAGAGAAGTCTACATTGACTAACCATTGGGTTTTCTAAATGGAAATGAAGAAGAAATGTTTCGTAGATTAAAGAAGGGATTCTATAGTCTAAATATTGCCCCATGAGCATGGTATTTGTGACATAATTCTTGTCTGAAGAAGCTTCAATTAAAAATAGGAGGTGTCGATCATAATAGCTATGTTAAGAATTCACATAAAGATCAATTTATGGTTCTTTTGTATGTGGATGATATTATATTTGGAAAAAGTTGGTGGGGATCAATGGAATAATTTGTTAATCACATGAAATTTGAATTTAAAATTTACATGATTGGTGAACTCACATAATTTTTGGGAATGAAGGCGGTTCAAAAGAGGGATTATTCATTCATTTATTAGAAAAATATGCAAGATAAATTATGAATAAATCTAGCAAGCATGACTCCAAACCAATGTTAACTCTGATTTCAGTTGGGACAAAACATGGAAAGTATAAGGATGGGATATCTGTGGATCTCACAATGTACAAGAGAATCATTGAAAGCTTATTATACATGACTGCAACATATATTGATATCGTCTTTTCAAAATTCTTAGTGTCCTTCTTTCAAAGCAATCCAAATGAAGAGAATATGGAAGAAGTTAAATGAATCATAAGGTATATTAATGGTATACTAAATTTGGTATTATACATTATAGTAGGAATAGATAATGAATTATTAACTTTTTTTTATGCTGATTGGGAAAGAGATATGGTGGATCGAATGTCTAAAGGTATTGGTGATTTCTTTATAGGGAACAAATGTGTCTGATGGTTGAGCATGAAACAAGAATGCAATTCTCTTAGTATATATGAAGTAGATTATATCTCTACTATAAAGGATTTCAATAAACTATTATGGATAAAGAAACAAATAACTAATATTGGTGATTAGGTGAAATAGTTTATGGTGATTCAATATGACAACAAGAGTGCGATCGATCTTAAAAAGAATCTAATTCATCACTCTCATACAAGACATATTGAGATCAGATATCACTTCACCATGGAAAAAGATAAACAAGGTGCGATTAAAATGGAGAATGTTGGGACTGATGACCAAGTGACTGACATTTTGAATAATCCATTGGTAACACATGTTTTCTAGAAACATCAGTTTTGCCTTGGTGTTCAACCAACTCCTAATACATGAAGTGGTTACGGTTGATCCCCTCCCCCCATTTGTGTTAAATGGTTTAATCTATTTGTGGAAGTGATGAATGTCTATGGGGGAGTTATGATCCAAGGGTTTTTTTGAGCACTACATGTACAAAAATAGGTTCTTTGGCTTTGTTTCAAAAGGGGGAAAATGGAGAAATTCAATGTTATAAATGTTTTTTTGTTTCATGATTTGGAAAAACCATGCAGTGCATTTGTGGCTCGATGATAATTAGGTGTTACATAGTGAACCTTTCTTTTCATACATTAACATTTCATAACATTTTTGGAATACTTAAAACATCATACATATAGATTCCCAAAGACCATACTAGTCTAGTACATTTGGAAACATGGAAACGTAAACACTGATACATAAGTGTACTTCATTATCTCCCACTAGGTTCTTCTTGATTAGAAACCTTCTTAGACACATAAAAAATAATACATATCTTCATAACCTAGGTAAGTAAACATAAAAAGGGGTGATCTCAAATGATCAATAAGGGTAAACAATCATAATGATGGGCATAAGGATATGATAACATGATCATGAAAATAAAAGATCATACCCTGTATATCAAAGATCATATACATGAATCATGACATAAATATTGGTAGTTCATAAGACACGAATCACAAGGAAATAAAGAACATAAGCTATGGAAGCATAATATAGGAATAAAACATAGAATTGTGGTACACAAATTAACATATAATACGATTTCCATAGTATCCAAGGCATCACTGCCAAGACCATCTTGGTAGTATGGGTTCACTCCCCATACCATCTTGGTAGTCATGGTTCACTCCCATGGCTATATTGGTAACATGAGTTCACTCCTCATACCATCTTGGTAGTATTGGTTCACTCCCATGACCATCTTAGTAGTCAAGGTTCATTCCCAAGACCATCTTAGTCTATCTCATGATATATAAATTTCTACCCAATGCATTGAAGGGAGATATAGGTCCCACCTATCTCATAATGAAATCATACATACATATGAAAAAATATAATAAATAATCATATCATAACCCATGAAATGAAATGAGTTTCATAAACATGTAATCATATCATAACATTTGGAAAGTGATAGGTTTCATAATAATTTCATCATAAACATAACCTGTGAAAAGAAGTGGGTTTGAAAAACATATAACTCATAAAATAGAAACAGGTTTCATCAGCTTCATGGAATCAAAACATAATTCATTCAGAGAAAGAATATGAATGGAAACATTGAATAATTTCCACATAAAGGCATGAGCAACACCAAAAGATGATATCTTAGATGGGAAATAATTTTAAAAAATCTTTTAAAAACATTTCTTGAGGAAAACATCCTTTCTGAATTGAAAAACACTTTTCAAAACATAAAACCTTTTGAAAACCTTTATCTTTTAAATTATATTTGAAAACAAATAAAGGAATCATTGAAAACTATAAAACTTTTTTAAAATCCTTTTTCCTTGAAAATGGTCTACAAATATCTTTTGAAAACATTTTTGAAAACATGGTTTTTGAATACAAAATATTTCCTACCGGAGAGAGAGAGATGGTCAAATTTTACTTAAAAACATTATATTAAGTACCAAAGATTGAAAAAAATGGAACTAATTCATGGATATATCTTGAATAAACAAAGGATAATGAAACTCATTAGCGTTCTTTGGGGATGGATCATAATATTTCATCAAAGAATGTATAAACATAAACAATCTCAAAAAGTGATAAGATTATCTCAATAAAATCTTCTAACTTGGTAACTTGGGATCATACTATCCATGTAGGAAAAGGAAATTACATGAAGCTTTAAATAAAATAAATAGAAGTAAGTTCGTGATATAACATGTAAAATGGAAGTCTGTACACCTCAAAATAGAATTCAGGTGCATAACAAAACATGAGTCTCAAAGAAAGCAAATCGAGACAAAGCTATTTTACTGATTTGGTAACTTTTTAAACTTAAACTCCATGAAAGAAAGGTCATAAAATGGATATGTTAATAATGATAAAATTTAAATATATGAGACATAGAATACATTCATGGTAAGTACATACACCACACAAAAGAAGTGAGTGGTGATTAAGACATGTATCTCATGGAAATAAAGTGAGATGAGATTCCCTTACCTTATGTATTGACTCTCATCGTACTTGTTCAAAACACCTATATAATACAAAAATAAATTTATTATCCATATTTTACAGAAATATAATCTTATATCTAATACCATACATGGTTTGACCATGACCTTATGTTACCCTCTTGTTAACCATCCCATGTTAAGGTTTCACTTCAGATAATATACACTTTGTTCTTCGCATGCATCTTAATTTATTATATCATTGGTCCTTATACTTATATCATGATTAAAGAATGTAAAAAATGTTATAAATACAATTTATATTCATTATATGTTGATTATAATAATCTATATAATATAGAATTATGAAATGTAATACATTGTTCATGGAGACGGTAAGCCGTACGTACGCATGAACGATGTTTCCATTTTTATTGTCGTGTTGAAAGAAAGAAAATGTACTATATGTATATAATATTATTATATTAGAATTATAATTCTATATATATCATATAATTTCACCAAACCCATACTTAATATATTCTATGTAGTGTGTGAATGAATCACATAACTTCGAGGGGCAGTAGTCCACACTTCCTCAAATGAAATTATCACAATTACACTAAATAGAAAGTAAAAACATATTTGTTTTAAAAAGGAATAAAAAATACTAAATACATAATAAATATAATATATAACATATATAAATAGTGTTTCTATTGTAATTTCCACCATGAGAGGTGGTAAAGGAAAAATGAACAATCATCGTTTAGTGAGGCAATAGTTCTCCGTATACGTAAACTGTATGTTTGTTACCCATTAAATGGAGGTGTGTGTAAGTGTAGGTGGAACCCTTAGAATATAAAAATCATAGTTTATTAAATATAATGTTATTTTTATAAAATCATGGAATAAATATATTGTAGGGGGTAGAGAAGGAAAATAAAAGAAAGGAGCTTGAGAGAAGGTGTTACCTCTTAATCGGGTAACTCCTTTTGGTTTGTGCCAAAATGATTCCTTGGAAGACATTATGACAAAAGGGAGGCATAAAGGAATAAGGGAGGGATTTTTGGGAAGTGTATTGGGCAGATCTTGCCTGATCCTATGTGGTTTTAGTGGTGTTAAGAATAGGGAGAGGTGGTGACCTTTTATAGGGAAGGGAAAAGACTCACTTGGTATTTTTGAAAAAAAGTTAGGTGTACCCATGTTTTTACCTAAAAAGTCATACCAAACCAAAAAAACTAAACAATTTAAGGTTAATATAAGAATACTGTAAATACAATGGTATTTTTACAAGTGCCTAGTTGTTTTAGGTTTTAAATTTAAGGTATAGTCTTCAGTTAAGTTTAATTTCACCCTAATCGATGTAATTAATTTTAATTACTTTCACTAATATTTTTGGTCAAAAACTAAGTTGAATTTATTAGACATTATAAATTATTATGATTAAAAATATTTTATCCATTTTTCCATATTAAAATCACATAATTGGAAGTAATTAATTTAAAATTAATCCCACATTCAAGTCGATAATGCGGGTTTTTAAAGTAAAAATGATCAAAAGCTTGCTAAGTTTTTATATTCAATTTCAATGAGAAATTGGTTCTAATTACCCAAATTGTATTAATTGATAAAAATATAATCTAATTAAACTTTTAATCAAAATTAATATATAATTTATCCTTATAAATAAATTATATGAAAAAAATGTTTTGAATTAAAATCTAGTATTTTTCACTATTCATCAAAAAATGAAGTTTCTCATAAAAATCCCAAAAATTCACCCTAAGATAATTTAGAAATTATAAATTAAAAAATTAAGCCTATTTTATCAAATTAAATTTATAAATGTGTCAAAAAATAATTTTTATTATTTTTCATAGGACATTAAAAGCAGTTCAGTCAAGAAAACTGTATTTTTAAACATAAAAGGACTTTATCAAAAATCATATCTTTCATTATCAATATATTTTATTTATATAAAAAAATTATAAAAAATATTTAAAAAGTTGTTATTTATTTTCATATTACTATGTTTAATGGCTAGTTTATAATTATCTCATTTAAATAATTATAACAATAACATGATGTTTCGTAAAAACATCGATGTTGCATGTAACATACGCCAAGTTGGTGTTGCATGTAACTTATGCCAAGTTGGTGTTGCATGTAACATACACCAAGTTTTTGTTTTGTGTTACATAAGCCATGTATATTCCATGTGAAAGGAATGTTTTTCTTAGTTCATTGTAATAAATAAATGAAAATTTAATTTATTAAAAAAAAAGGTCCATAAAAACTCGGGGTGTTACATGTTATGAGGAAATAGTTTATATTTCATATAGATTATATCATACATATTTAAGAATTCAAAAACATGAGAACCCAATTCATGTTTCCCATAGTATTTTCTACAATGATATTTTCTTATGTATAATTATAGTGTTGGATGATTTGTTTCTCTCCATTCAAGTTTTTGTTCATGGCTAATTTTTATTGATTTTTTCTACAGTTTTTCATCAAACCAAAGGGGGAGATTATTGTTACAAAGGACCATCACAGATGGTATCTAGAAATAGAGTATAGTTTGTGTTTATTTACAATCCTCACTTGGTTATTTAGGGAGTTTTCAAGTTAAGTGAACTTACAATATAATATTTTTACAGTGTTGAAGGCGGCGTCATTTCATAGTGTTTATAATTTTTTGGGCTCAAAATTAGGAGAAGGAGAAAGCTTCATGAAATGTGGTTTTCTTGGTTGAATATTTTGAAATATGTTAAATTAATTACTTTCACGATGAATTGGTCTCATGAAAACTTGATTTTAAAAAAGGTTCAGTTTCGCGAATGTATGGAGCTTCCCGAACACACGATGTAAAGATGGTGTTCTTCGCAAATACGACAAGCATCAAGAGTGTGTGAAGGGTTGACGATGAATCTTTGTGACTACATTACTTTTCACTAATATGTTAATTTTCAATGGAGCCAATATAATAGATGGACCTCACAAACATGATTTTAGAGGTTCACAAAAAAGGTCACTGGAGGAGTGAGATCTTCGCAAAGTTTTTTTCCTATAAATAAGATGTTATCCCTACTTCAGTTGACCCAAATAGAATTGGAGAAAAGTATGTATCAATCTGACTTCAAAATGTCTAATATCTTCATGAATCTATATTTTTATGAGTGCATGAGCATCATGAAAGGTCTGGATACGTATTAACTAATGGAAATTATATTGAGTTATGGGAGTTTCAAGAAGACTGGGAGTTTTGTGAAGACTTAGTGTTCTGAAAAGGCATTGAGATTCGTGAAGGTTGTGAGCCTCATGAGGGTTGGGAGATTTGCAAAAGTGTGCTTGTTCACGAAGGCTGTTGTTTCTTTAAAACATAAAGGGGGTTTCTCAAAATCTAGGAGATTTAAAAATAGTAGTGTTGAATATCTGTTATGAGTGAAGATTTATTTCATGTGCATCAAATCAAGACATTAGTTCAAGAACAGTCTTGTTCTAGTTAGTGATAAAGACTCAAATCCAAATCTACTAAAGTGACCTTCATGTCGTTAAACTCTTTAAGAATTATATCAAAGTAGTGGTCCAGGGGGATTTGACAGAAGTGTTTTGAGGGTGGTAGTCTTCGTTCCCTCAAATATTGTAAAGTCAGTGTTCCTAGAAAATGGTGAATGAGTCTAAACATTTGTGTTCTGAAATAACTACCGATTCTTAGTAGATTTAGGTACAACCAACACAATGTTAGCATATTATTCTTTAACTATCCCTCAGTGGTGAACTAAGTAAAACTGTTGTGTTGTCTCTCTGAATTTGAATTTTTAATTAGTGTATGATTTTATTAGATAAATTTAATAATTTTCTACCAACATGGAAACAAGATCCAACACTTTAAAAGAAAAGTCTTACACTCTCATTCACCCCTCCCTACTTAGGGTGTTACAGGGTCCTACAGTATATATATATATATAACAGTTCCCTCTATAGAGATAATTCCTCCAAATTTTTTATGTGAATATTTATATGGCCAACTTGAAATCCTGTGATAGATTGTCTTGTTTTTGTACATTCTACTCTCTCGATTCATGTTATATTACATTATCATTTTTCATCAACGTACATCCAAAGAACCATTTCGATGAATCACTATAGATTCAAAATTCCTTCCCCACTTGTGGGTATGGTGTGAATAGGTGTTTTTATTAGCCTCCTTTTCATTTCCATAAATCCCTTTTCACACTCATATGTCCAAACATACTTCACTACATTTTGAGTATTATTTCATAGAGGGTTTGGCAATCTTCATAATTTTCTAAATTTTTTTTGATAGTACCGAGATGGTCTTAGGAAACTATAGATCTACTTCATAGATTATTTTCTTTTTCAATCCTTAATAACCTTATTTATTTAATAGGAAAATTATATCCCCTTAAAATTTTTAACATTCCTCAGATATGCTACTTAGTCCATAAAAAACCAAATTTACTATACTTCTCATATAACTTCTACTTTCCCAAATTCATTAGAAAAACATTAAAATTATCCTCATTATCCATATTGAATTTTTAGTATATAATAATATCATCTATAGAGACTACCATAGGTATTTTGTGGTATTATCTAAGGAATCTATTAATTATGTCCCTAAAGATCAACGATGCCTGAATGACCCAAAGGCCTTCATTTTTATTGAATTTTGATAACCCCTCTTTTAAGGGATGAGGGGGAACCCTTACAAGGCCCATAGGCTCAGAGATTACATGGCCCATAGGATTTTAGGAGATTACATGACCCAAAGGTCTTAGGGAATTCAACCAGACTATCTACATGGAACTGCCCCTCCCCAGTATCTGAATCGTGATAATAGCTCTCCACCTTTGCATGACCGTCTAGATAGGATTCCCGTGCAAGCATAGGCTGGTCCCGATGGTATAGCCATACCCTCTCATTCTAAAAATCCATTTGGATCTACTCTGGTGAGTGCACCTGCTCTGAATCCTCTTCTGGGGATGCTCCTTTTTTATATAGTCTGTTTGGGGAAACTGCATGTGTCCTGAAGGCCTTGAGGTGGCCCGAAGGCCTTAAAGGTGGCCCGAAATCCCTACTGACGCAAAGGCCTGGGTGGCCTGAAAGCCTTAAGGACTCCAAGCCCAAACCGGTGGCCCAAGGCGAATAGTTCTAGCTGCTACAGTACCAAATAGTACCTGCTACAATAACTGCTCCAATGCCTGCTACAGTACTCGCACAATGTACAATCTGCTACAATACTTGCACAATGTACAGTTCTGCTACAATACCTACACAGTGTATAGTCTGCTACATTGCCTGCTATAGTACTGCTACAGTACCCCCCGAAAAATACACCTCTACCTAGTTTTGAACCCGGGTCTCATGGACGCACTTAAGGATACCTCACCAACTGGGCTGAGGCTCATGTTCCCTAAAGATCATCGGTGAATTCATTATTCCAAATGTAAAGATTATGAACTCCCAGTGCCAATACCTTGTACAAGATGTTCCCTTGGGAATATCCTCCTTCTCCACATTTATCTAATGATATCTCGACTGAAGGGATACTTTATAGATGTATTGGGATTTTTTTAACTGATTAAACAGGTCACAAATCCATGGTAAAGGATAATTGTTCTTTATTGTGATATTGTTGACTTCAAAATAATTGATACAAATATGCATAGACATTCCTTTATTCATGACAATGTGGACTGCTTCATCCCATGGTGATGCACTCGATTGCATGAAAATTATGTCCAAATGTTCATGCAAATTCATCTTCAGTATAATCCATTCAACAAGCGACATTCTATTTGGATTTTTGGATATTTTCAGAGATACAGGTATGTTTTTAGTTGAGAAAAAAACCTCTTGTTCTAGAGGAAGTCAACAGACTTCTTCAGTTAATACATTTGTATGATCCCTCAAAATGGTCAATACCTCAATATTGGTACTCTTGTATGATTAAATCATCAATGAAATATAATCATTATTAGAAGGTATTAATATCCATTCCCCTAAGGAATATTAAAAATTATATCCATCCATATCATTAACCATTTATAGAATTTTTGGGTAATTCAAAATATAAAAAGTGATATCCTTCTTCCGGATAGTTGATTTGGGAACTTTATAGAGAACACCAATCCATTCCAGTAATATCATTAAATTAAACTAAAAGGATTATAAAAATTATCATAGGATTATTCATCCCACAAATATCAACTAGGGATGATTTATGTACTTGATACGCAACAATATCCCCATTATCTGTTTTCACTCATAACTTAACCTCCATGTTTTGATGTCTTCATTGAATAGTTCTACTAAAAATGCATGATATGAAAGAGTTTGTTGACCTATAATCAAATAGTAAATTTACATTTCTTTAATGAAATAATAGTATACATTTCACCACATCATTTCCTTGATCCACTTACATAGTAGTAATATATAAAATACCCTTTATCGCTTTAACATATGGGGTTTTGTTTATTATATCTTATGACACTTGGCTTACTTCATCGATTTTCATAGTTTCTAAGGATTTTTAGTTAAAATATTGGACAATAGGTAGATAAATGATTTGGGAATTTTTTCCTTAGATCACAGTAGTGGGATTATTCATATCACATCTACATGTGTTGGCTTTATGTCCCTTATTTCCTTACATGAAGAATTTCATGGTCCCCTTGAGATAGTCTCTATGATTATTCTTTCCACACATTGTACATTTATGGTATTCGATTTTATTATCACCATAATTTTTATTTGGTGTTCCACCAATGATAAAATCCAATCTCCAGTTCATATTTCCATCTACATGATAATAAAGGTAATTGTGCATTTCCTTCCCAACATTAAGGTCACATCAAAACACATATTTATAGTTCTAAATGTCCAAAATCTACAAAGGTCATCATAGGCTCATATTTGGACCACTAATGAATCATTTGATTTTAATTTCTTTTTTAATGACAAAACCAAAGGAATATCGTGAATTCTATGAGATGTTTTACTCATAAGACCATATATACACATCTTTATTTTTATCAACTTCTAGTAAATAAATTTGTATTTTAATAGAGGGTGTGTTAGGGAAATATTTATTTATAAATAAACACTTGATTTAATCCAACTATCTAGACTCAATGTCATCAATGGGCATTGAATTCTTGATTCTTTTCCACCACTAATCTTCTTGTCCCATAAACTACTGATTAGCCTATCCCACGAGGTGAAAAAAAGCTAGTATGAATTTTTCATTCTCGTATAATTTAAAAATATCTAATATAATCTCAATTATGATAATCCATTATTTAATGATTGTGGGAAAATAATATCCTCTAAAATTTGATGGTCTCTGATGCATCAATGACTCAACTTAAACATGAATTCTTGGAGGTCATTCCACATGATTAATGTTATTATTGATAACTTGAGTAAATTTTTCACATACACCATGAGGTTTATAGACCATTACCCCATAATGTTAAACATTTCATTAGGGAATTCATCACAAATTCCATTAAACTTATCATTAACGTGATTCCTCCTATGTGTATCCATCTTCTAAAATAAAGGATATTTTTTAGATGAGAATCCACTAATTAATAAATGTATAAAATTTAACGACTCTGACTCCAGTAACCCGGAGCTAGTGCCTACTTTATTACATTATCATTGATAACATGGGTAAAATCACAAAGCATTAATCAATTTAGAAGTTTTAAAGAACCATATACATACATTTAACCATATTATATTTGATAAAGAAAATAAAACATAAATAAAATATTAGCATCCTTGAGAATTATTTAAAGGATTCATCTTCATATCCTGGGTAAAAGAAACAAATAAGGGTGAGATAAAAATGCTCAGTAATGTTAACATACAATGGAATATATCATTAATAAATATGAAATAATTTATATAGAAATTTAAATAATTGAAAAAAAAATTCACTTAGGAAATAATTTGACTAACATAATTGGATACAACATAATCAATATTGCATGGAAAATAATTGAACACACCTTCCATTTAATAAAAAAAAGAGAATGAAATTCATCTAGATATAATATCATTGAGAAAATATCATTCCTAATAATGATATTTTAATTCTTAATGAAATAAATGGTAAATTATTGTACATCATGTTATTGGCATCACAATACCTTTATTTTTAACACCTTTGAAAAGATACTTTAAAAATATGGGTAAAAATTCATCTGATTTGACAAAATGATTTGTTTCACAATTCTTGGAAATTTATCATGGGGATATTCATAACCAGTACCCACCTATAATTTAATGCTAAAGTCATCACATATATATTTAATAATATATTTAATCCATGAATCAATATGCCTTATCAATAGATATATGTATTGATTAAATAATATAGATTTATCAATATTTCCCCTATTAATTAAATAACAGTCAATGTAAGAACCATATTTAAAAATAGAATAAAATTTAGGAAATAATAATTTATATTATTCAAATAATATTCATATTTAATATAAATATAATTTACAATGAAAAAATATCCTAAGTAAGTTACTTATTCAAGATAATGCTAAGAATGACAAAACATTGTGAGATTGTACTATAATATTTACCTATTCGATAAATTCTAAACCCTAACCCCTTGAACAATAAAAATTTAAAAATCATTAATCATCATGAATAAATATTTATTCATGTTAAATACATCATATGGGTATTATATAATCCAATTAAAATTTAATAGTTTCATATTAACAAATATGTTTCAATGAAATGGAAACTGAGATGAAATCACTGACCAGACACATTATTTTAGTTGAAAATGATTTAAATATAGTGTTATTGATTTAAAAAAAACCATAAATATATTTATAATATCATTTATTATTCTATTATAACATTTTATCAATATCATTTTGATAATATTTCATTGTTTTCATTGTTTTGAGTGTTAATTGCCTTGTTTTTTCATTCCTGTTTCTTCATGAAATTTCTAGTTATTTTACATAGGATATAAATAAATCACATTTAGAATGATATTATTTCTATAAATATTATATTTAATCAGTATATACATTAATATAAATATTCTTAAATGTTGGGAATAAGAAACGAATCACATCCCTTAATGGAGACGATAGATTGTACGCACGCATGAGAGACGATATCATTCCCCTAACAGGTGAAAGGGAAAGGGAGTGTATGATATATTAATTTTACATATTTTTTTTCATGTCATATATATCACATATATTTATTAATTTTATCTTTATTACCCCTATATAATGTATAATTGAAAAATGAATCACAAAGCTACATGAGGGGGTAATCCCCTATAAACATGAGCAAGGTTATACTATTTTAAATGGAATGGAAAGTATGAATTTATATGTTATATTATAATATATAAGTACATATATATAATTAATATTATATATACACATTATTTCCATAATTATATCCAACTGTGAGAGGTGATGATGGAAAATGAGATACATTAGTTCACAAGGCAGTAGTCCTCCATACACCCAATCAACGATTTTATTTCCTATTTGATGGAATTAGAGATGAATATAGGTTATTAAATTAAAATAATAACATCTCAGTATATGGGATATACTATTGTTATAATATTTTAATTACTTAATATTATTTTAAGGATGTGGAAGAATAAATAAAATAAAAAATTTCATTTAAGAACATTATCGCGTCTTCGTATGACCTATTTAGGTTTCCACTAAAATCCTTACTTGTATGGAGTTATGAAAAAATAATGGGATCTATTATGTTGGGAGGGGAGTAAGGAAGATATTTGGGTATGTATTTTCAGATCCATATTTCTTTTCAATTATGAAGAGGGTAAGAAATTAGTGGCCATTTATAAGTGAGGGAGATGACACATATGAAATGTTTTAAAAATATTATTTACTACCACTTTTTTATTCTAAAACATGCCTCAAAGTTATTTATTAAAAACACTTATAAGTTATAAGGTAAAAATATGTCCCACAAATGGGTTTTGGTTATGTTTTATTTCATTTTATCTCTAGTATTCTTAGTTTAATAACTTTGTAAACACATTTTTACCTTAACTGTGGTAATTAATTTTTATTGGTTTTTATATTCATAATGGTCAAAATTTAATTTCAACTTACTAGATAGAATAAATTATGATGATTTAAAATATACAATCCATTTTTCTAAATTAAATTCCTATAATTTTCATAATCTAATTAATCATCACGACATGAACCTAAGAAAATGGAGATGGGTCGAATATCTACAATACTTTGATTTTGGTCTTGCCTATACGCCTGGGGAGGGAAATGTAGTTGCAGATGCATTGATTCGGAAAACTTAGGCACAAGCAGTATAGGAATACACTGATGAATGGAAGTTAATGGCCCTCTTTTCTGAGCTACATCTAGAGTTTCCTGACAGCTATGATAAGTATTATCTCTCATCCTTTATAGTTACCTCTTCCCTCCTTAAGAAGGTAAAGAGTAGACAGTTTTCAGATCCTGAAGTCTTGGTTCTCCATGAGAGTATATCAGGAGATAACCCACCTCTGGATTGGTCTATGGATAGAGATAACGTCCTACATCTATGTGAACGTATCTGGGTTCCAATAAACATGAGAGAGGAATTTATGTGTGAACCCCATGCTTCTCACTGGGAAGTTCATCTAGGAATATTGAAGATTTATCGAGATATGCGACACCAGTATTGGTGGCTTGGGATGAAATGTCAGATAATAGGCTTTATTATTAGGTGTTACACCCGTTAGTAGGTGAAGGTAGAGCACTTGAGACTTGCAGGCTTTCTACAACTGCTTCCAGTCCCAGAATGGAAATGGGAATATGTTTCTATGGATTTTGTAGTCGTATTACCTAGGTCACCGATGGGTAGCGATGCTATCTGGGTAGTCATTGACTAACTAATGAAATCATCCCACTTCATTCCTATTCAAGAGACTTTATCGGTTAATGATTTGGGAATACTGCATGTCTATGAGATCATACGACTCCACATAATACCTTGTACTATCATTTCAAATAGGGAAACTTTGATGTTGTTAATATTTTCATGTCTTATTATATACTCCCTTGACTGATTTTATATGAAATGTGCATAATTTGTGTGAAATATTAATGTTTTAATACTAAGTATAATTTTTGAGCATTTTTAGAAGTAGTCTAATTGGTTTAGTTTACTATTTTATTTATAACTCTCACCCTAATGATCCAAATTGTGTGGTTATTATTTTTTAGGATTCCTAATTAAATATACAACATTTCATCAGAAGGGATCATGGGCCAATTCTTCCATTTGAAGGATCACATTTACCACACAAGATGACCTACAGAATCTGTGAAGAAACTGGACCAGTCATGAAGATTGAATTACTGGGCTCAATCTATAAGTTAAAATCATTCATTCTCCTGAAAGTTTTGGGGGACAATGTAATAAGTTTTGGAAAAAAATTTCAAGGCCCAACTACAAAAACAAGGGGCCCAACACGTGCTTTGAAGTCCAACCCACAATTCTGGACGAGAAATACAATCAGTACAGTATTCATGACATATCTCATGATGTAAGAATCAAATCAAGCTGATATTTTTCAGTGTGAAATAGGCGATATAGACGGCCGACTTTGTTGAAGACATAATTCGGTTTTGAAGGCATCTTAATATTCAAAAACCCTTTCACATTTTGGACATAAAAAATATTGGATTGAAATGGACAGATTAAATTTGTTTAATAAACCATCCATAACATTGGATACATAGGTCAAAATGACTCCAAATTTTGAGAAAGGTCGGAAAACTTTATTATCTACAACTTGTAAGAAGGTGGTTTCTCTAGATTCAGCTTTCTGAATAGACAACTTGGCGATGCAAGTGAAGGGACAGATTGGGAATGCAAACTGTCCACTCCTTGGGCTATAAATACTCTCCCCTTCTCTTCTTGAGAGGGGTTTGAATTTCAGAAGAGAAGAGATCATATTGGCATGACCAAAGCCTTTTCAAAGGCTTGTGAGGACCTTCCATACTCATGTTTTCACTTGAGAGACCTTTCCTCCTCTCTTTGTTTTCATTTACTTTTATGTTTTTGATTGTTGTAATTTTGTAAGTCCTTTCTTTTGTAATTCTATTTTAATGAAAATTTCTTCTTCAATATCTATTATTCTCATCCACCTTATGTAGTTTAATATTAATGTTCTTAAAATAGTTTAAATTCAGTTGAATCCCTTTCCCTTGTTTTGCTTCATCATTCAATCGAAAGTCTATTTTTTTTAATTATCATCATTGTTCTTGTATGTGTGTCCGACGCACCACTCTTTTCTTATCCCTTTCTTTTTCTTCTCTTCTTAAATTATAATCATAATAATTATAACCAGATTATTAAACACCCAAATGGCTGAGTAAATATATTATTGGGGTGAGTTATAATTTAGGTATGTTATGTGATTGAGATCTTTTTCTCGATGAGTATTCGTTGAATTAACATTGTGTATGTTGGACTTAACATGTCATGGATTAATGATTTGTTTTGTTTAACGTGTGGTTTCTATGGATTATTGGAACCATAAATATACTACCATAAACAATATATGATCATGATTAGAACCCTAAGTTAAGTTAAGGTTTGGATTAAAGCCTTAACACTTGGGAATCCAAATCAACATCAACTTGTGACATGAGTGTTAATTTAAATGCAATATAAAGCAAAGCTCAAGGATATCAAAAGCTTAAATAACATAATAATGAACTCACCCTAATCTTTATCAATTTTTAAATTAATTATATCCAATAAATAATTTCAATTAATCTCTACAAACAAACCCCCTAATCAAAAAACAATCAACTAAAAACAAACGACTATTACAAAGTATCATCACCAAGGATTCGACCTGAGTGCTGCTATACACATTAGCAGAGCACTAGAACTTTGACCGGTCGATAGGCGAAAATCAGCCGTGCATTTTAAATGGCACCATTACCGGGGATGGTGCTTTAAGTAGTCATTAGTTTATGGTTATTGTAAAAAAAACAAAAAAAAAACAAAATTTAAAAAAAAAACTAAAAAAAACACACAAAGAAAAACCCATATTCCTTTTCCTTCCAACATCTCTATGAATGCCCCGTAGCCTCCCAAACAATACCTCGGATTTTTTTGACCCTGAAATTGAGTGAAAACTTTTCCAACTTAGGAGGAACATAAGATATAATCAAATAATTCAGGAACCAGTCCTTGTCCAACCGGTTGAATTAGAAATGGCCAATCCTAGGGAACAAACCCTTAAAGAACTTGCTGCCCCTGATATGAATTACCAACCTCTTGGTATTCAATATCAAAACATAGAAGCTGACTTCGAACTCAAATCAGGTTTGATTCATCTTCTTCCTCATTTCTATGGGCTAGCCGGTGAGGATCCACATCTCCACCTTAAAGAGTTTCAAGTAGTGTGCTCTACCATGAAGCGTCAAGGGGTTTCTGAGGAACAAATAAAACTCCGAGCATTCCCTTTCTCCCTAGCTGACACTGCCAAGTCATGGATTTACTACCTACCTTCTGGTTCCATAACCATATGGAATGACATGAAGTGACTTTTCTTAGAAAAATTCTTTCCTGCTTCTCGTACTGCTTCTATTTGAAAGGAAATAAGTGGTATCTGTCAGTTCCCAATTGAATCACTCCATGAATACTGGGAGAGGTTCAAAAAGATTGTTGAAACCTGTCCACACCATAAAATACCTAACCAACTCTTGACACAATACTTCTATGAGGGGTTATTGGCAATGGAGAGAACTCTCATTGATGCCGCAAGTGGTGGTGCTCTTGTTGATAAAAATCCTGCTGCAACAAGAGATCTCATAAGTAACATGGCTGAAAACACACAACAATTCCATACTCAAGCACATGCTCAAGTCAAACAAGCCCAAGATAATCAATCAATTGAGTCGAACAAGATGACCGAGTGGATGAGTAAACTTACAGGTCTTGTGAAACAACTAGCTGTGGCTATCAAATCCCCAACCTCGTCTTCTCCACAATCAATGTTTCCTAGACCTATCAAAAACTGTGGAATCTGCAAATCTCCATCTCATCCAACTGAACCATGTCCACAAATTCAAGAGGATCAATCTGATTCATCTGGACCAATGGAGCTCAATGCAGCATATACTCAGAGGAACACCAACCCTCAATAATCAGGTCAGTTCATTAGAAACTTCAACCAACCTCACTTTGAGCCCTTCTCTTCTTCCTATAACCAAGGCCATAGGTATGGTAATCCCATATCTCATCCTCCTCAATTCCCCTTCTCAAAACCCAAACTAGTTTCAATATGGTCAAGGTGTTGGTAACTTCTAAAAACCTTATCCTTTTCTTCCTCAACCTCAAAGGAACAATCCTCCTCCTGGATTCCATTATCCTAGTGAGCTTTCCCAATTCCAAAACCAATACAATCACTTTCCCAAGAACCAAAATCAAGGTAATCCCAATTTGGGACTAGCCACTTCTTCTAAGCAACCATGGGAAAGTGCAGTGGAAGATCTTTCCTCTTTCAATCATTCTAGCCTCAAGAACATTGAAACCCAAATTGGTCAAATGGCATCCCACCTTAGTCAGCAGCAACCATCTAATTCTTCCCAACTTCCAGCTCAACCATTACCCAACCCCAAGGGTAATGTAAGTGCAATTGCATTTAGATCAGGAAAGAAAATGTATATGCCTCAAGATAAGTCCTCTAACCCTCCTTTGAATGTTGAACTAGAAAATGAAAAGAAAAAGAAACTTGAAAAGGAACCTGAATCCATTCCCTCACCTCCTTCCATTCCACTTAGGAATCCAATTCATTTTCCTCAAGCTGTTTCTAAACCAAGGAAGTCCTTTGAACTTGATCCTGAAATGCTCTACATGTTTAGATGTGTTGAAGTCAACATTCCTCTCTTAGATGCCATAAAAAAAATCCCTAAGTATGCCATGTTTCTTAAGGAATTGTGCACCCAAAAGAGGCAACTTAGGACCTTAGAAAATGTTTCAACCCAAGATTCCATACCCATTAAGTGCAAATATCTAGGGACCTTTACGGTTCCATTCCAAATTGGAAGTTCCAACTTTGATGATGCACTCATAGAACTAGGAGCCTCAATTAATGTCATGCCCAAATCTACATTCTCCAACCTTGGTCTAGGTCCCTTACATCCAATGGGTGTTGTATTTCAGTTAGCCAATCGAAGCACAGCTAGTCCTGAGGGAATAATTAAGGATGTCCTTATCCGAGTCAATGATCTTATCTTCCCTGCTGATTTCTATGTCCTTGACATGGAAGGTGAGACGAACTCTTCTCGATCTCCCCTAATTCTAGTAAGACCATTTCTCATGACTGCGAGAACCAAGATTGATGTCTATTCAGGCATATTATCCATGGAATTCGGTGACCAAATGGTCAAATTCAACATTTTCCAAGCCATGCGATACCCATATGAGGATCACTCTGCATTCTCAATCCATTCTTCTAAGGATACTTATGAGAGTCAATTGAACCCCATTCCATCTTGTTCTTTATGTTCAAATGACAAAGGATCTTGTGAAATTTTCACCATGATTAACCAAGTCATAAATGGTGAAGTTTATGTGGACCTCTTATTCATAGATTCCATCAATCTAGAGGAACTTGAAAACTCTCTTGAATCCCACATCAACTCTGATCTCTACTGCTCCACCTTGGAAAGTATTAAGGAGAATGAATTTGAAGCAACTAAAGTCCCTTCCTCAATTCTTGAGTTTTCTAACCCACAAATAAAAGATGAGACTGATCTAAAACCTCTTCCTGAACACCTGAAATATGCATTCCTTTTCCATGATCACTCTTATCCTGTCATTATCTCTTCTTCACTTACTGAAACTGAGGAGTCCAAACATGTTTAAGTGTTAGAGACAAAAAAAAGGCCTTAGGGCGGACCCTAGATGATATACCAGGAATCAACCCTGCTCTTTGAATGCATCACATCCATCTTGAGGAATCATCCAAACCAATTAGACAACCACAAAGAAGACTCAATCCACTCATACTTGAGGTAGTTAGAGAAGAGATCTCCAAGCTTCTTCAAGCTGGTATTATCTAACCAATTTCTGATAGTGAATGGGTTAGTACAATTCAAGTTGTACCTAAGAAGGGTGGGATAACTGTTGTCACAAATGAACATGGAGAGGTAGTCACAACTCGAGTGAAGACCAAATGGTGTGTGTGTATCGACTATAGGAAATTGAATGTTGAAACAAGAAAATATCACTACCCTCTTCCATTCCTTGATCAAATTCTAGAAATATTAGCCAGGAAGTCACACTATTGCTTTCTTGATGGATACACCAGCTATTTCTAAATCCCAATCACACCTCAGGACCAAGAAAAGACTACTTTCACATGCCCCTTTGGAACATATGAATATAGAAGAATGCCTTTTGGACTTTTCAATGCTCCTGCAACATTCCAGAGGTGTATGATGATTATCTTTTCTGAATTCATTGAACACTTCATGGAAGTCTTCATGGATGACTTCACCATTTATGGTGAATCATTTTAATCTTGTTTAAATTCACTCTCTCTAGTCCTCCAAAAGTGTGTCAAGTGAAACCTTGTGTTAAATTTTGAAAAATTTCACTTCATGGTTACAAATGAGATTGTTCTAGGGAACATAGTTTCAAAAGATGGTATTGAAGTTGATCCTACCAAAATTGAAGTGATCCAATAACTTCCTAAACCCACTTTTGTTTGAGAAATCCATTCATTCCTTGGTCATGCCGGTTTCTATCGAAGATTCATCCATAACTTCAGTAAAATTTCCCTCCCACTCACTCGTTTGCTCCAAAATGATTTCACATTCCATTTTGATGAGGTTTTCAAGAGATCCTTCATTGAACACAAAACCGCTCTTACATCTTTTCCAATAATCCAACCCCCAGATTGGTCCTTACCCTTTGAATTGATGTGTGATGCTTCCGATAGAGCTGTTGGGGCTATTCTTGGTCAAAGAAGAGAAAATATTCCTCATGTAATCTATTATGCCTCAAAAACATTGGATGAAACTCAATCTCACTACACTGTCACTGAAAAGGAACTTTTAGCAGTGGTTTTTTACCTTAGATAAATTCCAGCCCTATCTCTTAGGTTCCAAAATCATCATCTTCACAGACCATTCTGCTATACAGTTCTTACTCAAGAAAATTGATTCCAAATTGAGTCTAATAAGATGTATCCTAATGCACCAAGAGTTTGACATTGAAATAAAAGATAGACCAGGAAAAGAAAACCCTGTGGCTGATCACTTGAGTAGAATTTCTAATTCTTCTCATTCTGAAATAATTGATCCTGAATTCCCCACTGAGCACCTTTCATCTCTCACTCCAAAAATACCATGGTATGCCCCAATTGTAAATTACTTGGTTTCTGGTGTTTATCTTGAAATTTTTTCAAAAGAACAAAAAATGATGTTGAAAATTGATTCAAAATACTATTTTTGGGAAGAAAATAAACTTTGGAAAACTGGGGCTGACATGGTAATTAGGAGATGTGTCAATGAAAATGAACATTCTTCCATATTAGAATTCTGTCACTCACATCCCGGAGGTGGCCACTTTGGACCACAAAGGACCCCCCGAAAGGTCCTAGACTCTAGATTCTTCTTGCCTTCACTCTTCAAGGACTCACATGAGTTCTGTCAATCATGTCCCACTTGTCAAAAGTTTGGAACAATTTCCAAGAGAAATGAAATGCCCCAAAAGCCTTTAATTTTCTATGAGGTCTTCGATGTTTGGGGTATCGATTTCATGGGACCATTTCCCCCATCCAATGGATTATCATACATCATTCTTGCAGTTGATTATGTTTCTAGGTGGGTCAAGGCTAAACCAACTAGAAAGGATGATTCACATACTATTAGTGAGTTCCTAAAGACACACATCTTCTATATATTTGGCATGCCTCGTGCCTTGATTAGTGACTTAGGTTCCTATTTTTGTAATAGAACCATGGAATCACTTTTGAAAAAGAATGGGGTTGTACATAAAACCTCAACTACATATCACCCCCATAAAATGGCATGGCTAAACATTCTAATAGAGAAGTGAAAAGAGTGCTTGAGATAATTGCAAAACCCACCAGAAAAGACTGGCCAGAAAGACTTGGTGAAGCACTTTGGGCTTATTGAACTTTCTATAAAACACCCATTGGGATGTCTCTTTTTAGGCTAGTTTTTGGTAAATCATGTCATTTTCCAGTTAAAATTCAACATAAGTCATTTTGGGCAGTGAAAACATGTAATTTTGATCTTGAAAAATCTGGTGAAGAAAGATTATTACAATTGGCTGAACTGGAGGAGCTTCGACTTGATTCTTATGAGAATTCTAATCTCTACAAAGAAAAATACAAGGCACTCCATGATAAACACGTCTTGAGAAAGGTATTTCATGAAGGTGAAAAGGTAATGCTCTTCAATTCTCGATTTCAGATTCACCCAGGTAAGCTTAATTCTCATTGGGAAGGTCCTTTTGTTATTACTAATGTTTACCCATTTGGTGCAGTGCAAGTCCAAGACCCCTCTTCCAAAAGAACATTCATGGTTAATGGACATCGTTTAAAGCATCACCATGAGAGGACATTCACGACCGATTATCGCCTATCGACCGGTCAAAGTTCCAGTGCACTGCTAATGTGTATAGCAGCAATCGAGTCGAATGGAGAAGTTGGGGATCCAGTGGAAGTCGATGATGATCCAGTATTGTGTGTCCTCTCATGGTGATGCTTTAATCAATGTCCATTAATCGTGAATGTCCTTTTGGAAGAGGGGTCTTGGAATTTCACTACACCAAATGGGAAAACATTAGTAATAACAAAAGGACCGTCCCAACGAGAATTAAGCTTACCTGGGTGAAGCTGAAATCGATAATTGAAGAGCATTACCTTTTCACCTTCAGGAAATACCTTTCTCAGGATGTGTTTATCAGGGTGTGTCTTGGATTTTTCTTTGTAGAGATTATAATTCTCATAAGAATCAAGTCGAAGATCCTCCAGTTCAGCCAATTGCAACAATCTTTCTTCACCAGATTTTTCAAGATCAAAATTACATGTTTTCACTACCCAAAATGACTTATGTTGAATTTCAACTGGAAAATGACATGCTTTACCAAAAACTAGCCTAAAAGGAGACATCCCAATGGGTGTTTTATAGGCAGTTTGATAAGCCCAAAGTGCTTCACCAAGTCTTTCTGGCCAGTCTTTTCTGGTGGGTTTTACAATTCTATCAAGCAATCTTTTCACTTCTATATTAGAAAGTTAATCCATGCCATTTGTTTGGGGGTGATATGCAGCTGGGGTTTATGTACAACCCCATTCTTTTTCAAAAGTGATTCCATGGTTCTATTACAAAAATAGGTTCCTAAGTCACTGATCAAGGCATGAGGCGTGCCAAATCTATGGAAGATGTGTGTCTTTAGGAACTCACTAACAGTATGTGAATCATCCTTTCTAGTGGGTTTAGCCTCGACCCACCTAGAAACATAATCAACTACAAGAAGGATGTATGAGAATCCATTGGATGGGGGAAATGGCCCCATGAAATCGATACCCCAAACATCGAAGACCTCACAGAAAATTAAAGGCTTTTGGGGAATTTGATTTCTCTTGGAAATTGTGCCAAACTTTTGGCAAGTGGGACATGATTGACAGAACTCATGTGAGTCCTTGAAGAGTGAAGGCCAGAAGAATCCAGAGTCTAGGACCTTTCGAGAGGTCCTTTGTGGTTCAAAGTGGCCACCTTCGGGAAGTGAGTGACAAAATTCTAATATGGAAGAATGTTCATTTTTATTGACACATATTCTAATTACCATGTTATCCCTAGTTTTCCAAAGTTTATTTTCTTCCCAAAATAGTATTTTGAATCACTTTTCAACTTCATTTTTTGTTCTTTTGAAAAAGTTTCAGGAAAAACACCAAAAACCAAGTAATTTACAATTGGGGCATACCATGGTATTTTTGGAGTGAGAGATGAAAGGTGCTCAGTGGAGAATTCAAGATCAATGATTTCAGAATGAGAAGAATTAGAAATTCTACTCAAGTGATCAGCCATAGGGTTTTCTTTTCCTGGTCTATCTTTTATTTCAATGTCAAAATCTTGGAGCATTGGGATCCATCTTATTATCCTCGGTTTGGAATCAATTTTCTTGATTAAGAACTTTATAGAAGAATGGTCTGTGAAGATGATGATTTTGGCGACCCGCCAAATCCAAACCACATGGCAACTCTTTCCCTTTAACTCTCTCTCTATCTCTTCCTCTCTCTACCTCTTTCTTATTCTTCCCCTCTCTTTCATTTTTTTACAACTTTCTTTATCAAAACCTTTCTTTTTCACTTTCTCTTATGTGTGGGTGTACCTTTAAAAAAAAACAAAAACCTAAAAAAGAAAAAAAAAACAAAAAAAAAAACAATCACTTAAAAAAAATACAAAAAAATCAAGAGTCATGCTTACTCACCATCGAGTTTTGAAATTTTTTCCAACCATTTTGGGGAGTTAACAGACTTGTTTTCATCTCAAAAATTTTGTGTTTTCATCATGACTTTGGATAAATAATTTTGTGTCAAAATTAAAAAATTTTGAATGCTCAATTTTTGATTTGGATAATGATTTTCCCAAACTGTGAGGAACAAAATTTGCTTTCATACCAAGGCCACCTATGACCATCTTTTAAAAATGTGTGTTTTCACCCCCATTTGTGAGTCTTGAGTTTGTGGAAGTTCGAGATGAATTTCTTACCTTAGTGTGCATTAATATGATAGAGGAATTTTATGAACCACATGAGAATCACAATAGCCAAATAGCCTCCCATTTCCCTTACATTAATCCTCCTTTTGAAAGCCCCTTCGATCCTATAAAAACCTTTTCCCACATTACAAGCCCAATACCTTTTCCCACCCAATATCAACATGGATTTTCATTGCATAATTTTTTGAAATTTAAGTGTAGGGGGAATGGATTTCATTGTTTGGGTACCCTATTATTGATTTTCAATGAGTTATCATCTGCTTGAGGGCAAGCATCCATTTCAGTGTGGGGGAGAGGTTGTCATTCAGCATGTTTTGGGGAATTTAATGTACTTCCATTTATGTAATTTTGTAAATGTTATTGACAAGTGTTAAAAAAACGATGAAAAAAAATCAAAAAAAAAAAAAAAATTGAAAAAATGGGTTGTGTATTGGATAGGTCAAAAATCACTCTACCTCAACCTTTGATCTTGTTACAACTATTACAATTATTTTCATGAGGAGATCAAACATGGGTTGGGATATGAGTGTGAGATCTGTTTCAAGGTCAACTTTCGAAAAAGCAAATAAAAAAAGAAAAGAAAAAAAGAGAGAACACTTGCATTATATTCTTATTGGAAGAAGTTTTGTGTTTTGTAAATATTACATCTTCTCATTAAATTCATATTTTCTTCCTCTATTGTGTCTTTCTTCACACAATCATTCCCTTGTAAATATGTGTTTTCATTTCCTTCCATGTTTTATTTCAAAAAAATGTGCATTGCTTTTTCTATGTTGGTGTTTTACCCCTCTTCTTCTCTCTCTTGGAAATTATATTCCTACCATCACATAGCCACAGAAAACCCCCTTAAAAATACCTCTTGATTCTTGTGTAATTTGGATAGGTATTGTAAGATGAGATATCTTTCAAACTCTAATATTTTCACTTTTGGTTGGTGAAAGAGTGAACCTCCACAAATGAATTTTATCATCTTGAGAGGTGTGAGTTTTGAGTGTCCACATTTTCCATTTCTAAATTTGAGAATGAAAAAATGAATTAGTTTTGGAACATTGTTTCTTTAATAACTTGTGGTGGAATTCAAAATAGATGAGTGAAATAGTTTAAACCTCCCCTGATTGAAGAAAACAAAATTTTAATATTTGTTGGTGAGTGAAAATGATTTTGTCATGTTTTTATATTTGTTGCACATGAGGACATGCACAAGAATAAGTGTGGGGGAGTTGATTTTTTTAATTTTTTAATGTCTTATTATATACTCCCTTTACTGATTTTATATGAAATGTGCATAATTTGTGTGAAAAATTAATGTTTTAATACTAAGTATAATTTTTGAGCATTTTTAGAAGTAGTCCAATTGGGTCAGTTTACTATTTTATTTATAACTCTCACCCTAATGATCTAAATTGTGTGGTTATTGTTTTTTAGGATTCCTAATTCAATATAAAACATTTCATTAGAAGGGATCATGGGCCAATTCTTCTATTTGAAGGATCACATTTACCACAGAAGATGACCTACAAAATCTGTGAAGAAACTGGACCAGTCATGAAGATTGAATTACTAGACTCAATATAGAAGTTAAAATTTCTTATTTATCCTCAAAGGTTTGGGGGACAATTTAAGGAGTCTTGGATAAAAATTTCAAGGCCCAAATCCAAAAACAAGGGGCCCAACATATGCTTTTAATTCCAGACCACAATTCTGGACGAGAAATAAAATCATTACAGTATACATGACATATCTCATGATGTAAGCATCCAATCAAGATGAGATTTTTCAGTGTGAAATAGGAGATATAGATGTCAGACTTTGTTGAAGACATCATTCGGTTTTGAAGACATATTACTATTAAAAAACCCTTTCACATTTTGGACATCAAAAATATTGGATTGAAATGGTCAGATTAAATATGTTTAATCAACCGGCCATAAATTTAGCTACATAGGTCCAAATGACTCAAAATTTTGAGAGAGGTCTTATAACATTATTATATACAACTTGGAAGTAGGAGGTTTCTCGATATTCAGCTGTCTGAATAGCCAAATTGGTGATGTAATTGGAGGGACATATTGGGAATGCAAACAGCCCACTCCTTGGGCAATAAATACTCTCCTCTTCTCTCCTTGAGAGGGGTTGGAATTTCAGAAGAGAGGAGATCATATTGGCATGAACAAATCCTTTCCAAATGCTTGGTAGGACCTTACATACTCAAGTTTTCACTTGAGAGACCTTTCCTCATCTCTTTGTTTTTATTTACTTTTATGTTCTTCATTGTTGTAATTTTGTAAGTCATTTCTTTTGTAATTCTGTTTTAATGAAAATTTCTTCTTCAATATCTCTTATTCTCATACACCTTCTGTATTTTAATATTAATGTTCTTAAAATAGTTTAAATTCAGTTGAATCCCCTTCCCTTATTTTTCTTCATCATTCAATCGAAAGTCCGTTTTTTTAATTATCATCATTGTTGGTGTGTGTGTGTCTGACACACCACTCTTTTATTATCCCTTTCTTTTTCTTATCTTATTAAATTATAATCATAGTAATTATAACCAGATTATTAAACACCCAAATGTCTGAGTAAATCTCTCATTGGGGTGAGTTATAATTTAGGCATGTTAAGTGATTGAGAGCTTTTGCTCGATGAGTATTCGTTGAATTAACATTGTGTATGTTGGACTTAGCATGTCATGGATTAATGACTTATTTTGTTTAATGTGTGGTGTCCATGGATTATTGGAACCATAAATACACTACCATAAACTAGATATTATCATGATTATAACCCTAAGTTAAGTTAAGGCTTGGATTAAATCCTTAACACTTGGGAATCCAAATCAACATCAACTTGTGACATGGGTGTTAATTAAATGCAATATAAAGCAAAGCTCAAGGATATCAAAAGATTAACTAACATAATAATGAACTCACCCCAATCTTTATCAATTTGTTAAATCAATTATATCCAATCAATAATTTCAATTAAGCTCTGCAAACAACCCCCCTAATCAAAATACAATCAACTAAAAACAAATGACTATTACAAAGTATCATCCTCGAGGATTCGACCCGAGTGCTGCTATACACATTTGCAGAGCACCGGAAATTTGACCGGTCAATAGGTGAAAATTGGCCGTGCGTTTCACACTCTCTTAGCATCATGGTTATGGAAGGGATTGAAGAAGGCTATGGGAACACAGGTGATTCTAAGAACAACTTTTCACCCTCATACTGATGAAAAATTAGAATGGACAATATAGGTTCTAGAGGATATGATCTGAGTATGTGTCCTTGATTTCAGCAGTTATTGGGAGAAGCAGATCCCTCTCATCGAGTTTTGCCAATAATAATAGCTTTCAAGTGACAATTAAAATGGATACTTTTGAGGACTTATATTCTAGGAAATTCCATTCACCCTTATGCTGGTTAGAGGTAGGTGAGGCATCCCTACTAGGTCCTCATCTCGTTTAGGAGAATTTAGAGCAAGTTCTGCTGATCAAAAAGCGTAGGACTACTGCTCAGTCTAGACATAAATCTTATGCTGATCGCTGTCAATGAAATCTTGAGTTCGAGGTCTAGGATAGTGTTTTTCTTCGGGTATTTCCAAGTCTGGGGCATAAATGGTTTTGAAAACATGGGAAGCTGTCACCATGTTTTGTAGGGCCTTATGAAATTTTAGAGATATTTAGGCCAGTAGCCTATTGGTTGCTACTAGCTTAGAGGTACCATGCCATGCACAATATCTTTCATGTTACACAGCTTCACCAATATCATGCAGACCCGTCTCATACTTTTGATCCCAAAGAAGTTGAGTTTGATGTTGATGCTACCTTTGAGAAGTATCCAATACACATAGTTGATCAGAGCACGAAGGCACTCCAAGGCCGATCTGTCCCTCTAGTACAGGTGCTATGGAAGTATGACCAAGTACAAGATGAGACTTGGGAGAGGGAAGCTTACGTACATGCCCAATAGCCAGAGTTGTTCTCAAACAATGTTTCTCCACCTTGGAAGGTGAACTTGGGGACGAGTTCTTTTAAGGGGGAAGATTGTAAGAACCCAATTTTTCACTCAGGCATGTATCCTTTAATTTTTGGACTAAATACTTACTTTGGACCTAAAATAGATTCCTAATGGGTTAGTAAAGGTATCAGGGGTGTCTGAGGAAAGTTTGAATCCCGAAAACCATCCTTTTTTGGAAAAAGAGGCCTAGTGCATGATTTAGTGTAAACCGTGCAGATTGTGTTTTTCCAGATAGATCCATCTCGCACAGTTGGAGCACGACCGTGCGGCCTAACCATTCAAGTACCCCTTCTTCCCAGGTAACTGTGCGGACAAACTGTACACAAAATAATTTCTGGGTAAATTTCCAGTTTTTCCCTTAATGATCTAATTAACCTCCCTCCATCTTCCCTAATCTGAGCTTATGTTGGATTAACCTATTTCTCTCTCAATTTGGGGATTTTTGAAGATCTAACCTTGGAATCAAGAGATATCCTTCATCTGGGATCCGATCAAGCTTCCTTTCATCACGTTGGATGCACAATGGTAAGTACTCGAGTCTTATTGAGTCATTTTCCTTCTCTTTTTCTCTCGACTGAGATATCAGGGTATGAGCATTTTTATCTTTTTCTTATATCTAATCCAATCCCATCCAAATAAAGGTCCAATACCGGTGGAGAAGGATTTTACAACCCTAAGGTGGGTGGTCTATAACTCATCCCTAAAGTTTGAAGATTTTGGATTTTTCGTGTGGGTCCCTACCAATTTCATCAGGTGTCGTCCATTGAATTTATATTCCATACTTATACTTGTTAGAACCATATGGATATACTATTTCCATACATTTGATTAATTATTGGTGGTTATGACCAAAAATCCATTCTGTCCATGTCAAAGGTTATGCCATAATTGTTGTTTAGTGTTTTGACACGTTTGCACCACCGTTCATGTGTGCCTTGACTTGACCATTCTAAGGGTAATATTATGAATTTAATAATGGAAAGTACCATGTATGAGTACCACTTGAACTACCTAAGGTAAGTGCTTCAAATTGATAATTAAATTTGAAATGTGAATTGGAAAGTATATTGAGTATATGACTTGACCGTATTGAATGTGAATGATTAATTGGTTGCATATCTACAGTACCCCTTACCACATTAATGGAATGTAGTGGAATGAACCATGAATATGGAATATAACTTAAATAGATTAAAATAGTTTCATGCTACTTGTACTTGTCACACTAATGAAAGGTATGTCTTTAACCAAATGACTTGATAAAAAGGTTTCATGCTACTTGAACTTACCACACTAATGTAAGGAAAGGCTTGAACTGAATGAAATATTACATGACTTCATAATCAAATAGGATGTCCTGGCTTGATTTTGTCTTGTATTTTTATCAGAGAATTCCATGAGCACTCGGGAACCCCATTACAATTCATAGATACAACTTTCTTAGGTTGAGACCCACATAGATTCCGATCCTTGTCTATTACTGGATTCCTAGTATGATATGAAGTTCTAATGATTGAATAAAAACTGAGAAGGGGGGGGGGGTTGAATCAGTTGTTAAACTTTTTATAAGTTTCAAAACATTAAGAAACTTAACCCTTGCAACATGTTAAGATTTATTTCCTTCTCAACCTTTACCAAGAAACTCAAGTATGCAAGAAAGGTAAATAAAGAAAGGCACACAAGATTTATAAGGTTCGACCACAATAAGAGAACCTACGTCCTTGCCATAGGCACTCCCATGGGTCTATGGAAATCCACTATAATAAAGAAGTGAATACAACTTGTGCCAACTCCCGTTAGACACCTTATATCTCCCGATAGGAAATATTATACTGTCTCCCATCAGTTTACAATGTTTCCTTAAAGAACAAATGATCTAAACACAAGAATAAGAACTTTGTTGAAGTTGCTCCACAAATTCTCACTCCGAATCTTCAGTACGGTTTTCTTGAATCCAATTTTCTAAAACCTGTATTCTCAGCAAGGTAATGATGATTCCGATTTCCTTCTGCTAAAAAACTCAAGAAAAACTTTTTCAAGGTAATTCTAATCTTCTTAGTAAGGTAAGATGATTATGATTCTCTTATTCTCAAACACTCAAGAAAACTTTTTCAAGATGGTATAAACTTTTCACTTCGAATTCTCCAGTTCTCCGCCTTTTCCACATGTGTGAACAATTTCAAATGAACAAATGGCCTGAGAACATATTTATAGTAAACTCAGAAAACAAAGGCGGGAAACTTGAAAATATTTCCCACTTCCTCAAATTTAAAAAACTTTGCAAATCTCTCACATTTAATCTCCAATATTTGACTTCTTCAAATCACCTTAAATTTCTCTAAGATTTACACAAAGTTGAAATTTAGGTTTTCTTGAACTCTTCATATATTTATCTGAATGATAAAGATGGATATTAGTTCTGATTTTCTTAGAAACTTGCTCAGAAAGAAGGTTCTAAATTGTGCACAAATCAGGTTTTGGTTTTCTCAACATGTTGCTCAGAATTTTCATTCTGGTTTTCTCAACATGCTACTCAGAATTGTCATAAGGTTCCGAATTCAGGTTCCGAACTTTTCTTGATCTTCCTTTGACTTATTCAACTCTTCAATCTTCTTGAAAAACCTTTTCTGTGAGAAAAATTTATTTCTCTAAGGAAATTTTCCTCATCTAAGGAAGTTTGTTGTAGAAACATTTCCTTGATCTCAATAACATCTTCAGGTTTCCGGATCCGAGTTTTCCAGAAACACGCTCAGAAGTAGGATCCGGATAACATGTTCAGAAGTAGGATCCATGTTTCCTTATAAGGTTTCTCAAAATTTAGGTTCCGAAATAAGGTTCAGGAAACAGGTTTTGGATTTCTGGTTTAGGAAACATGTTATGGATTTCTGGTTCAGGAAACAAGTTCTGAATTTTTGGTTCAGGAAATAGGTTCTAGATTTCAGGTTCAGGAAACAGGTTCTAAATTTTTGGTTCAAGAAACAGGTTCCGAATTTCTGGTTCAGGAAATAGGTGCTGGATTTCAGGTTCAGGAAACATGTTCTAAATTTCTGGTTCAAGAAACAGGTTTTGAATTTCTGGTTTAGTAAACTGGTTCCGAATTTCTGGTTCTGGAAACAGGTTCCAAATTTCTTGTCTAGGAAACAGGTTCTAGATTTCAGGTTCAGGAAACAGGTTCCGAATTTCTGGTTCAAGAAACGGGTTCCGAATTTCTGGTTCAGGAAAAAGGTTCTGAATTTCTAGTTCAGCAAACAGGTTCTGTATTTCTGGTTAAGGAAACAGGTTTTGAATTTCTTGTTCCGGAAATAGGTTCTGGATTTCAGGTTCAGGAAACAAGTTCCGAATTTCTAGTTCAGGAAACATGTTTCTATTTTCTGGTTCAGGAAATAGGTTATGGATTTCAGGTTTAGGAAACAAGTTCCGAATTTTTGGTCCAGGAAATAGGTTCCGAATTTCTGGTTCAGGAAATAGGTTCTGAATTTTTGGTTCAGGAAACAGGTTTTGGATTTCAAGTTTAGGAAATAGGTTCTGAATTTATGGTTCATGAAACAGGTTCTGAATTTCTGGTTCCGGAAACAGGTTCTGGATTTCAGGTTCAAGAAACAAGTTCTGTATTTCTGTTTCTAGAAACAGGTTCTAAATTTTCTCATAATTTTTCTTCGTGAAAATCATCAACCCTCTTCACCATTTCTTCAACAGCTTTTATCATGAAAATTTTCATGATATGTGAGAACTTTAAGATAAGCAAAGAATCATCTGATTTTTTTAGAAAGTTTGAGACACTTTCTTAACTTCTGACTTCTTATTTTTCAATATCATCTTCTTTAATAAAATCTTGAGCAACCAGAAACTTCAAATTTCTGTAACTAAAAAAAACATTCTTCAAAACAAGATTAGTTGTCAACAAATACAAAATTTTTTCAAAACAAAACACCACATAGGTTCTTCAATCTCCCCCTTTGGATTTGTTGGAAACCCTTGTTTACAAATTTTTACCTCAATTTTTTTTTTCACATCTTAGGTTCTTGAACATTACCAAAACATAGCCTTTCCCATAAAGAGAGTGTCCTAACACCACACTACTAGATAAAGTAATGTTTTTGAAGGATTTATATCCCTCAGTGACAAGCAAATTTTGTGGCCATGTAAGGATAAACTTAACCTTACTCAAACTCCCCATCAACTTTTATCTTTCTCTTTCTCAATTTTTTTTCCTCTCTCATTTTTTCCCTCTCCCGCATTATGTGATAACCATAGCTTAAAAGTCACAAATTAAAGCAAAGTAAACAGTGTTACTATCCCCCTTTGTTAACATAATCCAAAGCACAGTGGGGGAGACTTCCTTATATGTTTTTAGGAAGTCATGGGAGGAGGCTGAACATGGAGTTGCAGCCTCAGTTCAACAAACCTTTCCTTTGACATTGCTTTTGTAAAAATATCAGCAATCTGATACTTTGTTGAAATATATTCCATCAATACTTCTCCAACAACAGCTCTCTCTTTCAAAATGTGATACTTTATATCAACGTGTTTTGATCTTGAATGTTGAACATGATTCTTATAAAGATCAATGGAACTTTGATTATCACAAAGTATCTTCAAAGGTTTAGAAACTTTTACTTTCAAATATTCCAGCTGAACCTTCATCCACATCATTTGAGTACAAGCCTGAGTAGCTGCAACATATTTGGATTCAACTGTGTTTAAAGTTACTGAACTTTGTTTCTTACTGTACCAACTCACATAACATTCCCCTAAGAAAAATGTTCCTCCTGATTTTGATTTTCTATCATTACAATCACCAACCCAATCAGCATCGGTATAACCATGAAACTTCATCTAATTGTTTCTCTTGTATAACAACCCATGTGAAGTTGTTCCTTTAACATATCTCAGAATCCTCTTAACTACCAACATGTGTGATTATTTTGGATTACTTTGATATCAGGAACATAGAGTTACAACATAAGCAATATCAGGACTTGAAGCTATAAGATAAATAAGACTTCCTATTAACTTTGGAAAGTCTTTCTGAATCACATTGTTCCCTGATTCATCTTTACTCAACTTTGTGCCCATGAAGATAGGATTTGAAACTTCCTTTGATTCTTCCATCCCAAATTTCTTTAAAAATTCCTTGGCATACTTTTCTTGGGATAAGAAAATATAGTTTTCTTGTTGTTGAACTTGTAAGCCAAGGAAGAAAGTTAATTCTCCCAACATTGAAATTTCAAAATTTTTCTTCATCTCTTCAGTGAACTCTTCACAAACCTTTTCTTCATCTCCAGAAAAAATTATATCATCCACATAAACGATTACAATTAAAGTTCCGAAGTCAATATCTTTAACATACAAGTTTCTATCAACCTTTCCTTTAGAAAAGTTCATCTTTCATAGAGAATTGTCATGCTCCGAATACCATGCTCGTGGAGTTTGTTTCAGCCCATACAAGGCTTTCTTCAATTTGAAAACTTTGTTTTCATCCTCATCAAGTAAAAAACCACAAGGTTGTTCAATGTAAAATTATTCATCAATCTTACCATTTAAGAAAGCTGACTTTACATACATATGATAAACCTTGTAATTACGATGAGAAGCCACTGCAAGAAAAATTCGAATAGTTTCCAACCTTACAACATGGGCAAAAGTTTCATCAAAATCCACACCTTCCACTTGTGCATATCCTTTACACAAAAGCCTTGCTTTGTTTCCTGTAACTTCTACATGCTCATTCAATTTATTTCTGTAAACCCACTTGGTTCCGATAACATTATTATTTGTTGACTTGGAACAAGTTCCCATGTTTCATTATTCTCAATCTGATCCAGTTATTCATTCATATCATCCACCCATTCTTTATGTTGAATAGATTTTGAAACTAATTGTGGTTCAACTTTTGAGATAAGGGAAGTCTGATTTTATAATATTAACTTCCTTCTTGTCTGAACTAGAGCCTTCTGACCCCCAATAATATTTTTAGATTCAACATGTTTTTGTAAGGTAGGAAAACTCACATTTCCTTTCCCAGCATCACTTTCTTCCCCATGTGACTCATCTGAGTCACTTTCACTCTGGTGGGGATTCTATGATTTATCTTCCTCAGTATTCTTAATATATTTTGTGAAGGAACTTGGATTTTCAATTAACTTTACATCATATGAGTCCACCAACTTCTGTAAACATTTGTTCCAACATTTGTAACTTCTTCCATTTGGTGAATAACCCCTAAATATTCCTTCTTCAGCTTTCTCATCAAACTTTCCTAAGTCTGGATTTTTGATTTTGAGAAAGCATGGACTTCCAAAAACTTTTAAGTATTTAAAAGAAGGTTTTTTGTTATACCACATCTCGTAAGGAGTCATGTTTGTTTCTGGTATCAACAAGAATCTATTTTGAACATGAACGATAGTGCTAATAGCTTCTCTCCAAAAGAATTTTGAAAGTTTGTATTCTGATAACATACTTCTTCCCATTTCCACCAGCTTCAATATTTCCTTTCTGCTACTCCATTTTGTTGTGGAGTATAGGGAGCACTATACTGATGTTTGATACCATGCTTCCTTAGATACGTTTCAAAAGCATTACTTGTGAATTCTGTACCATTGTCTGTTCTTATCTTCTTTATGGAAGCTCCCAATTCTTTCTCAACATCTCTTCTGAAGAATTTAAACATTTCAATAGCCTCCGACTTATGCTTCATGAACACGATGTTTGTCATCCTAGTGAAATCATCAATAAAAGTGATAAAGTACAAATCTTTTTTTGTTGATTGATGTCTCATCGGCCCACATAGATCAGAATTAATAAGCTCAAGTGGTTTGTTAGATTAAATCTCAACTCTTTTATGACTTTTGTTAGTTATCTTTCCTTTTTGGAAAGTAATACAAACATCTTCATCTCTTCTTTTCAGTTCTGGAAAATTTCGAATAACATCAACTTTAGAAAGCTTACTCATGTTCTTCTACCCAAGGTGGCCAATTATTCAGTGCCACAACTTGTTTTCATCTTCAGTACTCAAATAACAAGAGTTATTGGATTCTCCAATTTTAAATAGATTCCCACTAGTTCTTTCTCCTTTTGTAATCACTTTTCCATTTTTCACACTTTTTATGATACAAGAATCCTTTATGAATATAAATTCTTTTCCATCATCACAAAGTTGACTTACACTAAGTACATTATGTTTTAGCCCACCAACAAGCAAGAATTCCTTAGATTTCAGTTTCTCTGTTTTAATATCTGCTGTTTTGATTCCCTTAATTTTTAAGGAACTGTCATTTCCAAAAGTAACTTCTCCTCCATCATGACTTTCAACATGTTCCAAGATTTTTATATCACCTGTCATTTGTGAAAAACAACCACTATCAAGAATCCATGGTTTGTTCTTCTTACTTTCTTTCAAAGCTGTCTCAACAAAAAAATATCTCTCATCAACCTTCTTATTTTCAGCTTTCTTTTCTTTCTTATCATAAGAAACTTGTTCTGGATGGAGAGTCATACATCGTTCGACATGATGTCCAGACTGATCACATCTTCCAAAAACTTCTTTCAAACATTCAAATTGATTCTTTGTTGTAATGTTTCTGACATATTGAGAATTCACCTTTTCAATTTTCTGTGAGTATGGAAAGTTACTCATTCTTATTTCACTATATCTTCCACTTTGCTCAAACCTTCTTCCGGGTAGAGATAAATTGTGCCAAAAATTATAATCTCTATGCCCATATATTCTGAAGCACCAGCAATATCCCTCAAATATTGGTTTTCTATTCAATAATGATCTTTCTCTATGAAAACTTTGTTGAGGTTGATAACTTCTTTCAGCTATAGAAAACTCAAGATGTAGGCCATCTCTTCTTTTGAGTGAGTTTTCTAATTTTGTAGGATTGATAGGTTTCTCACATCCTTTCTCCACCCATGCTTTAGTAATACCTTTTTCATAACCTAAAATGTTAGAAGAATCAGATAAAACATTATTTTTGATAGGAGAAGATTTCACCCGATTCTCATGGTAAGCCTTCTCAGTAATCGTGGAAGTCTTAGCTTTTACTTTAGTGGCTTTGTGAAAGTTTTCATTCATCTTCCTTAGGGTATTTTCGGATTCAATAACTTTTTATTTCAACTTGTTAACCTCTTCTTCTTTAGTTTCCAGCTTCTTGCTAAGATCTTCAATCATCTTTCCTTGTTCAGAAATTATAAGTTTGTAACTTAAAATTTCTTGAATGTATTTATCTTCCTTCTTGGTAACATATTTACTTCCATCATGAACTTCTTCTTGATTTTTCTTCATCACACAAATTTCTTTCTTGAGAGATTTTTTTTCTCAAGACATGCAAGAAGTTTGGATCTTAGCTGATATTCTCTATAAGATTCTTCACCACCTTCTTCACTCTCTGAGGAAACATTTTTTTTCTCAACTTTTGCAATGAAGGTTCTGAATCTTTCTTTACTTTCATATTCTGAGTAATCATTGTCAGATGATTCTGATTTAACCTTCTTTCTCAACATACTTATTTTCTTTCCTGAAAACTTCTTCTTGAATTATTTAGAAGCATTATCTTCTTTTTCATTATTGTTATACTTCTTCCATCAGGGATTCTCATTAAAAACATCTTGATATTCTCCAACTTTCTTCTTAGGGAAATTCATAGCAAAGTGTCTGATTCCACCACACTCAAAACATTTGAGAATAAGTTTCCCTCCATACTTTCCTCTTCATCTTAAATAGTTCTTGGATATGAGAGACATGATTTTTTCATTCAACTCTTCATCTTACTCATCAATGGACTCACAATGATCAGCTTCATCATCATCTTGGATTTTCATCTTTTATATTCTTCTTAAAGATTGTAGATTTCCTCATTTCATAAGAAATAAGAAATTTATGCAGTTAATCAAGAGATAATTCATCCTTATCTTCTAAAGATAAAATTTTAGAATCAAACATGTCTGGAAATTTTCTTATAAGTTTCTTCTCAATTGTAGAATCTTCCAAGTCTTCTTCAAATCCCATGATGTTGCATACAATTTCATTAACTCTGGTGAACTATTCATCAATTTTTTATTCATCTCTCATCCCGATGTCTTAAAACTTACTACGCCAAATTTGTAACTTGGCCTCCTTGAATTTTGTATTTACTTCGAAAACACTTTCCAGCTTGTCCCACATGCCTTTTTAGGTTGTGAGACCCGTCACCTTTTGATAAACATTTTCTGATAAGGACATGAGAATAAAATTTCTATCCTTTTCATAAACTTATATGTTTCTCTTATCATCAAATGTCATAGGAGAATTTTTCTCAATAGGTGGAAATCCAATAGTAGCAACATCAACAACTTAAAGGCCAAGAGATAGGAGATAAGGAATCATTCTATTTTTTCATCCATAATAATTCTTGCAATCGAATGTAGTAATTCCTCTACTGTTAACATAATTGATATTCTCCATGATAAGGATAAAACAAGGGAACCTGCCTCTGATACCACTTGAAGTTCCAAGGATCGAATAACAACTGAGAAGGGGGGTTGAATCAGTTGTTAAACTTTTTATAAGTTTCAAAACTTTAAGAAACTTAACCCTTGCAACCTGTTAAGATTTATTTCCTTATCAAACTCTAGAAATAAATTTTAGCATGCAAGAAAGGTAAAGAAATAAAGACACACAATATTTACAAGGTTTGGCCTCAATAAGAGAACCTACGTCCTTGCCATAGCCACTCCCGTGGGTCTATAGAAATACACTATAATAAATAAGTGAATACAACTTGTTCCAACTTCTATTAGACACCTTCTATCTCTCAATAGGAAAAATTATACTGACTCCCATTAGTTTACAATGTTTCATCAAAGAAAAAATGATCCAAACACAAGAATAAGAACGTTGTTGAAGCTGCTCCACAAATTCTAACTCCGAATATTCAATCTGGTTTTCTTGAATCCGATTTTCTGAAACCGGTCTTCTCAGTAAGGTAATGATGATTCCGATTTCCTTCTAATAAAAAACTCTAGAAAAACATCTTCAATATAATTATGATCTTCTTAGCAAGGTAAGATGATTCTTATTATCTTCTTCTCAAACACTCAAGAATTTTTTTTCAAGATGGTAGAAACTTTTCACTTCGATTCCTTCAGTGCTCCGCCTTTTCTGCATGTGTGAAAAATTGCAAATGAGTGAATGGTCTGAGCACATATTTATAGGCAACTCAGAAAACAAAGGCAGGAAACTTGAAAATCTTTCTCGCTTCCTCAAATTTCAAAAACTCCATAAATTTCTCGCATTTAATCTTCAATATTTGATTTTTTCAAATCTCCTTAAATTTCTCCAAGATTTACGCAAAGTTGAAATTCGGGTTTTCTTGAACTCTTCATATATTTCTTAGAATGATAAAGATGGATCTTGGTTCTGATTTTCTCAGAAACTTGCTCAGAAATCAGGTTCCGAATTATGCAAAAATCAAGTTCTGGTTTTCTCAACATGTTGCTCAGAGTTGTCATTCTAGTTTTCTCAACATGCTACTCAGAATTGTCATAAGGTTCCGAATTCAGGTTCTGAAATTTTCTTGATCTTCCTTTGACTTCTTCAACTCTTCAATCTTCTTGAAAAACCTTTTCTGTGAGAAACTTTTCTTTCTTTAAGGAACTTTTCCTTATCTAAGGAATTTTGTTGTAGGAAACATTTCCTTGAGCTCAACAACATCTTCAGGTTGCAGGATTCGAGTTTCCTAAAAACATGATCAGAAGTAGGATCCAGATAACATGTTCAAAATTAGGATCCAGGTTTCCTCATAAGGTTTCTCAAAATTCAGGTTTTGAAATCAGGTTCAGGAAACAGGTTCTGGATTTATGGTTTAGGAAACAGGTTCTAGATTTCTGGTTCAGGAAACAAGTTCTGAATTTTTGGTTCAGGAAATAGGTTCTAGATTTCAGGTTCTAGAAACAGGTTCCAAATTTCTGGTTCAGGAAATAGGTTCCGAATTTATGGTTCAGGAAATAGGTTCTGGATTTAAGGTTCAGGAAATAGGTTCCAAATTTCTAATTCAAGAAACAGGTTCCGAATTTCTGGTTCTGGAAACTGGTTCCAAATTTCTGGTTTAGGAAATAGGTTCTAGATTTCAGGTTCAGGAAGCAGGTTCCGAATTTCTGGTTCAGGAAAGAGGTTCTGAATTCCTGGTTCAGGAAACAGGTTTTGGATTTCTGGTTCATGAAACAGGTTCCAAATTTCTAGTTCAAGAAATAGTTTCCGAATTTATGGTTCAGGAAACTGGTTCTGAATTTCTGGTTCAGGAAACAGAAGCTAGGTTTCTGGTTTAGGAAACAGGTTCTGAATTTCTAGTTCAAGAAATAGGTTATAGATTTTAGGTTCAGGAAACAGGTTCCGAATTTCTAATTTAGGAAATAGGTTCTGAATTTCTAGTTCAGGAAATAGGTTCTGGATTTCAGGTTCTGGAAATAGGTTCCGAATTTCCAGTTCAGGAAACAAGTTTCGAATTTCTGGTTCAGGAAATTGGTTCTGGATTTCAGGTTCAGGAAACAGGTTCCAAATTTCTGGTTCAGGAAACAGGTTCCGAATTTTTGGTTCAGGAAACAGGTTCTGGATTTCTAGTTCAGGAAATAGGTTCTGGATTTCTGGTTTAGGAATCAGGTTCCGAATTTTCTCATAATTTTTCTTAGTGAAAACCGTCAACCCTCTTCACCATTTCTTCAATAGCTTTTGTCATGAAACTTTTCATGATATGTGAGAACTTTAAGATCAGTAAAGCATCGTCTGATTTTGTTTAGAAAGTTTGAGACACTTTCTTAACTTCTGACTTCTTATTTTTCAACATCATCCTCTTTAAGAAAATCTTCAGCAACCAGCAACTTCAAATTTCTGTAACTAAAAAAAACATTCTTCAACAAAAAGATTAGTTGTCAAGAAATACAAAACTTTTTCAAAACAAAACACCACATAGGTTCTTCATGATACCATATGAACCTCATGTAGTACTAAAATATTCCTTGGATACACTCCTTGGATCCCTTCAATATCATTATAGGATTCCTTGGATACACTCCTTGGATTCAGCATTGACAAGTAGGTGCCATGGTTAAATACCATTGATCTCAGTCATTGCTTAGCCCCATTTTACCTTGGTCGATCAACTTGGACTCAGTAGGTGCCTCATTGTATAATGACTTGGATTACACTCCTTGGATTACACTGTTACCCCATGCTAGGATACAATTATTACTGATTTGGGACCCTTGAGGTCTACGCCACCTTGGTTATTACCTTGGGACTTCACTATTAAATATCATTGATCCTAGTTTCCTTCTTATATTATAAAACCTTCACTATTTATACTATCATGAGGTGATGTCTGTGTTGGTTATGCCTCATGAGACCCATTAATCTAAAATTGGTAATTAATTAATTAAATGAACTTGTTACATGTTCAGACACTAGTCGAGGGATGAAGAAGGTACTTGGGTATTTAGTTACATTATACTTCTTTACTCTATATAGGCATGCTTGCTCACTTTTTCATTTCCATTACACATGCCAAATTTTATATAAAACATTGGTAGTAGCCTACTGAGATTTATCTCACACCCTCTATGGGCTCCATTTGGTACCCGGTGAAGATTACATGGTTTTAGGTGTTGACAAAGGGAAGCATACAACTTTAAACACTTGATTTCTTGTTGTTTAGTATAGAGATTTATAGAAGAGGAATGAGTTGGAACCTGAGATGATTGGGAAAGTCTTTTATTTCCTTTATGATTTGAGAAAAATGTTATGCCTATTGTTTGTATCCATGTTTTCCATCTTTCTAGTACATGACATATCATCATCTATTGTTGAATGTTATTACAGTTGTTTCAGTCATTATTGTTGTTGTCTCTATATTTTGCTATTCCTTCTGTTTAATTATATTTCTTCCTCTATTTAACCATGTTTAATCTCACTCTCTATGCTACACTTTGTTAATGTGGGCATACTCTCCCCATAGACACACCCTAGGCCCTCACTGCTAGTCGGAAACCTCTGGCATTTGGGGAGATGCACTTGAGGCCATATGGACCACCAGGATTAGGGCACCCATCAAGTGGAATCCTGGTCTGGGACGTCACATTTAAATATTTATCTTATTCATTACATGGATAAATAATTCTATACCCACCAATCAAATAAATTAAAATCATACATATGTGAGCTAATTGAGGAAAATAATCCATATATAAATCATAAGATTGGGAAAACTCATGTGATGGAAGAGGGTTTCATAATTACTGATGGATAAATTATAAGTATTACCAAGATAATAAGGATTTAAATAATTTGGATGTTTATATTTAAAAATTAATCATTTCCTTTTTTCATTAAGTTCCAATATATAAATTTTATAAGAAATATCTGGGAGAAGAAAGAATAAAAACGTACCACTTGGGTGAAGCTTTATGAAATTTGTAATGGATATTTTTAAAGAAATAAATACCTTATTTATTTCTATAATATAATAATTAAAAAAGGATATACCATATAAATTATATTGGGTTTCTATAAGTTATTTAATAATAAAAAATTATTTTATGGGGGTGATGCTCGATAAGATACAAGAAATTGGAAAGTTACCTTAAACCAAATTTACTAAATAATGGGAATTTTAAAGGAAATTATGAATATGTATAAAAAATTGAAATGGATATTTAACAAGTTATATAGTTATTAGAATCATATAAAAAAATTATAAGGGGTACCATTTAATTTTATTTTATAAAATGGAGAAAATTATAGAGGCTACATATTTGGAAAGTCATGAAAGAGGTATGGATGATCCGTTACCTTAGGTTCCTGATTCATTCTATGTAAATGATTAAATTAATAATTAACCAAATTCATATTATTAAATAAATAATTAAAAACATTATTCAACTAAATTTTATATTAAAATGTACTTTAACTATCCTATATAATTTATTTATAATAATATTTTCCTGCCCATGTCACTAGATGTTGTGCAGTCTAATTTTCAGTAACACCCTATGTATGTTGACCATAGTATAAAGAATTATAAAATAGATTCATAATATAAAAAATACTAATCTTTATTAGGAAATATTATTTATATAATAAATGTATTTTTAAATCCATCCATATTTGTTGGTGATGATAAATGAAAATCATTGCTCAAAGAAGAAGTAGTCTGCATGTACATGTGATTATTATTTCCATTTATCAAGGATTGAGATGGAATAAAGATAAATGATAGTTTTGAAATTTTCATAATAATATTTATATTATATATATCATATTTATCCATAAATTCTTTCATTATAATCATATGTGTATTTTAGTGATGAAAAATAAAGGACGTTACTTTGTCGGGATAATAATTTGGGAAACAAACTAACAATGCTTTTTTTTTCTTAGAGGAAGGAGAGGAAAAAATAATGGTTATTTCAATAATATAATAAAATATCAATATAATAATTATATATATATATATATTTCATTTTATTTATATATAGAAGATATTTTTAAGAGTCATTCTATGGGGAAATGATGACGAAGATTGTAATTCTTATGTTGGAGAATTGATCTTTTCTTAGAGGTTTCTATGGATGTGAATGAATTAAGAGAAATAATAGAGAACATGTGATTATGGATGAAAAATGGTACTATAGTATAGGTATTTGGGAATAATTTAATGGGAAATTAAAATTTTATATCTAACCATGGAGGGGTGGAAGTGATCCCCTTATATAAGTGAAGAAAATGTAACTTTTGGGAATTCCCATTACTCTTCCATGATATCAATACAATATTACTTGGTCAATGACTTCAAAAATTTAGTAATAATTTATTTTTTGGTGAACTTGGGTTGATAAAGAATCATAAAATACTTTACAAAAATGTTCTAAACATGTTTCAATTATTTCACAATAGGTTTATACAAATTGACATTTTATTTATTACCTCAGTACTTAGTTCTTAAATAAGTAAATTATATTTTGTTTTAAAATATAGACTAACCCATATTAATTTTTATTTTTATTTTTTTGAACCTAACTTTAATCTCTAATTAATCAATATATTTTTATAAATATGCGAAAATTAACTTTTAAATTAAAATATATAAAATAATAAAACAATTTTTATAGAAAATATCTTTTAATCATTATGTGCTCATTAATATTATTTAGAATTTTTTATGAATTTAAATATTTTTAATATAAATATATATAGGTTTAAACATAATATTAGAGACATAATTTAAAATAGATCAATTTTATATATTGAATAAAAACTACATGATATTATTAATAGTTGTCCTTTCAAATAACTATTTTTTCATTACAAAGGTAATTAACAACTAATCTTACTAATATTATCTTTATACCAAAAATAAAATTTTACTAGTTTATTAATATTTAAATTTTAAACTATAATATGTAATAAATTTTATTATATTTAATATCAAAAATTGAAAATGTCCAATTTTTTATAATATTATAAAAATTATTTTTTTCTATGAAATAATACATGTGTTTCAAAAATGTTAACCATGTGTTTTTAAAAGTTAACATATGTATGTTTAAATGATTAATAATACATATTAAATATATATATTTTCTATCATAATGTTTTCATAAACTGTTATTTCATTATTTTATTATAAATGTGATAGGTTTTAGAAAAAAATGCATTTTTACATTTCACTAAAAAATCAATCGTTTTAGAAAAAACAAAAAAATTCAACTTAATATAATATTAAAATACTAAATCAAAAAATTAAGTTAATTTTTTAAACTAGAATTAAAAAAATTTTATAAATATTGGATACAAAATTGTAGTTTCCTCCAATGGACCGAAGGCATTCATTTTTTATTGATTTTGATAATACACTTTTCAAGGGATGAGGTGGAACCCTTACAAGGCCCGTATGCATAAGTATTACATGGCCCATAGGCCTTTGAGGAATTCATTGCCCGTAGGCTTCAAACATTACATACAACCCAGACTAACTACTTGGAACTGCTCCTCCCCAGTATCTTCATCGTGAAATCAGCTCTCCACCTTCGCATGGCTATTCGGCTAGGATTTCCCATGCATGCACAGGCTTGTCCCAATGGCAGGTGCCATACCCTCTCATTCTTGCAATCCGTTTAGATTGTAATTACTACAATCTATTCCCACAAGTTAAATGGTTATAATGATCTTCTTGAACAATTATATTTTATTAAATATTTTATGTTATTGGTTTATTTTTTTATTGAATATAACATCATATACTCAAAAAAATAATTATTATGGGGAAATAATAAAAAATTTATCTGGTCTTTATACCCATAGTAATCCATTAAACTATTTTATATCATTACTTATGTATGTTGTTAGATCGATGAAAACATGAACATATCATAATTAATAGGTGAATATGCATATGAAAGTGGTTTCTGTTGGGAAATTATTGTTTTTATATATAAATAATGATATTATTTAGATGTTTTTAATGTTTTGAATAAGATTTCATCAGTATTTAAACTAAAATAAACAATCAAGATGAAAAATGATACATGTTACTTCATGCAGAAGGTAATCTGCATAACACACGATTAACGTTTTCATCCAATGAATGATTGGGAATTAAGGGGGGTTATAATTTTCCTCTTTATAAAAATAAATATGTTATAAATATCTTGTTTATTGTCAAATTTCATCATTATAACCAGTATAGGGATTAGTTTGTGAAAAAAAGGATTTCACTTCATTGAGGTGGTTGTTTGGAAAAACACACAATAAAACTTCTTTTATTCTTATATAAGAATATGATGGAATAAATATTGGAAGTTCTGAAAATATAATAAAAATTAATTCCAATAATGATTATGTGTTCATTATATTACTGTGGTTATTGTTTGTTTGAAAGAGTAATATTAGGAAGAAAACTGTAAATATTATGTAATACTCACATTGGGACCTTGATCTTTCTCTTGAAAGTCTCCTAAAAAATGAACGTCATAGGATAAATTATGGGGGAAATGGGAGTTAGGTCATTAAAAATACATCAAGGAGTGGATATTTGTGAAAATTTAAAGGAAATTTATATGTGCATGTATAATTTTGAGAGGGTGTATATGACCCCCATTTATATATGCATAAAATGACTCTTTTGTGAACACCAATTATTTTTAAATAACGGAATAACACTATTCAATGGTCAATAGTTTAAAAACTAAATTTTTTTTTGGGGTCATATATTTTTTGGGGTCATATATGTTTTCCCATCTAACGAAATTTTGGTTTTCTAAACCTAAATTCAATCTCCATTTATTGAAATTCAAATTCTAAATATGGGATAATTATATTTTAACATAAAATTATATATATATATAAACACTTTTTTGAGGAAAAATTATTTTTTATCCATTTTTTGTTTTTGATATTAGTTAAAATTGATTAAAAATAAAAATCATAATATAATGATATATATTTTTAATAAATGGTATTTGAATAATTTTATATAATAAATTATTTTAATTGATTGGTTAAAATTTACACAATGTTAATAAAAGAATCCTTTCAAAATAACAGTTTTACCATTTAAACGGTAAATAAATTTAGTCCTAGTAATCATATATTTATGCCTAAAAATGAAAATTATAATATGAAATAAGGGGAAAATTCAAATCTAAAAAATTAATATCCATTTTTTAGTATCTAATTTATATAGGTGTTGAAGATAAAATTTTAATACAACCAACTAAAAAAAATTTAGAGTAAAATAATAATTAAGTTTCCAAAAAAATAATCATGGGTTTTATAAATTCAAAATAATAATCTTAAATGAATTATTTTACTTTATTAATATATATTTTTCTTATATAAATATTCAAACAATTTTAAGTCATTCTTGAATTATTATAATGACATAAGAGTGATGGTATTAAAAAAACTTTGTATATTCAGTATTCACAAAGAAAACAATGATTTTATAAATATTAGACAAGTTATTCATATGAAAATATTGGCATGTATATTTTAAAATGAATTCCATTTAATCAAAATAAAATCCTAAAATTTATAACTTTTTCTTTTAAACATGATATATAATAGATATTTTTTTTTATAAAAACAATCATCCCATTCGATTAAAAGTCAAAATGATAAATATGTAAAACACACGTGATAAATAAAATATTAAAAAAATAATTACATGATAATTTTCACAACCCACTCTACCCAAGCGTACCCTTCCTATTCTGGAAATTAGAGAAGGGAGATGGTGATCACTCAAATCCCACTACCAATAGGTTATAGGTTGGTGACAATCACCGATGGTCTATATTTATACATAATGGGAGGCATTACTCTCTAGTATAACATAATGAATAGATATATATGATATATACACCAATCAAATCATTATCATAAGGATATAAGAGATCTTATGTACATACATGTAATTCCATAAAAATGTAATGAAACTAAAAAGGAACTATAGTTAATAATAGATAAACTTGGTAGTGACTAATGAAACCAAACAAATCCTAAATGACGATGAGCTAGTAATACCTATCCCATTATCTGAACACCTCCCAATAACATGAAAAACAAATTATATATAACTAGGGTTATAGTAAAAGGTATACTTAGTTGGATCTACCTCAGAGCATCTCGTGAAAATATAAGTAATTAATACTAAATCCTAGTGAAAAACTATTGAATATAACTTGTCACCAAAATAGGTATTCTAACTTCCCAACCTCACCATGTTCATATCTCCTCAAATACCACATAAAATAGATCATACAATATAATAACAATTTAAGGTACCCCACTACCACTTCCCCATATGGTTTCTTCTCTTACCCAACTTTGTACATCCTAATCCACATCTCTTTAATAGAATCTAGCATAAAGACACTTGGTATAAGTGTGATAAAATGATTCTCGTGCATCAAATCATCTCAACAACCCATTCCATATCTCTATATAGAATCCAATTAGATTCCATATTCTACTAGATCCCATATTTTGTGTATCATACATTTAGTACTATACCACAATCCATCCTATCCTATACACCGATTAGTATATATCAAGCCATCACAACCCATACGTGCCATACTTATACTAATCCTTAATATACTATATCCTAATTTAATTTTTTTAAAATATCCCAGGAAATCAAAACCCTCTACACACATATATAGGCATGATATCCACCTTGTGTACCGATAAATAATACTACTATGTGAAGAGAGTGGGGCTAGACAGGGTAGTTATCCATCTATAACTCACTGACCTAGATGTTGGGGAAAACATCCTCATATTTCCCACTGGTTGTTAGTCTCCCTATAGAAGTGGGTGCAGGTATGGTATGAAATCATAATTGATATAGGATATAATATAGATCACAAAGAAACTATGGTAATTAACTGAGTCTTAGGCTCAATTAACTTTACATTAATTAATTTATTATCTATTTATCATCATTATTGCATTTTCATTTCATTAACTACCAATGTGAAGTATATTCCTTCTAGTAATAATTCAAAAAAATCCATGTTTTCTTATGATCACCAAAATTTTCATTCAAGTAAGAACTAACCCACTGGATTAAATGATTTTTAAATCATTAATATTCCATAATTCTAGATACTTTGAAAAAATCCTAAGCATCCTTCAAAAGATTCATAACCAAAAGCATATTACTACCTCATGAAGTGGGGGATGGAATATAGATAAATAATAAATTTATCTACATAACCTCATTTCGAAGATTTATAACCATCCTCTCAGGAATAAACAAAATAATAGGTAATCCCAACACCATCCTTCTCCATCAATTCGGGTTCCTTCCCTGAAACCCTAATGCACAACTCCATGAATCTCTACATCACAATAATCAATTGATTCCACAAACATCGAACCCCTTGGCCAATATTTCATCATCCATCCTAAGATAATGTCATGCCATATTGAAAATCTCACATCCAGAACAAACTGTAATAAAAGAACACAGTTAACAGGAAAACTTTTCACTGACATGCCATTTATCTTTTTTATCCAACTATGCTCCCTCGACCTAAAACACAAGGCATTCATCATTCACATACAAAAAATATCCCCCAACACAATACATTTATCTTTATCAAGGAATAGGTTTTATTCCATATTGAATTAAATTATTCAATTATTACATGTTATGAGTATTGGTAAATCAATACATCAATTATAATAAGCTATAAATTTGTTAAATAGGTTCTCTATCATTTTCCAGTTTCAATAAACATTAAAGAAAAAAAATTCTCAATTAACATGGAATTTTAATTTTTATCATCATTAAAAAGAATTATAGATTTATTTTTTATCCAATTCCATGAACACATCAATAAAAGAAATTAATTAATCCCACACCACATATCAATTTGATTAGCATCAAATTACAAGAATATAACAATTCATTAAACATGTATCTTTTTAAATTATTTATCCAATCGACAAAAAATATAGATTTATTTTCATTATCAACATCATCAATAAAATTATTGTAATTCAATCATAAGAAACATTCTAAACAACATAACATAGGTTGAACACTCTATTGTAAAAAATAATTCAAATCATTGTCATGGTAGAAAACACACGTTGTCATTAACCATAAAACAATTCTTATTTAATATGGTTAAAACATTATTAGTATTAATTTCACCACCACCAATTGAAACTAAATAATTATCAATTTATGATTTCACAAAAATATAGAGAATCATGGAATCCCTTACCTCAAAGATTTAACATTCTTCAACTAGAATGGTTACACAACACTATTATTTGATCATATTTAATGTGAAAAGATTGAATCCCTACAAGTATGTTATGAAAAAAACATTCCAACAACATCAAAATAATCTATATTACATTGATGTAGATCAAATTACAAAGCATGGTAAGAATAATGAGAGGAAAAATATATCAAACAGAGGAGAAATGACAAGAAAGGATGATGAATTTAAGTTGGATTACCACATATAGTTCTCTATAATATGGGTCTTGAATCCTATATAATTATTATTTAAAGGATAGTGAAGAACCATATGGGTATACTAGGGTTTTAGAAGAAGATATGGGAGAATTAATGGTTTGTAGGGGTAGGGGTTGGGTATTTATAGGCCAAACAAATGAAGAAAATGGATCCTCCTCCTAGTCCATGATGTAGAATTTCTTGACACATGGAATAATAAAGAGAATGGAATAAGACTAATATGTATCCCCTTGGTAAAAGAGTGTTTGAAAACTATTTTTTTACATTCCATTGAAATTATAAACCCAGGGAGAGAACCTAGGTAAATCCACCACATCATAGTGATTCATTGCTAAAATGGAGGCTACTACACAACCATACTCCATTCCATTAGGGTACCAAATTTGGTAAAAATGATATAATTTCACCCAAGGTCCCTTGAACCACATACATTTGATCCACTCCATATCCACTTGATGACCATTGAAGACATACACCATTACCTTAGACAACATCACATCAACTGAGCGGGGCTATGACACATCCTACCTCTATGTAGTATCCATGAAAAAAATGGAAGTGTCTTTGAAATCCACCATCAATACTCTTTCCTATGAATCCATCCTAACTAAGCCACAACAGAAACCCCTATGGTGTGTGACCAGGCTCAATGATATATAATTCCCTATTAATCTATTATTTAATGTTATATCCTATGTTTCCATTCCGAAACACCATAAGACCTCCTCTTGGTGCCTCCAACACCGAAAATTCATAATGGAAAGGTCTAGTAGAATCCAATCCATTTTATTATATAATTCTCAAACCTTTATTATCCTCGATAATTGAAACTGAAATTTTAGTGAATGTAAAGGAAAGGGTCATCTGAATGACTGCCACACAAGATACCATCCAAGAATCTCACCATCAAAAGGGATCAACTAACTCATATAGAGGAACCAAGAAAAAACCATGACACAATAACCACTAGATCCTGAATACTCTCTATTGGAGATACCATTCAAACTAGAGTACATCCACAATAAGAATCTAAGAAGAATAAACCATCTAATAAACTATAAATGGATAAAAACCACAAAAACATAATGTTACAATAGAAGAGATAAAAAACAAGAAGTTCGGGGTACTGAGAACCTATATACAAAATATATTTCACTGAACTTTCATTTACACCATTGTGACACCAAAATATATAATCCAAGAGAATAAAAAATTTGTGTATCACATCTCGGAGGTCCTGGATCTTGATAGGACACTCCATTAATAGTGCATCATTATTTATTCCGATCTCACCCAAATCAATGACGTGGTAGTCTTTTTAAGGCAACATGGGAACTTCAAAACATGGATGAAATCATGTATACAACTCATCTATAATATATGTTTTATCTAATACTTCATTACTTTAACATGATCCAATAACTTGAATAACATAATAAAACTATGATAAATCATACTCCCATGATTGAACCTTTATTACCCACAATAATGATTCAAAATCTCGAACACATGATATTTAACATGAAACTCCATAGGTCTCCTAATAATAGGAATTATGATAGTCTTGTGCTTCTTACATCTTTTCATGAATCACCTTAAACATCTATCATTTTCCACAGTAGTTTGGGATGATAATTTCTTTATCTCTAACCCCAGTCCATAATAATAGAGAACAAAAAGTCTAACCATATAAATCATCAAATGGTTCAAAACCCATGTTAGAGTTAAAACTACTATTTCATGAAATATATAATAAAGGGATGTTCCTCATTAATAGAACTCCAAAATCAGGGATAGAAGAATTAAAAATTTCTGTAGGATTCTTGATTGTATTCTATATATGGACATATTTTTATGGATGAAATGAAGTTCTATGAATACTATAGTTCTAAAGAAAATAGCTGCAGATTTGGCCGTGGACCTCTCCTCTCACTGCAGTTTCACTTCCCCATTCAAGGGTTTCATTATTGTGATGGAGGGCTCCCTTCGACTCTTCTGCAACAGTAGATTTTGTTCCTTGTAGTGGTGGGATCCAATTATTCTTCCTCAGTATTCTTCTGTGGCGACGTGTTGAGCTTAGGTGACATGGTTTCTTCGAGATAAATCTTTGGTATCTTCATAGTGGAAAGGGTTTCTTTTTCAGCTTCTACTCCTCTTCTGTGCGGCTTGGGTTTCTTCATTTTTTTTTTCAATGGCGGGCTCTGATTTTTCTTCCTTAGACTTCTTCTTCAATGGATTATGTTTTAGATCTATTGGGTTTTTTCTCTCTCTCGTCTTCCAACACTACTATTAGGGCTCCGTTTCTTTTTTTTATTTGGGTGATGATGGATTATGTTCCAGTGCTACTGTGAGGGTTCCTCTGACTTCTTCTTCGGTAGCTTATGTTCCAATTCTGGTTGATGCGAGGATTCAGTATTGATGTTTCTTTTTAGTTTTTTTGGTTTTTGATTGTTGATTTATGGTCCTCTAGTTCATTTTTGGGTTCCATGGCATGTAAATCTACCGATCTTTTGACTACTCAAGGCTTCTTTGACGTTCTGGTTCACCGCTCCCTTCCTAGTCAGTCTGGTGTAGTTCTCTTCATGGAGGTTTTGGGATTATGTCTTTGAGTGATCAAAGGATTTTAGGAGGAGAAGTGATTCTAGATGGGATCCTGTTTGCATCTTTTATTAATGTTTTGTGGATGAATTTGGTTTTTTGTTGGCTCTTAACGATATGGAGGTCCCTCTGATTTTGAATTTTAAATTTTAGAGCTTTCATGTGAACGACCCTTAATGGTAAGGTTTGCATGATTAATCTTTGGTGATATTTTTATTTTGGAATGTGAAAGCTTCTAGAAATTCTACAAGGAACAAATTTAGATGAGGTTTTAGATTATGAAGCATTCATTAGAGTCTGGCCATCCAGATTTAGACGAATGAGAGGGTATGAATTTTGTCATCAGTACCAGGCCCATTCAACCCTGCACGGGACATATAGCCGAGGGGTTATACGATGGTGGAGGCTTGACATAATGATGTAATCACTAGGGAGGGGTGTTTCTTGTAGTGTTTATCTGGGATGACTTTCCCTTTAATGGATTTTATTGGATTAAGTTTTTAGTGTTCACACTTAGACTTTAAAAGTGTCATTTTAAAATATAAAAAAATGGATTCTGGAATACTGTAGTTCTAAAATCATGTTAGAGACTTAGAAATCCATTGAGGTAAAATGAGGATCATGACAAGATATGATCAACCTCAAGACTCTTTGGACTCTCACTACCCAAATAGATACATCCTAAATAATATATCCACTGATATTGGCACCTCAAATACAACACAATGGGATAATTTCATAAAAAGGTCAACTATAACATAGAAAACATTGAAGCATCACTAGTCAATGGGAAATCCAGTAATGAATTCCATCATGATTTCCTCCCACTTCTACTGATGAATATATATTGGCTAGATTAAACCACTGAGAACACGGTGCTTGTTTGACACCATCTAGATGACCAAACATCAAGAACGAAACTCTACAACTATGTACTTCAACCCAAGCCAGTAAAAAATCCCCCTTAGAGCTTAGTGAATCATTTTTTTTCTAGATATACCACCATGGGTGTGTAATGGAACTATTAGAGAACCATCACATACATATATACAGGGATGAAAATCTTTCCCAAGAACAATACTAGGTGTTGTTCTTTGTCAGAATAACCATTAGAAAAAAAAAACCCATTCTATCTATACCTCCACCATTGAATCATAATATTGGTAATCCTATACCTACTACACCTAAGAAGAATGAACCTTCATTAGAAAAAAAGGAAACTTATACCACCAACCACTCTCATATATAGATGTAATGTCGATAGTAATTCCAACACTCTCTTGGAATCTTAACATTCACACACAAAATCAATGTGTGACATCATTATTAGCACATCAATATCACCATTACCCTTAAAACGTGTTTATGAAATATGTAATTTCTAATCCAATCATAATTCAATCCATCACTAATGTTTTTAAGATCATGATATTTTACCAGGTACATTCCTTTTTAAGTTTTCTATTCTATCAAGGGTTTTCAAGTGATTTGTAAAGGATTAGAAGATGTTGGAGGTGGATCATATCTTTAAGGAAGAATTATTTTTTTTATTCTAAAAAATAGTCTACATATATTTTACACATCGTGTAATTGGTTTACATGACTTGTAGATTTCTCTAGAAAGATTTCATGAATGGGCGCACATGGTGATTTTGTTCATGACATGAAAATATGAAATGTCATGTAATCATATTACATGACATGTAATAATTAATTATGATACAATACTAACTTTAGGGGATATGTTTTTTGGTGTAACCTAGTAAAAATAGTTACATGACGTGTAAAGGAATTCCATGCCACATAATTTTCTATGCATCATTTTTAAATGGATTATGCTGTTGATTTGTTTCGATACCATCTTGCAACCTTCCTATCCTCATCCCTAGGGTGAGTCATAACTAATTTGGAGTGATTTAATCATTTCCAAATGTTGTATATTGGTGTTAGATACCCAATAATCCATTTTGAGTTGGTTTCCTTCCATTCATAGTTCTCCTGACGATGCGGTGGAACCTTTTTACCATTCTTCATTTTGGGGGTTCATCTTGATTATAGGTTTTGGCTCTAGATCTATTCTTTCATTGTTTATCTGACTATTCTACATAAATTGAGGGTTTTGGTTGGGTTAGAATTCATCAATGATCTTGATTTAGGTTGTTATTTTTCAAATACCATAGTATTGGTAATATTTTCTTATACGTAGTTATGAAATTTAAATTTCCATATAGGTAAAATTCATTATAAATTGAATTATTTAATTGATTTCCTTTCCCACATGATTATGAAATTTACAGAATAATGAGATATATAATTGGGTGATAATGGGAAATAAAGGGTTGGTTAGCCTAACCTTGAAGGGTTAATAGGTTATGAATAAATGTTGATAAATTGATTAATGGGATGGTTTTCTTAACTTTGACGAGTCAATGAATCATGTGATTATATTTTGATAATTTTGAATAATGGTCATTTTTTCATATTATTCCACATGATTAATTTAAAGAACCATGGTTATGTTTGATAATATAAATGGTGCACCATGGTGTGATTTGTATAAAATAAGATTAAGATGTTTAACCTTGATTTATATATTATTCTATATGTGATAACAAGTGTGGGATAGTGAATGGTTTTCCAAATATCTATAAGTTATAATGAGCATGGGACATGGACTGGTGCTCTAAATACCCATATAAAGAACGATGTGTGGGATAGAAACTGATTCTCTAAGTACCCACTAGATGTAAGACAAGAAGTTTTAGGCCCCATGAAGTTGACATTAGTCTCGGGTTCCCAGTATCCATGACATAAAATTGGAATTAAATGAATAATTAAATCCATGAAAAAATATATTATTATTCCCTATGATATATAGTTCATACTCTAGAGTGGGTTTATGTAGGTATTGATGGTTTGGGTTTCATCATGAACCTGTAAAATTATGTGGTTAAATAAAGAATAATTTAATGTGAAAACTAATTTCTTTATTTGTTTTAAATAATTATTTATACAACTGCATATACTATTATAGACTAAATTTTGTTTTAGATAATGTTGGTGGTTGACTACTGAGTTTTACTAACACCCTACATGATCATCTTGATCGGTACCTGAATATACTTCAAGTTTACAAGACAAGATATGGACAAGAGCCCAATGTTAGACGATTGAGTTGGGACGGAGCATGGATTAGGGAACCAAACATGATGTCTAGACCCACATGGGAGTAGGAAATGTGTTTTTATTTATGTTTTTCATTTGAAACTTGAAACATATATGGAATTATATGTCTACTACTTTGGTTTGGATATTGATTTCCTATTTTGGTTTACCATGTGATACTGGTATGTATTGGATATGGTATCAGTTTGATTATTATTTATTTTCAATTGTCTTTTTTATTTATTTTTGATATTGTAAATCTTTGATAAAGAGGTTATAGTCTTCCATTTATATCTATATTATAACCTCACTACTAGTTGTAAGCCTTTGGAGTATGAGGAGGTGTGCCTAAGGTCACATAGCGAATCAGCTCAGGGCATCGACATGTGACAACCAGGTTGGGAAGTTACAAAGTTGTGTTCAAGGAAATGTTTCTTTTAATTATTTTTATTACTATTTGGGATGTATAGACATTATATTAGGATAATTTGGGCCTTTTTCATGAGCTCTTTCATGGGATTAGACAAACCATGTACGAGGGAAACCCCATGTACCAAGTGTGGAATTGTTTTTATTGATGTTTTCTATTAAGGTCAGATGTTATTTCACCTCGAGTGATGCACTTTTTTTGTGATGTTATTGGTTTCAATGATTTTACTTGTGGTATGGTATGGAATGAAGGTTGAGTATACATGCATCATTTTATAAACTCAGGACTTATTGTGATATGTATCATTATAGGCATGTATGAAAAATGAGGTTTTGGGTGAGTTGTTTAAATGAAAATAATTTTCATTTATTTTGTATTTTAATTGAAAAGGTGATGAATATGAAATTACTAAATTTAAGTGTTTCTAATTTTCATAATTGAAATGGTTAAATGGGTTTATAATGGTAAGTAATGAAATATGAAAATGTTTTACCCTATATTAACCATGACCTAGATGGGGGATAGTTGAGGGAGTCATAGTGCCTCATTTTTGACCATGTGGAGGGGTATGAGAGATAACTCATAATGGATTTATGTGAATCCCACTAAGGTTAATGTTTAAATTTTTTGTTATGTTTCTTGATATGTGTGTTTGGAATTATAGAGATATGCCTCCATGATGATGCTTATTGATAGGATGACAAGAAAACATGGATAGAATAAATACTCTAGTAGTGGAACTAAAATATCTGATAGTTTCGGGTGAGGGATCTTGTGAGAAATTCGTTGAGAACTATTCTCTCTTTATGAAGTTTATATAAATACACTTAGAGCGGGTTGTGAAGAGTATATCCAGCTTGACACAGGAGTTCCAGTTATAGTACCCTCGACGTTCACTAGAGAGGATGGACTTAAGGCATTTTAGTTATGGACTGAGTCTATCTAGATGATCCTTGACCACTTAGAGACTCATGATGAGAAGAGAGTAAAACTTGATACTTAAATGTTACGTGGTCAAGAGAATCATTGGTTGTAAATCTAGACTCGTGATGGATAGCTAGAGGATATGGAGTAGAAGAATTTTAGGATAACTTCATGAAGAAATTCTACCATGAGATGCTTAGGAATGAGAGGGAAGCTTATTTTATGTGGTTGACCTAATTGAGTATGTCCTTAATATACTATGATGGTTAGTTTATTGATTTTAATCCCTTTGTTCCATCATTGTAAGGAAATGAGGCTACTACAAAAAACTGTTTTCAAGATGGGATTATATGTGAGATTAAGTCCTAGGTTAATATATTTCAGATGTTTTTCTTTTGAATTGGTGGATCAACCTCTAATTTATGAGGGGAACCTAAATAGGACTTCTAGTGTAGGATAGGTGGTTTCTTCTAGATGACCAGGAGGAAACTCTTCTGAATTAGGAAGCATCACTATGAGAATATTAACCTGATCAGTGGAAAGAAAAGTGGCCAGTGGGAAGTGTCCATTACTTACGAAATTACTCAAATTCTCTTCCAATAGTATGGTAAGATGGGTCATTTTCATAGAAAGTTCCATCAACCACTGGTAGAGTATCAATATTATAATAGGATAGAAATATAAAATGGGTTTCCATGAACCCTCAACCTATGGGTGGTGAAGGGGGAGCCATACATGGCCAAAATACCGGAAGGGGTTCTTCTACCCCATATCAGTTTTGAAGTTGTATTTCTTTTGGATGTGGTGGTAAATGTAGTAGACATAGTACATTGGTGAAAGAGTTCTCATATCATAAGAGTGGTACGACTCAGGGAACTCAAATTTCTATATAGGGAAGAGGGGCATGATAGTTTCATGAAGTTCACCCTAGACTTGTGAATAACGAGGCTAGGCCATCGACTATTAGAGGTACTATTTTTGTAGTTTCTTTAATTTTTGATGTCTTATTTAATACTATATCCTCTCACTATTTTATATTTTCTTATATTTTGAATGGTTTGAATATAATGGTGGAGTTTTTGAGTGGGTTCTTGACAATTGAAACACTGTTGGCAGTGTGGTAGAGGGACATCTATTTATATAAATAGCATTCTCTCGAGATTGGGGAGTATCATTTTCTATGGTATATTTACATCCTTTCTATGTATATTTTGACATAATTTTGGGTATGGACTGGTTAGTATCATACCAAGATCACATAAATTGTTACCATATGAGATTTTCATTTACATCTCCTGAGGGTAACAATTATGTTACCTACAGAGAGTGGGCTATCCATGTAGGAAATATAGTGCCAGTTCATCAAAAATTGGGGGATCTCACCAACCAATTTCCAATACTTTTGATGGAATTTGGGGGGGGGGTGTGAAGAATGATGTATTTCCACCCATAGTGGACTGATTTCAGGATGTGTTTCCTGAGGAATTCATAGGACTTCCACATGAGAGGGATTTTGAGTTTACTATTGATCTCATTCCTGGAGCTAAAATAATTCATATTACACCTTATATAATTGAAAAAACATAGCTTTAAAATATTAATACATATCTTGAAGAGTTTATGGATAAGGTATTTCTCTATCCGACTATGTCGCCTTGGGGGTTTCTAGTCCTGTATGCTAAAAAGGCTAATGGAACCATGAATTAATGTGTTTATTATCGAAATTTTAACTAGATAAAAATTAAAAACTAGTATCCTATTCTATGTACAGATGATATATTTTACATATTGAGAGGATTATCTATTTTCTACAATATTTACATGATATCAGGGCATCGTCATCCAAGTTTTATACCATCTAATATACCACTGACCACTTTTGAATGTAGGTATGACCAATATGAGTTCATCGTGATGCTCTTTGGACTAAAAAACACACTAGTTGTGTTCATTGCATTGATGAACTGAATATTCCACATATACCTAGATCAATTTGTGGTTTTTTTGTTTTTAGGACATCTTGGTGTACTCCAAGACTCATGAAGATCATGACCAACATCTTGAAATCATCCTAAGAACACTGATACAAAATCAGCTGTATGCCAAGATATCTAAGTGTCAATTCTAAATTTACCAGGTACATTTTATGGGTCACATCATTTTAGAGGAAGGTGTGTCAGTGGACCCTGAGAATATGTATGTAGTGGTTTCTTGGGAACAACCTAATAATGTTATTTTAATCCATGGTTTTATGGGTTTGGTAGGTAATTATTGGAGGTTCATCTAGAACTTTTCTCACTTAGCAGCACCACTTTCTATATTAGGTAAGATAGGGATAATTTTTGAATGGTATGGAGCATGTAAGAATGCTTTCCTGGATTTGAAGAATCATCTGAATACCACACCAATCCTGATCCTACTAGTGTCGGGTGAGGAGTTTATAATGTTTTTGGATTCATCATGATTCAGATTTGGACCAGAGTTGATACAAGGAGATCGAGTTGTATCATAAAAGTTATAATAGTTGAGGCCAAATGAACATAATTACCTTATTAATGATATCAAGTTGGATGTAGTGGTTTATGCCTTGATGTGTGGGAAACATTATCAGTTTGGTGAATGGTTTATGGTGTATACCAACTAAAAAAGGTCATAAAATATATTTTTACAGTGATATTTCAATATATGTAAGGGAAGATGGGTTGAGTATATTAAATAATTTGATTTTGAGATGAAATATAAACCTATGAAGGGAAAATTTATTTCTTATTCTTTGATCTGGAAGACACAGTCTCAGGAAGTATAAGAATCTAATTCTAAGAGGAATATGTTGAATTCACTGGCTGAGATGTGAGTTTTGGTTTTGGAAGGCCAGGAGGAGATGAATGGTGAATCCGTATCAGTGGACTCCACACTTCAGATCAAGATAAAGGAAAAGAAGTATGAGGATCTAGAGTTTTTTTCCTTGATGGAAAACCATGAATGTGGGGAGTCACCTTCCAATTAGAATACAGATAGGGATGAGATCAACTATGTCAGGAACCATGTTTTCGTGCCTATGAGTATGTGATAGTAGCTAATACATGATTTACATGCCTCGAAGTGGGCTGCACATCCTAGTTTGACCAAAATATACTATTACCTATGTCAATAATATTAGTGTTTGATCATGAAAAAGGATATTATAGTGTAAATGGCTTGATTATACACCTATCAGTAGGTGATGATTGAACATCAATGACCCGGTGGGTTACTATAGCCATTTTCCATTATAAAATGGATGTTGAATGATGTTACCATGAATTTTGTGGTGAATCCTCTACAGAATTATTGAATTAATGACATTATATGGGTGGTTGTAGACCGATTGATGAAGTTAGTTCATTTCTTGTAAATCTGGGAGACATTCTCAGTAGATCAGTTTGGAGACTCGTATGTTCGAGAGATAGTCCATCTGCATGGGGTTTCATGGAGTATAGTTTTAGAATGTGACTAATGTTTCACTTCACACTTCTGGAAAGGCTTGTAGAAGGCACTGGGTACGCTGGTATATCTAATTATGGAATTCCACCCACAAACAGATGGAATGTCAGAACACACGATATTGGTTTAAGTGGTTTTGTTATAGGCATGAGTCATAGAATTCAGTAGGTCTTAGGAAAAACACTTAGCACTTATTGAGTTCGCTTATAATAATAGTTTTCAAGAAACTATTCATATTGAACAATATGAGGCTCTTTATGGTAGTCTATACTGATCAACTATATGTTGTATGGAGGTAGGTGAGTAAGAGTTGTTGGGATCAAGTCTTGTGTAAGATACATATGATCCGGTTCACCTAATTCGGAAGCATGTGGCTACGGATCGTAGTAGGATGAATTTGTATTTGGATCCGCATCGACATCCCCTTGTGTTTATGGTGGGTGAACATGTATTCCTTCGAGCATCACTAATATTGGGTCACTATTGGATTTGAGGGTAGGGAAAGTTGGTGCCTAGGTATGTCAGGCTGCATAAAATTGTGGAGAGAATCAGGCTGGTGTCATATTGATTGGCTCCTCCATAGAGATATAGTTCTATGAACAAGGTTTTAATGTATCAAAAATTTGATATTATCACCCCAAAGAATATCATGTGATCAATGTTGATGATGTTGAGCTTGATGATGTGCATCCTTTGAGGAGTATTTGATTCATGTTATGGATCACCGTGAGATAGTGTTGTGGAGAAATACTGGGCTGATAGTTTGAGTATTGTGGTAAAATGGACATGTTTAGGGTGAAAATGGGAGAGATAAGCAGATATGTGGGCTCAATGGACTGAAATTTTTACCTCAGGGGATTAGAGATGCTTGGAAGGACATCTTGAAGAAAAACTATTATAATGTGTGGAGATTTTAAGATCACGTTATTTTAATAGGTATATTCCCTTTTGAGTTTTCTGTTTGTTAAAGGGTTGGAAAGGGTTTTTAGGTGATTGGAAGTCATTGGAGGTGGTTCAAATAATTAAATAAGAATTAATTTCTTTAGGCTGAAAAACTATCTACCAAAGATTTACACACCCTGTAATTGGGTTACACGCTATGTAAATTTCTCAAGACACAAGTCATGAATGGTTTTACATGGTGAACTGGTTCACATAATGATAATATTACACAGCGAGTAATAATATTACATGAAAAGTGATAATTAATCATCATAAAATACTAATTTTAGGTGATGGGGCTTTCAGTGTAACCTGCTAAAAATAATTACACAATGCGTAAAGGAATTACACTCCATGTAATTTCCCAAGCATAGTTTTTATGTGGGTTGTGTGGTTTATTTGTTTTGATACCATCATGAAACCTTCCTCCACTCAGTGCCAGTTAAAATCAAAGTGGATTTGGTGTGACTTCTTCATCTCTGAACACTACATATTTATGTTAGATACCCATTTATCCATTATTTCTTTTTTTCCTTTAGTTCCTCATTCTCTTTAAGAAGCAGTGGAACCTTTTTATTGATGTTAGTTTGGGGGGTTGATATTGATCCTATGTTTTGTCCCTATATCTATATTTCCATTTTTTATCTTCCCATTTTACATCAATTTATGGTTATGTGTGTGAAATTATTCATCAATGATCATGATGTATGTGTTCTATTTTTCAAATCACTTAGTCTTGATAAAATTTGTGTGTACTTAATTGTGAAATTTCAATTTACATAATGGGAAATTGTATTCTAAATAGAATTATTTAATTGATTTATTTTACCATGTGATTATGAAATTGATGGAATAATGGGTTATTAAACTTGGTGAAAATGGGAATTAAAGGGTTGGCTGGCCAAACCTTGAAGGTTTAATAGGTTATAAATAAATTTTGGAAAAATTTATTAATGGGATTGTGTGATTAACTTTGATGAGTTAATGAATCATTTTATCATTTGTTGATAACTGTAATAATTGTGAGTTGTGTATATTATTCCATGTGATTAAAGAAAATAATCATGGTTTTTTTTGAAAATTTAAATGGTGCACCATGATTTTATTAGTAGAAAATAAGTTTAAGATTTTTAACCTTGATTTATGTATTATGATATATGTGATAATGAGTTTAGGGTAGGGAATGATGCTCCAAATACCCATATGTGATAAGGAGCATGTGACATGATTGATTCTACAAATACCCATATGAACAAGGATATGTGAGAAATGGACTGTTGCTCCAAATACCAATGGGGTTCTAGACATGACATTATAGGCCCCATGATATTGCCATTGGACTAGGGTTCCAAGTGGTTGTGATATAAAATTATAATTAAATTAATAATTAAATCCATGAATTAATGTATTAATATCCCCCATGATATAATATTAATAATTTAGAATGGGATGAAGCAGGTATTGATGGTTTGGGTTTCAACATGAACTTAGAGAATTATGTGGTTAAATAAAGATTAATTTAATGTGAAAATTGTTTAATTTATTTGTTTTACTTTATTATTTTTACAACTTCATAAACATTTATAAACTAGAATTTGTTTTAAATACTATTTGTAGTGTCCTAATGAGTTGTACTCACACCCTACTCAGGCTGCCTGATCGGTACTCGAATAAACTTCATGTCTACAAGAAAGGATAAAGGAAAGGGACCTATGTTAGATGGATGAGTTAGGATAGAGCATGGACGGGGGAACCCAACATGTTGTCGAAACCTTCCTAGGAGTTTTCAGTGTGCAATTATTTTCTATTTTCATTTGAAACTAGGCACATATGTGGAATGACACATCTATTGCTTTGGTTTAGATATTGTTTTCCTATTTTGGTTTACCTTGTGATGCTGGTCTATATTGGGTATGGTATCTATCTTTTTATTATTTATTTTCATTTGGAAATTGTTTATTTATTTTCTCTAGTGTTCTACTATGATAAAGGGGTTATAGTATCCCCACAATATATATATTATAATATCACTTCTATTCAACATCCTACAGTGTGCGGTGGGCACACCTAAGGTCACATAGCAAACTGGATTAGGGAACCGGCATGTGGCACATGGTTCAGGACATTACATTGAAACATGTTTAATTCATTATCATATAAGGAAAACCTTAGGCTCTTATTTACAATTAAAACCATAAAACTCTCATTGATGAGGTAATATCAGAACAACTACAATGAAAACATAGTTTCTTCCAACTCAAGATCATGGGTGGAAGATTTATGCTCATATGGACATAATTATTGAGACACATAAGAAAAAACTGATCTTTATGGAATCTGAACACATCCCAACTCATGAATCAAAGCATAAAAAAATCAAACAGAACTCCCTCTACTAGAAAAAAAAGGAACAAAGTGATGACTTACTTATCCTTTAGGTACTTGAAATATTCTTGACAATTTTAAATTCATATGAATGCTTGATCCTATCTATTTAAGGATATCGAATGATTCAAAAAATGGGATAAGTCAACTACAAACCTACTATAATAGTATGAAAGAAAAATGGAACTTCGGACCTTTATGATAGCATGGGAGGATCCCCATGATATGACAAAATCAATCCTAAAAGGATCCACAAAAAATCCCTATTGGGATAGGATATAACCTAATAAATGAACATAGTGTGGAAAAAGCTCATTCATAAACAACTTCCTATACTACTTTTGATGATGAATAACTCTAAAATCAGTACATAAATGCTCATCATACTCCTCCTAAGATCTGGTGTACACAAGGATATCATCGATGAAAATCACCACAAACTAATCCTTGAACTCCATGGATAATTATCCCCCTAATCCCATAACCATGGATGGAGTGTTTTTCTAACTAAACTACATCACAATGAACTCATCATAACCAAGAAAACATTAGAGAGATGGTTTCAGAATATACTCATTATTCAAAAATATATAACAATATCTTGACTATATTTTGATCTGTGAGAACTAAATTTTTTTTTTCAAATTGAATATGTAATAAATCCATGGAATATGATAGATACTATCCAATGTCACTTAGTTCAAGTGATGATAATCGAACTAGGGAGGAAAAATTCCATTATCCTTCATTATATATAGAACTGGTGCACCCCATGGCGCCACACATGGATAAACAAAACCTCATGACAACAAATCATTTAGTTATAATCCCATATCTCACAATTCACAAGGTTTTATCATTTATAGAGACATCAAGATCGGATAATAACTTAGTTGTAGCTCTATCCCAAACCCTATCACCCATCGTAGGGGTAAATCCATAACCTCATTATATAAAAAATTGGGGTACTCTTCTATGATCATCAAAACCCCCGATGAATGAGCCTTTGATGATTGTAACATCATTTCAATCCATCTAATAAAACAAGGATGAAACACCCCTTTGAAACATTCAAGGATCTCTCTCATCAATGAAAAAACTGACTCTATATCAGTATCATAGAACAAAAACTTTATCCTGATTCAATCCAAACTAGACTAAATGGAATACACTGAGTCCATAATGAGGATAAATTCATAGGTATGTATTGAAAAATATATTAAATCTCTCGATAAGTTCTTATTCCCCATCACTATCTCACAATATCCACATACTTCATACAAATAATCATATCCTCTAACTGGAATATTCAATTCCATGTGAAATAAAAGTCCCTTTACCTCACATACCAAAACATGGACTAGGTAAAGTGATGTGTAGGATTAAATAACTCAATAATCAAAAAAATCATGTAACTCTCTATAAAAAAAGAAAAGGGTACTTCAAATGATGTTTATCTCACTCAGAACTAGAAACACAAAATCATGAAGTTAATCAAGGCCTAATCCACAACCCCTCTAGCGATAATGTTGAAAACCTCTAGGTATGTGTCATAATATCATTGGAATATAAATTCTTTGGGTTTTCCCATATTCTCCCCATATCCTCTCAGCTGATCCCAAGCTAGAAAATCACACTATTTCTAGCTCAACTGACACTACATCAATGGAGGAACCTGAAGTGGGAAACATGGAGCACACTACCAAATAAAAATGGTTGGACACAATATCTGATGATGACCTCATCCACTCCATGAAAAATATAATTCAGGTCCCCTAGTATAGTTCTAAGAGCTACCCTCCTCAGATAAATGATATGATGAGGGTTGTGACCCACTACGACTTTTTGAAGTCTCTTCCATCTAGGAATCTAGAAACCTGAGACCAAATATCTTTTTTACGAGGAGTCCAAATGAATCCACTCTATTGATGACCAAATTCTATCTAGTATCCACTCAAAAACCTATTTTCTCACAAACACCTCATGTTATTTCAACAACATGAATGGATCAACCTAATGATGGATATCATGATACTAAGTCTCCTCAAAATTCTTTACTTTGGCCTCTGTATCTAGAAATTGGTATAATTTATATCATAGAATGGTCCTAAAATATATCTTGAACTCTCTAAAAAAAAAATTCCAAGGTTTAAGGGTAATTAACTCAGGGTGACTGGTCACCTTTTCGTTCAAAACATGGTATGAAACTGGTCCCTGAACATCTACCACCAGACTCTTGAATCATAAAAATCCACAGAGTACAAGGTCCAAAAAAACCTCACTACTCCATGAAGCATCATAAAAAAAATGAATCCCAGTGCTCATTCAAAAAACAGATTGAACTGTAGTATATCTCAACCACCTCTATCTAGTCTTTTTTCACTAAGTCCGAAATAGTGCCCCATACTATTATAGTCACCAGAGACGATACTCTTGGGTTATCATCCTTCAAGATTCATCTTTATCAACCACTACCATGAGGTGATTTCATTGAATTTCCTACTGAACATATTTAGTGAAAACCCAGAGAGGAAATCATCCTAGAGCCATACCTACAAAAGAGCATGTGGTTATTGACTCATAACCTAGGAAATAGAAAATTTAACATTAAATAATCAATTTTTACTTAATATTTTTTAAGGTTTAACCTATCATGAGGTATTCCAATTTCATACATAGGAACAATGATTAATGATAAATCATTATTTGATAGGACTCTAACAAAAAACATGTATCACTTATATAGTAGGATTAGTAAACTTATAGGTATATGAATCAGATCAAAAGGGGACCTAAATGCCCATCTGTAAGTCGGTCTCCCTTTTTGAAATTTCTTAACAAATTTCCTATAACTATTTCCTAAACAACATATAAAATATCACCAATGGATATCTCATAAATATATCCTATTTTTCATCCTAAACCTTTGATATCACTCCATCATGAACCCTACCCCCAATGGCACTACTCCTTGTATGAAAATGAGAGAATGGAGTTAGTGATTTCTAGAATCCTCCTTCCAAAAGAAAATGGGTTAGCAGCAAGTACTGAGGTTATATCATGCATATATATTGGGATGCATTACCATCTAAGAGAACATGTGGAAGAGAGTGACAATAAACATAAATTAATTATATCCTTATCATAATGATAAGTGATCTATCCATGAACATATATGTAATGTTATACAAAACCAATACAATTGAAAAATAACTTATAGTACCAAAATTTAAAATCAGTAGTGGCCATGAAGACAAAATAGATTCCAAACAATGAAAAACTTGTAATATCCATCATGATTTCCAACCAAATTTTATTGACCTAATAAATAGGTTATATATACGTTTGGTGATCATAACTGGTATACTCATTATGATCCTCCCTAGAGCCTATTGTGGAAAAGATAATGAAATCATACTAAATCCCAATGAATAACAAGTGATGTTGGCTCATCTCTTAAAAAGGTATACTATATTCCTTTTCTAAACATGAGTATCATTCAATATTTATCACATACAAGTGATCATATAATATAATATAAAATGAATGATCCCCACTTGAACATTACCATTGGTTTTCCCTTCTAACCCAACATCTTGCGTCCTGATCCATCTCTCTCTAAAGGGTTCCAGCCCGAACACACATGGGATATGTATCATAACAAAATTTTCATTTATAACATCATCTCATAAACCCGTACCACATCACTATATTGTATCCAATTAGATTTTTTATTCCACCACATACCATGTCATGTATCATAGGTCAGGTATTATACCTCATACGATCACATCACATGCACAGAGTACCGTACCTAGATCAATCACAACCCCTACACATCATACCTATAATATTACTTATAATACTCTATTGGAATATACATGTTAATTAAATAACCACAATCTATTATATCCCTCTACAAATATATATTATAATGATAACCATCATGTTTACCAACACATAATACAACCAATAGTGTATATTGGGGACATAGGGTGTAGTCATCCATTTGTACCTCACTAACCTAGATTCTAGTGAAAACAACCTACTATATTACATTGGGTGTTAATTTCCATACTTACTTTAGTGGGGTATTGAAAGAAATCATTAAACATTCCAGATAAAATATATCTCAAAACCACACTATGGGCATTGACATATTCCTAGGCTCAAATCTAGATATCATCTCTCAAACACCTAAAATACAATTATATGTAATAGATATCCTAAATTCAAAGACGAAACCAAGGAGTTTCATAAAATTAATTAATTAATTTTTAAAAATTAAACATTAATTAATTAATTCATTATCCATTTATCAACATTATTTCATTTTCATTTCATTAACTATCAATTTGTTATCCATATCCTCCAAGCATAATCAATCTGAATCCACGATTTCTCAAGATTATAACCATTTTTATTCTAGAAAGTAATAACCCTATAGGATAAAAAATTTGTTATTCATTTACTATTTTATAATTTCAGGTACTCTATAATGAAACCTAATATACAATCAAAATATGTATAACTAAGAACATTGAACTACCTAAAGTATTGGGGAAATGGATGTAGATAAATAAGAAAACTATCAATATGGATTCCTTATGGAGATTGACAAGTATCCTCTTGAGTTTATGCTCAAAAATGGGTTATACCAACTTTAATATGATCAAAAAACTTTAGTTCTATCCCTAACAATCTCATTCATATAACCATGCATCCCATTATCACATGTGTCAACTACTGCTAAAAACTACATCCCTTGACACCCATATCTCATCATCCATACAAGGCTCACATAACATCATATAAAAATTCCCCAATCTTAAAAAACATAGAAGGAAACACACAAAAGACACAATCAACAAGGCATCTTTTTACAAAAAAATAATATATTCTATATTTATATCTAAATGGTCTCTCTCACCTAAAAAAAGAATTTATCCTTCATAAGTAAATAATCTCTCCTGATACTACATTTATATTTTTAAAAAAATTTCTTTTATTCCATATTTAATTAACAACTTCAATTATTATAGGTGAAAAATATGGGTAGCCTAAGTCATTAGCGGTAACAAGATGCACATACATTAAATATTCTCCCTAGAATATTTCAATTTCATGAAATTTTAACAAAAAAAATTCTTAATTAAAATACTATTTTAATTATTATCATCTTTAACGATCATTATAACTTCATGTTTTTAGTCAATTATATTAAAAAAAGAGAACAATAATAATTAATCATGAGTAATGCATCAATTTGATTACCATCAAATAATAAGAATTGATTGACTCAATAAACACACATCTTCATTAATTATTAAGACAATACAAAAAAATCACTTCCTTTATGATCATTATAAATTTCATCATGGAGATCATGATAATCAAAGAATAAAAAACATGTTTATCAACATATCCTAGATAGAAAACTATCTAATAATACATGAAGCAAACTGTTAACATGGTGGAAAACACATGAGATTAATAACCATAAACAAATTCCTATTTAATCTAGTTTTTCATTTATTTGGGTTAATTTCACCATAAACCCATGAAAATAAACAATGATCAATTTAAAAATTAATGTAAATACATAGAATAAATTATTCCCTTAATTGAAAACATAAATGTTATTTAATTGAAATACTTCTATAACACAGTTCCCTGATAACGAATCCTGTAAAAAAACAACATCACTCCTAGGATGTTATGTCAAAAATATGCCAACTACATCAAAATAAACTCTATTATATTAATGGAGGTAAACTACCAAGGCATGAAAAAATAACATGAGGAAAACTAGATTAAATTAAGGAGAAACAAAAAATTAATGATGAAGAACCTAAGTCAGATTACCATTGATTGATCTCTATAATTTAGGGATTGAATTTGATTTAAAGGGGATTTAAAGGCCATAAAAAATATCTTTAGGGTGTATAGTGTTTTAGTGGATGATATGGGAAAAATATATTTTTTGATCTGTCAGTTTAGGTATTTATAGGATAATTTAATATTTGAATACCATTGTGTAGCATCTTGGACCATGCTGCAAAACTGATTGACACAAGGAACACTATGGATTATGGTAGAAGACCACATCATAACCCCCTTTGGTTAAAGCATGTTCAAGAACAATGGTTCCCTACACATGATATGTATTATAAAATTAGAGAGAGAAATATGGTCCAGGGAAACCAACTACGTGCAGAGCTATGTCACAAAAAGTGAGGTTATGATACTTCTAGACTCCATAATATAGGGGTATCATATTTTGCAGAACCGAGAAAATTACACCTTGGGTCCCTTGCTCTATATCCATTCTATCTATGTTGTATCCCCTTGAAGATCATTGAAGCTCTTTGATTTTACCTCACTACTCTTCACAGAAACCCAATTTGGCTATTCTATCATCCACCATAATGATGTAGTAATGCCAACAATTGTATTGGTCCAGAAATCCTCCCTCAAGACTTATAACATTGAATCCAGCCTCACTATTCCACACAACCACCCATATGTATCAACACTAGCCTCCATGTCATATAATTCTCTTTTATGATGTGATTTCAGCTTAACTCCACCTTTTCCATTTCAAAACACCTTGGAACCTCCTTTGGTGCCTCTAACATTCAAAGATCATAATGGTAAGGGCTATTGGGATTCGGTCCCTTATAAGTATATAATACAAATTTCTATTTATATAATTCCTCAAGATCTATTAGTTATATCTATGTATATGGTATGCTCTAATGGTAGACATAGGTGGTGATTCCACTAGCAATGATCCATATAAGATTCTGGGATCTTTATTTTCTCTCTCATATGATTTATCACATGTTTTGTTTATACAAGTGAACCATTGGAACAATCTTGAGAAAACCATAGAGAATATACACCTTATTCTAATATGAATTAGCTTTATATGGGAGTCTTCTGCTACCAAATCCAAAATCATCATTTTTTATTATAGATTTTTTAATATGATTACTTCCACTTATACCCACAAATATAACAGATATATATTAAAAACCTAAAATCATATTTTAACTAATAATGAATTATATTTAGTTGGGAACTGAATTTAGAAAAACATATCAACTGAATAATTATTTAATGAAGAAAAAATGTGAAATTATCATATCATTACATTACTTCTCACATAATTATATTGTTTCCTCATAGTTTTAATTATTAACAACTAATAAAATTGTTAATGGTATCCGTATGATAGAGATTAATACATGTTTAATTACTAATGATGTTTCATAGTCACTATCCTTTATTTGACTAGTGAGGTCATCTTTTTCATTATAATTTCAATATAAATACTATTAAGTTTATGTTTAACCATTTGTATTAAAAAATACAATAAAATGGGAGTAATTTTTCACATGAAGTATAAAGTAATACTTTTATCAATAGATAATTTTTGGGTGATTTGATAGATGTAATTTTTGTATCATGGAAATTATCTTTTTCCTCAGACTCAATCCATTAAAACAATTACCAATAATTTTAATAAAGGATAAGAGGATTTTATTGGATGAAAATTCTTGTATGATATTATTAGAGAGGAGTTATATTCTTGGGATAAAATAATCATACTATAAAATATTTTATTAATAATTAAACTTCAAGTCATCATGTTTATGGTTTTAGGTTATTATTAAACATTCCATGTACAAATAAGTATGTTGAGAAATATATGAATTTATCACCCATATATCTTGAGTGGGTGATCAGTGTTCCTCATTCAATATTATTTTTAGAACATAATTTTTTAGTTGTGGTTTCATACTATTTTCCATTTCATGGATTTTTTAGTGCCTACCAACATTGCTAGCCCATGTATTTTGGAATTAACTTGAATACATCCAATGTTACCTATATTCTAGACATTGAACTATTAGGGATACCTTTAGATGAACTAAATTATCTTTCAAAGTTTCCACTGATCTCTTCAATTTTTCTCAATAGTTACATTCACTATATTTTCCCTTACCACACATAAAATATCTCCCAGTTCTATTGTGACATTTTCAGTTGGGATTCTTAACACTTTTTTGGAACAAAAAAATTATACTATTCTTTCATTCATCATCCTCATCACCCAACCATCTATGATACTTCACCCTTATCTTATTGGTGTTAGGACAAAGTTGAAGGAAGATATGGTTTGGATGGATTGTCTTTTGTTGATCTTGAGGAAGTTTTCATAAAGGAAAGACACCTTGAATTTCTAAGAATTCGGAAGCTAGATGTTTGAAGATTCAGAGCCGAGTATATTGACCATTCAGAACCTGGTGTTCGAAGAATTCAGAGTCTGGAATTCAGAGTCTAGAAATTAAGAAGTTCAGAACTGAGAAATTGCAAATTATCGAAAGTTGGCTGATAGGAGATGTGAAGGCATTAATTGTGATGATACTTTGCTGTTTTGTAACTGTAAATTTGTGAGTATATGCAAGTAATCACGATGCAAGCAAAAGTTGAATCGAAGAAGTCGTATCGAGAACCAAAAGATGTTCCAAGAATCAGGAATAGCCATACCGAGAACCAGAATGCCATACTGAGAACTGGTGAAGTTGTATCGATATCCAAAGGAGTCATACCGAGAGTTCAAAATCTTTGGTATCGATGAATAAAGAAGGGTCATACTGAGAATTGAAATGGTGTTATGCTGAGGAAGCAAAGAAGAGTGGATCCGAGAATGTGATACCGAGAAATCAGAAGAGTGGATCCAAGAATGTGACTCCGAGAAACCTGTGTAACAAGGTCGGATCCAGAAAAGGCCAAAGATCTAAATCAAGAGAAGGGGAAGAAGATTCAAGAAGATTCTAGAAGCGTTGAAAAAGTCTTAATTACTCTGAGATTTGAGGAGAAATTAAGATTTGGGTGAATCTGAGTGGGCGGGAAAATATTTTGATTTCCCGCCCAAGCAAACTCTGGATCACCTATAAAAGGGGATCAGCGTACAAAGTAAATTGATTGATGATGCTGTAGTGAGAGAAGCTCTGATAATCTAGAGAGAGAAAGAAGTGTGTGGCCGACTGAGTTTTCATTGCAGTTTCAATTGAAACGAGAATTTGATACTGGTTGACACCATATTGAGTTTCTCATATTAAAGAAAACTTAGATTAAAGAATCAGAGTGAAAGTGAAGAATTCGGAGTGGATATTCAGAGTGGAAATTCAGAGTGGATATTTGGAGTGGAAATTCGTAGTGGATATTCGGAGTAGAGATTCGGATTGAGAAAATTCGGAGTGAAGAAGAATAATTTAGAGTGAAGAATTCAGAGTGGAGATTCGAAATGGGGAATCTGTACTGGTTGACACCATATTGAGTTTTTTGGATTAAAGAAAACTCAGATTGAAAAATCAGAGTGAAAGTGAAGAATTTGGATTGGAGATTCAGAGTGGAAATTCGGAGTGGAGATTCGGAGTGGAAATTCGGAGTGGAGATTCGGAGTAGAGATTCAAATTGAGAAAATTCAGAGTGAAGAAGAGTAATTCGGAGTGAAGAATTCGGAGTGGAGATTCGGAATGGGTAATCAGTACTGGCTATCACTGTATTGAGTTTCTCACACTGAGGAAGACTCGGATTGAAGAATCAGAGAGAAGAAGAATAATTCAGAGTGAAGAATTCGGAGTGGAGATTCAGAATGGGGAATCAATACTAGCTGTCACCGTATTGAGTTTCTCAGACTGAGGAAGACTCGGATTGAAGAATCAGAGTGAAGAAGAATAATTTGGAGTGAAGAATCCAAAGTGGAGATTCAGAATGATGAATCAGTACTGGCTGTCACCGTATTGAGTTTCTCAGACTAAGGAAGACTCAGATTGAAGAATCAGAGTGAAGAAGAAAATTCGGAGTGAAGAATTCAGAGTGGAGATTTGGAATGGGAAGTTCTAACTATAATTGATCTATCTCTATTCCAAGAAGTCATTGCCTTTATTCTGGGTAAGGAAGTGAATATTTGTTCTGAACTTGCTTACACTTGTGTATTTGAAAGGAAGTGCAGGTAACAGAAGTTGTTACAAGAAAATAGATTTTTCCCTATTGTGCTAAGAGGGTGCACACGCACTGGAGTGATTGTTTCACAGTTCTTCATGAGTGTAAGGGTATATCCTACTCATTGTAATCCAAGGATTTTTTTCTTAGTGGATTGTATGGTGTTGTATTTTTTCCAACCATACCAAGGACATAGCTATTCTTATTGAATAGTGAACCTTGTAAATTGTTGTGTTCCTTTAGATGTGTGCTTGTTTGTTTCTCAGTAAAGAAGTATATCTTTAACAAGAGACAAAGGTTGTTCTCATTTTAAGGGAACTTAAAAGAAGAAAAAGGGGTACCACTGATTCACCCCCCCTCTCAGTGGTTCATTACTCCAACTGGGTCCTTACAAGTGGTATCAGAGGGAGGTTGCCTTTGTTTTCCTTGCTAATGGAGAATCTGAATTGTGTGAACAATAAAGGCATTCCAGTATTCGATGGGAAGAACTATCACATCTGGAAGGATAGAATGCTACCGTATCTCATTTCTATTAGTTATGAAGTTCTTGAAGATGCAACAGTTGGGTTTCCCCCCATTTAAGACAATGTTCCACTTACACCTGTTGACAAGAAGTTTCTTGAGAATGATGGAAGAGCCAAGAATGCTATATTTTCTTCACTTTCTAAAAGTGAATTCTTGATAGTAAAAGGATTGGCCACAACCAAAGGTATATGAAAAAAACATAAAAACATATATGAAGGCAATACAAAAGTCAAGTAGGAAAAACTTCAAATCTGGAGATTGAAGTATGAAGGCTTGAAGATGGGAGATCATGAATCTGTTGGGGTTTTCTTCACCAGGGTAAATGATATTGTTAGCACTATCAGATGTCTTGGTGAAGTGCTAAAGGAATCTACTGTGATAGAAAAGATCTTGAGGATTCTTCCTGATAAATTCGATATGAAGGTATCTTCATTAGAAGACAGAGATTCAAGGACTCTATCTCTTGATTATTTTCATAGCACTCTCATTACTTATGAGATGAGAAGGGAAAAGGCTATGAAGACCAAGACAAAGGTTGACATAGAATTATCATTCAAAGACATGAATAAGGAAAAGTCTAAGAAGATATTTATTGAAGAATATGGTGGTTACTCTGACTCTAAAAGTGAGGTATGTAAAAATCATAACGATATTTTATCCTTGTTTTAAAAAAATGTTAAAAGAGGCACAAGGAAATACAAGGGAAAACTTCCCTTGAAGTGTTTTGAATGTGGAGGCATTGGCCATTTTGCGGCTAATTGAATTCGAAGGGGGAAAGAGGAAGAAAGTGATGAAGAAGAAAGAAAACCAAGAAAGTTATGAAAGAAGCTGGGTGGAAATGGAAAGTCAGAGAAAGAAAATAATTTCTTCAAATCAAAGAGAAAAAGATTTATATCCATAAATGAAGAAGATGAAGAAAATGAGGCTGAATCCGAAAAATCAGTTGAGCATGGTGTGGAAAATACTTTCATTGCAACAGTGAATGATGAAGATTTCGGAAGCAGCAGCTCGGAAGAAGAAGAAACTCATCTTGAGATGCATCTAAAAGAAGAATTAAAGGAATGTTTAAGGAAGATCATAAGGCTGGAGAAGCTTGAAAAAAAGATGGAAGATGAATGTTCCTCAGCATCCAATCAAGACAATGATAAAGAAGAACTCGAGAAAGATCTTGAAGACTTGAAGAAGTCTCTTGAAGATGAGAAAAATCAAAATGACCACATGAGAGTAAAGATGAAGGAAAAAGAGGAATAATTAGAGCTTTTTCAAAAAAAAAACTCTCAGAATTTGAATAAAAAATATTTGTTTTCAAAACTCAAATACTGATGTTGGTGAAGGCTCACAACAAGCACATTCTGAGAAAATTCAACAAAAGAATAAAGTGGTTGCTGTGAATAAGAAAGCCGAGAAAGTTAATTATGTGGCCAAGACCAGCGTTACTAGGAACTATGAAGTTTCAAAGAAACCTAAGTCTAACACTGGTGAAAAAAAAGAAAAATCAGAATTCCAGTAGAGCAATCTTGCTAAAAAAATAATGGTTAGTGGGGCTGAAGAAAGAGCAACAAAGAAGTATCAGAACAAAATCTTTAGAGGAAGGTACTCCTTCTATTGGTACTGTTGGTATTGTGGTGTATTTGGGCATACAACGAATATGTGTTGGTTAAATCAACATTATTACCACCACCCCACAAGTTATGAAAGGCAGAGATTGAGGGGTAGTCAATCTCCTCAAAGGAAGAAGGGTGAGAAGGTTTTCTTGAAGAAAGTTGAGATGAATGAAGTCAAGACAGAAAATAGGTTCCAACCTCTGGAGACCATTTGTGAATGGTGTGAACAACCTAGACACCTTGCAAAAGGATGTCTTGTGCTGTTACCGGCTCAACCAAAAGTTCTTAATTCTTAGAAGACGATGGTGAATAAAGAAGTGAAAGAAGAAAAATATCTTGCTATTGAAACTGCTTTAAAAGTTACAAAGGAAGAATGACCTTGGATACTTGATAGTGGGTGTTCTTCACATATGATAGGAGACATGAAGTTGCTAAAGAATATGAAGAAGTTTAAAGAAGGAACTGTGACATTTGGAAATGATGAATCTTTAAAAATCAAAGGTTTTGGATCAGCCATCATTGGGAAGGAAAAACTAAATTCCAAGAAAACTCTGTATGTTGATGGGATGAAGCACAACTTGCTGAGTGTATCACAATTGTGTGATGAGGGTAACAAAGTTATCTTCAAGAAATATGGATTTATTGTGAAAAGTGAAAAAGATGGGCAGATTGTTACAAGAGGCCAATGAACCTAAGGAAATCTGTTTCAGGTTGGAAATTCACAAAACTCTTGTTACATGATCATAGTTGAAGAAAATCAGTTGTGGCACAGAAGACTTGGACACATGTGTCAGAGAAATATGAGCAAGTTATCTCAAAGGGATAGTGTTTGAGATATTCTAGATTTTCCAAGAAGAAGAGATTGGTTTTACACTACCTGTCAGAAAGGAAAGATTATAAGTGTTGTGCATAATAAGGTTGACATTTGTTCAAAACAACCCCTTGAACTAATACATTCTGACATATATGGACCGATGAGAAAACAATCAATAAACAGAGACAAGTACTTCATCACCTTCATTGATGATTTTACTCGCATTACATGTGTTATGTTTATGAAGTACAAGTCAGATGCCATGAAAATTTTTAAAAGATTTAGAAGAAAAGGTGAGAAAGAATGTGAGTACTCTGTAAATAATTTGAGAATAGATAATGGTGGGGAGTATATAAGTGAAGCATTTGAAGACTATCTTGAGAAGCATGGGATTCAGCATGAATACAGTGCTCCATATACACCTCAAAAAAAATGGGGTTGCTGAAAGAAAGAATAGAAGCTTAGTGGAAATGGGAAGAACCATGTTACTTGAACATGGCCTTACTCATTACCTTTGGAGGCAAGCTACAAGTATATTTGTTTATATTCAAAATCAATGTTTCTACGACCCCAATCAAACAAGACTCCATATGAAATTTTCTATGGAATTACTCCATTTATGAAGCATGCTAAAGTTTTTTTGGAGCCCATGCATCATAAATAAGAAAGGTGGAAGTAGTGGAAAATTTGGGCAGAAAGGAGAAGATGGAATTTTTCTTGGTTATGCTCCAGAAAGAAGAGGTTATAGATGCTTTAATAAATAAACAGGAAGAATGATGGATACAGTTGATGTAAAAGTCATTGAAAATCCAGGGAAAGATAAGCATGTCCAGACAGAAAAGGAAGATAAGGAAGATGAAGTTTACAATTCTGATAAGGATGAAATGAATTGTAATCCTAATCAAGATGAAGAATCGGATTCAGCCATATCAAGTGATGAGGAAGGCACACAAAAAACTTATCCAAGGCTGAAGAAACAAGTGCAAGCTCAGAATATTATTGGTGATCAACGTCACACGGTTCAAACAAGAACAACAAGTAATTCTATATCACATACTTCCTTGTATTCCAAAGTGGAACCAAATGATGTTAAAGAAGCCTTTGAGCATCTGGAATGGATTCAAGCCATGAATGAAGAATTAGATCAGATTGAAAAGAATGAAACATGGGTACTCTTACCCAAGCCTAAAAATAATAACATTAATGGAACCAAATGGGTCTTCCGGAACAAGTTGAATGAAGAAGGTGAAGTTATTAGAAATAAAGCAAGATTGGTTTGCAAAGGATACTCTCAGATTGAAGGAATTGACTTTGAAGAAACTTTTTCTCTGGTATCCAGATTAGAAACTATCCAAATCTTTCTTGCTATTGCTGCACAACTAGGCTAAAAAATCTTTCAAATGGATGTTAAATACGCATTTAATAATGGTGATCTCAAAGAAGAAGTTTATATTGAGAAACCATGTGGATTTATTGTTGGGAATAATGAAAGTTATGTGTGTAGGTTGAAGAAAGCCTTGTATGGGCTAAAGAAAGCTCCAAGAGCATGGTATTCCAAAATGGACACTTTCTTAAAGGAGATGAACTTCAAGAAAGGAAGAGTTGACAACAATCTGTACATCAAGGAAAGCCAAGATCTTTCTATCATTATGATTTTCTATGTTGACGACATTATTTTTGCTGGGAATGATGAAAGAAGCTGTGAAAGATTTTCTGAAGAAATGAAGAATTTCTTTGAGATGTCCATGTTGGGTGAAAGGAGATACTTTCTTGGGATACAAATTTTGCAACAGAAAGAATTCATTTCTCTCTCTCAAGAAAAGTATGCTAAGGAACTTCTTAAGAAGTTTGGGATGGAAAAATCAAAACCTGTATCAACTCCTATCTTAGTGGGAACGAAGCTAAGTAGAGATGATGAAGGAAAAGAAGTTGGTCAGAAGGAATATCGAAAGCTGATTGGAAGTTTGTTATACATGACTGCATCAAGACCAGATATTGTTTTTCTGTTACCTTATGTGCAAGATTCCAAAGTGCTCCTAAAGACTCATATCTTGTTGCTGGAAAAATAATTCTCAGATACATAAAAGGCACAACAGAATTCGGAATCAAGTATAGTGGCTCAAATAACATCGATTTGTTTGGCTATTCAGATATAGATTGGGTAGGAAATGTTGATAATAAAAGATCCAAATATGGTGGAGTGTTCTTTATAGGAAAAAGTTGTATTAGAAGGCACTTGAAGAAGCAAAATTTTGTGACACTTAGTATGGATGAAGCTGAATATGTTGCTGCCACCATGGCCGCTACTCAACTTATCTGGATGAAGACACAATTGGAATATTTTTCAGTTGAAGTGAAGCTGCCCTTGCTCTTGGGCTGTGATAATCAAAGCACAATTAATCTTACCAAGAATCCAGTCCAACATTCTTGTTCAAAGCATATTGACATCAAATATCATTTCATTAAAGAGTATGTGGAAAAGAATGAAATTAAACTTGAATACGTTTTATCTACTGAACAAGTTGCTGATATTTTCATGAAACCTCTGCCAAAGGAATCATTCTCAAGATTGAGGTTAAACATGGGTGTCCAACCTCTTTCTCTTCAAGGATAAGGTATGTTGTTCAATCCCCTCTCTCTTCTTACCTTTGGATTGTTTTCTCAAGGGGGAGAAGTTGTTTGTATCATAAATCTATTGCTTAAAGAGAGAGTTGTGGGTAAGCTGTGAACTCAACACTGCTTGTGTATGTAAACTATTCTAACTGTTTGTTGGAGTGGTTGTAGGAAAGAACTTGAAGTTGTTTACAGGATGTATGAAGTTGAATATGTATGAAGTTGAAGATTTCATTTTCACTACCTATGGAAAACATGATTTTTCTTTCAATGATTCTTGTTTCCTACAATGAGTTAGCTCATGTAGGATTAGAATTTTTGATAAGTAATCCATTGCTTGAGGTTACAAAGTTTGGTGATTTATGAAAACTTGGTTGAAAACAAAATCCAAAGGGGGAGATTGTTAGTACCAAGCTGAAGGAAGAGATGGTTTTCATGGATTGTCTTTTGTTGATATTGAGGTAGTTTTCATAAAGGAAAGACAAATTGAATTTCTAAGAATTTGGAATCTAGAAGATTGAAGATTCAGAACCGAGTATATTGAACATTCAGAACCTGGTGTTCAAAGAATTCGGAGTCTGGAAATTGAGAAGTTCAGAACCGGGAAATTGAAAATTCTCGAAAGCTGGATAAAAGGAGATGTGAAGTTATTAATTGTGATAATGATTTTCTGTTTTGTAACTCTAAATTTGTGAGTATATGCAAGTACTCATGATGCAAGAAAAAGTTGAATCGAAGAAGTCATATCGAGAACCAAAATCCGTTCCGAGAATCAGGAAGAGCCGTACCGAGAACCAAAATGCCGTACTGAGAACTTGTGAAGTCGTATCGAGATCTAGAGGAGTCATACCGAGAGTTCAAAATCTTCGGTATTGATGAATAAATAAGGGTCATACTGAGAATTGAAATGGTGTCATGCCGAGGAATCAAAGAAGAGTGGATTCGAGAATGTGATACCAAGAAATCAGAAGAGTGGATCTGAGAATGTGACTCCGAGAAACCTGCATAACAAGGTCAGATCCGGAAAAGGACAAATCTCTAAATCAAGAGAAGGGGAAGAAGATTCTAGAAGATTCTAGAAGCGTTGACAAAGTCTTAATTACTTCGAGATTTCAGGAGAAATGAAGATTTGGGTGAATCTGAGTGAGCGGGAAAATATTTTGATTTCCCGCCCAAGCACACTTTGGAGCACCTATAAAAGGAGATCAGAGTACTAAGTAAATTGATTGACGATGCTGTAGTGAGAGAATCTATGATAATATAGAGAGAGAAATAAGTGTGTGGCCAACTGAGTTTTCATTGCAGTTTCAATTGAAACGATAATTTGATACTGGTTGACACCATATTGAGTTTCTCGGATTAAAGAAAACTCAGATTGAAGAATCGGAGTGAAGGTGAAGAATTCAGAGTGGAGATTTGGAGTGGAAATTCGGAGTGGAGATTTAGAGTGGAAATTTGGAGTGGAGATTCAGAGTGGAGATTCAGATTGAGAAAATTCGGAGTGAAGAAGAATAATTCAGAGTGGAGATTCAGAATGGGGAATTAGTACTGGTTGAAACCGTATTGAGTTTCTCGGATTAAAGAAAACTCAGATTGAAGAATTAGAGTGAAAGTCAAGAATTCAGAGTGGAGATTCAGAGTGGAAATTCGGAGTGGAGATTCGGTGTGGAAATTCGGAGTGGAGATTCGGAGTGGAGATTCAGATTTAGAAAATTCGGAGTGAAAAAGAATAATTCAGAGTGAAGAATTCGGAGTGGAGATTCAGAATGGGGAATCAGTACTGGCTGTCATCGTATTGAGTTTATCAGACTGAGAAAGACTCGGATTGAAGAATTAGAGTGAAGAATAATAATTCAGAGTGAAGAATTTGGAGTGGAGATTCGGAATGGGGAATCAGTACTGGCTGTCACCGTATTGAGTTTCTCAGACTGAGGAAGACTCGGATTGATGAATCAGAGTGAAGAAGAATAATTCAGAGTGAAGAATATAGAGTGGAGATTCGGAATGGGGAGTCAGTACTGGCTGTCACCGTATTGAGTTTCTCAGACTGAGGAAGACTCGGATTGAAGAATCGGAGTGAAGAAGAAAATTTGGAGTGAAGAATTCAGAGTGGATATTCGGAATGGGAAGTTCTAACTATAATTGATCTATCTCTCGTCCAAGAAGTCCTTTCCTTTCTTCTGGGTAAGGAAGTGAAGATTTGTGATGAAATTTCTTACACTTGTGTATTTGAAAGGAAGTATAGGTAACATAAGTTGTTACAAGAAAAGAGACTTTTCCCTATTGTGCTAAGAGGGTGGACATGCACTGGAGTGATTGTTTCACAATGCTTCATGAGTGTAAGGGTATATCCTACTCGTTGTAATCCAAGGATTGTTTTCTTAGTGGATTGTATGGTGATGGATTGTTTCTAACCATACCAAGGACATAGCTATTCTTATTGAATATTGAACCTTGTAAAATTCTGTGTTCCTTTGGATGTGTGCTTGTTTGTTTCTTAGCAGGGAATTATATCTTTAACAGGAGACAAAGGTTGTTCTCATTTTAAGGGAACTTAAAAGAAGAAAAAGAGGTACCACTGATTCACTCCCCTCTCAGTGGTTCATTACTCCAAATGGATCCTTACAATTGGGTGTATTCTAAAACTCAATAATGTTCAATATTTTAATCATGATTCTTGATAGTAAGTTCAAAACAATCATAAGGTTTCTCATTTTAATTCATATCACATTAAGTTACTCTTTTGGGAAGGATGGACATTGTATATAGAATGAATTATTATCTTCATTTCACTGAGATTCATCCATTACTATAACTAAAGGGAGTTAATCATGAGTGATTAAAAATTATCATCATAAGGTAATTATTGAATGATAATTACTTGAAAAATCAAACCTCAAAATGTATAACTATTTGAAATTATTTCATTGGCTATTAGTTCAACCTAATAAATCTCACTTGAATATAGGTTTCTTTAGGTTTGGTTATCTCAAATTAAATAACATAATTTCATAATATAATAAATCTATTATAATGGAATGTCTATATAATGTTGTTAACCAAATAATATCTACTGATAGTGTTTAGATAGTTATGCAGTCTTTGTCCCACACATTATCCACTAGAGTGAAGATTAGGTTCATATACCAACAAGCAATTTTTGAGTGATTACCCCTATCTGAATCTTTTCCAAAATCACATATACATTCCAATATAATGATATATATTTAATTTCACAGGGAACAAAAAAACATATACATTACAACTTTTTTGGAATGTTATCCTATATTTAGACATATCCCATAGACTTATCCCAAGGAATTTAATTAAAGTTATCTTACCCAATGCTGAAAATATTCCATATTACTTTAGATAACATAAAAGTTTTATATATAAAATTTATATTAATATCAATTGTATCTTATAAACCTTTCTCTATTATCAAATAAATTTATAATGTATCAATTTTTGCGAACTCTTATTTGATATCAACTTTGAAGCTTCGCAGACATAACCATCTCAATTACATGGATTAATAAAATATATAATTAAAATATATTTTCACAATATTCATTGATTATAGTTTAATAGAGTTATGAAAACACATTAACTAAAAAAAATCATGTATTTTTCAGATAATTCTCATTTTTTTCCAATATAAAACAATAGTTTAATCTATAAAAATCACTGAAATCAACCAAAAATTATCTAATAAGACACAATTTTAGAAATTCTATAATTTATTCTTATCTTTATAACATCAAAAAATGAAAACATAAGATAGAGGTTTTCTCAAATTCATATAATGGGTAAATTGGAAATCCCATGTATTTTATACACTTTATTTCATGATTGATTAAATATATACACAAGTAAAACAATCATAGTAGATCAAGAGGACCCATAGATTTAGTAAATTGGGTACATAGAAGAACAAAATAATAAAAGTATACAATGAAATAGGTTTAATCTTCTTGATATGCTCTAAAAATCTATTACACTTTAAAATTTTGCATTGGATAATGTAACACTTTGTGTTGTTAGATAAATTAAATTTATTTGATGGATTACATTACACAAAACACCATATTAAGATTGTGTTACACGCTATAATGAGTTACAAAAAATCCATGATATACTATTATTTCAACATTAATGTTCCAACCTATCCATTAAACATAGTAATATAAATAGTAACAACCACATTTTAAATATTAATTATAATGTTTTGATAATTTTTGTTAATGTCTGGATATGTTTCAAAAATAATAATTTCTTAAAAAATGTTTTATGATTTTTTTTTGAGAATAATAAAATTAATTTTTTTTGGTGTTAGAAAATTATTTTGATTATATAAACATATTTGTTTAATTCTAACTTTCAAAAGTATCTCATGGTGAATTTTTGTGTCTTTTCTGAAAATTTTCATTTTTTAATGACAAATGAAAAATATTGATTTTTTTAAAAAAATAATAAAATTAATTTTGGAAATGTTAGAAAACTAATTTGATTTTATAAAAAAATGTTTTTTAATTATAACTTTCAAAGGTATCTCATTGTGAATTTTTATGTTTTTTCTGAAAATTTTCATTTTTTTGATGAATAATGAAAAATATTGATCTTTTATTCAAAAATATATTTTTGTTTAGTTTTTTTATACAATTAATTTATATTTGAAATTTATTTCAAAGATAAATTAGTTAAATCATTAATACAATAATCCAATTTATTTCATTGGAATCAATGTAATATTGAAATTGTATATAAAAACCTTATAAACTTTTGATTATTTCCACTTTAAAAACCCGTTTTCTCATCATGTCTTTGTGATTAATTTGAAATTATTTTTGTCTAATTATATTAATAGTATTTGTAAAAATGGATTTCATATTTATAATTAGACTAAATTATAATTTCAAATATTTTTAAATTAATTTTTGACCAAAATTAGTAGTAAATATAGTAAAAATTAATTACCATCATTTAGGTATAAATTGGTTTACCAGGGGGTTAAACTAAAAAGATAAGGGTACAAATAATATATAAATGTTTATAAAAACAATTTTCCAGACCTATTTTTACCATTAAACATATGAGTTTCTAGAATGGCTTAATTTATAGCCTTATGAAATATGAAAAATTGTGGGAGAAATCAATTCTTTTCAAAAATACGAAGTGTGTACTCTCCCCCACTTATAAAAGGCCACCCCCTGTACTATATACATCATACCTTCAAAACCTTTTTAATAAGCCAGAAAAGATCCAAATAATTTATCAACTTCCATCCCCTAATCCTAGAGGCCTTAGTTTGGGAAGAAATCCATTATAATAAGGCATTTACTACAAACCTAAGGGGGATAACCAAAGAAGGGGTAATGTTCATCAATGAGAGTTTTTGTTTTATTTATTCCTCCACCCCTTAATTTTTTTATTTATAGATTATATAATAAAATCATTATATTCCATATAAATATTTTTTTTATGTTAAGGTAATGACCTACAAACATTTCCACTTCCATCAAATGTGTTATGAAATCATTATTCAGGTGTATGATGGACAACCGCCTCATGAACCGATGTCCTTAGTTTTTATATTTCCATTAATAACGTCTATTGATAATGATAGATTTATTATTTATATATGATATATGATATTTTTAATTCTATTATGATTCTGTATTTATTATATCACACACACCTTCATATTTTCCATTTTTTGGGAATACAATAACATTGCTCATGTGTACGGAAGACTACCTACTCAAGAAGTGATTTCATTCATTCATGATTTACATGGAATGCATTAAGGATGTTTTTAATGAAAATATGTGATATATACGATATAAAAATGATTTTTTAATTATAATATATCATTTTTTTATTTCAATATGAAATGAAAATTGTAATCGTGTCCAAGAATATGTAAGGCCTACCATTTCTATGAAAGATTTATTTCATTTACTATATATAAATTTAATGTGTTAACATAAATATATAAATATATATATAATATATGATATTTATATAATTTTTACCATTCTAGAGTTGATGGAACCATTATTTAAGTAAGAAGACCAAAAAATTATAAATCAAATTATATACAAAAAACAAAGTGGTTATTACCTAAAATGTAACCTTAACATGGAATTTTTAATAAAAGGGTAATAAAATGATTCATTTAAATCCTATATTGTATGATATATAAAAGTAAGGTTCAGTACCATAAATCTTAGTCAGAGTTAAAGTCTCCGACTATTTATTAAAATAAAGGAAAATTATAGCAAACAAGCAACACAAGCCATAAAAAATAACTACATATCATAAAATACATACTCTTCACCATATCCATGACCAATTGATTCATCCACAGTGGATGACTCCCACTTCGAGCTTTCATAATGCTTCATAGTCTTAACATACTTCCTTGTGAGATTTAACTTTTCCAAATATAGAAACTCCTCGGAAGGCTACGTACCTTTTCCTTTACTGACAGAGGACCTGGTAGACATAAACTTTGGTATATAAGAATAGTCCTTACTTTGAATTCTTCTTGGTGGAGTAGTCATAACTTCTTCCTTCCCTGACACAATCTTCTTTCCATCCTGATCAATGTCACTATAAGAGGTCCTCACCATGCCGCTAGCATTCTCCTTTTCACTATCAGAGATATCCCACCAATTTCCAAGGATATGCACCTCCTGGTAACCATCATGCACTCCTTGTTCGTTCTCAAAGTGACTGTTAGCATCAACCATTACTAAACACTGTGGATGCTCCACAGGATCCTTACCACCATGAATCCCCTTATGCAGTATACCTTCTCTAAATACAATATCCTGGGACTGAGAATCAGATTGAATATTTTCAAATTCATTCCTTATAGTTTCCTCTTCAACATGAGACAACCTCCCATGCTTCAAATCCTGCAAACAGTTTCCATCATCCTACTCTTGCAACTTCCCATTCCCACTGTCACTTTGGTTACACTTCTTTCCCAGAATCCGGAGCCTCCTTTCCTCCAGTTCAGCAATAACTTCAACCGACATCTGGACATGAGACATAGGAGAGGCAGCTTGAGCAGTCAAAAATGCATCCCGATCCGGGATCGGTTCCACTTCATCATTCACCAGACCTGAAAAATAGATTCCAAGTTCAATACTATATGCCTGCTTCTCAAGGTGTGTCTGTATCCTAGCTGAAACCTTCACCCACCCACCAATTTTATCCAACGAATCACCTACCTGCATATCCATAACAAGGATATCCCTCACTGTATCGTTATCCCCATAAAGTACACCTACTTGGTTAACCACATCCTCCATTTCTCATGCATTTAGAACCTCAAGGGATGCATCATTTTTCCCAATGGATTGAACTACAATGTTCACATTTTCCACCAGAACTCCTGTATTGTGCACACCAAGATCACGCTTCAACATTCCAATCACCACATCCACCCTCAGGTTTTAAGGAACCCCCACTACCCTCACATGAGCTCCATGCACTTTCATGACACTAATAGGACCCATGATTTGATTCCCCTGTAAATCCCCCTCAACATGTCCATCCGAAGCTACCTGCAGAACCACCCTTCTACCCCTGCAAACTTCCTTCTGATGCCCGATTTTGAGACACCAGGGGTAGTTTTCAATAACTGGAGGCTTCAATAAGTCAACTTCAACACATATTCTCAGTGAAACCTGATGAGACATGGCCCTAGTTCTACTGTCAGAAAAAAGATAACAACTATCCAAATTTCCAAGCATACAAATGAAGATAGGGTTCTGAAATAGAAGCAGTAATTCCAGAAATTTTACCCAAATTACTATGGTCAGAGAATTACTCCTCATGTGGTAATCATAAGACCAACAATATAGAAAAAATCGTGTGCCATTGCATGTTCGTGGAGCAGAGGACCAGGCCAAAATCTGATCCTCCTCCAAGACAAAATTAATCATTTTGTTCCTTGAATTGAGGATACTGATGGTTGAACACTCCTGTAAATTACATGAATCAAATATTAATTGATCAAAGAGGTCCACGGATGGTCACAAATTCTTGAAACATGCTATCAAGTTCAGATTTAGCAAGGATGAGGCATTAGTAAATTCTCGATCCGTGATCGAGAGCTACGAGATCCCATTCTATAACTCATGAACTTTAGGAGAGATAGTGATTTTTGGAAATGAGGTCAAGTAATCAAGATTTGAGAAAGGAAGAAAGTGATGGCCATAGGTCAATGAAGATCCCCCCTCCACTAAGAGAGGATGGATCTTCTTAGAGACCATCACCGCCTACAACGACGATCGCCAAACCCTAGCACGCTTCATCCCCGAGCTCCCCTTGGCTCCACATAAAGAAGAGAAACCCTGAAAGAGAAGTGATCAAGTAAGGTTCAATAATAAATTTATAACAAAAATTAATTTTTTATACATGAGGTTTAAACGACTAAAAAATAAGTCAATACTTATGGTAGGGGATTTCCATCTCACTTTTTTTTACTTCCATGAGACACATGACATGTTCAAAACCTATTTATTTTATGTGGTGTATATACTTACCATAAATTTATATTATGATTCTTCTACATAAAACTATTGGTTTTTACATATCAATTTTATGTTTTATCTTCTATGGAGTTTAGAGTTCAAAATTTAACAAAATTTTAAGGTATTGTTTATCTATTTACATTATTTGAGGTTTACATTATGTTATACACCAATATTCCTTTACGCATTGTATATACATCCCATTTGACTTCTAATATCATAAATTTATTCATCATGATGATATTTTATGATTCATGTTATTTAATTCCTTTATGTGTATTATTGTTCAATGATACTAAAGTGGTAAAGATTTTAAGTTATAATCTCATTATTTATCAGGATTGTTTATGATTAAGATTACAATGTTGAAATATCCTAATATACCTCCCAATAATTCTCATTAATTTTGTTATCCTATGTTTATTAATGTTAACTTCATGTAATGGTACCGTTTTTACACTCCCTAGGACTAAAAATTATTAAGAAAATTGTTTTTAAGAAAATTTGACTTTATTTATCTTTTTGTTTAGAAATATATTTTCTTCCAAAACCATGTTTTCTAAAAATGTTTCTATTTTTTTATTAATATTTTTTATTTTTAAAAGAAAATTTTATCCATGATTTAATTTTTTATAGATTTTTTTAAAGGAATCTTCATGTATTTTTACAAACAATTCCCATTTGTCTTTCACAAAAAACATGAAATAAAATTTATTTAAACTTGTATGGGAATAAATTATTTTTTCTAACATCATGACCAATCAGTTCATTGAAGTTTCATTTATAATTTATAATTTTTATTTTCAATGAAAAGGTTTTTCAATTTTTTTTGACTTAAAAATGTTTTTAAAATTGTGAAAGATATTTTTTTCCTGAAATGTTTTAAATGACCAATTAGAATCATTCTCCATCTATGATGACACCCATTGATTTTAAAACTGACTTATTGGGGATATTATCTAAGGATACCACTCTTACTATTTTTCTAAATGGTTTATGTTTATGATGATAAATTATTTATGAAACATGTTTCTCTTCCGCAGGTTATACCATGACAAAATGCTAATGAAACTTTCTTCATTGAAAGGGTTATATTATGATGAAATGATTATAAAACCTATATCTTTTTTATAAGTTATGATATAAATAAATTTTTATGATTCCTGTTTCATTTAATGGGTTAGGATATGATGAATGTTTATAATCTTGTGGCACACATAAATATGGTTTTCATTATGTGATGAGTGGTAACTATATTTTACTCTAATGAATTAGGTAAAAATTTATATATTATTAAATATATAATACTATAATGGGGTGTGAAACTGGTTCAGTAAGATAGGGATGTAATAGGGAGTGAACCTGGTTCATTAAGGTAGGGCTTGAAAGGGGAGTGATCTCTATTCAGTAAGGTACTTTTTCCACTATGATAGTCTTGGAAGTATACCTTTACTAATATGTAAATGATTCTCTATTATTATGTGTATTCTATATATTCTATTTCTTATGAAATTATTATGATCTCATGGGTCATGTTGTTCGATTCAATTATGATTGATTTCCAACGAACTGCTAATATTTATGACATGAAAAAATTTTATGATCTTTGGTATACATGGAATGGTTTAACAAATTCTATACTCATGTTCCCATAACCATATTTTTAATGTTATTATTATGTATCTTAATTTATTACCCTTACCGAGGATCTAAGGTCACCCTTTCTTATGTTTCCTTCTATTTGGTTATGAAGAAATTTATTATGTAGGATTTGTCTATGACTGGTGATAGTTATGAAAAACATAGTGGGAGACGATGTAGCTCACTTATGGATCAATGTTTATTTTTCCATGTTTCTAATGTCACTAAACTATTACGTTCCATATGCATGTGTTTGTGTAATGTAATGAATATTTATCCAAAATAATTTAATATCTATGTATGAAAAGTTCGAGTCGCTATAGTTTGTCTCATAGGATAGGTTTAGTTAACCATCTGAAACTAGGATAAGGAAACCTTAGTGATCTCCCTAATGACATGTAAAAGGATAATTCTAAAGATGAATCAAAGTATAAAAAAATGTCAGGGAATTTTTGTGAAATATAGATAAAGTTTTTTTGAGTAATATATCCCTATATGGATACTACAAGTTTATGTGGCTCTAGAATAGATGTTCCTAGGGGTAAAATCCTCCAAAAAACATATTAATCTAGAATCGATCGGGAACTGGTGCATGAAAACAATCCTTTTGTCAAACCTAGTTTGACACTCCCAGGGGATATAATTTAGAAATTCAAAAAAAAAAATTACCTACCATCACAGAGGATTTAAATAGAAGATGACTATTAATGAACAAGGATAAAATTAAGATCGCATAGGTTAAAGAATATTTTTTCATGATTTAGACATTCTATAAGTGATTTATCATGATTATGTGGTTTCCTATTATGATTATTGTTTCTTACACTATTTATTTTTTATTTTAGACAATAGATGGAACCCAAAAGAACCATGTTCATTCTGAGTGTGATAGATAATTCGATGATTTTCCTCTAAAACATCTAAATGTTTTGGGAGTGGGAATGAAAAATCTAATTTCTATGCTCATGCAACATTCTTATGCTATGAATCACTATAGACTAATAAAAAAACAATTGAGGTAACAACATTATTTTGAGACCTTCATGTGGAAACATCCACCTGCCTTTAGTAGATCCTATGATCCAATTATTGTTGAGAAATTGATCAGTACCACATAAAATAAATTTTCTATTCTCTAATGTTTTTAAGATGAAAAATTCATTTTGGATGTCTACTATTTGGAAGGTAAAGAAGAAAAATGGTGGACTCTTATCAAGAATATAAGGAAACATGATAAAATTGACTCAATGGATTGGGATGAGTTTGATAACTAAATTTTCATTAAGTAAATTCCTCATATTCCCCTTAAGAAGATAGATAAGTAGTTCCTTGAGCTAAAAAAAGGATGATGAATCTACTTATACCAATGAGGAAAATTTTACAGGACTTATGAGGTATGCTTCATGTATTATCATTCAAAATGAATATAACATTGATCGATTATTCATCCTAATAAAACCAAGTCTTCTAAGGAAGTTATCCATAAGTGAACTTATTATCTTTGATGATATTGGATGATACTCAATTAAGGTGGAAATGGAGGTTGGATTTACATATCAATATAATGGGTTTGAAAGGAAAAGGAATATGAAGTTCAAAGGAAAATATAAAAACCCTAGAGAGAAGATGATGAGATTTATTAAATGCTCAATGTGAAGGAATAATCATATAGGAAAATATCTTAAGGGAACTAGTAAATGTTTTATATGTCAAGGGTAAAGTCGTCAAGAAATTTATTTAATAATTGGTGGAAAGTGGTTATCTAACGATACGAATACAAAGAAATCTACCAAATATGATAGGTTTTAAATATTTCATAATTATAATAGTATAAATAATTAAAATAATACCATGGGTAATGTTGAATTGTGTCATGTTCATAAATAATTGATTTAAAAACTTTAAATATAATATAGGTTTTGGAAGACTCATTAATAGATTATAAAATTAATCAAATAAAAGAAAAAAATATTTTTTAATTAGGTAAACATAATTTTTTTCATGTAAACTCCTTATAGTATTTATTAAATCACTTTTTGGATTTTATGATATCATACTATATACTGTATAGTTATAAAGTATTTATTTTTTAGAAAAAAATTCTACTATCTCTAAAAATTATAAAAATTTTAGAATTCGCAATTTCAACATGTTCACCTAAAAAATGATAATTATTTTAAAATAATTTTATAAATATATGAATTTATATTTTAAATAAAATCATAATTTACTTGAAAATACATATTTTTATGACAAAAATCACTTCCTGACCCTAATGAAAATTATATTGAACTCCATTAGATTGTATTATCATCTATATTTAAATGAATATTATTTAATAATAATATTTTATTAAAATAAAATTTAAATTTTATTTTTTAAATTTATCCAAAAGAGTGTATTAATTGAACATATATATATATATATCCCAGAAATAAAACTTTTATTTCTTCATATAAAAATCTAATATTTTTAAAACCCATTAATCATTTATAAATTAATATTAAAAATATATAAATATAGTAATAAATGTATTTAAAATAATATATATATATATTCATATTTCCATGGTCTAGATACATAACCCCTTATTACAATAGAAAAATCCATAAGTGTATGGTTCATGATGGTGACACTTTTATATGTTGGTTTGATGATCATGATTTGGTCTATGATCAAGATATACTTGAACTTCTCCAGTGAATAGTTTCACTCATTCATTAGTTGTTAAATCTAATCTTATTCATGGCCATGGGAATAACCTGGTGAATCTATCTCCCATTGAAGCTCTGATAAATGGTATTCATAAGGTATTATCATATAGGTAGAGACCATTTCTTCTTCAATATGTGTCAATTGGAATTTATCCTTACCTCTAATAAATATAATATTCTTGACATTCAATGTATAATGGATATATTATCAAGGTATTGATTATTAATGGTATTTTAAATCTAATAATCTATAATGGTCTGAAATATACAAAGTAGTAGATTCTCTTTTTATAACTACACAACTTAATTAGGAATTTAAATATTCAAAATTGGAAATTCATTTATAAATATCCAGGTCATTACAGTAAATGTAATAGATAATAATAAAATATCATTAGTGTGCTTAATATGAGAATATTGGTATAGTTTTGATATATAATAATGTTATAAATAATAAATAATATGTCAAAATCATGGCTTATGGAATGGAGTTACTTAAGAATACATCATATAAATCTTTTATATCAACTAAATAAGGAATATATTTCAATTGATGAAAAACTATATATACGAGGAAACATCATCTGTGTGAGTCAGACACTTCCACCCACACTTGTGAGACAAACAAATTATACATGTGTATATATCATCCCACTTGAACACATGATTGGGAACAACTAAATTCTACCAACATTTACATATCTCATAAGACTTAAACTTTTAACCCATATAATGGAGAGAGAGATATAGGACCCCACCCATCATCATCCATATATATTTGTGATATAAGATATCAATAATTTCGATATAACATGAAAACCCATGGGAAGAAAATGGGATTGATATACTTTTCAAATGAAATAAAAAATGGAAATCATTAATAATTACTTAAATATTCATAAAATGATAAAATCATGGAAAATTAATGGGTGTATAAAGTTTTTAAATAACATTATAGGTAAATACACATCAATAATGATAATAATGTGTATCATATTTAAATCATATAGGTATGGGGTATATGGTTTTTTCAACAACTTCTCTAATCATTCATGTATGGAATCATTGTAAATTCCCTTAAATATATGAAAAAGAAAATAATTCACTCAAAAAGGAATAATATTTTATGAAATGTTATAACTGTACATTTTATATTGTTAAGGAAGACAATGGTAATAATAGATATTGCCTAGAATGTTCGTGATCCTAGTGAGACTAATCCAAAAATTTATCTAAAAAGTAAAAAAGTAGTTAAAACATTAAAATGGGTTTTAAAATTATGTGATGGGATCTCACCCCACATATCCACATCCAATAAAATTGTACTATAATCAAGAGTCCAAATGGATTATATAGTTCATGCTTCCATAATCACTATTATCGATAAGGTATCCACTACATGAATGTATTCCTAATAATCATGTGAGACAAATTGGTTTAGGTTGATAACATCTTGGAGGAATTGAATCCAATAAGGTAGTAACTTATTAGGTACATTCCAAGTCCTTACATCGAGGGTATCAATAACATTTTGTGATTAAAATTCAATCCAAAGTCATCTTTGATCATTATGAACAACATGTTTAATGGGATGAATCATCAGAAAACAATCATCTTCATAAGAAATTACAAACATAAAATTGTAGTGAAATCATCGCATAAAAAAATCCACAATGAGTGTGGAAGAAATATCCATATCCTGAGAACCTAGAATGCCAGAGGCCACACTATCAATACTCACCTTTATCCATGAGGGTAGTGGGGGAATCCATCAAACATATTTTAGTAGTAGAGGATTTTTGAGTCTTCTATGTACAACCATAAGCTATAAAATATTAATATCATTAATATTGTAATCTATCACACCTCTATGAAGCTTATATATAGAAAAGTAATATCTATGAATTGTGATAATTCCTACATTAAGGGAGGGGTCCTAATTTCCAAACAAAACCGTGTTCCATGCACTCTAGGTAATGAAGATGACTGAGGAAATGAATTCTAGAAAAAGAAGGCATAACTACTCACTCAAATTAGCATTAGTGATAAATTAAATCATGTTACACAGATAATTTCCTATTCATATGTTGATATTGAAAAAATTGTTTATATAAATATATAGTTGGACCGTGAAGAAGCAACTCCTGAAGATGTGGTGGACAATATCCTATGCTTTCAAAAAACTATAGCAAGACAAAGAAAGCAGTTGTATAGATTTTTTAAGCTGATCATGTATGGTTATTAAACCTTTGTAAATTATATAGAGGTTTATGAGACTATCAGGTTGAATAAATAGTTATATAAACTTTAGAATCCTTGGTGGACTAGTGGGGTGGCCATCATAATAAATCCTTTAGAACTCATTAGCATTGAACACTCTATTTCTGTGAATCCTCTAAATTAAAGTATCTATATCAATGATTTAATACCTATATAGTTTATGGTAAATTTGAAATAGTAAAGAATGATCATGTTTTTTATTACATTGAATGAAATTTTCAATAGACATATGATGTCTGTTTATAGGGATAACCATAATTTCTATGAGGTGGATGTCATTCTAGGGGTATTTTAATAATTGAGTCCAGACTTCCTAAACACCATTCATTTGGTTTTTCATTTGATTTTATTAATTGGTGATATGATAGATGGACTAAATAAGGAGAAAATAGTTAGAGTATCCAACCATAAGTATTTAATTGAACTTGTTTTAAAGAAAAATAATAGAGGATTCCTTAAATGTTATGATACTCCAATTGTTTTTCGTTCATCATCATGGAATATTACAAGGTCCATGATTCCATGACCCACCATGTGAATGGGCATGATGAAAGCATTCCATGAAATGTTAATCAGAATCCTTTTAGGAATAGATATAGACTAGATAAAATTCTCAATCATGTTCTAGAGTTCCCTGATGAGGCCTCTGTCCCATCTATAAAGAGAGAAATCGTAGAAAAACGTGAAGGTTATCACTGAGGTGACCATACACACTCTTCCAACCTAGGACATGGACATACCTTTCCACTGATCCTATTGAATGATACTTCTATAGATGATGATCCTAAGGTGGTATCTCTTTACCTTTCCCCAAAACATGGGGACACCATGGTAAGTGAATGGGAGGTATCCCCACTTCACACCAAGGATTCTGGTGATATTGTTTTTTTGTTGATAGTAATTCTATCACAAAAAACAATAAAGGATTTTTCCTACTAATTGTTTACCCATACTCCTCATCACAATGATAAAAGGGTCCCTTGAATGTGGAAATGGGGTTTTTGAGGATTATCTAGGAAGAAGAATATATTCATCATATCAGAGGTCTGAGGGAGTAAAGATCCTTATTTTAGCCTCTATTTGTTTGAAAATTACAACCTGAGTAAGATCATTGATTCATATATTAATATAGTATTCATAAATGGAAAATTTGAGACCTGTGAGAGGGTCTCCTTACCTCATACTCCTGGTGAAGTGGAATAATCCTTATGGGGATCCATTAATAAGGATTTAAATCATTGAAGAGTTTTTGATGGAGTTAATGATTTTTATAAATATATTTGTGGATCCAGACTTCATATGGACAATAAGGATGAAGATATATTTTTTTGGGTATCAAAGGCCTTGGATATGTAAATTTTATGAGAAAGAATCCCATCATTTAATTTCCTCTCCTTATTTTTGAAATTATTTTGAAGATATAAAATGGTATTTTTTATGCTTCTATATAGGAAAAACCAAACAGGTTAGGGGAAATTTTATCTCTAATAATGATCCATAAATTAGTGAAAATAATTTTTCTAATGATTTTTTGAATATATTTCCAAATTTTAACCAGCATGAACTCTCTTATGGTAATGGCATTCTACTTATTAGGTTTGAGCATAATAAATCATGAGTTGACCCCAAATGGAAACTAAGTATTCATTAAGAAATCCCTAATAGCCTTGGTCACCACATCATGCAATATTTACTAGTATAACATGATGAATTTGTTTGAGAATCCATCAGGACTATCAATACTATCCATATTATGGTAGAAGACATATCCATAAACTTCTTCTTCTACAGATGGAGGACTAAGGGGGATTTCGTTTTGGTGAACCTAAATTTAAGGGGAGGTGATATTATCCATAATGTGGGTTATATACACCCCATCATTAGAGTTACATCCATTTATGTAATCCACCAAATCATTGGAAATATCACTTTCAGATGTGAGAAGACAACCATTGATGTAAAGGGAATTATTCACTATCCCACACTTTTCTCTCTGCGAAACCTAATGAAATGTCATGAGTACCTATCAACATATTTATAAAATTTTATTTTGATTTTATTGTGGTCCAGTGTATCTTTTACAATCAAATGATCATACATCATAAAAAAGGATTGTTTTTATTCCCAAAATCATGTTTTCTAATTCCATTTCATGTTTTGTTAGAAGGAAATTTGGTCCACATTTTCTTTAATATCCAAGTCAAGATTGGAAAATGATTTCCTACTCCTATCTATTAGTATAAAATTAGTGTATATTATTTTTATAGTAAGTCTATGGAGGGGGCTTCCAAGAGAATCAATATTCCAATACATGAATACAATTTCCCTATATATAGGTGTGATAATAAATTCGTTATTGAACATAAATAGATGTGGGGAAGACCATATAATGTGGGGAAAGATACAAAATAATTGCATTGTGTACTGAGTGATATTTGGAAAAGGTGAATATAGATATCCTAATGGCAGAACTTATTTCATCCACTTGGTCATAAATTCTTTCAAATTTACTTTTCTATATTTTGTTAAAAGTGTATCTAATCTATGAGATATTTGAAACTACAATTGTATTTTCAATGATATTTCAATGGTCAAATCAGGATGAAAAATCATGAGAGGATAACCTACTAAAATTTTATCCATTTTCACCAGACTTAAAAAAAGTGATGAATTCACCAAAAAAATCCAATTATGGGTCATGCAGGCATATATTTTTATTATCTCCCTTAATAATTCCATTATTCTAATGTAAGAGGTGGAAGAATACAAAAATTATACGAAGAGATTGGAGATGTACATGGGTATTGATACAATGATTCTTAGAGGGTTCTTATTTCTTACTAAGAGATAGATACAATCATGCATTAATATACATAGGTGGTTCATGTCAGTGTCATGTTGATTCTATGAGATAATTTTGTTTCATATGGAGAACCATTTGAAATCCTTCCTATTGTCAAGAAACTTTTTTTCTAAAATACCAATTAAAATGGGTTTTAATGTCACAAGATAGTGATGAAGGTCTTTGAATATTGGGTAGTTCCATTTACCTTGACAATTCTAGTATATAAGAGTTATTTATTAAGGGCCCTACTAGTTTTTAGTGGCCATACTTGCTATCAAAAATTTAAATGTATTTTATTCCTTTTCCCACCACCTTTCTATTTCTTATAATTAGAGGGTACAACCTCCACTAGTAATACCTTTACTCTAGAGGGATAAGATTCAACATGTATGACTACTATGGGTTTCATACCTTTTGTATTATTAGCACAAAAAATATCATTTATAGGTGATCTATTTTTTCAATAGTCAACACCATAAGGGAAATAATCAGGAGAACACCTTTTGGAAAAATTCTATCAGGACACATGGATAAAAATACCCCCTTATTCTAATAAGTTAAACCATGAATACAATGTTTCAATGGTGAAAAACATGCCCCAATGGGGAGGGGTAAAAAATGTTTCACTCTTGTGTTTGGACAATATAGTTTAAATCTATATTCAGGGGATCAAATATTACAATAAACCTATGTTACTTTATTAGGTCCTTGTATTTTTTGATTTCATTTACATCCAGGTTGGGTTCAGTCTTCTCCATGTTGAAATATAATAGAATGTCTTCCAATGAAGAGGTTTATAGAATTTGAGGATGGAGAGACTTGGAATCCTTTTATATTTTGAATATACCAACAAGTGATATAACACTAATGAATATATACATCTCCACATATTCAAAGGATGAAAAGGATTTTGTAGGGATTATATGGTCATGTTCCTCTACGTGGTCCATGGGGTTGGGATCCCTTCCAATATTACTAGATGGGGAGGATTATGAGATTTTCACCTTAGAGGGTATGGTTTACACAACCTTAAAATTACCTTTCAACCTCCGTCATGATAATTTATCATTACCCTTCAATTTACATAATATTTATAATTTTTCACTATTACACTCAGTTAAAATATGGCAAAAAACATTACAGTTCAAATTGAAACTGGGTTTCCACTCATATTGTATTTCAAGATTAGTTTTATCATCTCTAATTGTGAGGAACACCATCTACACTAGGTCATTTTACATATCAACCTCCACTATCACCCTTTCATAGTGTCCAAACCTTTTTTTATCATCTTTTTGATCCATTATGATCAGATTTACCATTGAGGAAGTGATATTCTTAAGAATTATTGGATACCAATAAAGGAAGTTGAGCTTGAAAATGTGGATCAACACTAGATTGTGTGTGTTCCCATCATTTATAGGGTTATAATTCTATACCACTAATAAATTTTTATAAACCAAGACTTCAGTATAATGAATCTGATGCTCCCTTACCTCATCTTATACTCATAATAGGGGAATTCAATGTGATTGATGCCTCATTACATAGTTATCATCTTCCAGTCATTAATCACAAATATATTCACAATTATTATTTATTTATCATTAAATTCCCAAATCCATTCCCCATTCTACGTTATTACCCTCGCAATGAAGCAATATTTATAGAGTTTGAATCATTATTCAAACAAATCTTGGTTAGCTGTAAAATGTGTGGTGTGCCACTTTCTGATAATTATTCTAGGTGAAGGACTATCTAATTTGGAGAAATATATTCTATTGGATGATTTGACAAGCTCTAAAAAAAATTCATTGATCTAGTGACCTCGTATGGATGTCATCTCTTATTAGTTTTATTGTTAGATATATAAAGCTGGAAGACATCATTATGGCTCAGATGAAGTAGAGGAGTTGGGTTTTGATATGTGCCATTGGGATGTTCCACATTCAAATAACATCCTCCTATGAAAGATTTAGGTTCTCCTAGAAACATTCCTTGCACTTCAATATCAAGATCCATGATGGATCATGTATTTTATATAAAATAACATTATATAATCCATCCAGGGAATGAAAGTGAATTGAAACATTTGATGAATATCATTGATGAAGCATATCATATATCTACGGACAATAATATAGATGAAAGGAACTTATTATGAGTTTTTAAAAAATCACATTGGATATAAGAAATATCCTTTATATTTATAAATTATCTTAAAATTAATATTGAATAAATATTGGGGAAAAATAACATCTTTTAAAACTTATCATGTCGTGGAGATTAATTATTATTATCACGAACCAACCTGGGGTGACGCTGAACTGGTTACTTGAGCTGATTCGTGGAAAGGCCAGAGAGGCATTCTCGATCCTTCTGGGCTAGTGAAAAGCACCAAGTACTTTATTAGAGATAATTTAAAAAATTTCTACACATAAAATAAACAAAATTATTTGAAAGAATAAATGTGAAAACAAAAATATAATAGTTTTCAAACTTTTTAACATTTACACCAAAACTAAAAATACAAAAAACTAAGTAACAAAGATACACAAGAAACCCAGAATGAACCTGACACCAAACAACACCTCCATGTGATCCCGAGGGTCACTCTCCAACTAAACACTAACCATCACCCATGGAGACTAGACTAAAGATGGAACCTGTAAGGGAAACTAAATACAAGAAAACACTATATGAATGAGTATTAAAACTCAGTAGGTAGACTCAGATCATTATATTCCAAATGAATATACTTTAAACAAATAAATATTGATTTTAGGTTTGAAATACAACTATAAACATATGTTTTACATACTTTTCATTTCAAAATAAACAAAACAAAACCTATTTCCCTCAAATTTAAAAACAAGACACATTCATGAAGATAAGTTAAGTTTATAGGGGAGAAGTATAAAGGGAACCAAATAATAAAATTTTCATTTTTAATTATAAAGAGAAATAGGAAAGACACTTATTCATTCACAAGGTTTTTCTTGAAACCTCTTTAGAAAAAATACACTTTCACAATTTTCCAAAAGAACACCCAAAACCAAGAAAAAGGGAGTATAGTCACACAATGAGGGGAATAAATAACAATAATAGTGTCAGAGAAACATGAGAACACCTAGGAACTCCGAGGAGAACCAAAACTTATTATACATGTGACTCATCCTAAAGGCATGCCCTACTCAATGAAATCATAACTCCCTAACACCCGACCATCGCTCTACCTGGCCTGGTCGAGGGATCCAATCCCATAGTAATAAATCCAAGTATCCACCTTCTATGAGACATTAGATAGTACAATAACCTACACTAGTGAAACAAACATTCTTAAAAATCCTCGTTTTCATGAAGGTTCCCATGCTATGTTTGTAAGGGGGTGTTCCAAAAAATGCAAGAAAAAGTCACACATATATAATATCATACACCACCACAACTGGCACCACCCCATCCCCTCAAAGAGAAGCCCATGCCTTAAACAAGAATTACACGGGTGGAGTCCCAAGCTGAGGACCATCCCAACCATTTCTCAACCAACTAGGAAATGGATCCTTCCTAAAGGGGTTTTCCAATTAACCAATTCAAGATACAAAATGGGCCTTACAATGTTTTCACAAAAACAATTCATTTCATAAATATCCACACACAAACCCCTTTTTATACTCCATACTACCCTTCAAAACCAAAACACATTTACAATGGATAATGGGGCATATTCTTGAAACCTATTTAGAAAAATTACACTTTCACAATTTTCCAAAAGAACACCCAAAACCAAGAAAAAGGGATTATATTCAAACAATGAGGGAAATGACTAATGATACTAGTGTTGGAGAAATATAGGAACACCTAGGAACTCATAGGAGAACCAAAACATACTATACATGTGAATCATCCTGAAGGAATTCCCTACTCGATGACATCATAAGGCATTAATGCCCGACCGTCTCCCTACCTGGAATGGTTGAGGGGCCTGACCCCATAGCAATAAACCCAAGTATCCACATTCTATGGGACCCTAGCTAGTACAATAACCTAGACTAGTGAAACAAACATTATCAAAAATCATCTTTTCTATGCTGGGTTCCCATGCTATGTTCGTAAAGGGGTGTGCCAAAAAATGCAAGAAACAAGTCACACATATATACTATCATACACCACCATAACCAACACCAACCCATCCTCCTCAAGGAGCATCCCATGCCTTAAACAAGAATTACATGGGTGGAGTCCCAAGATGAGGACCATCCCACCCATTTCTGAACCAATTAGTCAATGGATCCCTCCTAAAGGTATTTTCTAATTAATCAATTCAAGATTCCAAAATTTCCTTATAATGTTTTCACAAAAAAATCCATTTCATAAATATCCATACACAAACCCCTTTTTATACTCCAAATCACCCTTCAAAACCAAAACACATTTACAATGGCCAAAGGGTCAACAAGAACTCAATTTAAAAAAGTCCATTTAAAAACTCCAATCACCATTTTGAACATCACCAATAAATTTATAAAAAAACCAAACCATGTCTTTAAAAACCATTAATCACTTAAAAGTACCATCCGAGCCATTTAATAACCAATTGGGGTGAAAAATCCTTTCCAACCATTTCAAATCATCACAAAACAAGGAAAATCCAACTAATTTCACATGATATAATTATTCTAGCAGCAATAGATGTCTACTTTGAAATTAAAGAAGGTGTAAAAATCAAGAAATCAATGTAAACATGACTTTAAAGGAAATATGCAATGGGGTCCTACCTCAAGAGTGGAGAAACTTCCGGTATTCAGTATGAAACTTCAATTGCACCACCATAACACCCAAAGGAGAGAAAAAACAACCTAAAACGTCAATAATGAACCCAAAATTTAAGTATCTAACCCTAAAAATTGGATCCCAACTACTGGAGAAAAGGAAACCCAAGAAAGGGGAAGAAAAACCCTAGAGAGAAGGAAGAAAGCAAGGGAGAAATAACTTAGAAGGATTTTCCTTGAAGAATCCAGATAAAAACCAAAAAAAGAGGGGAGATATAGAGGATACAAGGAAGGGGAAGATCCTCCTATGGAAGATGATGTTGAGGGGGCCAAGAAAGAGGGGTGAGAGAGTTTAAAACTGAGTGGAAAACAAACCCGAAACCCTAATTTTTAATGACCTGGCAGGCCACATGATTAGTCTGCACGATTTTTCAAACCGTACGGAAACCATGAGACCACCTCTTCTGAAAGAGACACTATCTACATGATTACCTATTCCAAGGTGAATGACCATGGAGAGGATATATGGTAGGTTCTGTCTCCTACTTCATGGTTTCCTAGGCTAGGTGCACGATTACTACTAACTATGCACAGACCATGTGCCTAGTATTCCCAACCCAAAAATTATCAATTTCCTACAAAACCTCAAAGGAAACCCAAAGAGTAAAGTTAGAATAAAGAAAAATATAAATAATAACTCAAAAGATTAAACCCGTTAGACCCAGTTCTTGAGAGGAATGGCTGGGGACCCAACCCAAATTGGAATAAAGGCAAGCTTAAAAACCAGGGTGTGACAATTCTACCCACCATAATGGATTCCATCCTAGAAATCCAATCTAAGGCTTACTCAAAATCAAAACCTAGTACTTCCATACAACTCAAGGAGATTTTCAAGGTAAGACAAACTAAGATACTATCAAAACATACCAAATAAGAATAGAATCTAACAAGAAGAACTTGGGAGACCAAAATGGAATCCCTACTAATTGACACCCACTCCCAAAGTGTATACACCTCCAGTTGATTGATCCAAAAGACATATAATCTTCACCAAAATCCATTCATACTTAAAACACAACATCAAAAATGACACCAAGAGGAACATAACCATCCTACCAAAACCAAAAAATGAACCTAAACCACTTCCAATGAGTACCTTTTAAAACCTTCCTCCAACCAAGTGCTGGATACTCCCATCCCAACTCTTTACTCAAAATATGGACATAGAAGTAGGTGGTTCCACACAAGACCCCCTACCAACCAATAACAATAAAGGAACCAAGACACTGACATGGGGAGGCCCGAACTGAATCCCCACCAAAAGATACTGGATTACATTTCTTTGCTTCATGAGAAGATTTCAATGAGACCCACAATGGGTCTCCCCACCATAAGAACTGATGAGATCCAATGAAATCAAGGATTTTCCTGCATGAACCAAGGACTCCCACCAAAAGGGGTGGGTTGGAGGGCCCATATAATAGACCATCAAAACCATGAAATATATACACCAAATGCTCAATGTTCCCTGGATAACCACCAACAAACCAAACTTAACTAGCACCAGTATGATGCAAGGGCCATAAAAAGGATTCCCTCATTCAATGGAACAAATCCACTGAGATATTAATAAAATAAGACGACTATTACTCCTTATAACTAAGGAGAAAACTCTCAAACCTAGATGGGTCACAATGTGGAAACAGGGTTCCCACACCACCTTCCACTAAACAGAACAACCAAAAACAAGAAAAATACATAGGGGGATTAAACTATATCCACTTCCCATGTCAAGAACAAAACTTAAACCTAAGACTTTCAACACTGCTGGGGTTCCCCTGACTATGCACCATCATCACTCCAGGACCTAAGGATTTAGCTCTAAATATTAAACCATATCCTACCTCACAGTTAGGCTTCATAATCCCCTAAACAAAACACATATACCAAAGATTAACAAAACACACTTATATTGAAATAGGAGTTCATAAGGGTTCATAAAAAAAACACTCTTACAACCGAAAGAAAAAGGAACCACCACAGAATTCCACCAGACATGACTATTACAATGAATAATATTACAGTAAGAGAGACCCATAACTAACCCGAAATAGTTCCCTACTACTCTAAATGATCTAAGGTGTTATTTGAAGAGTTGGGCCTAGCTTCACAGTACTTCTTGAAAACAACCTGAAAGAACTGCTTCAAGTAAACCAAGTTTATACAGGTGTGGAAGGTTCTTGGATCACTCGAGCATGAAAGTCTCTTATGACCATGATTGCCACACAGATGGTAGGTCACAAAATTTCACCCTGAAGAGGTTGAAGAGAGGTATGAAGGCTTCCATACCAGCACCGCCAACATCCGAACACTTCCCATTCTTCTTACCAGAATCCTATTCGCCATTTCTGGAGACTAAGTAAGACTAGCCATCTCAAGCCCTCCTACTAGACCAACTTCAACATGAAAGGATTGTCTCGCCACGTTAGAGAAGGTGGTTAGGTTGAACTCTACCACCTTCGACTGTAGATAAAAATGGAGACCAATATTGAAATGCTAAGCCTTCACGAGATCGTTTGCAACATACCATAGATCAAATAGATCCAGGTATACGAAGCGATGATAGAATTCCAACACCGACCCAACACCTTAATGAAGTCTGAAAAACTCCATCCTCTTCCTCACCATCATCACCCCCGATAAATAATGTTGAATGAATGAAGACTTGAAGAACTCACATGTGAGATCTTTTTGAGTCTTTATTTGAGACAAAGACTTCCACCATCTTCAGGCTGGGCCTTCAAGCATAAAGTTAGAAAAATATACCTTTAATCTCTCACAAAACTCGAGAAAAATGAATTCCCTCTCAATCCTCCACATCCACTCCTCTTCCTCAATAGGATCCACCTGAACATATAAATTATGAGGATTTAACTTTCGGAACTCAAGAACATATTCTATGGGTTGATCAACTAGAGCGTTCACTAGATATTTACCACCCGAAGCTGTATCATGGGTATCCATCAACCCTTTGTGGGGAAAGACACTAAGAAACAAGGAAAATAAGTAACCCGATCAAATACAATCCAACAAAATGAATCCTTTACATAAAAAATAACAAAATAAACATCACTTCCCAAAATAAAAGGGACACACCACACCACCATAAGCTATCAAAACATAAAATCTTCCCTTAAAACACGTTCAAAAAGAAAACAAGCTCAAAGAATTTCACACCTACCATTGGTGTCCCATGGACCCCACCCATGCATATTCTCATGACATACCAGTAACTCGACCATTTTATCATAGATATATATGCATGTGGTATCTCATGGAAACACCAAAGGTGAAACATTTAACTCACCCTTCTTTTTCAAATCCCAAAATAATCTTTTCAAAAACCACTATCCACAAAAATCTGAAATCCCATCCAAATATCACAAAACCCATTTCAAAGAAAATCCAACCATTTAGTAAAAACTCATTTTCCATCTTTTCATGTCAAATATAAATCCTTTCATTAATTTTATAAATTTTAGAAGACTTCCCCAAAAATTTAGCAACTACCTAATCAAAATGATTTTCATTTTACCTAAAAAATTCGTTTAAAAAAAACCCAATTTTACACTTACCAAAACAAGGTCGTTTAAATTTTAAATTTAGTTTTTTACAATTCCAAAATAATACTTTTTGAAAAAAAAACTTTTAGAATTAAAGGATACCCAAACGATTCACAGGAGAGAAGCTAGCATCGATGGGTGACTCGGTCATATGGTTGTCGACCATACAACTGTCATACCACCATCAAAGAGAGAATTTCAGGGTAATTTACCTAACTCCACATGGATTTCTAGGCCTTGATATCTCATGGGGGCCACTTCCCAAATCCCTTTTCATTTCCCAATACCAAACAATCCACAAGAACCAAAGACACTGACAAACCTAGAAATCCCATGGTAACTTGAGGTTCAGAGTGAGAAAGAGTTAGCGATGCTATTCCTACACCTATACCAAGATCCCTAAATTCCTAATACTTCTACCTTGACATCCCCATGTAACAATGAGTGCTCTAAAAGAAAGGTCATAAAAATATCCTACCTTCTCTGATACCATTTTTTCACGAACCAACTCAGGGAGACCCTGAACCGGTCACCCGAGCTGGTCTATGGCAAAGACAGAGAGGTGTTACCGATCCTCTCGGGCTAGCGACATGTGCCAAGTCCATCATTAAAGACAATGATAATGATTTCTACCAATAAAATAAACAAAATTAGCTAAAAAATAAAAGTTAAAACCAAAATAAATATGATTTTCAAACTTTACAATATTTACACCAAAACTAAAAATACAAAAAACTGGGTAAAAAAAATACATAAGAAACCCAGAATGAACCTAACACCAAATAGAACCTCTATGTGATCTTAAGGGTCACTCCCCAACCAAACACCAACCATCACCCAAGGTGACTCTACCAAATCTGGAACCTGTAGGGGAAACTAAAAATAAGAAAACACTAAGGCATGAGTATTAAAACTCAGTAGGTATGCCCAGATCATTCTATTCTAAATCATTTAAACAAAGAAACATTGATTTTAGGTTTGAAATAAAACTATAAATATAGGTTTTCCGTAGTTTTCATTTCAAAATAAACAAAACATGACCAATTTTCCTCACATTTAAAAACAAGGATCATTCACGAAGATAAGTTGAGTTTGTAGGGGGGAAGGGTAAATGGAACCAAACAAGAAAATTTTCATTTTTCATTATAAAGATAAATAAGGAATAAAATTATTCATTCACAATGTTTTTCTTGAAACCATTTTAGCAAAACTACACTTTCAAAATTTTCCAAAAGAACACCCAAAACCAAGAACAAGGGAGTATAGTCACACAATGGGGATAATGGATGATGATAATAGTGTCAGAGAAATATGGGAACACCTAGGAACTCAGAGGAGAACTAAAACATACTATACATGTGAATCATCCTAATGGAATGTCCAACTTAATGACATCATAATGCCCCAATTCCCGACCGTCACCCTACCTGGCTTGGTCGAGGGGCCCAATCCCATAACAATAAATCCATGTATCCACCTACTATGGGCTACTAGATAGTACAATAACCTAGAGTAGTGTAATAAATGTTCTCAGAAATCCTATTTTCTATGCTCGGTTCCCATGTTATGTTCTTAAGGGGGTGTTCCAAACAATGCAACCAACAAGTCACACATATATACTATCATACACCATGTAACGACCCAAAATTTTATTAATGAAAATTCCTCTTGATCGAATTAAATGTCTTATTATGTAAAATGGTTATATAAAATATACATACTTCCTTGGTTTTATGTTTTTGGATTTTAAAATACCGTTAATAATTGTTACTATAGCTAATATAGACGTTGAAAAGTGATCACATGATTAGTATAAATATAGGGCTTTAAAAAATCCAATTTACTCAAAAAAAGGAAGTGATGGACTCATCCAGTAGAATTAATCCATATAAATCCCATTTTTCAGAGCTTTGAAAGGAGGTATAATCACTGGGATTATCTCTTGACCAAGCCCAAGTTGAGATTCAACACATTAAGCTTGAATGGAACCGCTTATAGGGGAAGTGGAAGTTAATAGAGATTACCACCCAAGCGATGTTATTTGATCCACCCCAAGAGTTTGTCACCATCGCACACCTTACCCTTAGGTCTTATGTGGGTGTTATATAGAGTTATGTAACAAGACCCTAGCAAAATGATTATATGAATTATTTTTGTATAAATAATATAAATTAATTTTATTATTGTTACTTTGTAAATGGTTTTTAAAGTACAAATAATATTTTTTGTTAATATTCAATTAAGAAATATATTTTGATAAATTAATGAATTTTTTAATTAAATAATATTTTAACAAAATATTATTACTAAATTACTTTTTATTAAATATAAATGATCATACAATTTTTATAAAATTGTAATTTTTATTAAGGTTTGAAAGCTGTTTTTGTGAAAACCCATGAATTTCGATAAATGATGGTTTTTATTTTAAAAGTAAAAATTCACATATTTAGAAAATTATTTAGATAAAATTAATATTATTTTTAGATTAAGGATTTCAAAATTATCTAACGGTGAATTTTTCATAATTTTCTAAGACAATAAAATTTTTGGGTAAAGAATAGTATCATGATACGTCATGTACAATGAGTATTGACTCATGATAATTCATGTGAAATTAGGGTTTACTCATGCTAATTCAAGTGCAATGAGGTTTTACTCATGATCCATGTGCAATGATCCTTGGATCATGCTAATATCATGTTAAATGTTGTTGCGACATCTCTATGTTTTGATAATCATGCTATGTCATGCCTTTATGTTCATGTTTCTCTTATGCTCCATTGATATACCTATTGCCTAACATGTATTGTATTATTCATGTAATGACTTGTTTACTCCCTTACTGGTCTTTATAGATCACCCCTTTTCTTATGTATTTCCGTAGGTTATCCCATGCAATGCTATGTATGAAGGAATGTTGTGGTCATGTAAAAGAAGTTTTCAATAAAGATGTTGTATTTTATGTCTTAAGTTGTCATGTAATGTTCCTAATTTCCCAAGACACTATACCTATCAATCCTCAGAGTTATCTTAAGCACAATTTTATGTAATAAATCATGTTTAAGTATGTAATAAAGAGCTGGGTTGTTATAGTTGGTATCATAGTACATGTTTATTTATTTTTGGGATTAAGATTATAAATCCCTAGTGAAAGCCTTAGGGATAATACTAAGTATAATAAAAACATCCCTAAATTTTGGTGAGTATAGAATAATTGGTTTGTCAAGAAAATACATCCCTGTCTGAATACGAACAAGTAGAGGTGGCTCTGGTACAAATGTATCTTGTGGTAAAACCCAAATATACTGCTTTGATCTAGAATCGAATGTAAATTGGTGCACGACAACAGGCCTTGTTGTACTCTTGGTTTGAAACTCCTAGGGGATATTCTTTGGTAAATTCATAATATTAGTATGAACCATTATTAAGGGAATAAAATAAATTCCCCTAAGAATATATGTTGGGAAGTAGATCACGGATAACATAGATCAAAGATGATAAATTCATAAGTAAAGAAAATAAATGTAATTTATAAGTTATGCCTTTTTGTATTTGGATTCCCCTTTATGTGTTACCCTTAATGTTTCTTTTATTCCAGCCAATGGTTGGTAATAGGAGGACTCAGGCTAACAACTGATGTGAAGATCAATGTGATGACTATTCTAATGAGATTCCCAATCTGATGTGAGTGGGAATCACAAACTTCGTCACAATACTCTCTCAGTTAACTCAAGTTCTGAATAGAAATATGGGTCAAGAGGATCTTCCAACCCCCCTAAGAAAGAACAATCTGTAATTGAGATATTCATGTGACAAAGACCTACTAATTTCAATGGATCATCTTATCCATCATTCGTCAAACAATGGATCAACTCCATTGAGAATATCTTATACATTATTCAATGTTACGAACAAGAGAAGGTTATTCTGACTGCTTATCATATGGAGGGTGAAGCTAATCAATGGTGGACATTGATAAAAAATATGAAGCCTAAGGAAGAGATTGAGGCATTGTAATAGAAGGATTTATAGAAAATGTTTTTTGATAAATATTTTCCGCGCACCCTTTGACTTAATATGGAAAGGGAATTCCTTTAACTTAATAAAAAAGACGATGAATCCATCAGAGCATATAAGGAAAAATTCACAAGGCTTGCATGATACATCTCTGAATTTTTTGTTACCCTCAAATTCAAGGTTGAATACTTATTTTGTGGGATAAAACCTAGCCAACAGAAAGCCCTAGTGATCCCTGACTTCGATAGCTATGAGGAAATTATTCGATATTCCATCAAAGTTGAAATGGAGATCAATGAATCTCAAGGGTATCATGGGGAAAAGTAGCAGAAAGTGGACTTTAATTCTGGTGGTCTGATGGATAAATCCAATGGTTCTAAGAAATTCTAGCACCCCACTTTCCAAAGGTGTGGAAATAAGAACCTCGGAAATTGCCTGAAGGGGACGAGGGAATGCTTTAGGTGTGGACAAGAAGGGAACCTATCCATTAATTTCCAAAAAAACCTGCTGCTATGACATAGGAGAGGAACACTCCATTAAACCCTCAATGCATTGTTTATTTCTTCAACTGCAAAGAACCCAAGAAATTTTCAAACCAGTGCCCCAAGCCAGAGGTTTTTGGAGGCAACCAACAACCTCTAAGGCAACAACAGTGATCTTTTTTCCATCACTACTACCAAAGTGAACCCCAACAACAGAGTGGTGACAGGTACTCCAGTTATTCATTCAAGAATAGTGAACGTAATTTTTTATTATGGTTCTACACATTATTTTATATCCTAAAAGTTTAGTAGAACATTCCCAACACCACAAAAAATCATGGAAGTAGAGATGTCAGTGATAATGGAAAATGGGGCAATCATTGCATCCCATGAATATAACTCCTACCCTGTCACAATTTGTGGATTGAACTTTCCAGAGAACCTCATCATACTTCCTATGGTATAATTTTATGCAATTCTTGGCATGTATTACCTTTCCCTATATAGATCCAACATAAATTTCCATGAGAGGGAAATCACTCTCCATATGGCGAATCAACCCCCAATTCTGTACAAGTGCAAGTAGGAAGATGAATGTTTTTTAGAACCATCATCTCAAGCACGAATATTAATTACCTATGAGCACACATATATTTCTCAGATGATTGAGTCTAAGGAATCCACCATCCTTGAAGACATTCCTATTGTGAGGGAATTCACTGAAGTGTTTCCTAAGGAATTTCCTGGTCTTTCTCCTAGAAGAGATGTTGAATTCTCGATTGATCTTATACCCAGGGTGTTTCTAGTATCCAAGAATCTATATAGAATGAATATTGTGGATCTTGAGGATATAAATAAATAACTATAGGAGAATCTGGATAAAGGGTTTATACGCCCAAGTTCTTCACCATGGGGTTCACCGGTCCTCTTCTTCATGAATAAGGATGGGTCAATGTACCTTTGCAATGATTATCGTGAGCTCAAAAAAATAACGATAAAGAACAAGTATCCTCTATAATGAATTGATGAATTGTTCGATCATATACGGGGAGAATAATACTTCTTTAAGGTGGATCTGTGGTCAGGATATTACCAAGTAAGGGTGAAGAAGGAGGATATCCCCATGACTAATTTTTGTACAAGGTATGGGCACTATGAATTCATAGTAATTTCTTTTGGACTCACTGATGCTTTAGAAATATTCATGGACTTGATAAATAGAGTCTTTAGAGATTACCTCGACAATTTTTTGGTATTTTAAATAGAAATTATTATAATATACTCCAAAACAAAGGAGGAGAATGAAGAGCATCTAAGAATTGTATTAGAGACCTTGCAAAAGGATAAGATCAATGAACAGTATATCAAGTGTGAGTTATAGTTGAAGTAAGTCTCATTATTGGGTCATATCATCACAAGAAATGGGATATCTATAGATCCGTCCAAGAAAAATACAATTGAGGGATGGATGATCCCAACATTGGTGATGGATATCTATAGATTCCTGGGGTTAGATGGATATTATTTCTGATTTGTGAGAAATTTTTCACAATTGTCAAAACCTCTTACCATGATTACTTGGAAGAGAGTCAAGTTTAATTGGAGTGATGAATGAAAATATAGATTCAAGGAGTTTAAAAGGAGGCTTATCACTATGCTCATGCTCACACTACCCACAAATAGAGAACTTTTCCTGGTATTCAGTGATTCTTCAAAGAAGGGCATAGGCTGTGTGTTGATGAAAAATGAAAAATTCATTTCCTATGCTTCACGGAAATTGAAAGTTCACGACAAAAAATATCCAAAATATGATCTGGAGTTGGATACAATAATCTTCACTTTAAAATTTTTATAAAATTACCTCTTTGGGGAGAAGTGTGAAATATATACAGATCACAAAAAAATATCAAGTATATATTCACACAGAAAGAGTTGAACATGCACCAATAAAGATGGTTAGGGATGATCAAAGACTATGACTGCTCAATCCATTACCACCTTGGGAAAGCAAACAAGGTGGCATATGCTCTAAGTATAAAGGATCCATCAACTCTTTTATTTATGATAATTGAAAAGGAGATAATCTTATTAGATTTGATGAATATGGAAATGGGAATCATAAATAAGGGAATATCATCAATCCTTTCACAAATTATTGCTCAAACATCTCTTTTAGAAAGGTTACTGGATGCTAAAAAGGATGATGTGGGAATTTAGAATAAAGTGGAAACTATTAGAAAAGGTAAATCCCTGGATTTCAATATTAATGAAGAAGGTATTATGAGATTTGGGTCAAGACTATGTGTTCCATCAAATATGGAGTTCAAGAATGAACGTTTGGATGATGCACATAGTTCGAATTTCTCCAATAACCCAGGAAACACAAATATGTATCGATATCTCTAAGAGAATTATTGGTGGGATAACACAAAGAAGGAGATCACTGGGTATACATCAAAGTGACTGGTATGTCAGCAAGTGAAGGCTGAGAGGAGGAGGTCTAAGGGGGTTATGCAACCATTACCCATACCAATATGGAAATGGGAAAACATCACTATATATTTTTTCACTGGACATTCTAAGACATCCAAAGTAAACAATGATATCTAGGTTGTTGTGAATCATCTTAAAAATACTTCACACTTCATTGGAATTCGGAAGGATTTCTCATTGGATCAACTAACATGGATATACATAAAAAAGTGGTAAGGATGCATAGAGTATCACTATCAATTGTATCCGATCGATATATAAGATTCACCTCTATGTTTTAAAAGATTCTCCAACATGATCTGAATACTGAGATTAATTTCAATAAAACTTATCATCCTCAAACTAATTTCCAATCTGAGTGGACTATCCAAACACTTGAGGACATGTTGAGATCATTTTCAATGGACTTCAAAGTAGGATGAAATTAAAATCTTCCTCTGGTTGAGTTCTATTATAATAGTTTTCACTCAAGCATCCAAATATCTCCTTATGAATACCTTTATGGGAAGAGGTGTAGAACACTGACATGTTGGGATGAAGTTAGGGAACAAAAAATCATAGGTCCAGAAATGGTTAAAGAAATTGTGGAAAAGGTTAAGACCATATAACAAAACATTAAAGATACTAAGAGTGGACAAAAGAGCTATGCTGATAATCATCGAGGAGACCTAGAGTTTGATGTTGGAGATATGGTATTCCTCCTCATATCACCATGGAAGAGAGTTTTGAGATTTGGGAATAAGGGAAATCTTAGTCCAAGGTACATAGGCCCTTTTGAGATCCTTGATCACATTAGAGTAGTTGCCTATTTACTAGCACTCCCAACGAACCTATCTTAATTACATGATGTATTCCATGTATAACTCTTGAGTAAGTACATACCTAACCCATAACATGTACTCAATATAGAGTTGGTACTATTGGAGAATGACCTCTTCTATGAAGAGAATCCATTGAAGATCTTAGATTATAGGGAAAAATTTCTACAAACTAAGACAATGCTCCTCATCAAGGTGTTGTGGTGAAACCACAAGTTTGAAGAGGCAACATGGGAATTAGTAGAAGTGATGAAGCAGAGTTACCCTCATCTATTTTAGTGTGGGAAAAGGAAATTTTGATGGTGAAATTTCTTAAGGGGGGAATATTATAATGACCCAAAATTTTATTAAGGAAAATTTCTCTTGATCTAATTAAATATATTATTATTTAAAATGGTTATATAAAACATATGCACTTCCTTTATTTTATGTTTTTGGATTTTAAAATACTATTAATAATTGTTACTGTTTTTAATATAGCTGTTGAACAATGATCACATGATTAGTATAAATATAGGGATTTAACAAATACAATTTACTAAAACAAAGGAATCAATGGACTCATCCAGTAGAATTGCTCCATATGAAGCCTATTTTTCAGAGCTTGGAAAGTAGGTAGCATCACTAGGATTTTCTCTTGACCAATCCCAAGCTGATATTCAACACATTAAACTTTAACGGAACTACTTATGGGAGAAGTGGAAGTTAATAGAGATTACCACCCGAGATATGTTATCCGAGCCGCCCGAAGAGTCTGTCACCATTGCACACCTTACCCTTAGGTCTTATATAGATGCTATAAGGGGTTATGTAACAATACCCTAGCATTATGATTATGTGCATTATTTTTGTATAAACATTATACATTCATTTTATTATTGTTACTTTGTAAATGTTTTTTAAATTACAAATAGTATTTTTAGTTAATATTCAATTAAGAAATATATTTTGATGAATTAATGGATTATTGAATTAAATAATATTTTAATAAAATATTATTACTAAATTTATTTTTTTTAAATATAAATGATCATAAAATTTTTATACAATTGTTGTTTTTATTAAGGTTTGAAAGTTATTTTTGTAAAACCCATGAATTTTAGATAAAAGTCAGTTTTTGTTTTAAAAGTAAAAATTCAAATATTTAGAAAATTATTTAGATAAAATGAATATTATTTTTGGATTTAGGAAATCAAAATTATCTAATGGTGGACTTTTCATAATTTTCTGAGATAGTATAATTTTTGGGTAAAGAATAGTATCATGATACATCATGTGCAATGAGTGTTGACTCATGCTAATTCACATGCAATGAGGCTTTACTCATGATAATTCAAGTGCAATGATGGTTTACTCATGCTCCATGTGCAATGAGACTTGGATCATGCTAATATCATGTTAGATGTTATTGCCACATCTCCATGTTATGATAGTCATGCTATATCATGCATTTATGTTTATGTTTCTCTTATGATCCATTCATATGCCTATTGCCTAACTTGTATTGTATTCTTCATGTTATGAATTATTTACTCCCTTACTGGGATTTATATCTCAACCCTTTTCTTATGTATGTCCTTAGGTTATCCCATGCAATGTTAAGTACGAAGGAATGTTGTGGTCATGTAAAAGAATTTTTCAATAAAGATATTGTATTTTATGTATTAAGATGTCATATAATGTTTATAATTTCCCAAGACACTATACCTCTCGATCATCATAGTTATCTTAAGTGAAAGTTTATGTAGTAAATCATGTTTAATTGTGTAATAAAGAGCAGGGTTGTTATAGTTGGTATCAAAGGATAGGTTTAGTTATTTTTGGGATTAGGATTAGAAAACCCTAGTGGAAGCCTTAGGGATAAGACTAAGTATAATAAAAAGAACCCTAAATCATGGTGAGTATATATTAAGTGTTTTATCATGAAAATAAATCCCTGTATGGATACAAATAAGTAGAGGTGACTTTGGAATAGATGTATCTAGGGGTAAAACCTGAAAACACTACTTTATGCTAGACTCGAATGTGAACTGGTGCACAACAATGAGCCTTATTGTACTATTTTTTCGACAGTCTTGGGGGATATTCTTTGTTAAATTCACAATCTTAGTATGAACCATTATTAAGGGAATAAAAAAAATTCCCCTAAGAATATATTTTGGGAAGTCGATCATGGATAACATAGATCAAATCTGATAAATTCATAAGTTAAGGAAATAAATGTAATTTATAAGTTATAACTTTTTGCCTTTGGATTACCTTTTATGTGTTACCCCTAAATTTCCTTTTATTCCAACTAATTGATGGTAATAGAAGTACTCGAGCTAACCACTGATGCGAAGATCAATGTGATGAATGTTCTAATGAGATTCCCAATCTGATGGGAGCAGGAATCACAAACTTTGTCACGATACTCTCTCATTTAACTCAAGTTTTGAAAAGAAACATGGGTCAAGAGGATCTTCCAACCCCCCCTTATAAATAACAATCCATAATAGAGAGATTATTGAGAAAAAGAAATCCTAATTTCAATGGATAATCTGATCCTTAAATCACTAAAAAATGAATTAACTCTATTGATAAGATCTTCTCCATCCTTCAATGTTCTGAGCAAGAGAAGGTTCTTCTAGATACTTATCGTACGGAGGGTGAAGCTAATCAATGGTGGACATTGATTAAAAATATGAAGCCCAAGGAATATATTGAGGCATTGGAATGAAGGGATTTTCATAAAATGTTTTTTGATAAATATTTTCCTCACACCATCTGACTTAAGATGGAAAGGGACTTACTTTCCCTCAAGAAAAAAGACGATGAATCCATCAGAGTGTATGAGGAAAAATTCACAAGGATTTCATGATAAGCCTCCGGATTTGTCGTTACCTCCGAATGCGAGGTTGACCGCTTCTTTGGTGGGCTAAAACCTAGCCTATAGAAATCCCTGGTGATCCATGAATTCGATAGCTATGAGGAAATTGTTCGATGTGCCCTCAAAGTTGAAATGGATATTGACAAATATCAAAGGCATCATGGGGATAAGAAATGAAAATTGGACTTTAATTCTGGTGGTCTGATGGATAAATCCAATGGTTCTAAGAAATTCCAACACCCCACTTTCCAAAGGTGCGGAAAGAAGCACCCCAAAAATTTCCTGAAGGGGATGAGGAAATGATTTATGTGTGGATGAGAAGGGCACCTAACTATTAATTACTGACAAGAAAAACCCACTACTGTGACAGAGGATAGGAACACTTTATTCTACCCTCAATGCATTTTTCATTGCTTCAACTACAAAGAACCATGGAATTTTTCAAACTAGTTCCCTAAGCCAAGGGTGTTTGGAGGCAACCAACAACCTCCAAGGAAGTAAGGGCAAAATTTTTCCATCACTACTGCCGAAGTGAACCCCAAGAACGAAGTGGTGATAGGTATTCTAGTTATTAATTCAAAAATAGTGAACATACTTTTTGATTATGGTTCTATACATTCTTTTATATCCTGAAAATTTAGTAGAACAATCCCAACACCACAAAAAATCATAGAAGTAGAGGTGTCAGTGAGAATGGAAAATGGGGAAATCATTGCATCCCATGAATATAACCCCTCCCCTGTCACAATTTATGGATTGAAACTACTAATGAACCTTTTCATACTCCCTATGGTAAAATTTGATGCAATTCTTGGCATGGATTGACATTACCTATATAGAGCCAACATAAATTGCTGTGAGAAGGAAATCACACTCCATATGGTGAATCAACACCAGATTCTGTACAAGTACAAGGAGGAGGATGAATCTTTTTTAGCACCATCATCTCAAGCATGTATTTTACTACCATATGATCATGCATATCTTTCTCAGATGATTGAGTCCAAGGAAGAAACCATCCTTGAAGACCTGCTTATTTTGAGGGAATTCGCTGAAGTTTTTCTTGAGGAATTGCCTGGTCTTCCTTCTTGAAGAGATGTTGAATTCTCAATTGATCTTATACCTGGGGTATTGAATTTATCCAAGACTTTGTATTGAATGGATATTTTGGATCTTGAGGATATAAAGAAAAAACTACAGGAGAATCTAGATAAAGGGTTTATATGCCCAAGTACTTCACCATGGGGTGCACCTGTCCTCTTCGTCAAGAAGAAGGATGGGTCAATGCACCATTGAACTGATTATCATGAGCTTAAAAAAATCACGATAAAGAACAATTATCCTATGCCAAAAATTGATGAATTTTTTGATCAGCTATGTGGAGCACAATACTTCTCAAAGGTGGATCTACGGTTGGGATATTACCAAGTAAAGGTGAATAAGGAGGATATCCTCTAGACTACTTTTCATACAAGGTACGAGCACTATTAATTCATAGTAATACCTTTTGGACTCACTAATTCTCTAGAAATCTTCATAGAATTGATGAATAGAGTCTTTAGAGATTAACTCAACAAATTTGTGGTAGTCTTCATAGATGATATTATAATTACTCCAAAACAAAGGAGGGGCATAAGGAGAATCCAAGCACTGTACTAGAGATATTGTGGAAGGATAAGCTCTATGAAAAATACCTAAAGTGTGAGTTCTAGTTGAAGGAAGTTTAATTATTGGGTCATATCATCACAAGTAATGGGATATATGTGGATCCCTCTAAGACAAATGCAATTGAGGGATGGATGAGGCCAACATCGGTGACAGATATCCATATCTTCTAGAGGTTAGATGGATATTATTGCTGATTTGTGAGAAATTTGTCACGATTGTCAAACCCTCTTACCAAGCTAACTCAGAAGGGAGTCAAGTTTTCTTGGAATGATGAATGCGAAGATAGCTTCAAGGAGTTGAAAAGGAGGCTTATCACTGTTCCCATGCTCACACTACCCAAAAGTGGAGAACATTTTTTGATATTTAGTGATGCTTCAATGAAGGGACTAGGCTACGTGTTAATGCAAAATGACAAAGTAATTGCCTATGATTCAAGGAAATTGAATGTTCATAAGAAAAACTATCCAACACATGATCTGGAGTTGGATGTCGTAATCTTCACTTTAAAAATTTGGCGACATTACCTATTTGGGGAGAGGTGTGAAATATATACAGATCACAAAATCCTCAAGTATATATTCACATAGAAAGAGTTGAACATGCTCCAACTAATATGGTTAGAGATGATCAAAGACTATGACTGATCAATCCATTATCACCCTAGGAAATCAAATAAGGTGGTGGATGCTCTAAGTAGAAAGGATCCAACAACTCTTTCATTGATGAGAATTGAAAAGGATCCAATCATTTTACATTTGATGAAGATAGACATGGGAATCCTAAAGAAGGGAACATTATCAATCCTTTCACAAATGATTTCTCAACATTCTCTTTTGGAAAGGTTAAAGGATACTCAAAAAGGATGATATGGGAATTCATAAGATAATGGAAACTATCAGAAAATGGAAATCCTCCGAGTTCAATGTTAATGAAGAAGGAATTGTGAGATTTGGGTCAAGACTATGTGTTCCATCAAATTCGGATTTAAAGAATGAAATTTTGGATGATTCACATAGATTAAATTTCTCTATTCACCCAGGAAACCCAAAGATGTATTGAGATCTCCGAGAGCATTATCGGCGTGATAACATGAAGAAGAAGATCACTGAGTATACATCAAAGTTCCTAGTATGTAAACAACTAAAGGATGAGAGGCATAAGTCTAAGGGTGTGATGTGACCATTACCCATACCAACATGGAAATGGGAAAATATCCCCATGGATTTTATCACTAGACTTTTGAAGACATACATAGGAAACAATTCTATCTGGGTTGTTTTGGATCATCTTACAAAGACTTTAAAATTCATTGCAATTCAGGAGGATTTCTTATTAGATCAACTAGCACAGATATACATCAGAGAAGTGGTAAGGCTGCATAGAGTACCACTATCTATTATATCTAATAGAGATCCAAGATTTACCTCTAAGTTTTGAAGAGTCTCGACATGCTCTGAATAATGAGTCAAATTTCAATACGGCTTATCATCCTCAAACCGATGGCCAATCTGAGCATACTATCCAAACACTTGAGGACATGTTGAGAGCATGATCAATGGACTTAAAAGGAGGACGAGATCAACATATTCCTCTGGTTGAGTTCTCTTAAAATAATAGTTTCCACTCAATAATCCAAATGGATCCTTATGAATCCCTTTATGGGAAGAGGTGCATAACACCGACATGTTGGGATGAAGTTGGGGAGAAAAAACTCCTTGGTCCAAAAATGGTCGAATAAATGGTGGAGAAGGTTAAAACCATCTAGTATCACATTAAAGATGCTCAGAGTTGAAAAAATGGCTATGCTAATAATCACCAATGAGACCTAGAGTTTGATGTTGGAGACATGGTATTACTCTGAATATCAACGTGGAAGAGATTTATGAGATTTTTGAAAAAGGGAAATCTTAGTCCAAGTTACATCGACCCTTTTGAGATCCTTGATCGCATTTGAGCAGTGAACTATCGACTACCACTCCCACTGAACCTATATCAAGTACATAATGTATTCCATGTATCAATATTGAGGATGTACATACCTGAAACATTGCATGTACTCAATCCAGAGGTGGTACCATTGGAGAATGACCTCTCTTATGAAGAGAAGCCGATGAAGATCTTAGATCATAGGAAAAAAGTTATATAAAATAAGACAATTCCCATAATCAAGGTATTGTGGAGAAACTACATGTTTGAATAGGAAATATGGGAATTAGAGGAAGTGATGAAGTAGAGTTACCCTCATCTGTTTTAGTGTGGGGAAAGGAAATTTCAAGGGTGAAATTTCTTAAGGGGTGAAGATTGTAACGACCCAAACTTTTATTAATGAAAATTCCTCTTGATATAATTAAATGTATTATTATATAAAATGGTTATATAAAACATATGAACTTACTTGGATTTATGTTTTTGTATTTTAAAATACCGTTAAGAATTGTTACCATTGCTTATATAGCTGTTTAACAGTGATCACATGATTAGTATAAATACAGGGATTTAACAAATCCAATTTACTCAGACAACGGAAGTAATGGAATCATCTAGTATAATTTCTCCATATGAATCCAATTTGGTGGAGCTTGGAAAGGAGTTAGAGTAACTAGGATTCACTCTTGACCATACCCAAGATGATCTTCAACAAATTAAGATTGAATGGAACCACCTACGGGAGAATTGGAAGTTAATAGAGATTACCACCCGAACGATGTTATCCAAGCCGCCTCAAGAGTTTGTCACCATCGCACACCTTACCATTATGTGTTATGCAGGTGTCATAAGGGGTTATGTAATAATACCTAATCACTATGATTATGTTCATTATTTTTGTATAAATAGTATACATTCATTTTATTATTGCTACTTTGTAAATGGTTTTTAAAGTACAAATAGTATTTTTAGTTAATATTAAATTAAGAAATATATTTTGATGAATTAATGGATTTTTGAATTAAATAATATTTTAATAAAATATTTTTACTAAATTTATTTTTATTAAATATAAATGATCATACAATTTTTATACAATTGTTATTTTTATTAAGGTATGAAATCCGTTTTTGTCAAAACCCATGATTTTTTGATAAATGTAATTTTCTATTTTAAAAGTAAAATTTCACATATTTAAGAAATTATTTAGATAAAATGAATATTATTTTTAGATTCAATATGTCTAAATTATCTTATGGTAAAATTTTCATAATTTTTTGAGATAGTCAAATTTTTGGGTAAAGAATAGTATTATGAAACGTTATGTGCAAGGAGTGTTGACTCATGCTAATTCATGTGAAATGAGGGTTTACTCATACTAATTAAAGTTCAATGAGGTTTTACTCATGATCTATGTGCAATGATCCTTAGATCATTATAATATCATGTTAAATGTCATTTTGACATCTCCATGTTATGATAATCATGCTATATCATGCCTTTATGTTAATGTTTCTCTTATACTCCATTGATATTCCTATTGGATAACATGGTATTATATTATTCATTTTATTCCTTTTTTACTACCTTACTGGGATTTATACCTCACCCCATTTCTTATATATGTTCTCATGTTATCCCATGCAATTCTAAGTATGAATTAATGTTGTGGTCATGTAAAAGAAGCATTCAATAAAGATATTGTTTTTTATGTCTTAAGTTGTCATGTAATGTTCCTAATTTCCCAATAAACTATACCTCTCGATAATCAGAGTTGTCTTAAGTGAATGTTTATGTAATAAATCATGATCAAGTGTGTAATAAAGAGTAGGGTTATTATACACCACCCCAACCAGCACCACCTCATCCTCCTCAAAGAGCAGCCCATGACTTAAACAAGAATTACATGGGTGGAGTCCCAAGCTGAGGACCTTCCCACCCATTTCTCAACTAAATAGGAAATGGATCCCTCCTAAAGGGGGGTTTAAAATTAACCAATTCAAGATTCCAAATGAGCTTTATAACATTTTCACAAAAACAATTCATTTCATGAATATCCACACACACCCATTTTATACTCCAAACCACCCTTCAAAACCAAAATACATTTACAATAACCAAAGGGGCATATAAAAAAGCAATTAATTTGAAAAAATAAATTTAAAAACTAAAATCAATATTTTTAACATCACCAATACATTTATAAAAAAACCAAACAATGTCTTTGAAAACCATTAATCTTTTAAAAGTTCCAGTTAGGCCATTTAATAACAACTTGGGGTGAAAAATCCTTTCCAACCATTCCTTATCATCATAAAACAAGGGAAACCAACTAATTTAACATGATATAATTATTCTTACAATATAATATGCATACTTATTAATTAGATAATGTGTAAAAATAAATAAATAAATGTAAACCTAACTTTAAAGGAAATATGCAATGGGGTCCTACCTCAAGAGTAGAGAAAATTATGGAATATAGTGCAAAAATTCAATCACACCACCATCACACCCAAAGGAGACAAAAAACAACCTAAAAAATCAATATTGAACCCAAAATTTAAGGATCTAACACTAAAAATTGGATCCCAACAACTGGTTAAAATGAAACCCAATAAAGGGGATGAAAAACCATAGAGAAAAGGAAGAAAACAAGGGAGAAATAACTTACAAGGTGTTTCCTTGAAGAATCCAAACAAAAACCACCAAAATAGGGGAGATACAGAGGAGAAAATGAAGGGGGAGGAGGCTCATATGGTGGATGAGTTTGATGGGGTTGAGAAAGAGTGGTGAGAGGGTTTAAAATTGGGTGGAAAAGAAACTCGAAACACTAATTTTTAAAGGCCTGGCTGGACGCACAATTAGTCTGCATTATTTTCCAAAACGTGTAGAAATTGTGTGACCACCTCTTCCGAAAGAGACACTCTCCACATGATTAATACTAACCGTGTGCAGACCGTGCGCCTTGTCTGCCCAACCCAAAAATTCTCATTTTCCTCTAAAACATTAAAGGAGACTCAAAGAGATAATATAGACCAAATAAAAATAGAAATATTACCTCAAAATATTAAATCCGTCACACCCGATTGTTGAGAGGAATGAACAAATACCCAACTTGAACCAGAATAAATCCAAGATTAAAAATCTGGGTGTGACAATCATATAAAACAACTATAGAGGTAAAAATTTATATTCACATAAAAACTCTCAAAGAGACTCCTTAATAAAAAATGATGCCAGAAAAAAACATTAAATTGAATTTTTCAAAAAATTTATAAATAATTTCAAGTTAGTTGAAAATGATGAATTTGAAATCATAAAAAAATATGTATATCCACAAAATGTAGAGTCTAAGATAATATATTATTTAAAAGGAATTTACATCGTATTATATTAAAAATACTTTTGTTGAAAACCAAATCACATAAAAATATTATAGAACATAAAAATTGAAAAAATTATAAATAAAAAATATAATGCACTACGGATATCCATAGGGGAAGAAAATAATTTTGATGTTGGAAGAACGACTATATAAATTCCCTTAATGTGTTAAAACATTTCAAAGATCACAATTTTAAAATGAGGTTGGAAAAGAGAACATACAATATGAGTAATATTTATTAAAAATATTTAATGAAAAATTTATTAAAACTAAACTTAAAATAAAATGAAAAAATGATAATTGAATATTTAACATAAAAATAGCGAGCATATACACCATATAAAATTAAATTGGTGCATAACAAGATGTATATCTCAAGAAGTAACAATTGATAAAAGGAATTAATTTAATATAACTTAATCATTGAAGTAATAATAATTTGATAATTAAGTTTCATGGAATAATTGTATAAACCAAAAAAATAATGTGGAAATAATGTCAAATTTATCCATTATATACAATAAATAAAAAATAGAGCAATATATTTCAATTATATATTTTTAACAAAATGGAATAAAATCTGAGTTAGCAAAAACACTTAAAATATTAGAAACATTTGAATAAAAAACACATAGATGATTTTATTTCAAATAAAGAATTAATAATATGAATAATTAGAGGACCATGATTCAAAATTTTAATGATATAGTAGATAAACTATTCCAAAAAATATGGAATATAATAAGAACTATCTCGAAAGTATTGAAAACTGAGCTAAGATTCATTACAAGTTACATATTCATCAAGTAAAGAAACATTATAAAACGAGGTCATAAATAAGAATTTCAAAACCCTAAAAGGAGTAAATTATATTAATATTAATCTTTATGAAGAATAAAACAAACCCAGAACTAAAAAGTTAATAGTAATTCTTTAATTGCAATGGATGGAAATTTAGTTAGAAAAAACCATTATGATATTATTAAATTTAGAGTAAAAACCCCTAAGGGGATTTTATTTCAGATGAAAAATTAATTAACTAGAATAATGAGAGGATCATGATGAAAAATATTATGTTTTTTATTAGATACACTATTGTAATTAAAACATGGTGTATAATAAGAAGTATGTCTAAAGGGGAGAAAATTTGGAAAAGAAACCCTTGAATTGTTTCCCTACATAGTAAAATGTACTCTAAACTTCTTTATAATAAACATAAATATCTTAATATTATATTTAATAACCATATTTATATACATTAACATTTATATAATACATTTACAACCCTTTATTATCAATATATTAGTCATTTATTTCATTTTTACCAGTGGGTGTTAGTAATATTAATTGTTTCACACATGCTTTATGATTTATATTTTTCTACCCATTTTTTCGTACCATGTTCATAATTTCAATATAATTAATGTAACCTAAATAGATAACATTAATTAATTTATACATCTATTATATAATTCCATAATTGTTTAACATATTATTCAATAAAATTGAATAATTTTGTTCTTATTTCAGAAATTTTATTGATCGAGGATGATATTATAATAATATGTTAAATACATAATATAAAATTATTTAATGATGAAAAAACCATGATTTTATTATTGAATTATAATAATAATATTATTTATATTATATTTATCATCATTGATATAATTTTATTTCATTGTTCATGTTAGTGGTTATGCTAACCAAAATGTGAACATACTATAATTAATGGGAGATTATTGTTATGGAAGTTCATTTTTTTGGGAAAATATCATTATTATAGAAGAATAGTGATATTATATATATATACTTGAAAATATTTTTAAAAATATTTTAAGTTATTTTTTAAAATAATAAATATTTTAGTTGAAAAATGATATAAATTACTTCGTGAAGGAAGTAGTCCACACAACGCATTTTTAAAGTTTTCATTTCCAAACGAATGAGGGATAACGAAGAAGAATAAAATAATTTCTTTATAAAAAAAATTATATCATATATTTCATATTTATTCTTGAATTATATCTTTATGAAAAGTGGATATAAGTGGTGGTGAAAAATTGAAGACTTCCCTTTGTGGAGCAAAAATCTACATAAAAACATGATGAAAATTCTTTTGTTTTTTTAAGTGGATGTGAAGGAATATATAAGGATTCACCAATTAATATAATAATAATGGTACTGATTTAATTACATTTCAATGGATAGGGTAGGTTTGGATGAGGATGATTAATATGAAAAGGGTAAGGATCGTGAAATACTCACTTTGGGACCTTCATCTTTCACTTAAATGTCTATTGGAAATAAATTTCTTATGATAACATATGGTGATACATGGATTAATTTGATGAAGTGTAAATATTTAAGAGGAAAATTGTGATGGATTTGAAGGAAATATTTAAGGGTATGTTAAACTTTTGGATATTGGAATTGATTCCCTTTTTTATGTGACGGAAATGGTTTCTTTTTGAACAATAATAATTTTCCAATAATTGAATACCACTATTCATGGATTATTTATTCCAAAAGTGATACATAATGTGGTTTTGGGTGATTTATGTTTGATAAATCCTATTCCACTAATTTGAATTTTTTTTAGAAAAGTTTCAAGTCATTTACGATTAGGTTTTTACCTTTCAACATTTTCATTTTCACATAGGTTACAAGTTTTTAACAATGGTATATATATTATACAAAAAATATAAAATATCCCTTAAAATTAAATTTTTGTGTGATGAAACTAAATTTATTATATATTTTTTCAAATTAAAATTATAAATAATATATAATTATCACTTAAATAAAAACATATTTATATGTAGAAAAAATGTTATTTTTGAAAAGTGATGTTTTAACCATTATGTTTTATTAATCACATTTTCTATTCATTAACAATTTAATTCATGTTAATATAACAATAAATGTCTATAAACGTCATATAATAGTACTTTTTTTAAATAAATTTATTTTTTTATAATAATATTATAATGTAAATAAAATATTCCTTTAGAAATAACATTTTTACCATTATTACTGTAATTTTCCCCAATACTTATAATAATATTGTTATGCCTAATAATTATTTTGAAATGTTCACATAATATGTAAATGATGATCTAAAATATGAAATTAATTTTTTAATATTTAATCTATATATGTGATGAAAACTAATTATTATTATATGAAAAAAAAACTATTTTAAGAGTAAAATATCACATTAGTGTCTAGAACATTAAACATGGGTTTTCTAAATTTGTCTTAGTATTTTTAAATGAAATATTTAAATTTATAAATATATATTTTATAGATTAATTTTTTTAAAATATTTATATTAATTATTGTATTATTATATTTTCATAAAAGTAACAGTATTATAAAATTTTGAATTTCATTATTCACATAAAAATCAATTATTTTAGAAATATCACAAAAAATCACCCTCAGATAACATTTAAATAAATAATTTTACAAAAAAATTCATTTAATAGAATTAGAATTAAACAATTTTTTAATTTTTATTTTAAAAAATAAATATAATGAAAACTAATTTTACTAAAAAACAATCTTAATTTTTTCATATTTAGTTAAAATCCACACTGTGTAAAATACATGTTAAAAAAATTATTACATTAATTAATATATTATTATATCATCCAAATTTATTGTCACATATCCCATTATGAACTTTTCATAATATATTTGTATAATATAGAATCTTCTAGAAGTTGTGGGTGGTGATTCTACTGGAATATATCTCATTGAAATTTCCATGAGCTTTAATTTATTTTGATATACAATTACCCTCATACCATAATTGTTTGAGTTGAACATGTATTTTTTGTAGAGAAATCTCTAGTGAACCTACCTTAATCCAAAGCGTGGATAAATTAACATTATAAAATATAATTTTACTACCTGATGTAAAGTTTTTCTTTTTCATCATATATTTCCTTATATGGATACTATCTCTTATACACACTAATTTAACATCTGTATGATGATTGCAAAATTTTATTTTAACATAATACAATATTTTTTAGTTTAGATTTTTACATAGTATATTATCATAACAAAATAATAATTTAATTAAATACATTTGTAATTTCTAGGTTATTATAGTTGGAGACCTATTATAGATATATCCTAAAGTCATCAATAAGTCTCATGAGAAAAACAATTTTCCAAATTAGATTGTTATTTGTTGTATACAAACACAATCATTTAAATCACTTGGAATAATTCATTGATGATATGTTAAAAAATTTCTTTTTATGAAATAATGATGGTATGATCATTACTTTCTACATTATTAATTCACATTATTAAAATTTTATTTATTATTATCCATGTGAATTTTATGTCGATATAATCTATGGATACAGATTGAAGTTTATTTTTTTAGACTAAATGGAATTTGAATTGATTATGCACTATGACATATTATCGATTCCTTATCAACTCATGATAGGTTCATTTGAACACATTTTCTTACTGATCATTTAGCTCACCCTTTAGTATGGTTTATATTCCATAAGATATGAATAAGGAAACATTCATTGGTCTTAAAAGATACAAAAAAACTTCCATTTATATTTTATTTTTACAATGTAACATGGAAAACACATATACATATATATACATATATATATATATATATATATATATATATATATATATATATTCTCAAAATACTACTAAACTAATAAGTCCTCAATATTTTAATCCCTTTTATCTTGAACTATTGTAATAAAGTAAAAATCAGAACTTAGTTACTAGAATCATGGTTATTATAGTTATTGTTAGAGGGAGTTTAGTAAGACCCTTGAGAACAAGACTTTTTAAGGACAAAGATAACATAATAATTTAAATAAACCCCTTGAATGTTTAATTACATTTAGGGATTTTAGTTTTATGGGAAAAAATTCATGTTGTTAGAAGTTAATTATGTGTCTATAATTTTCTAGATATAGAACCTAGAGGAAGAAAGGGAAATCATGTTAACGACCATTGTCAATATATGAATTTACCTTCTGAGAAATATAATAAATTGGGGGATGGAGTTGATTAGATAATAACCAAATTATGGAAAATAACCTAGGTTATGATGATTATTAAATACTATATAGAATAACTATTTGTTCTACAATTTAATGTATTTACATTTCATCACTTTAAGAAATAGAATCCTACATCCTTTAATGTTACCAATAATTTAATGGCAACAGATAAATAGATATGTCCCCTGAAAAAGTATTTCTTTTTTTGGGAAGTAATGAATAGAAAATGTTAATTCTAGAACCATTTTATTTTTAGTATGACATTGATCACCGTTGTATAATGATAGAAAATACTAAACTGGATAATGAAATAGAATGTTTGGAATGGAGAAATTTTAATGATATTTTCTTCATGATATATTTTCATAAAGAGAAACAAGATGACTTTGAGAGAAATTTTCTCAAATGAAATTATAAGGAAGAGGAATATGTTTGAGGTATATGTGATTAGATTAAAAGTATATTTATTGAATTCAATGGACTAAATGTAATCCATAAATACTTATTTATTGGATATTTGATGGGATTAATCTTAAATATTCAATAAAAAAAATCTCCCAAACATTTTTATCATATGATGTTATAGTATCATGTACCATCATGATAGAGAGAGAATTTTTAAAGTAAGTATATATTTACGGGAAATCCTAAAATGAATAGGTCAACTAAGAAACATGGAAAAATGAAATGCATCAAAGAACAAGAAAGGAATGATGATATTTCCACAATGAGATAATTATAGAAATAAACTTCCAAGATAATTATTAATGGGTAAATGTGTTTGATAAATTTTTAGATAGAAGATCTATAATTATTATGAATGCATTGGAAAGAATGAAAAAACTATTATCTAGTTCATATACTAAAAGTATATGGAGAAATATTCAAACTAATACCCTAAGCATCAAGGAAACATACAATATAAGAGTCCTGGGGATATGTGAAATCTTATGTGATTACTATAGCGGATGATGAAGTACCTCAATATATGGTGGTATGAACATTGATCATAAACAAAAATTCATATAATTCATTATAATTTTCTTTATTTTATTAATATTTTATGTGTTTTATAGATTTTGGGAAGATTAAATCACTCTCTAAAACCTTATAAAGGGAGTTTTAAATCAATATTCTTGGTGTAAATATTATTACCATAAGGATATATTTGTTAGTACACATAATAATTCATATAAATACCTTATCTTAAAACATGTTTATTATACATATGTTATAGTTTTATATAATTCCTATAATATATTATATTTAAATTTATTTTTGAAAATTTATTTATAGGAGAAAGAGATTATGATTCACGATGGAGGTGTGGAATATCTTGCCTTTATAGGGGATACTTCATTATTTGAATCATGTATTGATCAACTTTCAATATCCATCATTAATTAAATTATAAGAAAAAGATAGATATTTTACCCTATAAATGGAAATAGTAACCTTATCATATATGTTATCACTTTTTGGTATAAATATATTTATGTGATTACTAAATAATTAACTAGAAATTCTCCCAATCATGAAGATAAGTTTTAAATTAAAATCATCCTTGATGGAAAACCAATATATAAGACTCCCAAAATAATGGCCAGAAATGAATTCTTGGAACTAAAGAAAAAAATCTCATGAGTTATGTAATAAGGGATTCATTCACCCTAGGTTTTCACCTTAGGGAGTACCTATTCATTTTTTAGAATATATATGGGTTTATGCGGTTGAGGATCAATTAAAAGGTAAAAAATTTCATTAAAATAATTTAAAAGTACCCACTTCCTCAATAGTTTACCTATTCAATCAACATCTAGGAGATCAATATTTTATTATTTTTTGATCTCTATTATAGGTATCTTCATTTATGACTAATGAAGGAAGATATTACAATGATGGTATTTTTCAAATGGTATGGACATAATGAGTTTATACTAATTCCCTTTGTATTTACTAATGCAATATCAATTTTTATATATATGATGAATATTATATAAAATGATTACCATGAAAATTGAATTTGTGTATTTATAAAAGATATAATAGTATAATCATTATGTTATGAAGATAATAAAAGATAATTGGTAATCATTATTTAAATTCTCAGAGGGAAGGAGTTTTATGGGGAATTTAGTAAGTGTGAATTATGGATTCATGATATTTTTTTATTAGAAATATTTTCTACAAGGATAAAATATTATTAGATAATTAAATGAAAATGGTATTTAATGAAAGGAAAATATAGATTAAAATAATTAAGAAACATAGTTTCCTTGTATTAATAGGTCAATATCTATGATTTATTCAATTAATTTCTCGATTAGCTAACACATTAACTATATTAACACATAATGTGTCACGAACCAGATCTTATCGCCTTCAAACCGGCACAAAACCCGTCCTGTTACATGGCCCGAAGGGTGTTCCCAATCCCCACAGGCTGGAACAAGTTCCCGGGTATCATATAATGATAATTGGGAATGATTTACCCGATTTTATAAATATTAACCAATAAACAAACTCAATAAAACAAATCTGGATTTTTCAACTAAAACCGTCTTTTAAAAAATTTCAGAACTGAATTACATAACTTAAAACTATGTTTAAAGACCATTACAAAGGTACAAAAACTAAATAAGGATAGCCCAAGTACCCTCATGGAAAGGGGCACCGCCCTCAAGCCATCTCCACAAGACTTCACCACCAAGGACCTGCCAGAAACCCGAACCACTGGAACTAAAAACTGTACCCAACCTACGACAACAAAAATAACCAAGTATACTTACACCCAAGGGTGTAAGTAGGGTGTGAGACAAATCCCAATAGGATACAACCACTAATATATTCCATGTGATAAACATTTAATGACGAAAATCATGAAGGTTTTCAAAAACATGAGATGATAGTTAAAATTTCTAAAAGATGCAACTTTAAATAAAAACAATTTTCAGGTGGGCTAATTTAAAGAATAAAAAATTTTAAAATAAATACCATAGCTACTGAATTTTATAGCCTCTAATACCGTATTCTGATGGTAAGAACAAAATATCTAGTGAGCACAAGAAATGGGAAATAACCCCTAGGCACTAGCTAGCTGTGGGTCCCAGGTACCTCGTATCTCGGTGAGAGTAGCCATCACAAATATCGGTTCTCATGAACGAGCCACTAGTAGGGAACATACCCATAAACTAGTGGTCTCGAATCATTATCATCATAGTTTAGTTAGATTTTTAAGCGTCAATCTTTCTAAGTGAAACTGAGGCCAAACCCCACAGATTCACTAGCATACTAGTACACGTCCACCCACCTAGATAACCGGGTTTTCCCTTTGTGCTCAAACAATTTAAACAAGTAAATGAATATAATTTTCACATTAAAATATCATTTCCATATCATAAATTCACCAAACAGCCCACATTTATACAACACAAGTAACAAAAGTCCACTTTTCATTCAGATTGATTTTGAAATCCGACTCACACCAAAACAGACCACATTACTTTTCACATTTCTTTAACACTTCCAAAAATCCATTAAACAATTTTATAAAACTATTCCAATATATTAAAACTCTCATAACAGCTCACTCACTTGTTAAATAATACCCTTTTTACCTTCAAAATCATTTTATCATCAAACTTACACGAAACAACCCCCAAACAAGTTTCAATCCAACATCACAATTTATTAAAACATTTCAGAAATTTACAAAACATTATAAAAACGTTTGAAATCTTAAAACCTTAATTAACCTTTAAAAACCCCTTGATAGGTGAAAACACATACCAAACAGTAAAAATGAACCATTTTCCCTCTTTTTTTGACCAACTAAAACATTTTCAATTTTCATAAAAAGAGGCCAAGTGGTGTCAATATATCTTGCACACAAAACCCATTTCAAAACCACCATTTAAGACCAAAAACCAAACCAATTCCTATACAAAAAATAATTGGAAGCCCTAGAGACATTTATAAAATCACTATCAAGTTTTATAAAATCACCTTGAATAATACTACAAAAGATTCAAATGAAAACACACATTTTCATAAAATGCTCTCAAGAAGTATAACAATGTTTTACACATAAAAACCATTAAAAAACCATCTTTTTAGGCCCACATGACACTAATACATTAATAAATCAGAATTTAAAATCCAAACAATATTTATTAAACCAATTCCATATGTTATAAAATACACCCAAATAATACCCCACGAGTAACACATTAAAACACCCAATTTCAAGTTAAAATTTAAATATAAAGTTGAACACTTAACCAAATCAATCATATAAAGTTTTATCACCACACCCAACATATGAGGAATATGAAAAATGACTAAATACATCAAGATAACTCATCAATAATTGTTTACACATGGAACCACCTACCGAAAGTGTCGAATCCCTCAAAACTTGGTACGAAACATCAACCGCACCACCTCCGCATCACAAGGATGATAAATCCAGACCTAGACCAAAATGTTTAACCAAAAAACACCAAATCAAACCATATGTTCGAACCCTAACTTTTGGACATGTTAGAACATAATGAAAGAGGGAGGAAACCCTAAGGAGAATGACGAAATTGAAGAGAGAAACACTTACTCAAAACAATCTTGAATAAAACGACACAAAATACACCATAATATGAATTTTAAAACATCCAAACATTCAAGGGAAGTTCTAAAAATTATTATGAGATCATTTAGGAACTTTAATGGGGGAAAAGAGTAATAATTGATAGAGTTATGATGGAAAGAACTTACCTCCTCAAATCTTCTCGATTTTAGAAACCCTAATAATTGAAGCACTCAATCGCGATGAAAACGATCTCCAAAGTGGGGGGAAAGGCAATGGAAGTGTTCCTGGGATTCTTAGGGTCCAGTGGGAGGTGGAATCACCGAAATATTCATTATAATTAATAATATATTAAAAAATTAAAGAAACAATTTAAAACTGGAATATGGGCTTTCGGGTTGGCCCAATTCTTAAATAAAAACCCAAATCCCACACTATTATGGATTTATAAAGGCCCCAAATTTAAATTTTGGTGTTAATAGGTAAGGGGAGGCCAATTAGGACTTTGAATGGATAAGAACTGTTGAAAAATGAATGAGTTATAAAAGAAAAAAAATTTATTTTAAATATGGAATTGGGCTCACGATTTGGCCCAATTCATGAAAACTCACCCATTCCTCCATAAAATCTTGGGAAACCCCAAAAACAAAGCATGAATGGAAAATAAATTAAAAATAACTTTAAAATAAGTTATGTATGTGAAAATTCTCCCCACCTTGAAAACTTTCCACCCCAGAAAGTCACAGCAAGTTCAAAGAAACAACCAAACCCAACTGAGAAACCAACAGGTACTCCCTTGCCAGGTTTCGCCCCCAAAGGCCAAAACACAACTCGTGATCAATTAAGGATTACTCACACTTCCAAAACTTACACCACTTTCTTGAAATTATAAATCACATTCATACTTTATCCCAAAAGAAAACTCCTCAAACACTATCCGAACAAGACTCAAGCAATTCATCCAAATGAACAACAACTTTGAACAAGGTTACACTTACCTTACTTTAACTAAACCATTGGGTGCTCTCCAGTCCCAATGTTTACCCAAGGAAGATGTTGGTAGCTAGATAGCTCCGAATGAGACTATCTACACCAAGCCAATACCATGTATAAATCTAAGTTACTGGTATAGGGGGACACAAATACGCTCCCCACCATAAGAGACAACCAATAATTTTTTTCCGAGACAAAATCAGGACACTAATAGGGGGAGGCCTGAATAGACTCCCTAGTAAATAGGGCAGACTTCCATTCAAAATTTAAAAATGAATATACATGATAATCATAGTGGTTCTCCCCACTATAAGAACCAACCATCTTAACCGACGAGCATGGTCTGACACAGAAAAACCCAAAAATTTCAAGATTTGGGAAGGTCGCATGGTTAGTCTACAAAGTTTGTGAAACTGTGAACTAACTGTGCTGATCAATCCTCCTGCATGGCTTCCAGGCACACAGTCACTCTTAATCATTCACAAACCATGTGCTCATCATGTCTAGCCAAATTTCCAACCATTCTCCAAAGAATCAATGGAAACCAAAGGGGGAGGGAATGACATTGGGCGATGTCATGGGTACAAGGCCCTCCACCTATTTCCACAAAACGTGAAAAACAGTAGAAAGATGATGATACCAGAGGTTTAAAATCTTCCTATATTTCATTTTTAGGATAGGACATTGTACAAGGGTTTAAATGACCCTGTGATTTCCCCTGAATACGAACTTGCTTCTCTCCGAGACCTATGGCTAGAGCTCGAATGATTGAAGCATCTTCGGTCTCACCGTTAGTCTTTGGAAACCCACTGAATGAGAATTATTCTTTCGGTTCCACCAACAACTACACCAAAATACCAGATAAGTTTTCCAGACATAACACATTCCAAAATCACTTTTCCCTATCCCGATATTTCACTGAAACAAGGGTTAAGAAGATACACACACATCACACCTTGTTTCTTCAAGTGAGAAACAATAGAAGTAAAGAACACCTACACCCACATTCCTCTAAAATTGAAGATTTTAAAGTTTTTCCAAGGGAGACATTAGCCCAACATAACAGGGTCTCTCAGAGGATTTCACAACTTTCACCTATGCGGTCAATTGAGCACATGACATCATAAGGCATCACCGAACATGACCATTGAGACTGATATAAACAATGCATGGAGAGGGACCTTATACAACATCCCTAAACAACACACAATTATATAAAGTGGACACAATATCCTATTGTGACCATATTTCCCACACCGGTGGTTTAACATTAACTCATGATTCAAAGAAAATTTGAAGAACCCAAAGGCCCTCTTAGACACCATTGAGACACTCATCCACACTAAGAACCCTAGACCACATCCACCTTTGACGAATCAGGAAACTTAAGAAACTAAGGTCACTTTCAACATTCCATGAGAACTCTCATATTACAAGAGGATATAAAAATAAAATAAAGGAATGGGTGTAGACTAAATCTACAGATCTTGAGAAAAAAAAATTCCTTATATTGATCAACTAGAGGATTTTTGAATGGAAAAACAATCTGGGTTGCACTTTAGTTATCCATTAACCCTTAATGGGGGCATACCTTATCCAACAAGAGAACCTAAATACCCAACCAAGCTGGTCCATTGGTCAAAAAGTGCCACAAACCAGATCCAAACACATGAAGGTATCCACCATAAAGGTGTCCCGAAACATATCTCAGAGGAGACTACTAACCGGTCCTTCTACCCAGCTTACCGACCAAACACAAACCCAAAACACAGTTCGAATAGGTGGGGTTCTTGGACTCAAAACATCCCACAACATCAACATTTTCCAAAAACATATAATATAAACCATCCCAAAATATTCATCAAGACATCATGTTTCTCTTTAAAAACATTTCTTTGAAAACAAATGGTTCAGCGGTTAGCGCATCCACCAATGGTACCCCATGGGCCATACACATGCATGTTTCTATTCCACACCGAGCACCCTCCTCATATTCATCCCGAAACTCATATAGTCATGTCATCAACCATCCATCTTCCCATATAACCCCATGCATGTGGTTGATCATGAAAATACCAAAGGTTAAAACAAAAATTCATTCCACTTTTCAAAACCAAAATGGTCAACCAACACATCCTTTTTCTCAAAACCGCTAACCACGAGATCAAAATCCCAACTCACATCTTACAAAAATTTTCAGAAAGACACAACCATTTAGAAATGAACTCAGTTTCAAGATATTCACATAAATTTCTAAAACATCTCATCCCATTAAAACACACTTTGATTGTTTAGAAAAATCTATTGGAAACACTTTTTAAAACCAACTTCAATATAGTTCCTGCTTTCAAAAGACGTGTAAGCACACTATTTTCCATTTCAAAAAAATTCTGAAAATTTAGCTCTGCCATTTCATAAACCAAACCATTCCATATTTATTTTAAAATCATTTCACAAAAACTTTACGCTTCTTAAAACCTAGTCACTTTAAAACCAAAGTGCCAAGATTTCAAAACTAAAGCACAAAACAATGCGAGAGGAAACTAGTTTCAGTGGATGACTTGGAAATATGGTTGGAGGCCATATTCCAATCACTTAACCATCAAAAAGAGTGTTCTAGGGAAAATCCCCGGCTCTACATGGCTTTTCAGGCCCTGCGAGCTCACTGTGACCATTAACCCAACTCTGTTTTCATTTCCCCTAATCATCATCAAACCAAGAAAACCAAAGGACTTAGATAAATCCCGACTTCCCCTGGAAACTTGAATCCCATCATGAGGTGTGTTGATCAGGAAAACTACCCATAAATGAACTACCAAGTCCCAACAATCCTGACTCTAGACTATCCTGACTGTTCCCTAAATAACGTGACCCAAAGAGTTAACCAGAACCTCCTCTGATACCATTTTGTCACGAACTGGATCTGGTCGCCATCAAACCGGCACCAAAACTGGCCCATTCCAAGGCCCTAAGGTCTTTCCCAATCCCCACGGGCTGGAAAAAGTTCCCGGGTATCATATAATGATAATTTGGAACGATTTACCCGAGTTTATAAACATTAAATAACAAAAAAACTCAATAAAAATAAATCTGGATTTTTCAACTAAAACTGTCTTTTAAAAAATTTTAGAACTGAATTACATAAGTTAAAAATATTTTTAAAGACCATTAAAAAAATAAAAAACTAAATAAGGACATACCAAGAACCCTCATGGTAAGGGGCACCACCCTCAGGCCATCTTCACAAGACTTCACCACCAAGGACCTGCTAGAAACCCGAACCACTCGAACTAAAAACTGTACCCAACCCGCGACAAAAAAAATAACCAAGTCTAATTACACCCAAGGGTGTAAGTAGGGTGTGAGAAAAAGACCAATAGGATACCACCACTAATAGATTCCATGTGATAAACATTTAATGATGAAAATCATGCAAGTTTCCAAAAACATGAGATGCTAGTTAAAATTTCTAAAAGATGCAACATTAAATAAAAAAAGTTTTTAGGTGGGATAATTTAAAGAATAAAAACTTTTAAAATAAATACCATAGCTACTTAATTTTACATCCTCTCATACCATATGCCGATGGTAAGCACAAAATATCTAGTGAGCACAAGCAATGGGAAATAACCCCTAGGCACTAGCTAGCTGTGGGTCCCAGTTACCTCGTATCTCGGTGAGAGTAACCATCACAAATATCTGTTCTCGTGCATGAGAGACTAGTAGGGAAAATACCCATAACCTAGTGGTACCCAATCACCATAATTATAGTTTAGTTAGAGTTGTAAGCGTCAATCTTGCTATGTGAAACTAAGGCCAAACCCCATGGATTCACTAGCATACTAGTACACGTCCACCCACCTAGATACCCGGGTTTTCCCTTTGTGCTCAAACAAGTTCAACAAGTCAGTGAATATAATTTTCACATGAAAATATCATTTACATATCATAAATTCACCAAACATACCACATGTATACATCACAAGTAACAAAATTCCACTTTTCATTCAGAATGATTTTGAAATCCGACTCACACCAAAATAGCCCACATTACATTTTACATTTCTTTAACACTTCAAAAAATCCATTAAATTTTTTTATAAAACCATTAAAATATATTAAAACTCCCATAAAAACCCACTCACTTGTTAAATAATACCCTTTTTACCTTCAAAATCATTTTATCATCAAACTTACACGAAACAACCCACAAACAAGTTTCACTCCGACATCACAATTTATTAAAACATTTCAGAAATTTACAATACATTATACAAATGTTTGACATATTAAAACCTTACTTCACCATTAAAAACCCCTTAATAGGTGAACACACATACCAAACAGTAAAAATTCACCTTTTTCCCACTTTGTTTGACCAACTAAAACATTTTCAATTTTCATAAAAAGAGGCCAAGTGGTGTCAATATATCTTGCACACAAAACCCATTTCAAAACCACCATTTAAGACCAAAAACCAAACCAATTCCTATCCAAAACAGAATTGGAATCCCTAGATACATTTATAAAACCACTATCAAGTTTTATAAAATCACCTTGAATAATACTACAAAAGATTCAAATGAAAAGACACATTTTCATAGAATGCTCTCAAGAAGTATAACAATGTTTTACACATAAAACCTATTAAAAAACCCTATTTTTAGGCCCACATGACACTAATACATTACCAAACCAGAATTGTAATACCAAACAAGATTTATTAAACCAATTCCATATGTTATAAAATACACCCAAATAATACCCCACGAGTAACACATTAAAACACCCAATTTCAAGTTAAAATGTAAATATAAAATTGAACACTTAACAAAATCAATCATATAAAGTTTTATCACCACACCCAACATATGAGGAATATTAAAAATGACTAAATACATCAATATAACTCATAAATAATTGTTTACACATGGAACCACCTACTGAAAGTGTCGAATCCCTCAAAACTTTGTGCGAAACATCAACCGCACCACCGCCGCATCACAAGGATGATAAATCCATCCCTAGACCAAATATATTTAACCAAAAAAAACAAAATAAAACCATATGTTCGAACCATAACTTTTGGACATGTTAGAACATAATGAAAGAGGGAGGAAACCCTAAGGAGAATGAAGAAATTGAAGAGAGAAACACTTACTCAAAACAATCTTGAATAAAACGACCCAAAATACACCAGAATATGAATTTGAAAACATCCAAACATTCAAGTGAAGTTCGAAAAAGGATTATGAGATCATTTAGGAACTTGAATGAGGTAAAAATATTAATAAATGAGAGTGTTATGATGGAAAGAACTTACCTCCTCAAATCTGCCCGATTTTAGAAACCCTACGAATTGCAGCACTCAACCGCGATGAAAGAGATCTCCAAAGTGGGGGGGAAAGGAAATGGAAGCACGCATGGTCTTCTTAGGGTCGAGAGGGAGGTGGAATGACCAAAAAATTCATTATAATGAATAAGATATTAAAAAATTAAAGAAAAAATTTAAAATTGGAAAATGGGCTTTCGGGTTGGCCCAATTCTTAAATAAAAACCCAAATCCCCCATGATTACGGATTTATAAAGGCCCCAAATTTAAATTTTGGTGTTAATAGGTCAGGGTAGGAAAAGTAGGGATTTTAATGGATAAAAAATGTTGAAAAATTAATGAGTTATAAAAGTAACAAAATTTATTTTAAATCTGGAATTGAGCTCATAGTTTGGCCCAATTCACGAAAACTCACCCATTCCTTCATAAAAGCTTGGGAAACCCCCAAAACAAAGCATGAATTTAAAATAAATTAAAAATAACTTTAAAATATGTTATGTATGATACACAATGTTCTTAGGATAATATTTTTAGAATAATGTAATCAATGTTTTGAATTAATAAATAGGATATTATTCATTTATCCAATATTAAAATTACCATTGGAAATGGATTGTTATATGATATATATCCACGCATTGAGTAATAAAATAAGATGAAAACTTATAAATAGTGACATATTTTTTTATTACGCATCAAGAAATTTAAATATGGATGAATATAATTATTCAACTGTTGATCATCACATGAAATCTGTAATAATTTCTTTGATATATGCAGGCATTTTCTATATAATGAAAGATATGATATATATAAGGATCAAATATGTTTGAAATAGATCATTTAAAAAAAGATATAAACATGAGGTAATGGTGATGAATTGAGATACTCATGGATTATTATTTATAAATACACTACCACACTACCACACTAGGAAGGAAAATATAGTGGGTGATGATTTGAGTAGAAAATATCATGGATTTAAATCATAAATATAGATTGAAAAAGATCATTATTATCTGATTTAGTATTATTGGAAATTGGAATAATTATGGCAGGGAATCATCAATCATTTTGAAAATGATTTCCACACCATATTTAATGGATAATATAAAAAGTCCTGATATTTGCTGCAAGTGTTTATAAAATAATATCATGGTTTTTAGTGATGGGGATATTGTTGGAATTAATTTATGAATAGGGTGTGAAGAAATTTGGAATGATGTTATGTCTTCCATAAATACCTTAGTTGAAGATGGATTTAATTTTTAATTAATTAGATTTATCTATACACCATAGTAGAACAAATATATTATATAATTAAAGAGAAATTAATTTGTAGGATACTATGAAGTAGAAAATTTCTTAATCTATTTCATGATATATAGTTTTTTAATATGCAATGGTCAAGAGAAAATATCCTAATAAAGTCATTTTTTATCTCCATATTCTTATGTGTAAGTGGGATAATATTACATTGTACATTTTAATTCTATTTCTATATAATCCTAAAAGAAATGACTCCATATGGGTAATTATTGATCTCTCTACCATGTCTACACATTTTCTCTCTATAAGGGAGGAATTACCTCTTGAGTGCCTCACATAACTCTATATCAATTATGTTCTGAGACATAATGGATCACCTCTTTTGATAGTATTTTATCTTGAACCGTTGTTTACATCAATATTCTATAAAATTAATTATAAAGATATTGACATAAAGTTACATTTAATAATTTTATATCATACTCAGATAGATGGACAGTCTAAAAGGACTATTCAAACATTATGATACATTCTGAAGTTTTTCTCACATGACTTTAATGTTATGTGGGATTAATCTATATCTTTTGTAACGAACCAGAGCCCAGTAACTTAGAGCCAGTGGTCACATTATTACGTTGGAACTAGATACAAGGAATCACATTCAGAAGGACCAAATAGTTTAATATTATTAGTAAAATAGATACATAAATTAAATTCATATTACAATAAAAAAAATCACACAAATTAATTTCTTTAAGAACACCATATTTCTACAAATCATGTCACTCTATATCAATTACAAAACACTCCATGGTATCCTAGGGAAAATAAAACATAAAAATAGGTGAGATCATATGATCAGTAATGGTAAGAATATAATGAAAGATATCATGAATCAGTAATTATAACAAATATATAATTTTAAATAACAAAATCACATGTCATCTAAACAATAATTTTAGTATAATTTGTCATGAATAACATATGATAAAATAAATCCATATAAATAAGCACCTGATATTGAAACTTATCCATGGATATTAGGACCAATCAAATTATGCCAAGGATATCAAAAAATAATCACATAATGAGGGAATTAATAATTATAAACATCTAAAACTGTAAATAACTTTTATAAGATAGTTTAAATCCGTGGTTAGAAATCCATCTAATTTAGGCAACTGATTTGTCTCATGAAACTTATTGACACATAAAGGGGCTATCTATAACTGGGCACCACATGTCACTTATTAAGTCCAATTCAACCCTAATATGAATGCAGTGAAACATAATTATCATAAATATTTATATTGATAAACTAACATACAAAATGTCTATATATACACTAATCGAATAAACATAATAATTAACCATACAGAGTAATATAATGAATGGTAATAAAATTTATCATCCTTAAACTAATCATAAATAATCCAAATAAATAATAATGATGATATAAAAAAAATCCATTTTCTTTGACAAATATAATAATTGGTTGATGCCATTGATGAATAGAAATACCATAAAAATGCCATTCAAAATAGTTTTTTGGAAAGATATTCTCACTTTTAAAATCTATTTAAAACAAAATTTCATAAAATATTTTTAAAATAATTTTATTCTAAAATAATCTTTTAAAACATGTAAAATAAGCTTTAAAACATCGATTGTTCCCAATTGTGGAAAATTCTATTCATTTCGTACATGTGAAAACAAATATTCTTTTCACATTTTTTTTAAAAGCTAAACAGAAATTGTTAGGAAAATTACATGAAAATTGATTTCAAAAATTTTTGTATAAAATTAAAACATTGATAAAAATTCCATTAATAAATAATTATTAAAATTTTTCAAACATTTTTCAAATCATTTCAACAAAAAATGGTTTTGGAAGAAAACTATTTTCGACCGAAGATAGACATGAAGTCTGATTTTCTTACAAAAATCTCAGTTATTAGAATTAAATAATATTGAAAAAATTGTAATATTATTTGAAATTATGATGAATAACTGGAGGATAATTAAATATATTTATTTTATTATATAAATATCAAATAATTACCCCAAGGCATACTTAAACATAAATAAATGTGAATAATTATGAGGTTGTCAAATAAACCCTTATCACTTTGGTATATCTTGAATCTTAAGCCCCATGAAATAAATAACATAAAATTAATCAAAAAATAAAATTAAGGTAAATAGATTCATTATAAAACATTTCAAAATTGTTATTATTAACACCACACAAATGAATAAGTGGTGAATATGGAATATGTCTCATAGATGTAAAAGTGAGATGAGAAAACCATTACCTTTGGTTTGACGACCTTAGTATGTGTCTAAACATCCATTATAATAATTTTTAATTATTATAAAGGTATTAAAAATATATAATAATATATAACATACCATATATGACATTATTATAACACTTTACCACCTGTTTGGTAGTAATATTTCATTATTTTCATTATTTTGGGTGTTAATTACTTTGTTTTCTCATTTGTATTTTTTCATGAGATTTCTAGTTTTGTACATATGATATTTTTCTATCATAAATATAATGATATTAATGTTATAAATATTATTTTTTTCATTGAATACACCCTAAAAACCATTCTTTAATATTGGACATATAAAATGAATCACATCGCTTCGTGGAGACGGTAAGTCGTACATACGCACAAGTGACAATATCATCCCCTTTATGGGTGATAGGTTATAGAATTGTATGATATATTAATTCTATAGTAGCTATATAATATAATATATATCAAATATATTCATTAAATTTATACTTATTACTTTCCATGTAATGTGTAACTAAAAAATAAATCACATCTCTTCATGAGGATATAGTCTGACGCACACATGAGCATCATCATCATATTTTAAACGAAATGAAAAGTAAGAAGTAATATGTGATATTATTAATAAAATATTATAATTATATCATAAATTTTATATATATACATTAAATACATCATTATTTCGAACCATGATAAGTGTTGATGTAAAATGAGTTACATCAGTGTACAAGGTGGTAGTCTGTCATACACATCCATCCAACGGCCCAGAGGCCTTCAAAATTTTTTATTTTAAAGAAAAACACCCTTTTAAAGGAAGAAGGGGGGAAAACCCAAACAGAAATCAACGACTTAAAACAAATCACGATGTGAAGGTCAAGTGATTCAATCCAAACTAACAACATGGAGCTACCCCTCCCCAACAATTGATCGTGAAAGAGATCTCCACTGATTCAAGGCTGAGCGACAAGCAAGTGTTCTGTGTTAAAGCACATGACCGATCTGATGAAAAACTCCATACCCTCTCAAACATCCAAATCCATAAAGCTCTAAAATGATGAAAAACTAGCTCTAGAACCACCTCTGGGGCATGATCCAAGTGGTCGAGTCTGGGTGCATCAACATACCACCATCCCACACAAATCCTTTCACCATTACGAGAAACCAAAAGTCCTCCAACAAATGGTCATCCTATACCAACAAAACATTATCCTTAGACACCCCCACCACCGCAACCACAGAAGCCCGAAAGGCCATCCAAAGAACATTGGTTCAAGACATCGTCACCTAGGACTGGATGACCCAACCCCACATCGAGGGACCATCACCAATGAGGGAATCTGGTTCATCCTAAAATAGAAACGCCGCTCTAGGAATGGATCTTCTTTGATCAGAACCGAAAATGCACCCTCACCAGGTTCCAGCATGCCTCACGATGACAAGAACGAGAAGGACCATCACATTGAACCAGGACAAACAAAACTAGATCCAATTAGTAGAACAAATTCACACCATCACCAAATTAAAGGACTGCAAAAACTCATAGAATCGGGAACTTAAACCCCCCCACTATAGCACTGTGAATCCTACCCTGATCTTCACCGGACATTCGCTGGAGTCAAACCCTAAATACACCAGACGATCCAATCAACCCAAACCAGCAGATCATGGCCACCCCATGTCTCAACGCCGTCAGAGGAGGTAGATCACACTGGGCCAACCACTGAAGCGCCTCCAAGAAGCGGTGGCACTGAACCTCTTCATCGGCAAACCGTGCCAAGACGATCGCCGGGGCACCTCCAAGGAAAACCCAAAACCACTGTAGAAAAATCCCACTGAAGCACCTCCAAGAAGCGGTGGTGAAAAACCTCATTGTCGAGAAATCTGTGCCAAGCCAATTGTCAGAGCTCCTATGAGAACAACGCCGCTGCACAAGCAACACCACCGATGATAAGGCGAACCCACAACAGCCACAGGCAGATCCCAGCCCAAAGGGGGGAAGGTGGAACAAACCGGGAGAAACCCTAGGTTTTGCGAGAAGGGGGAGAACCACGCCACTCTAAGGCCCTAAAAAGGAACACCCCTAGTCCATCATACACAAGGTTGATGATTTCATTTCCCATTTGATGGAAGTGGATATGAATAAATATTATGTCCTAAAAATAATGAAATAATATTATATTGGAGATATACATGTTATTTTATTTTATGTGTTAATTTTGATATCATAATATTTTAAATAAGGACTATGTTCAATAGCAAAGAAGATACGGAAATACCTTACTTAAACAAACAACAAAATACTATTATTTAAATGTGACTATTATAAAATAGTCATTAAATTAGTGGGAATTAATATTATTAACCTATTTATGAAATTTATAACGGTCATAAACATTACTAATATATTAGTAAATTCTTATAAGTCTAATAAATTATTTTTTTATAAAGTCATTTAATTCTTTAATAATGCATTTTCTTCAAATATGAGTTTTATTTATTTTCATGAATAAATATTATAAATAATTTCATGATTTTTTTTAAAATTTATTTGAAAATAATTAATTTCATTTTATAAATCATCATGTCAGAATTATCGTTGGAAAATAATTTTATAGTTTTCTGAAAAGAATAATTTTTCAATGAAAATTACAATTTTTATAAAAATGTAATTTTATTTATATTAAAAAGGAAATTTAATAATTTAATTTTATAGTAAAGTAAAAAAAGTAATATTTAGTTAGATATAATCTAATTATTATATATTAATCATCCTTATACCTTATTTTGGTTTAAGTGCATTTTTTCCTTCAAAACACATTTTTCAAGAAAACAGTTTTTATATCATTTATTGAGAATAATTTTAAATTACATCATGTTATTTATATGTTTTTAATTTTTTAAAATGGATTTCATTTTTGGAATTAGTGGGTTCATAATTATTAAGTATTTATATTTTAATTTGCATCAATATTAATAGTATCCTTAATATTTTTTCTTACCATGGTAAAGGGTAAATTTGGTAATTAATGTTAAAAATAAAATGATAAGGATTATAAAATGACCAAAAAACATGACTTAAATTTATTAAATGATTGATTTTTTACATAATAATACATGATTTGGTTAAATATTTTTTTCCATTTCGATGAGAATATGTCCTTTATAATATTTTATTTCAAGAAAAGTCAAACATGCCTCACTCTTGTTGTTAATAAATATAATATTTTTAAAATGTGTTTATACATAGGGTATGATTGAAAATAAATTTTATATTGAAATATAAAATATTTTTATTCATCATGGTAATTTAGTTTAGTTTGTTTTTTTTGTGTGAAGAAATTATTACCATAAATTCTTTCACAATGCTAACAGAGTAATTATTAAATTTGTTGAGAAATATAATAAATGATATTACATATATTAAAATAAATATAATATAATATATCTAATTTAATAAAATTATTTTCATGATTACCTTGACATATTAGTTATTTATTAAAATAATTTTATTTATTCAAGGTGTTATCTAGATATTATTAAATTAAATGTAATTAATACTTATAAAAATTGGAATTAGTGATATTTTAAAATAAATATAATTAATTATATGATATAAAATTAATAAAAATATTATATTCAGACATTTAATTATTATATGGTTTATAATTTCATCCATGGTCCATTTATTGGAATTTATTATATTTATGGTGACTATATTCACCCTCAAAGTGTAAAAATTGTTGTTGTCATGATATGTTTTAAACAATTTAATGAGAGGTTAACACAAAATGAAAAGGGTAAAAATATTATCTAATCATTTACAAAATATATTTATGATATTATTTAAACCTATAATTATCCTATAATATAAATAAATTATTTTTGGTTTATTTTTAATTGAATATTAATTTATATTAATTTACTATTTTAAGAAATTATATTACTTCCCATCCCATCTCTTATAAAAGGGCACCTTATCTTCTCAATAATTCGCACAAAAAAACCCATTTTTATCCCATAAGCACATAAATACCTTCCTATAATCCATAACCACATTATATAGGACTTTTCTTTTGGAATAATACCAATCATATAGGTCATAATGTGTTATGAAAAGAGATTTTCCAAAGATGAGGTATAGTTTTCAATTGCATGTTTTAGTTTTATTTCTTTTTCCACTTCCTTAAAATCTTACCTAACCATGATTATATAATATAACTTGTATCTTACATATGAATATGTGTTTTTATATTAATATCATGACCTAATCCACCTCATATTCCATCAAATGGGAAATGAAACCATCATTCATGTGTATAGTGAACTACAGACTCACAAACTCATGTAATTTATTTTCCATCACTATATATCATGGATGGATTTTGGTTGTTGTAATATTATTTATTTTTTATATTCAAGAAAAATTAATCATTATGATGTGTTGATATATTAATTTCCTTTATACCTTTCCTTTCACTAAAAAATTATATCATCATTTATGCGTACGTGCGGACTACTACCTCCATGAAGTAATGCGATTCATTTTTCAATCACCACATCACATAGATTATATATAATAATATTTAAATAAATAATATTATATTATTTTTATTATGATAACTCTAGAAATATATTATAATAATTACCTTTTTTCCATAAAGAAAGTTGAAAAATGGAAACTTTACTCATGCATACATAGAGACTACCATCTCCATGAGTGTAACATAGTTAATTTTCAAAACCATCATTAATGATTGGTTTTAAAAGAATAATTGATTTATAAAAAATATAATTATTTCCTTATTATTATGTAAATAGTGGAGTAATAATCTCTTTGACCATAGTCAACCATCAAAGTCATTTTTCAATTATGTACCAAATATTTTTAAAATGTCTAACATGAACTTTAATGATTAAGTAATTGTAAATAACATCATAATAAGTGATATAAAATTAAAAAATAAACATGAAAAATGTTCATAATAAAGTAATAATTTTTTTATTATTCTAGATAAAAATAATCATATGTGATGTGTCAGACTCAAGGTAAGAGAATTTATTTTAAAAATTATCTTTTAATGATTCCATTAAAACTACCTTTTAATATATTTCCATATTTTATAAAATGTTTCAAATATGTTTTTTAATATTATTTTATGATAGTTTATGAAATTTTTTAACCATGTTTTAATTTATACATAATGGTTTGAAATTATTCTTCTTTTCATTTTTTGAACTATGTACTTCCTGAGTTTTCCAAAAATAGTATAGAAGGAATGATTTTTTAACATATATGGAATGAGTGTATTTTTGTACTATCATGACTAATACTTGAATTGAGTATTTATTTAAAATTTTACACATTTCATTTCAAATATAAATTTTCCCATTACAATTTTTTGAATTATTAAATAAGTAATTTCAAAATTGAAAGGATATTTTCCTCAAATATATTTTATGATAGTAATGATGAAAATTAAAGCATTAATGTTTTATGATTTTGTTATGGTTCTTGGAAATTTGTATGATGATGGTTGGTTCTGTCAAAAAATAAGTAAGTGTGGTTTTGTTTTTATCCAAAGAATGGTGGTTCTATGATATGCCAAGGATGGGTGGTTATATTATAAACTCTAATGAATTGTGTATGGAAGTTTACTGTATAATTATTTTATTTTTAATAGTGATTGTATGAGTCATATAGAAATGATTTTCCTAGTAACATGCATGTTTTATCTATGATTCCTATGGGTATTTATGGGAGTCTTGTGGATTCTAAATGTATGATATTGATTATATAATTAGAAGAAAATACATCCTACATTTAAAGGGAGTGGAGTATAATTTTATGAATATGTTATTTTGAGTTATTATTGATTTCAAAGAAACTTTTATGAGTTTTATTTCCCCATTATGATTTATTTTTATTTTTTGTGAAATATTTTTAGTATGGTTGTTGATTTATTAGGTATGAAAATTATTATTTTGATCCCAATGTATATTTTTATATGGGAAATTTTTATATGTATTCATGGAATAAATTTATCTTTATTTCTTTTTATTTATCTTAATTATCTTTTTAATTCTCATCCCATGTTTTAAATTTTTTCGAAGGGTTTAAGGATGGGTAAAGTAAAGGAAGATGTCAAGTTAAAATTCATAAATAATTACCATGAAATGAAATCATGTTTCACAGTAAATGTTTTATATTCATAAAAAATAGATATAGAGTAGAAGTATCAACTTTATAATATATTGGTTCATTATATATGAGTTGGGACCAAACTCTATAAAAAACGTAAAAGATCATTTGGAACATAAGAAAGTGAATTTTAGTCTAAATAAACTAAATTATTTTATTTTTAAGGACTGATATTTATATTTTTTATTAAAGAAGGCTTTAGATATATTTAGAGGTTAATATGTTATTTGAGAATAAGTTATAAGTCTTTATTACTATAATATTAGTAGATCAGGGAGAATCATATTTATTTTGGTTAAATTAAAAGAGTTTAAGATAACATTAATACAGATATATTAGTGTTTATCCACATCATAATATGTTATTTTATGATTTTATTGATACATGCACACTAACCATTTTGGTTATTGTAAATGGATGGATCCAACATGAAACAAAGTGAAATTCGATGTGAAGGAAAATGTGGTGGTTTTATGAATGATTAAATGAACAAAAATGGAGATATAGTGAGAAATATTTTGGTTATTCTTAAATAGATATCAGGATTAATGATTAAAAACATGAACCTTGGTGAGTTTCCTAATGCATTAAATTTTATAGAAATGAATCCCCAAGTAAGTTTAGGAAGAAATAAACAAAAAGTTAAATATATTCAACGACTTAAGTGTCAAGAATGTGGAAAAACCGATGAAAATGTATTAAAAGAATATGAAAATGTTTTATATGTGGTAATGGAAGTAATAAAGTAATATTATTCTATGAAAAAAGGTAGAGTTCTGTTAACTCAATGAAGGGGAAAGAAGTTTCTCCCAAGTCATTAATTTAATGTTTTAAATGTGGGGTGTATAGTCATTATGTAAATCAATTTCCATGGGGTAAGGCTTAGGAATGGTATCAATTAGACTATAAAAATATAGTTTTAGAGATAAAATAATTCCATTATAGTTGAAGGTGAGTAAACTAAAATTGAAATATGAAAGGTATGGATTATTTCTTTGTTTATTTTTTGACATTGTTGAATCTTAGGACATGATTTATATTATTTTTTATATGAAATAAGTTTTAAGGAACAATTTATAAAAATATTGGAAAATGGATTATGAATAATGAGAAATGATTAATATTTTTATATATAATTTATTCACAATTTCTTTTATATTTAAGGATGATCATAAGTTTAAAATAATTAATACTCATTTGATGATGAGAGTACTTTAAGAGACTTTTTTTGAGTCTTGATTGATTTTTGATGTGTATATTTCCCTTATGTTTATCATGTGAAAAATATATTTGAGGAAAAATTATTTTTTCATTTTTTGGACATAAGATTAAAGGTATAGATAATCTTTAGTGTGTATATGACCATTGATTTTAAGGTAATTATTGGTTATTAATTTTTTTGGGTAGAAAAATAAAATGTATGAGATAACCATAGAGGTTAAATAGTTTCCTTAATATTTAATATATTAATGTTATTTTCATTATTCTTCACACATTTTGGTAAATTTTATAAGGATTTTCGATTTATGAAAAGGAAAACTCATAGGCTAGTTGAAAACTCATCGTATCTAGCAAGGCCATGAGGTTTTAACCCTTAACCAAAGGGAGAAATCAGTACATCACCTACAACTAGATTTTATGATGTCCCCCATAAGTATGAAGTTATTTTTATCTATTTAAATGATCTAATAGACAATTGATAAGATCATTTTTTGAGTATATATTTTATTGTATAGATAAAAATGGTATTAAAAATTGATATAGTGACAAAGTGGTGAATGTTATTTTAGAATAAGATCACTACAATTCGGGTATCATTATATGATTAAGGTAAAAATAATATTATAGTATTTTATATAGGGAATAAAAGTTAAATTATCTTTTAGATTAACATATGATTTTTTTGTAAATTTATATAAATTCATGTAATTTCTTTAAATAATTATCATATCATGCAGATTATATGAATATGGAATATAATTCTTATAATGTGATAATAAGAGTGATTGATTTTATTTGGAAATAAATATAAAATTTATCATGGAAGGATATGTGATCAAATACTTTTGATTTTTGGTATTCAGTCTTATTCTGGATTATATTTATTAATTTCAAGTATAATTATTTAATTAATTACCTATGTTGAACTTTAGTTATTACTATTTAATTTTGGAGATTAATATAGTTTTATTCATCTGAAGGTTTTTTCCTTTTGGAAATTATCTGAAATGTTACAATAAATTATGATTTTAGTTAATTTATAAACCTAAGAGGAATAAATTATTATTATCTAATATATTATGTGACTCCTTAATATTTTATTTTAGTTATTCAGGTATTAAAAAATTCAACGTGAATATAAATCACTTGGAGACAAAATGATATTATAGTGGGAATTTATTAAATTATAAAATTCATCTAGACATGTTGAAATATTTCCTTATATTTGTAACATAGATGATAAAATAATCCCAAAACTATAGGAAAGGTATTTTCAAAGAAACAATTTATTAGTTTATATTTATTAATGAGAAATCAATAGTCTTTTAACCCATCATAGATTTATAGTTTTGTAATGGTAAAAATTCACATTACCATGTTCTACATCACTTTTAATAAGTCCTTTATAATTGGTTTTCTATTCCATATACATGTTTTCAATTTCCACCTATGTTTTCCTACATGGAAACCAAGGTATATATTATTCTTGATAACCTTTATTCTTCCATTTTCTTTCTTTTTAAGTGGGATTTTTGTTGACCCTTTCTACGATGTTGGTTTTCAAAAAAGGTATTTTGTTATGTCAAGCCTTAATTACTAAGTCTGAGTTAAAATTTTCCGAACAAATATTCTTAAAGTGTTGAGAATATAATATCCAGATATTTAAAAAAATGGAATTACTATGTTAAAAAACATACATGATATGAACCACTGATATTAAATGGTCGAAAAATTATTATTATTTTAATACAACTGTTATAACATAGGCATTAAATAAGAAAAAATGAATCATATTAACTGAATTATGAAATTTATAACAGTCCTTATCATTATAATTTTATTAATTAATTCATTGAAAATTATGTACTTGATTTTTTGCGAATTCATTTTATTCTTCCAAAATATAATTTCCTTAAAAAAAGTATTCATTATTTTTATTAAAATAATATCAAAATAAATTTCTAGAAATTTTAGAAAATTTATTTGAAAAAAAATGATTCACATTTTTAAATTAATCATGTAAAATTTATCTTCAATTTTTTTTTGATAATTTTATTAAAAGATTAAATTTTTAGTGAATAGTGAAAATACTAAATTTTATAAAACATTAAATTTCATTTTATTAAAGTTCCCCTTAATGATTTTAATTTGATAAAAAGTCACATAATTAATCTTTAGTTGTATATAATCTAAATAAATAAATTTTAATCATCAGTATTCCATATTTTTATATATGTCCATTTTTTATATTCAAAACACATTTTTCAAGAAAACAAATTTTCATTACATTTAATGGATAAATTTTAAATTAAATAATTTCACATATATGTTTTGAATTATGATTTTTTTTCTAATTTGGAATCATAGTGTCAAAATTATGTAAATAGTTCCCTTTTATTTTTGGTCAATATGAATTGTAACCTTGATAATTTTTATTACCATAGTAAAGGGTAAATTGGGTAATTAAATTTAAAAATAAAATAAAAAATATTATAAAATGAAAATAAAACATTCCTTAATAATATTATATAAGTTAATTATTTATATAATATTATAATACTTGGTTATATGTTATTTTTTGTATCTTTTGAAAACATTACAACCTTTATAATTTTTTATTTCAAGAAAAGTAAAACATGTCATACTCTTGTTTTGAATGACAATAATATTTTTATTATAGGGTTATATGGTGGGTATATTACAATATAAATAGTATTTATAAATCTAAATAATTTATCTCCATCATGGTATTTTTTTTAAATTTTTAGGGATTAAATAATTACTATAAATTCTTACAAAACATTGATGTTGTAATTATTCAATTAATGGAAAAATAAAATAAATGATATTAAAATTTTTAAAATAAATATAATATGAGATAATTAATGTGATCCAAGAAATTTATATATGAAATTTGATATGTTATATATATTTTAAAATAATTGGTCATAATTCAATTATTTATCATGTTAGATCACATATTTTTTTAGATATGTTTGGTGCGCATTTTCATGCACTCGTTTTCCTTGTTTTGGCTATACCATAACTGGGTTTTATTTCTAGGTTTTTTTGGTAAAGTTTTATAATTTTGGAAGACAAATGGTTTTATCATGGTTGGAGTATGGTTAGGGAAGACCTTACGATTTTTCCCAATAAAACGTGTTCTCTATTTGGAGAGATAAGAGGTGGTGCACAGTTGGTGCATGGTTTGGGAAAACAGGGTGGACACCCTCCCTAAACCATATAACCTAAGGTAGAGGGGATTCTCATGGTTATTTCATGTTTTTTCAAATGATTATCCACTTAGGAAAAAATGTGAAACCCCTAAAACTAGGCTCATGGTTGAGGCATACAGTTTGGAAAAGTGTACGCCCCTACCCAAGAAACCATGAGCGATGGTTTTTAATACCCCAAAAATTTATTTAAAACACCCAAACCCCACGCGTTTAACACATATTAACCCCCACTTTGACATAACCTAATTTCTTTATTTTTGGAGGCCCCAAAGATGATTTCAATGTTCCTTAAACCCCTTTCTTAATGATTTGAATATCTGATTGAAGGATTGGATCCCCTATGGTAAGTGTTTTCTTCATTAATTGGTATTCCATCTCTCCTTTCTATCTTTCCTATTTAAGAGGGATTGTTTTACTCCATTGGATATGGTTTAGATCTAGGTTTTTATGGATCTTAATACCTTGGATCTTGATCATAATAATTGGTTTTTTATCTTCTATGCCATCATGATCTTTATCTTTCCACTTCAAATTGGATATTTTTTTTGGAAAATTTCTGTCAATGATCTTGAGGTAGCTGGTATAAAGGTCAAATCACATAGGATTTATTATAATCGTGTGTATGTAATTGTGAAATTTGAAATTTCCATATTGGGAAATGTTGTTATAAATTTAATTAATTAATTAATTGAATTTACCATGTGATAACAAAATCAGTTGATTATGAGATACTAAAAATGGTTAATAATTGGATTATAAAATTGATTGACTAATTTTTTATGAATTTTATAGCAACCCATAGGATGTTATGATATGATTGAAATTGATAGAAACCATTGGGGTATGCTGAAATGATTTAATTGATGATTTATAAATTATATATGGTTAATAAATGAAATAGTTAAATGGGTTGAAAAAAGAATTATGATAATGAATAATAAATGGTTACAAATAATGAACTATGAAATGTGATATTTTCCACTGCGTTTTAGGACAGGGATTTCTGCTCAAAATATCTACAAGGTTCCAGACTGCCACTCTAAGCCCCAATTATATTTAGGAATTATACATGACCACTAAGTTTTGGGACATGGACTACTACTTCAGATACCCATGGGTTTCTAGATTGCTGCTCTAGGTCCCCATTGATTGAATGTTAAATTGCAATTATTTTACAAATGGAAAACAATAATGAAATAAAATGTGATATCCATTTGGGGACAATTCATACTCTGGAATGGGCTGAAGCAAGTATTTATTTTTAGGTTTTCATTATGAACCAGAGATTTATGTGGTTAAATAAACAATAGTTTAATGTGAAAACATTTTTCTTTGTTATTCCACATTATTCTTTATAAAACTAAATTCATTGTTATAGACTATATATTTTTTAATATTATATTGGTGGTGGCCTACTAATATGTACTCACATCCTAATCATGATTCCTGACTAGTACCTAAATAGAGACATCATGTTTGTAGGAAAACATAAGGGTAAGAGGCCTATGTTAGATAGTTGAGTTTGGAATGGATAATGAATGAGGTGACTAGTAATGATGCCGGGACCCTCTTGGGATGTGTTAGTTTGTCTTCATTTGGGTTTAAATTTTACAATTAACACATATATGGTAGGACATATCTACAGATTTTTTTAGATACTATTTTCCTGTTTTGTTTTATCAAATGATATTAGTCATTATAGTTATGTAATTATTCTAGATGTTGTTAATTATTATTTGGATATTGGTTATTTATTTCCACTATTGTGATGATTTGATAGTGTGGGTATAGTCTCTTGGTGATATATCTATTATAACATCGCTTCTATTCGATAACCTATAGTGTGCGGGAAGGTGCACCTAAGGTCATGTGACCAACTACCTTAGGGAACCGACATGTGGCACCCAAGTCAGGATGTTACAAAGTGGTATCCGAGGGATATTCTTTTCTTTTGTGTTGAATTAATATTTAGGAATGTTAGATTGGAGACTAAGATGAGTCAGGTCTTGGTCATGAGATCATGTATAGGAGTAGCTAAACCATGTATGAAATAAAATGAAAGTACCCAGGGTGAGATTGTTTTTATTGATTTTTTTTGTTACAGATGGATGATAATTCACCTTGGTTGATGCAATTATTGTGTGATGTAATTAATGTTTTATGATATTTTAATCATGGCTCAGTATGGAATGAGTTTTGAGTATACATGCATCATTCTTGGCACTCAGGATTATTATCTGACATGCATCATTTTATGAATTCATGGAAAAGCATGTTTTGGGTGAGTTAATATAAGTGAAATTATTTTATTTGTTTGAGTAATTTAAGAAGAAAATTTACCTAATAATAAATCAAAAATTGTAAATGATGCTAAATGTGGTATGTTGAGGGGAATAAATGGGTTCCTAATGAGAAATATAATTATTTAAAATGTTTTACCCTTTGTTAATCCATGAACCAGGTGAAAAATGGTTGAGGGTAGTGTTAGTGCCTCATTTTTGACCATGTAGCATGGTATGTGGGATGATTTTTTATGGATTATTATGAAATACTGCTCATTAAAATGTGTTAGTGGTGTGTTTTTTTCTTAGGTCATGTGTTTGGAATTGTAAAGATATGCCTCCATGATGATTCTTGAAGATATGACGACATGAGGGCATGGATTGAAATGATCCTCTAACAGTGGAACCTAATGCTATGATAGTTCCAGGTGAGGTAGCTGGAGTCTTGTTCTGGGATAAATTTTCTCATAGTATATAATTTATGGAAAGAAATCCATGGTGGGTTGTGAGAAATATATCTTACATGGCATTAGAGCTACAGTTTCATCACCTATTTACATTCATCAGAGAGGGTGGACCAGAGGATGTTGAGTTCTAGATTGAGTATATCTAGATGTACCTTGACCACATAGAGAATCAAGTTGAGAAGATAGCCGAGTTGGATACTTATATATTATGTAGTTAAGATAAGAGTTGGTGGGACATCCAGACATGGGATGAGAATCTAGAGAATATTTAGTAAAAGTATATTCAAGAGAAGTTCTAGGAGAAATTTTACACTAAGACACTTAGGACGGAGAGGGAAGCTGTGTTTATGCAGTTGACCTAGAGGAGTATGCTTCTGATGGAATTATTTGGAGACTTCATAGAAGTGAAACACATTATTCTTGGGTTGGTAGGATATGAGTCGACTTTATTGAAACATTTTCAATATGGGATTAAATGTGAAATTAATCCCCATGCTAATATCTTTCCACTGAAAAAGTTTTCTGAGGTGGTGAATCAGTCTTACATTTATGAGGGGAACCTAAAGGAGGATTCTTATGGAACATAGGTAGTATCTTCTAAATGATCATGAGGTACATATTCTAAGAGTAGGAATCATCACTATGATAATTTTAACAAGGGGAAATAAAAACTAGAGTGGCCTGGGTGGAGGTCCAGTTACATAAAGTGTTAATTGTGTATACTTCCACCAGTGTGGTATATCAGGACACATTAGTAGCCATTTCTAAAGACCACCAATTGAGTGACAAGATTTCATCTTGATGGGTCACTTTAAGAGGTAATGAATAATCCCTTTACCTCTGGGTAGTTAAAGAGGATCCAAGAACATTCAATGTTCTGGAAGGGGGTATTCCACCCCATATCAGCTTGGAAGTTGGAATTTTACTAGTTGTGGTGGTTGAGGTAGTGGACATGGAACATCTATCTAAGAGCACCCATATTAGTAGAGTGGTGCAACTTAGGTGACTCATTCTATTTCACATGTAATAAGGGAAGGATAGTTGAATGTTGTTAATCCTACAATTTTGGATTTTGAGGTTGGGCCATCAACAATGATATTTACTATTCTTATATCTTATATAGTTTCTAGTTCCTTATTTGATATAGGATCCTATCATTCTTTTATCTATGCTCAACTTGTGAATAGCTTGAGTATGAAAGTGGAGTTTGTGAATGAGGTTATGAAAATTGATACACTGTTGGGAGTGTATTTGAGGGAAATCTATTTATATAAGGGGTGTTTTCTCAAGTTTGGGGATCATCGTCTTCTCTAAGATCATTACATACTCAACATTCTAGGCTTTGACTTGATTTTGGGTATGTAATGATTATTATCATACCAATACTAGATTTTTTTAATAGGAGAGTGACCTTAATGTCACCTAAGGGTAATGGTTATGTTCATCATGATGGAGAGTGTGATGTATTGGAAGGCCTTGCAGAGCCTATTTATCAGCAACTGGGGGAACTCACCACCCATGTTTCAAGTCTTCTTCTAGATGACAAGGGTGTAAATAATGATTCCTTTACACCCCTATTGTACCAGTTTTAGGATTTGTTTCTAGAGTACCACCCAGTGCTACCACCTTATAGGTATATTGAGTTTACAATTGAGCTCATTCCTTGAGATGAACCACTCTCTTTTCAACCTTATAGAATAAAAACAACAGATCATCAGAATCTTGAGAATCAACTATATGAATTGTTAGATAAGGGATTCATCAGTCTGAGTATTTATCCTTGGGGTTCTATAGTCTCGTTTGTTAATAAGTTTGATGATAACTTGTGTTTATGTGTTTATTACCAAAATTTTAACCATATTATAGTGAAGAACCAATATCCTCTTCCTTTTATCGACGATATATTTTACTAGATGTGAGGAGCTTTTTTTACCTAAGAATTACTTGAGATTAGGGTATCATCAGTTCAAAATTATACCTTATAATATACCAAGGAATTATTTCAGAAGTATTTATGGCCAATATGAATTCGTCTTAATACATTTTAGGGTGAAAAAGACTCATGATGTGTTTATATCCTTAATGAACCAAATCCTCCAGCCAAACCTGGATCAATTTTTGGTTGTATTTTTGGATGACATCATGGTGTACTCCAAGACCCGTGATGATCATTCCCAACATCTTGAAATCATCCAGAGATTATTGATTGAGTATCATCTATACACCAATCTATCTAAGTGGCCATTTTGGATCAATCGAGTAAATTTATTTGGTCATATAATCTATGAGGAAGGTGTGTTAGTGAACCTAGATAAGGTGCATGTAGTGGTTTATTGGGACTATCCCAATAATGTTTTTGATGTCAATAGTTTTTTTGGGTTGGTGGGTTATTATCATAGTTTTATCCAAGAATTTTTCCTCTTAGAAGAACCGATTTCAGGATTGAACAAGAAAGGGATCAACTTTGAATGGTCTAAAGCATGTGACAATTATTTCCATGTTTTAAAGAAGGGTTTGACTGAAGAACAAATTTTGATCCCACCTAATCCAAGTGAGGAGTATACAATGTTTTGTGAAACTTTTGGGATTGGAAATGGAGTAGTGTTGATATAGGTAGATCAAGTTGTGGTGAATGGGTCATAAAAGTTTAGGTCACATGAATGGAATTACCCTAACCATGACCTTGAGTTGGCTTCAGTGCTTTATTCCTTATCGCGTTAGATGTATTACCTATTAGGTGAAATGTTTAATGTGTATACCAACCAAAAAAGATTAAAGTATATCTTTATATAGTGATATTTGAGTCTTTAGAAGAGGATATGGGTTGATTATATGTAGTCATTTGATTTTGAGTTGGCATATACACCAGAGAAGTGAAATAGTGTTACTGATGATTTGAGCATGAAGATGTAGACTCATTAAATTCAGGAGTCTCATTATAAGTGGAATATAATGAATGTGTTGGATGAGATTCACATTATGGTTCGGGAGGGACAAGAGATGATGAACCTCATATCAGTATAAAAATAGTATACACTTTTGAGCTTGATCAGTGAGAAACAATATGAGGACCTAGAATGTTTGGCCCTAAGGGAATTACTTGAAGGTGTGAAGTCACTTTATAATTAGACTATATATGAGGATGACATAACCTTTTTCCAGAATCTTGTTATTGTTGCTACGAGTATGAGAGAGGAGCTTATGCATGAGTTTCACGCCTCAAACTGGGAGGTGCATCATGGTTTGGAAAAATTTTTCCATGACCTATATTAAATGTTTTGGTGGTTAGACATGAAAAAGGATGTTGTAGGTTTCATGACACAATGCTACACCTGTTAGCTGGTTAAAGAAAAACATCAATGACCAGGTAGTTTTCTATAGCCATTTCCCATTCCATAATAAGATTGTGAGAAATTATTATGGAATTTATGATAGTTATTCCAAGAAAGTATTGAAAAAATGACATGATATGGGTGATTGTGGACCGATTGAAAAAATTATCCCATGTTTTTTCTATCCAGAAAGCTTTATATGTGGATCAGTTGGAGGGAATGTATGTTCGAGAGGTAGTACATCTACACAGGTTTTCGTGGAGTATAGTTTAAGACCATGACTCACATTTTACTTTGGGATTTTGGTAAGGCTTGCAGAAGTCACATATTACAAATGTATTTCTATGTATGTATTTTCACCCCCAAACAAATTGGAAGTCAGAACATATTATACACGTATTTCTAGATATTTTATGGGTGTGCATCCTAGACAATAGTGGGTCTTGGGAGAAGCACGTAGTGCTCATTGAGTTCTATAATAACAACAATTATCATTAGTCTATTCATATGTCACTATATTAGGCACCTTATGGTAGGTAATGTAGATCACCTCTATGCTAGATGGAGGCAGGCGAGTTGGATTTTTTGGGACCGAGCCTTGTGTAGGAGACATGAGATGAGGTCTAGTTGATTATGAAATGTACAAAAATGTTTTAGAGTAGAAAAAATTCATATAATTTTCTATGTCAATGACCCCTTGAGTCTATAGTGGGTGATCATGCTTTCCTTTATGTTTTTCCTTGATTAGGTCATTATTGGATTTGAAGACAGGGGAAGTTGGGCCATAGGTTTGTTAGACCTTCTTATACTGTGGAGGGAATCAGGCTAGTGGGGTACCAGTTATCTCTTCCATAGAGTTATAATGCCATGCATAATGTTTTTCATGTGTCACAACTTTATAAGTATCACCCTAACCCTTCTCATGTGATCGGTGTTGTTGATACTAAGGTAGAGACCTATGAATCCATCTAGGAGCATCTAATTCATGTATGGATCACAGTGAGATAGTTTTATAGGGAATGACCATGCTAGTAGTTTGAGTATTGTGTAAATATGGGTTTTTTCAAGAGGAAACATGGGAGATAATAACAGATATGAGAGCTCAATGTCCTAATATTTTATCCTTGGAATCGTAGAGATTCTTGGGATATTGTATGATCCTTACCATTTCTGGAAATGTATCACACTCATTTTTAGGTATTATTTTTCCTTTTTTAGGTTATAAATTTCGTGGTTATTGTTTCGGGGTTTTTTAGGGTGAAATTTGAGAATTTTGAAATTCAAATGGGCTCTTAATGGTTTCTAAATAGTCAGGGAAAACCATGTAATTTGGCCCAGGAAAACATGCACCCTATTTGGAGAGATAGGAGGTAGTGCATAGTTTGAACTTGGTTTGACCAAACCGTGGGGCCAACCACCCCAAACCATGAAACCTAAGGTAGAGGGGATTTTCACATTTGAAACTCATTTTTTCAATACATGAACCACTTAGGAGAAACCATGAGACCTATAAAGTGAGACACATAGTTAAGGTGCATAATTTATCAGATTATACACTCCTACCTAGGAAACTATGCTCATGGGATTTTAATCCCCTTGAAATTTATTTAAAATTAAAACCCCCTGGTTTTAACTCATATTCTCCCCAATCAACCCTAACCTAATTCCTTCATTTTTGGAGGGCCCTCAGAGGATTCCATGTCTCCTAAAATCCCTTTCTTAATGAATCAATGATCTGATTATAGGATTATCTCCCCATAGACAACTATTTTTTTATCCTATTGGTTTTTTCTCTCTCTCTCATCTCTCATTCCCTAATAAGATGGATGAGATTTAATCCATTGGTGATGTTTTAGATCAAGGTTTTAATGGATTCTAATATCTAGGATCATTATCTTAGCTATTGAATAAATATCTTATGCACCATCATGATATTGATTTATCCACTTCAAATTGGGGATTTTTTGGGAGAATGTCCATAAATGATCATGAGGTATGTGGTATAAATGTTAAATCATACTGTCTTTATTATAATTGTATGTATTTAATTGTTAATTTTTCAATTTCCATGGATGTAATTTAATTTAAATTGAATTAATTAATTCATTGATTTTTCATTTGATAATGAAAATAGTTAATTATGAGATGAGAAAATTGGGGAATAATGAGATTATATAAAATTGATTGATTAATGGTTATGAATTTGATAGTGACCCATTGGGAGTGCCGATTTGATTGACATTGATAGAGACCCTTGGGGTGTTTTTAAATGATATAATTAAGGATTTATAAATTATGATTGGTTAATAAATGAAATTTTGAAATGAGTTGAATAATGATCTATGATAATGGATGATAAATGGTTGAAAGTATAGAACCATGAAATGTGATATTTTTGACTGAGTTGTGGGGAGTAGAATACTTCTAGAAATATCTATGGGGATCTAGACTTCCACTATAATACCCCATTATATTTAGGTATTATATGTTATCACTAAGTTCTAGGATATATACTGCTACTCCAAATACCAACTCGGTGTCATAATTTTTCTCTATTACCCCATGGTTTGAATGTTAATTCGGAATTATTTTATTAATGGAATCCCATAATAAAATAAAATGTTATATCCCTTTGGGGATGATTCAGACTCCGACCTGGGATGAAGCATGTATTGATGGTTAGGGCATCATTATAAACCTATAATTTATGTGGTTAAATAAAGAATAGATTAATGTGAAAATGATTTTCTTTATTATTGAAAATTATTCTTTATTTAACTGCATACACTGTTATTGACTAGATATTGTTTTAGATGCTGTTGGTGGTGGCCTACAATAATGTACTCACACCCTACATGGGTAGCCTGATCGGTACCTAAATAGACTTCATGATTGCAGTATAGGATAAGTTCATGATCCACATGTTAGATGGATAATATTTGTATGGATAATCAATGAGAGAACCATAAATGATGTTGAGAACCTATTTAGAGGTTTCAATATGTCTTTTTTTTTTCATTTGACAGTTGACACATACATTTCATGAAATATCTACTAAAATGGTTTTGGATATTGTTTTCCTATTTTAGTTTATCATGTGGTACTGATTTGAATTAGTTATGGAATTATTCTGGTCATTGATCATTATCATTTGGCTATGGAATATTTATTTCTGCTGTTATGCTGCTTTGATAAAGAGGGCATAGTCTCTCTATGATATATCTATTATACTCTTGCTAATAGTTTATAGCCTATGGAATATGGGGGGGGGGGTGAACTTGAGATCATGTGACCAGCTGACTTGGTTAACTAGCATGTGTCACCTAGGTCAATATGTTACATATCTTGATATTATATATTTCATATTAATGAATAGTTCTAAAGATTGATATTAGTGATATTTTATAATTAATAATATTTCATTAAAACATATAGAATTAATAATGATATTATATTCAACAAAATAATCTAGATATAGTTTATAATTTAATCCATGGTCTATTTATGGTAATTTTTTCTATTTATAGTAAATATATTTACCCTAAATGTGTAAAAATACTTGTTTCCATGGTGTGTTTTAAAAATGTTAATATGATGTTTAAACCAAATGATAAGGGTAAGAATGTAATCTATACATTTAAAAAAATTATCAGATGGAATTATTTTTACTCATGGACATACTATATTTAAAATAAATTAGTTTGGATAGATTTTTATTTCAATATTAATTTATAAAAAAAATTTATTTTTTGAAACTCCATGAGTACCCCTCCCATCTCATATAATAGGGAATATATTCTTCTCAATAATTCACACTTAAAAATCCATTCTTATCAGCCATGACCTAAAAAATACATTTTTATAATACCTACCCTCATTCTAAAGGTTTTTTAGACATAATACAATTCTTTGATTTCATAAGGTGTTAAGAAAAGGAGGTTTTCTAAATAATAGTTATAGTTTTAAACTAAATGATTTAGTTTTATTTATTATTCTACTCACATAAAATATTATATAACCATTATTATATAATAAAACTAGTATATTAAATAGTCTGATGTATTTTTATGTTAATATCATGACCTATATCTACATCCCATTTTATAAAATAGGAAACAAAAATGTCATTCATATGTATATAAGAGTATTTCCTCACGAACTGATATAATTCATTTTTCATCACTATATATCAGGGATGGATTATAATTATGGGTTTAGTTTTTGTATATTATATTCATGAAATATTTATCATTATGAAAATACTATTTATTATTTACATTCTTACCCTTCCACACACTGAAATATGACAACGTTGTTCATCCATACATGTAGACTATAACCTTCATGAAGTAATGTGATTAATTTTTCAATCAACACATCACATAGATGATATATATAATTATATTTAAAGGAAAAGTAAATTATTTATGATATTATTATCATTATTTAATAGTAAAATAATAGTTACCTTATTTCCATAATGACCATTAAAAAATGGAAACGTTACACATGTGTACATATGGCCTAATGTCTCTACGATTGTAAAATAGTTCATTTTTAATTAATATATTTCATAATTGATTTTAAAAGAATAATTGATGTATAAATATTATAATCATGTCCCTATTATTATTCTATAGGTGTGTAGTGATAATCTCTTTGACCATAGTCAACTTAAAATAGTCATTTTGGACTCATGTACCAAATACCATCATAAATTATAATTTGTACTTAAATGATTATGTAAGTGAAAATAATATAATAATGAGTAAAATATAATGAATAATAAAGTTGAAATTGGTTCTTAATAATTTATAATAATATATTATATTTATAATTATGGAATAAAAATAACATACATGATGTGTCAGATTCATAGTAAGGGGATTTCTTTTAAAATTTATCTTTTAATGACTCCCTTATGAATCAATTTTTCTTCCATATAAATATTTTATAATAATGTGTTAAATAATGTTTTTAGTGTTATATTTCTATTTTTTAAAATATTTATATTGTAAAAAATGGATACTGAGTAGAAGTATCCTCTTTGTAATATATGGGTATGTTTTGTAAGAGTTATGACCTAACTCTCTAGTAATCTAAACCTAAAAAATCATAGAGAAAAATAATTTTAATTATAGTATAATGAAACTATATTTTTTAAATTTTAAGGTTGTTTCCTTACATTAATACATAATATGATATTGTTAAATTTGAAAGAAAAATAATGATATTAGTGATGAAAATTACTTCCTCTTAGAAAAACTGCACATGGATATTTTCTTAATAAAACATTTATTGTATTAAGGGAAAAAAATAATCTCTATAACGTGTCTATAAAAGTTGGGAAGGGATTTTGGTAGGGTTTGGTTGATCCAAATGGATTGAGAGGTGTTAATAAGTGATGGGATTGAGTGCCCTTTTATATTTGAGGAGGAGTGTAAGTTTTGTAAATACCAAAAAATATTTAATTATGAGATGATACACTCACCCTAGGTGAAAAAAATTGATAATATAAGGTATAAAGGGATGATAGGTTTGATCTACACCTCCAATATAGAAAAAAACATTTTTTAAACATAGTGTTCCATAACTTGTAAGTTTCCTTACTTTTACCATTTTAGTTTTTCAATACTGTAACTATTCATTATAACCTTGGTACTTTATCCTATATGTTTAAAATAAAATTATACATATTATATAATTTGTACCTACTTATTCTAAATATTAATTCTAATTTATCAAATAAAAATAATATATTTTTTTAAAACTAATTATTACACAAGTGTGTGTAATGTGTAAAAACACCAATTTAACCTTAACCATGGTAACAAGGTTTTCACTATTTATGGGTAAATATTTTAAATATAAATGAATAATTGTTCCATGAATAGTCTATATATTATATTTTTATAAATTTACAAATCACTTGGACAATAATTGATTTTTAGTAATTTTAATCAATTTAATAAAATATAATTTATTATAAAATAACATTAATGTCAATTTTGACATTTTCCATTTAATTTTAATTTAAAAAATATTAAGGAAATGATGGAATTTGAATCTATTCTGTTCAAACCTAAATAACATGGTATATTTTTATACAAAATTAATTTAATATAATAATTAATTCAATTTAGTTTACTTTTAATTTTTTTAGTATAATTTATTTTAATTTCATATGAAGTAAATAATTATTTCGTTGGTATTTATTATGAATTTAATGTAAATATATGATTACTAAAAACTAAAAAATAAATTACCCTCATGAATTAAATTTCATTATTATCATTATTATAATTTATAATCATTCACATATTTCTTTTTTCCTTATGTGAACTTATAATTGATATTTAAAAGCACGAGGGTGACATTTTGTCTTTTTAATTATTTAAATTATAATGTTTGTTAAATTAATGTAAAAGTGTCCTACAAATAGATAAAAATAGATCCTATGGTGTTAAGGTAAGATATATTTATAGTAAATCAGGAATAGATAAGTGTTTAGGCCAATTTATCCCTTCTATTTTTAGTTTAACCCCATGCAGACTCATTTTTACCTTAACAACAATAATTAATTTTTAAAATTTTCACTATACATTTTGGTAAAAAATTATATTGAAATTTTTGGATAATATAAATTATTTTTATTCCTAATATGGAATCAATTTTTATAAATTGAATACATATAAGGGTAATAATTCAATTAATATTAATTCTGTATGTGCATCAATAAAAAAGGGTTTTACAATAAAAAACATTCAACAATTTAAATTTTTTTATATCATATTTCAATATTAAATAAATTATAATGACCAAAATTAGTCAAAATTTAATATAATAGTTCTAATTTTACATTGAAACTAATTTAAAATATTATTTAACTTTGTAAATAATTTAAATGAAATGGTTATTTTTAATAAAAATTAGTACTTTTCACTATTAATCAAAAAATAAATATTTTCAAAAAAATATCATAACATCATGAAAAGATAATTTTGAAATTTGTATTTCAACAATTAATTTTATTTTTTCAAATAAATTTTCTAATAGTGTTAAAAAAATAAATTATGTGTGCAAAGCACGAATAATCAGCCTTTTAGAAAAATATAAATTTTCATAAAATATTTCATTCTCTATCCAATGATTCTTATTTTACATATAATCAATAAATGATCATTTAATTTATTTTATAAATTAATAAATCATATATATATATTTTTAATTTATTTAATCATATTCAATCCCACCAATATAACAGTTATGGTATAATGGTATTTATTATTTTTAATCGAGTATCCTATTTCATTTAAACATGGGGTTGCATGCATCATGGGATATTATAGAGATTGAATTTATTTTAAAAGAAGTATATTGTAATGTTTCAGTGTGTTATATTATACCCCCTTAAATAAATTGTGTTCTAAAAATTTAATCTTGATCTCGGTAATCAATGGGTTGATAGTTGAAAATACCATTATTAGAAAACCACATTGTCAAAAAGGATAATAAAGCTTATTCCTAATAATAGATAAAGTTAAGTACAAAGGTCATATATAATAACACATACTTTATTTACAAATAGAAGAACATTGGTGGAAAGTAAAGATATGGGCATGGAAGAAAAGAAAAAATAATTTGGGAGAGTGATAGAGGTTATTGATCAAAATAAAGCGAATTATCACGATATTGTTAACAATAAAAAAGCTATAAATATATGATTGAAATAAAGGTAATCAAATATGATTTTTCATTTCAATAACTTTTATAGATGTTGTGGGATTATTTTACAATCTAGAATAAGAATATAATGAAATAATCTTAATTTATATCATCTAATTTCACAATCACAATTTAATATTTTATTTGTTCTTCATTCATTATAAAATTCATTTATTACATGAAGGAATAAATATCTAAGATGAATTCATTATTCCTGAAGTACTAAAATAATATTTTAACAGATCTTAAGATCCATAAAAGAGTGAAAAGTCCTTTCATATGTCTCTAAATATTTAAAAAAAATTATTAGAACAATTAATCCAATATAAAAGATCAATCTCTAAACCACTATAGTATCACCCAAAGATCAACTTAATCCATTTAAAAATTACTTAATCTTCCTAAACGAGTCATACAAAATTCGAATTCCTAAAACAATTTATAAGGAAATAAACTAAATTTTCAAAATCAACATTACATTGTATCCACAAAATAGTATAAATTAGTAATTAATTTCAAATAAAAAATTGTGAATAAAATAATCACTATAAAATATTAATGGAAACATGTATGTTTCCAAAGACAAAATCTCATGTTTTCAAATATATTCTATATATCTAGATATTCAATAAGATCAATAAACAATAACATAATTTAAAATCCAATTTCAATGTTACCAATAATATTCCATTAAAATATCTTTATTGGCATTATCTCAATATCATACATATATTAAGGGTTATCCCCCCTCAATCATGCTTTTTTAAGATGACTAACTTTCCCATGAATCATTTTTTTGGTTTTTCAGTACCATTCAACACATGTTTTAAAATTCACATCGAAAAACATCTATAGTTCAATTTTTATACATTTTATTATTCATATAATTGACAAAATAACTTTAGAAAAATAATTATTGAATCCAAATCCAAAAAAATTTAATCATTCCACTTAATATGTAGTAATAACAGAATATTGACCTTGATCCCTTATCTTCTTATAATCCAGATTCCATTGATTCTTGGAAAATTTGTTTGTGTAGAACCCCATATCCATATTTTTGAATCATTGATCATAAAAGTATTATTTATCACCATTGCAACCATGATAATGGTTTTATTTATCTCTACACTTATAAAGAACACTCATTTTCTTCAAGAAAGTATCAAATTGGTTCTTTCCAAATTTATCACTTGGGGGAGAATCCTTCTTTCTCTTTATCCCACTATATATCTTTCTCTATTCCATCCTTTTATTCTATTGATTACCATAAAATACATAATATTTGAATAATTTTTTCATTATCTTGATATTATATGATACTATGTCCTCATATGATGATATGTTTATGAGACTAGTTCCATTTGGAGGATTGACTTATGCTCATCGATGAAATGATCATTATTACTCTTTGGGTTACCTTTATTGATAAGATTCCCATTCCTTCATCTTGGCATCATTTTTAAACAATTCCATAAACTATATTAAATCATAAAATTATGAAAAGTAATTTATAATCCAAAAACTAGTGAAACAATTAACATAATTTGAAAAATTTATGCATGAATAGTCATAAAGATTGTTTATTTGGGAAAGATTGTAAATCATAAAAATATTTTCAAATCCTTCACAATGCTTTGTAAATAAAATGTTAATTAACTAAAAAATATCCACCAAGAGGCTAAGAATTAGTGTGTATTAAGGGCTTTTGTTGTGTACAAGGTAGTGGATGTGTAAATATATACACCCCCTTTTAGAGTTATTATCCCTAGATATAACTCTTCTAGAACCACATCCCTTGTAGTATCTAGATAGGGATTTATTACAAGGAAAAGAAAATAATCCCTATATTAACAAACCATGTGGATGTTATCATATAATTATAATTATCCTTAAAATATATTATAAGAATACATTCCCTAATATATTATTTCTTAAATCTTTTTTCCAAGTATTCTACTCAAATTTCTCTAATACCAACTATAAGGATCCTGAACCTAGGGACTAGAGTCAATCCGTACTTTATTACATTGGCACTATATAAAATGAATTGTATCATGAATCACTAAATTGTTTATTATTCTAGGTAAACATGATATATAATTGAAATTAATATTACAATTGAAATAATAAATTAATAAATTTTTTTATTTGAGAATTTTGTATTTCATCTTAGCATATCCCTTCATATCAATTAAAAATTAATTTCTTGTATCACCGAGATAATGAAACATAAGAATGTGGTGATATCAGATGACCAGTAAGGGTTATTATATAATATATTGTATCCTAATTAAATAATAATAATCAATATGAAAATATAAATAAATATAAAAAATGAAATGTAGATAATAACTTGAGAAGTATATGGTAGGAATAAATGATGATCATATAAATCCATATATATATTATCATTAGTTTGGAAATTATCGAAGGATATTATAAATAATCAAATAATCACATGTTAATAAATAAATAATCCCATAAATGGGGAATTCATAATTCCAAAAATATAAAACTATAAAAACCATTCATAGGATATTTCAAATTTATGGATAGAAACCCCTCTATTTTGGCCAACAGATTTGTCTAATGAGACCTATCGATGCATCGAGGGGATATCTATAACTGAGCCCCACCATTTAAATACTAATTCCAAAGTATTACTAATATTAATGGGGGAAACATAATAAACATAAATATTCATATTGAAAAACTAACACATGAAATGTTTATACTTTCTCTAATCAAATAAATATAATTTTAGCCATCTAGAGTAATACCGTGAATGACAATAAAATTATACATCCAAAGTCAATTTGATCTTAATTAATCCAACAAAATAATAATGGTGATATAAATACATATATACCAAGTGGATCATAGTAATAATAATGGATTTATCTCATCGATGAATAGAAATACCATAAAATTTCATTAAAACATTTGAGGAAAATAACCAATTCACTTTGAAAATATTTTGAAATTAATTTTTTTAGAAAAAATATTGAAAATGATTTTCATTGAACTTATTTAAAAAAATGTAAAATAATATTTAAAACATTATGTGTCCATGATGATAGATAATTCCATTCATGTTTTACATGTTAAAATAAATATTTCTTTTAAATTTTTTGAAAAAGACAAATGAGCATTTTTTGGAAAATTACATGGTGATTCATTTAATTTTTTTTAAAATAAGTTAATAATGGGTAGAAATGTGTTCAATAATTAATTTAGATATTGTTAATAATTTTTTTATTATATTAGGAAAAACTGTTTTTGAAAAAAAATGATTTTCAACCAAAGATATTAATGAAGTCGTATTTTTCTAAAAACATTATCTCATTCATTTTAAGTACCAACGAGTGAAAAAATGGTTATATTACATAAAAATTATATTAATATTAATAATATAATTAAATTTATTTAGTTTTTTTTATATAAATATCAAATAATTCCTCAAGGAATAATTAAATACAAACAATTTTGAATAATGATGAGATTTTGAAATAAACCCCTACAACTTTGGTTTCTTTGGAATCATAAGAAAAATAAAAGATATAAAATAGAATAAAACATTAAATACCATTAATATAAATATATTTATGATATAACATATTAAATAGTGTAGTATATACACCATGTAAAAGAATAAGTGGTGAATATGGCATATGTCTCATAGAAATTAATGTGAGACAAGAAAACCCTTACTTCATGTTCAAATCCATTTGTATGTGTCTAAAAATACTTCATAATAAATATATATTTATTATAAATATATTATATAAACATAATAATATATATAATAAAATATATGATCCTTTTATTATATTTTACCACTCGTTTGTTAATAATATTTCAATATTTTCATTGGTTTAGGTGTTAATTGCCCTGTTTTAGCATGGATGTTTTGTCATGGAACTATGGTTCATGAATATTTTATATAGATATATCATAACAATAATTTTATTATTTTTATAAATATTTTTTTTCATTAGATACATCCTTAAAAATATTATTCACAAATGGACATAGAAAATTGATCACATTGCTTTGTCGAGACGGTAGGTCATATGTACACACGAGTGATGATATCATTACCTTAAAGGGTCAATTGGTAAGGAAGTGTATGATATATTAATTTAAAATAATTTATATAATTTCATATAAATCGCTTCTGTTCATAAAATTTATCCTTATTTTTTTTGTAATGCATAACTGATAAATGAATCACTTCACCTTGTGATATGGCAGTCCACCATACACATGGGTGACGTTATGATATTTTAAACAAAATGAAATGTAAGAAGATATATGTGGTAATATTATTTCAGGAATATAATTATATAATATATATATATATATATAAATTAAATATATATTTATATCCATTATTAATTTTTTTAGAAAATGAGTTACATCAGTTTGTGAGGTTGTAGTCCGCCGTACACATTATTGAAGATTTTATTTCCCATTTGATTAAATTATATATGGAAAAATATTATGCTATAAAAATAATTACCTATAATTATATGTTATATAATTATATTAATATATTTTAAGTTTTAGAACATAATTTGAGGTCGTAAAGGAAGAACGTAAAAGAATAAGCACAATGAAGAAAACTGTCTTCTCTTAGAGAAACCTCCTTTGGATCTATTCTTATGAACATAAGGGTTTTCCTTTTGGTAAAAAATATATATAACATGCATAAATATGTTTTAATCAGTTTTTATAGGTTTTGGCCATGAAAAATGGATTTATAGGCGTGAATAAGAGAGGGGAGTGAGTGCCCTTTTATAATTGAGGAGGAGTGGAGTTTTTGTAAATATCCCAAACTATTTAATAATGGGATGTCAAACTCACACAAAGTGGAGAAAAAATGTTAAATTAAATATGTGAAGGGTTTATATGGTATAGAAACGTCTATAACACACACAAAACATGATTTAAACATGTTCTTCCTTAACTTTTATGTTTCCCTATTTTTACCGTATTTGTTTTTCACAAAGTTAGCCAGTCTTTTTATCCTAGGTAATTTAACATTTATTCCTAAAATAAAATGATCCTTATTAGAAAATTTTTACCCACTTTTTCTAAATATGAAATCTAATTTTTAAAATAAAAACCTTATGTGTTTTAGTAAATAATTTTAACACAAATTCATGTAATGTGAAAACACTACTTTAACTATAAATTCAATAACAAAGTTTTTTCTCTTTAGGGGAAAATATAGTAACTATAAAAGAACAATTAGTCCTTGAATGGTCCAAAATACATATTTCTAGATATTTAAAAATTACATATAATATTATATCATTTATAGGAATTTTAATTTATTTACTGAAATATTATATATTAAAAAATAACTTCAATGACAATTTTTACATTATTAATTTAATTTGAATTTAAAATAATATCAATAAAATGAGAGAATTAAAATATATTATTTTAATAGCTTTATAAATGGTATATTTGTATAAAAATTATCAGGATGGAAAAATTATTTCAATTTATATTACTTTTAAAATGTTCAGTATCACTTATTTTGTTTTTTTATTAACCAAATAATTAATATATTTAGGTTTATTAAGAATTTAAAGTAAATATATGATCATTAAAAGTTTAAAAAATAACTAATATTAGGAAATTAATTTTATTATGATCAAAATTACCATCCATATTCATTCATATCATTTTTTATCCCCATGTGAACACATAATTGAAATTTAAAAGCAAAAGGGTGACGTTTTTTCGGTTTATTTACACAAATTATTATATATGTCACTTTCCTGGATTCCCAAAAACTAATAAAATGACAATAAGGTGATAAGGGTTGAATTTTTTCAATTAAATAGTAATTTTAAATCTTCATAGGTTATTTTAACACCTATATGTTTAGATTATCCCTCAATAAACTCATTTTTACCTTAATCGCGGTAATTGATTTTTACTGTTTTGACTACTCATTATGGTAAAAAATTAGAGCTGAAGCTATTAGATAATATAAATTATGATTATTCAAAATATGGAATAAAAGTTTCCATATTATATTTTCATAATGGGAATCATTCAATATAAAATTATACTCGCATGCACTTCGAAAAAAAAAACGTGTTTTCCAATGAAAAACATTAAAAAGTTTATAAACTTTTTACATTAGAATTAAGTACAAACAATATTATAATGAACTAAATTAGATAACTTTAATATAATTGGGAAAATTTTACTTTAAAAACAATTTAAAATATTATTAAACTTTTTACATAATTTAAATAAAAGGGAGTTTTCAATAAAATCACTTTTTTTTTTAAATTTTCATAAAAAAATAAATATTTTCATAAAATTCTCAAAACATCAACTGAATACAATTTTGACATTTAGGTTTTAAAAAATAATTTATTTTTATCAAGAAAATTATATTAAAGTATTAAAAATTAATTTTATTTATGTGAACAAATCCTGACTAATAATCCTTTTAGAAAAAATAGAGTTTCTCAAAAAAAATTATATCTTTCAAATGGGGTTTGTTTTATTTTTGATCAATAGATAACCATTGAATTTATTTTATAAATTTGTAAAAAATATAATTTTATTAATTTAGTTAGTCATATTATTAATCTCCAAATTAATGGAAAGTTTATAATTATCCTTAAAATGTTTTAATAGAGTATCACACTTCTTTTACATAAGGCGTTGCGTGTAGCAAAAACTATCAAAGTGATTTAATTTATTTTAATAAAATATATTGTAATGTCTTTGGATGTTATATATTTTTTGGAATTTTTATATAAAAATAACATTCATTATAGAATTGAAATGGTTTCATTTGAAATATCATACAAGTTAGTATTTCTCTCAAAAACTTGTTGGGTTAAAGCCGATGAATATAATCTTTTAGGCCCAGAACGTGTTGATGATACCATGATGACTTTATGAACTATTCAAGGTCATATCAAAGAATAAAAAAAAATAAAAAAAATTATGTAGCTAACCGAAGGAAAGACATTGAATTTCAGATAGGGGTCATTTTTTATTGATATTATCTCCATGTAAGGGTGTTATAAGGTTTGCTAAGAACGGAAAAATAATTCGTAAGTATATCATGGAATTTGAGGTTTTTTAAATAATTGGATGTATGGATTTCCATTTGGAAATTCCACCCAATATGTCTAATGTGCATGTTTTTTTTTCATATCTATTTACTGAGTAAGTATAGGATAGACCCAATGCAAGTTCTCAACTATGATGAAATTAAATTGGAGTTTGATCTATCATATTGTTTAGAGAATATCTACATTATTGACACTATAGAACATGTGTTGTAGAATTGGATGACATGACTAGTAATGATACTTTAGAGAAATCATAAGACATAAGATTCATCATGGGATCCTAAATAAGTTATGATTAAGAATTACCCATATTTTATTAAACTTTAATTTAATGGTGGAAGAATATAACACCCAATATTCAATTATAGTGAGTGAATATTTTATTTTAAAAAAACTATATCATAATGAAAAAATAATTAAAAATTTATCTCCAAAAACCTAATTTTCCAATTTCTATAATTTTAATTTTATTATTTTTTTTATAATTTAGTATGTGAAATTTAATATTAGTTTATTTTTTTGGGTTTTCAAAAAATAATTGATTTTTGTATGGATAGTGAAAAATGACGATTTTATAAATAAAATCACTTTTATGATATTATAATGATATAATAATGAATTAAAATATTCTGATTTTTTTTCATAAAAATATATATAATGGAGAAATAATATAATGAATTTAAAATTATAATATTGAACTTAGAAATCTATGTTTATTATTTTAAAAATATATGTAATGTTTTTTTTTCAAATAAAACAAATTATACATATTTGTCAATAAAAAATTCACAAGGTTAATTTTTTTTGTTTTAAAGTAAAATAAATCTCCATTTATTTAATATAATCCAATTAATTCCTTGGAAATAAATATTATACTTTATTTTTTAAAATCATTTAAATTCATTAAATATTCATTTTTCTTAAAATGGGTTTCATTTCATTTTATGATGATATATTAAAAGTAATTTTTGGAATTTATATGAATTTAATCTTGTAATATTGAATCCAAATTTTATATCTTAATAACTACTATTAGTTAAAATGTTTAGTTTAATTTTTTATAACAATCATTATTAAATATGGAAGATATTTATCACATTGTTTAAGGTTAAAATGAGTTAAAAGGGTTAAAATTAAGGGAAAAGCATTCCAAGTAACACACAACACATGTAAAAATCACATTGAATGTTTTTATTTATACCTTAAACATTTTATATTAGTTTATTTCATAATTTTGTGCCACATTACTTGAGTGAGACATATATTATATATTTACATTTAAAGTATTTAAATGTTTTCTTTCCACCTCACATATAAAAGGAAAACTCTTATACTCTCTTATCAACACTCATTGATCATCAGATCTCCACCAATCCCAAACCCAATAACATCCCGATTTTATTTTTCTCGATCTAGATTTATTTTTCTCACCAAAAGACCACTTAAATATGAATTATGATTAAAAAAAAATAGTATTACTAAAAGTAGAGGTATATGATCTAACAATTTTTTTAAGATCCTTTACTCTTAATCAACCTCCATATCATCAATAACCACCTTAAAATTTTCTCATAAGAGTATATTTTATAAAATGGTATTATAATATTATTCATACATCAATTTTATAAGTCCATTCAATCTTATGGATATTTAAAACAATGCTCATTTGTAAAGGTTACAAGAGAAGTGTATCATTTTTAATCACCAGCTCACATATATGGTTAAAAAGATGGAATAGAGGAATATATATAATATTTATTTTGTTAATATGATTATAGAAATAAAATATATCATATACCATCATATCCTACCATTAGTTCAAAAATGATAACATCGCTCGTGTAACAACCAGGGTAATCCTTGAAAAAATTCAATCTAAAAATTTATACGTTTTCATTATATGGGATTATATTCATCATAGTTTTATAAATAATTTTATAAAAATATTTATATAAAATATATTATATGTATTCAACTAAATTGGTTTTCCATGAATTATATTTTTTTCATTAATTTAAATATTTCTATATTTTTTAAATTGAATTTGATAAGAAGGGCCACATTTTCTATGTCAATATATCAAATTTAACATAAGATGAATTTTTAGGAATTTTATAAAAATATTTATTTTTTATTTAATATTGAATAATGCCATTTTTTGAAAAAATGTAATTTAAGTTAGTCAAATGAAGTATTTTAAAATTCCATATAATGGCCCATGATTTTATTCAATCTTCTCCTCTAATTTAATCAAATGAATTTGATTGGTTTCTCTACGCACAACATAATACTAAAATGAAACAGTGATATGTTTAGAGCGGTAAAACATATATGTTGAATTATTAGGTATAAATTGGAGTAACTATCATACTGAATATATATATTTACATATGTTAAGGTTTATTATTCAAATTTACATAATTTATTATTTTGTATAAGAATCTTTATTTTTTTCTGAACATTATAGTAAATAAAATTAATTATATTACTTTTAAATAATGACTTGAATAAAATAAAATATTTATTTGTGGCATCGTTATCAATGTTTTATAAAAATAAAGAATAAGTACAACTAGTATTTTGGAATGAAATTTTCCTATAAAAAACTATTTTATGTGGATTTTAAAATTTTTATGAAAAGAAAAAATGGAAAAAAATATTAGTTTAATTTTACAAAATTAGAAACATTTTTTTTAAATTTCAATATTAGATTAAGATGATTTTTTTCCATAAAAAGATTTAATTTTTTGTGAATAGTGAAAAATGATATTTTTGTTAACAACATGACTTTTATAACATTATTAATATATATGTATGAATTTTAAATTAATATAAACTTTTTATAAGGCTAAATATTTTTCATATTAGTTAATTTTATGTTTTAAAAATGTTTACTTAATTTATAGAATCATATTTCACATCTTCAAACTCTATATAAAAGTTTCAAAAAATTATTTTATATGATATATATTTAGCATTGGAAAATTAATTTTTATTTGATATATAATTTGAATATGATATAATGACTTACATTTTTAAATTATTTTTGTGATAATGATCTTAGGGTTTATTTGTTTTTTATATTTTTCTAAAAAATTCTTTTGTTAGATGAATTCTAAAAATGCTTATTTTAATTATGAATATGGTATTTTTAGGACATTATTATACAATAATGTCATGAAATTTTTTGAAATGATGCCTTTATAAAAAAATTAAAATTTTAAAGTTAAATTAACAAATTTAAAATACTAAATTTCTATAGATTACCCATGCTTAAATTCATAGATAATTTAGGTAATTTATTAATGAAACTATGTTTAGTTCATTTATTTTAATAAGATTATCACCTAGTGGAATTAATTTTTAAAATTAATTTAATTTTTATTAAATATTATTTGAATAATAATAACCATTTTAATGTAAATGTCATCAATTAAATTGATAGTTTTATCTTAATCATAAATCTGATGCTTAAAATACTCTATTTTCTAAAAGAAAAGGTTTTTACGCAATATGTGAAGTAAAAAAATAATTAAATTCTCTAAATCATTGGAATTATTATTTATATAATGATTTAAATATTTAAAATTTAAAATTTAAAATTATTAAATATTTTATACTTAAATTATTTTCATTAAAATTAGTTTCCATTAGTAAAATTGGAGTTATAGCCGTAAGAGTGAATTGGGGTAAAAATGATTTAATACAGTGAAAGTGTATTTTTTTTGAAAATAAGTGTGATATTTGATAGTGGAGGGATTATCAACCTTATCAAATTATCCACATCATTATTGGACATTTTTTGATCCTTTAACCTTGATTAATGGATTGATTTTATAAATAAATATTGAGTTCTTACATAAGTACCCATTTCTTCAATTATAAAATGATTCCTCATCTACCATATTTCTCTACCCATTAGAAATTGTTGAATCATGAAAAAACAATTCACTATTATCTAATCATCACCCTTCTAATTCCTTTTTAACCATGGTCTCTCCAAAATACCATCCAATGGAGCCTTAAGGAAACATTGGAGGGAGAACTTCTAAGAGAGAGTTAATACTCCCAACCTAACTTATTTAGATCTTTTATTCTTATGCACACCTAAAATCATCATTTTCCTTGAATATATGGTAAAAAAACAAAATTTACTATACTAAAGTTTTATTTCATTAATCAAATACTCATTTTATATTTTCCTTTAACGTTTTTTGAAAAATGAAATTATCATCTTCTATCTATGCGAAAAACCACCTACATGAAAGACATGTTAAATGATTCATCATCACCTTAAATAGTTAGTTCAATATTATTATTTAATTTACTAAAATTATATTTTTCTTCAAATTAATATTATATAATAATAATATAGTTTGTTCAATAAGTGTGATTAACAAGAAAAGGTCACAGTGACATTAACAACCCTAAATGGACTTAACATGACACATTTCTTAATTTAAATATACAGTTGGATAACCATATAAACTACATAATTATTTTCCTATTGGAATAATAATGAACATAAACATAAAAAAATCATCATATCATGATGTTGCTTTATCGCACTATTTACTAGGTTCAACAATTAGAAATTTTTATAATGAAATTAATCGAACAACCCAAATTAGCTGATGTAAGTGGAAAATATATTAAAATTATGTACCAAAATATAATGTAATGTCATAATAAGAAAATATATATTATTAAAAATGTTTGGTATATATCCCATGGGAATAGTTTAATTATTCATGATGTTTAATGAATGTGTAGATAACTTCCAGACACATGTTAAGGGTTTCATATCAAAATTATTTTCATTGAGATAAATTTTCTTTTATGATCCATATATCACTTAAATGGAGTTTATAGGGCCAATTGAATATTTAATATAATTATTTTTCTCTATTTATTTTATTTTAACATCAATATAAATATTTCCCTATATCACAGGGTTTTATTAGAATGTTTTTCAATTCATAAGGGTTCTATCTTTAATCACTCTTTGTCGATCCATTCTTTTAAATTATGAATTAATATTTATTTTAAGGGTGTCACTAATTTACACCTAACTTATAATAATATAATTTATTATTTAAATTATAAAATTCACTTTAATTATTTATTTCCCCTTTAATGGGCTATAACTGATATCTTCCCAAAAATATAAGGTGTTTTTAATAACCCAATCACCATAATTGAGTTATAATTTTTATTATTCTGTTATTTATTTAATTTCATATAATATAAACTATTTCGATATTGGGAGATCAATTTGATTGAAATATTATTTACTAGTGAGTTATATTCGTTTTTGAAAAATAAAATGTGTTAATTATAATTACTATACATTCAAATGACGATTTACCCACTTTACAAATATTTTTGCTTCCATCAAATTTTCTACTTTTTAATTGGAAACCTCATTATGTTTTATCACATTTTAAAACCATATTTTCCTTCTAAATAATTCATTGTAAATTTATATTATCTTATTTTATGATGTGGTATTTCAATAGTGGTGTTATGAAATATATAAATGGATCCTCTATGGCTCATCCATGGGTTTCCTTCTACATGTTCCCTTTATTTTCCCACCTCTTATGCCATATTCTTCCCATAAAACTCTTTAATATTTTATATATGTTCCTTACATATATACCTATTTTAATATATTTTTCATATATAGGGTTATACATGTTTTTTTCTTCCTTATAATTCTGTATGTTCCCTTTATTTTAATCCCTTTTTATGCCATATTTTTTCCACATAAGTCTTTAATATTTTATATATTTTTCTTACATATATACCTATTTTAATATATTTTTCATGTATGGGGTTATATATGTTTTTATCTCCCTTATAAATTCAATCTATTTAAGAAATTATTTTTATGACATGTTTAATTTTTTTTATCTCATCTCATGAATCACCTTAAAAAAAGTTTTTAAACCATTTTCAGTTTCTAAAAATCATTATTATTTTATAGATAAACCTATTAGTTCAAAATAAAATATCATAGAAGTGAATAATATAATTCATTAATAAAATAAATCCTTTACTTATTTAACAAAGCATCACCCATGTTTTATGTTATTATTATTTTATATCCAATATCATTTTTAAGAATATTCTATGTTATAAATTTGTATTCAATTCATATTTTCCATTTTCAACATTAAATATTCAAAATTATTTAATTAAATCTTATGTTGAGAAACCATATGATTTAGCACTCATTTTTGACTTAAATATGAATTATGAAACCAATTTCCCTTTCATGGGTTTGATCATGATTATGATTTTTGTATGGGTTATTTTCACTTGTGGAACATGTATGTATGTACATATTATTATGTGATGGGTTGGTTCATTATAGCCTCCAATGTAATGGGTAATGTTAATATCTCATGACATACCATGTGTAGTTCATGAGCGGTTAACCTAATCACATTATGTATGGTGTAGGGGTGGTTATCCTAACAACACTATGTTATGAGGGTGGCTAAACAAAGAATATAATTATTTTTTAATATCTGAATATTTTAAAAGAAAACTACATTCAATAACAAATAAGTCACGAAACACCAATATTTAATGAATGTGAAATATATTTATTTAAATATTATAGATATAACATAGCCATTTAATTAGTGGGAATTAATATGAGTAAACAAATTATGATATATATATATATATATATATATATATATATATATAAAGAGGTCATACTTAATAAAAATTTATTACTGATTTATTAGGAAATATAAACTCAATTTTTATAGTTATTTTATGTTTCAAAAATTTATTTTATTAAAAAATGATTTTATTTATTTTTGTAAGAGAATATTATAATCAACATATATAAATATTAGAAATTATATTTATTAAAAAGGATATCATTTTAAAAATAATTATATGAAAATTATATTATGATGATATTTTTGGGGTTTTTCTGAAGAGATTGCATTTTCAGTGAATAATATAAAATATAGATATATTTTGAAAACATTATTTTCTTTTCAATAATTTAAAAAGATCTATTTTTTTTAAATTTTTTAAAATTTAAAATGTGATAATCTATATTATTAACAATAAAATTATGATCATTTGAATCATTTTTGACTTATTTTGTTTGAAAATTTTTCTATACTTAATAAGAATTTTTTTCTTGAAAATAAATTTTCATCGTGTTTTATGAGAAAAATTTTAAATTAAATTCTGAAAATTCATTAAATTGAATTTAAAAAAATTTACTTCATATTTTTAATAATAATAATACATACAATTTAACAGGTTCAACATAATTTTTTTCATTATGAATAGTAATCATAGTAAATAAATATCACCTTAGTAAAAGAGGTAAAACTGGGGTAAAACTATGAAGTGAATATTTAAAATAACTCTAACACCTGAATTTATCATATTTTACAAGTTTTCTAGACCAAATTTATATTTTAGGAGTTAAATAATTTATTATAAAACATTATTTGAAAATTGGGAACCCATGATTGACTTTTTTGAAGAAAAGTTATATTCTATTTAAATTGTAAACTATTTTTTAGTATTTTCTTTTAATGGCATGGTTGAAACATTTAATTTGGTTACAAATTTACTCAAAATTATAAAAAAATTCCTATATAAATCATATAATAAAGAAATATCTTGTATGTTAATTTATTACTTCATTTAGAGGTTAATATATTTTTACTCTTAAATCGATTATTTTCTAAAAAATCATTTTTCAAATGTCTTGTGTTCTTATACTGAATATAATTTTATTCAAATTATATAAATTTAATATGATAAATTGGATTTTAAAATTGGAATCATAATTTCTAAAATAATTTATTTATCCTTTTTTACTTAAAAATAACTTTCTCAATAATTTTTTCATATTTTATTTTTTTAACGATACCGAATGAAAATGATACTATCCCTTATTTTTAAAATTAATTTATTAGATTATATTTTAAATGTATTTTACTATATTCCCACATACTAAAATTATTCTTTTACTTTATTGGTAATATTATCTTATGATACCATCCAACATTATTCTATAGATAGAATTCAATGATTGTTTTATTTATAATTTCATGAAACATGTTTCTTTTCCACAAGTAAAATTAACTATAATAAAACCCATGATGTTGTAAAAATTTTAATGGAAAAATTGAAAGATTTATTTTTTTATATTAATTTATGATAAATTAAAATTATTAATGATTCTTAGAGACACTGATGTAGACTATATGATGGGAAATCCTGATACAACATATATGATTGGGGAGATCATTATGAGCCTGATATATCAATCCAATGCATCGAGTATTGTTACAGTCATTAAAGACAATTTTAGGGGAGTTAACATGGTATATTTCTCCTATGTATTTAACTAGGATTCAATTATTCTTGACATGAGTAAACATGTTTGATGATGATAATTTGATAAGATACCAACATGTTTTCTCTAGGATTCCTATGTTTTTAATGGTTCCTTCAATCAAGATTGACATCACATTGCTCATGATTGTTAATTCTCATGACAATTTCCTTTGATAGATCATTATGACACAAAATAAGTTTAATGATATTGATTTTTAGGGGTATCAATTATATTATGTTATGATCATGAACATTTATTATTTCCTCATAACATTACTCTCATATTATTATCAATGATGACATTTAATTGTTAATACTTATATTTAACCTAACTAAGAGTTTAATCTCACCCTTTATTTGTTTTCCATTCCCCCAAGTTATGAAGAATAATATTGTTGACACACACTAAATAATCATAAAAAAAATAACAAAGTAAGAAATAATTGAATAAGTTTATTACTTTCCCTAAAAAAGAAAAGGAGTCGAGACTTATGAATCACATATACCTATAAGGGACTCACGATCATGTGACCATTTCAAGGTCATGTGAAGAATTCACATGCACTAAATAACCTATGAATAATCCTATAAATACCCCTTTAATAGACTTTCCTTCTCTCAATATAGATCTCCAAATAGCTAATGGCCGCATGGTGATAACCGAATGAGTACCCCCAGGCCACTTGGTTTTCCCTTGGAAAGTGCCTGAAAAAACATCTGAAATTCCTCCAGAAATAAGGATGAATAATATCCAAAGGAAGAAACCACCAGTGGTCCGAAGTATCATGATCCATATCATTATTCTAATAGATAAAATTCCTTAATGATATCCAAGTAAATTCACGAGACCCCAAAACCTTTGTATAATAATTGAAAAGAGATAAAAGGGAAGAGGTGAGAGGTACTCATGGTCACTGAAGGAAATGTGATACACCCTCGACAATCCATAGGGCACTATGAGTCCCGAGAAACATGTACACCTCATACCACAAATTCCCTTTGCCTTTTCAACATCACCACATGGATGTACTTGGGTATTTATAATAAACTCTACACTTCCCCTTTAGCGCTCTAAGGAAAAATGAATAGATTTATCCGCAAACATTCTAACACACCCCCATATAAACCATATTAGTCATGCGAGACATCATAAAAAAATTGATCAAATATCCTAGAAATTTAATCACGAAAACTCATGAGACCCCCAAAACTTTGTAGAATAAAATAAAAAGATATAAGGGAAGAGGAAAGAGGTACTCTTGGTCATTGAAGGACATCCGATACACCCTCGGTGATCAACAGGGCACCGCGAGTCCCTGGCGATATGTCAGCCTCATCCCATGAAATCCCTTTAACTTGTCAGCCTCTTCGTATGGAAAAACTTAGGTGTGTACATGAAACATTTCTCTTCCCTTTGTCTCTTAAATGGGAAAAAAAAAATTTGTCCTTGAAATTCTCACGCACCCCCACATGAACCATATTAGTCATGCAACACATCACCAAAAAATAGAGTAATTTTCCTTGATATTGCTTATGAAATCTCATATAAATCCCAACCTTTGTCACATAAAACAAATGAAATAAAATAAGGAAGAATCATGCGGTTCTCACAGTTGCTGAAGGACATGAAAAATTTATAAGAAGTCCACACTGTGGTCCTGTGTGACCCTTGAACAAATCATTCTTGTCTTGCAGAAAGACCCAGACAAGTCATCATGCATCTGGAGAATGCCTTTCAACATGAACCTTGGATCTCGTGAAGGCCCTTGGACATGTGTATAGGACAAGATGAAACATACTTTTACATTACAACATGATCAAAAAATTCTTCCTTAATTGTAAATAATTTGATAAAGTAAGGGTTTACGGAAGAGACTTACGACCAATGAAAATCAAGCGACACACTCTAAATGACCCACGAAAATGACTTGGAAAATCGCGTGGTGCCAGCCCACTTAGCCTACTCTATCCAAGATCCATGAAAGATATGATGCATAAAGTGATGAACAACTAGAGCGGTGATGCCTATAAATTTACCACACTAGCATGAAAAAGTATACCGACTACAATGTGAAGGAAACACTTGAGCGCAAAAGTCCCAAGCATCGAAGTCAAATTCTCAGAGAAACCGATCATGGAACTACTCAACCTTCCATTAGGTAATACACTGATGAGCGACTAGATAAATCATGTACCATGCATAGGTTACATTACTTCATCATTCATAGATCACACAAAGGGCTACTGTAAAGGCGTGAAGAGAACATTCCATAGGTCTCCTAGATCATGAGAAACTCAAAATAAATAGATAATGAACAAACCTAATACATTCACAATACAAGGTCTATAACCATGGTCAAAATTGGAAGTCTAAAACGAAATACATGCTCACTGGCCCTCATGAACTTAACATGAGTCTTATAGGGATATGTGATAGTACCAGAACACATTGTCTAGATCTCATGAAATTACTTCAGCATGATGTTTGGGACATGCGAAGTCCACTGGAATGTCAAATCAAGTCACACGATCCCCCTAGGAACACGACCTTAGTCTCAGGAAACCCTTTGGGTCTATCACTCGAGCCTTGTGATTTCCTTCAGATACATCACCTGACTCATATATCAGTGTTCTCTCATATCAGTCAAGTCTCACCCTTACATCTGGGCATAACAACCAATCTCTCACAACACCTTCTATGAAATCAAAATGAGACCCATGACACCCTCCAAACATGATTGTCAGGTTTCACGGTGACCTCTAGGGATGTTAACCAAGACACAAAACATACTTCTAAGTACGTTCCATTAACTCTTGAGACACCCCACACATGTGTCAAGACAGTTCATGCAACGGATTCTAGGATAATCCAATGAGGTCATTCGATTTTCTCTAGACAAGTAAATGGGGTAATGAGACACCCTCTAGACAAGAGGACTAGGCCACAAGGGATTCTCAAGATTTTATATCCCTTTCCATCCTCTGTGTGTAGGCCCTAAATAAAAGGGCACCCTCAGTGTGTATGCCCCAATATAAAGGGAACCATGACGATGTTGATTCTTGCTATATTCATGATATGTAGGCCACATATTCAAGGTTTGAGCTCCATATTGATTATCCAGGGTGATCCTAGTATCAAAGATCTTATGTAATGCAATTAAATTGATCACTTTATAATCATAGTTTCTCATAATGATAATATATCATATTAGATGATGGAGGTTCACTAATCATGGAATCTTCACTATACACCCTAGGGTTACAAGGGAAACCTTAGTGCATAAGTCCCAAATACTGAAATCATATGGTATATCCATGATAAATAGGGAATCCATCTTGGTATAAACCCTTAACATTACTGAAACCTTGAGGACTATCATAATGCCTTTGAGTGTGATCATCCACCTTAGCCTATCAGCAGGTTAAGGGATATATGAACTATGGGAACTATGATTCCCGCCATAACTGGGATATGTATGATTCCTTCCCAAGTCCTGAGCTCTATACCAAACATCCCAAGGAAATTCCCAACATACAAGTCCCATATATATACACCATGAGACTGATCATCTATTCCCCCTTGTTTCTCACATTGAGCCTAGCTCATGTGGGATTAAGGAGATGCAATGAACATCTCATTGGACATCATGAATCTCCACTCACATGGGTAATCCTACTATGTAATCCCTAATGAGTGGTATAGTATGAAAACCCCTCATATAAAGGTATATACCTTGGAACCAGTCCCAAGGGAATAATTGAACTATGATGACTCTGATTCCTATCATAGTTAGGATACATAGGACATCTCCATGAGACCCGATCTCAAACATTTGGTGTCTTAGTGCACATGAATATGTCCTCTCTGTATGAAAATAAACTTCATAGGATTAAAAAATAGGTGGGTATTGATCCCTGTAATAATTAGGACAAGTAGGGAGCCTCATAATGGATCAATCCCCTCTTTAGGATATTAACCACCTCCTCACATTATAACACATTCTAAAGTATTTGGTCATATGTATTCAACACATAAAGTAGTTATTCTCCATTAAGGGGGTGGATGAAGAACCTCAAATACATACATATGTATTCAAATATGATACTAAACTCCCCTCAGTTCATTAATGAGGATCCCTTTCTTTGTTTAGTGATAGAACTAACCAATGAATCATTTTTTTAGGATTACTGATCCCGTATTGGGATTAGGAAGATATACACAAACATATCACAAATCTATAAGAGTGTCTTGAAGTAGGAAAGAGTTCCCCCCAAAAGGGCGTGATGAAACCAACCTCCCATATTCGTAACTAATAAGATTCCCTAAGAGTGGATGGTCCTGAAAACCTAGATGAATGCCAAACTTTGGAAAGCAGGTCTATACCCAGCTATAGATAGGGGAACCATTGAAAGTTTCAGGGAGAAGTGGCAATGGTATACCAATGAAAAAACCCATTTCACAACTCAAAAAACTAATGAAACAAAAAAGGTGAACTCGAATTGAATCTCTATAATGACAAAATGATTGGTTATTATCTATTGGGCCATTTTGTTTGACTTTATATACAAACAAAAATAGTGAACCAAATATGAATCTCTCTAATAAAAAATTATTGGCCATTATCCATCGGGTCATTTAATTTTCCCTTATATGAAAACAAAAATGGTGAATCTAATATGAATATCTCAAATGAAAAAAATGATTGTTATTATTTGTTGGTCCATTTCATTTTCCCTTATATGAAAAAAATGGTGAACCCAATTTGAATCTGTCCAATGAAAAAATTATTGGTCATTATCCATCGGGCCATTTTTTTCCTTATATGAAAACAAAAATTGTGAACCCAACATGAATATTTGAAATGAAAAAAATGATTGGTTATTATCTATCAGGACAGTTTGTTTTTCCTTAAATGAGAAGAAAATATTAAAATTGATATACATCTCTATAACAATAGAATGATTGGTTTATAATGTACAAAGCCGCTATGTTTTGAAAACCCTATACCAAAAAAGATGTAAGACTGACGTGATCTTATAGAAAATCTTATATAATCAAGGTTCTCATGAAATAAGTCTATCCCCATTTTGACAAATCCAAACGAGTATAGTGAAAAATAAGAGAATATCAGGACAATTGTGTTAAACATGAATATCTGATTGAGCTCATTATGCATACGATATTACACTAATTGGTAACATTGTTCCTTGTTGTCAACATGACTGCAAGTATTTACAACATCCTGATTTGAGACAATGTCTTCATCATCCATCATTTGCTCTGAAAAATCATCAGTGACTGTATCCTCTATGAGTCGCAAAATAATCTCACCTACTGTACTACTCCAATGATAGGTGGAAAATAATATGGTTCAGGAGAACCATCGACATGGTACAATCCCGATCATGGAAGCTGCTTGTGAATTTCTCCAGGAACGATGATAGGTTAGTCTGCATCACCTGATAAAGGCTTCTACTAAGCTAGTGGCTCTCGTCTCCATGATAAATAGCTTCGAGAGCTGATCCTCAGAGTGAAAAAACTGCCATCTCCCATAACTGATGAAGGTGGAATAGGAGTCCAAATACATCTCCCTTTCAGTTTAGGTTCCACCAAGTAGGGTACCTATCAACCGCCTCACCAACACCATCCCACTGGTTCCCATCAGTAACTTTCTGAGGGTACCATCCGACTCATAACCACCTATGATGCCCATGAACGGGCTTCAAGGAAGACACGTAAGAGGAGGAAGGTGTTGGATATCTAGGAGAGGGATCATATTCTTTCTCCTACTAATTATTCCCACTAGAATATTCAGGTAGGGACCAGTAAGAAGGCTCATATTCCTACTCGTTCGGAACAAGTTTGTGGGAATACTCCCACAGTAGGAATGGGGTAGTCTCATACTCCTACCCCATGCATGATGTCCATTGGAATATTCCCATAGAACAAGGAGGAAAGATGTGGGAACATATCCCCACTTCAATTGAAGACATATTCCAGTTTATCATGGAGACATAAAATGTGTAGGCCCAATTCCTACACAAACATTGCTAAAATGTTAATATATTTTAGCGATAGTTGAAGAAATCCATCGACATATTCCGACACTATTTTAGTTAAATGTATATGAGAATACTCTTATCCCTACATCCATGATAGGTCTACACTCTGATCATCACAAAGAAGTGGTTGTACTAGAGAAAGTGAACATTCTTTCTCCCACTAAGGAGGATTATTGGAATATTCCAGTGAATGGAGAAGCATCTGTCAATGCTCATATTCCTTATCCAATCGGGGCTCACCAAGTGAGAGAAAAAAATTCATCAGGATAGGGGAACATGCCTTTTTGAATAATTATAGTAGCATATTCAAAAGGCCCAAGATCGGGATCATATCCCCATTCTGGTTGGGGCTCATCACATGACATGGGCACATGCTTTGGGATAGGCTCATATTCCTATCGAAGAAGTATAACGACATACTCTAAAGGCCCAGGATTAGGCACATATTCCCATTTGATATGGGGTTAAATAATTGATAATGGAATATTCCTTGGGATAGGCTCAGACTCTTATAATTGAATCTAACCAGCGTATTCCGGATGATCACAGATGTCAGGCACATATCCCTACTTTCGCCAACGAATGATTGCACCAACATCATTCCAAGGAAAAAAATGGAGGATCATATTACTTGTCCCATTCTGGAGGTTCATAGACATATTCTAATGAAGAATTCATATTAATACTAGGATCATATTCCTGACCCAACTGGGTCCCACCAAGTGTGAGCAGCACATGCCTCAGGGTAGGCTCATATTCCTGCCAGAAAAGACCAGCGGTATATTCCAAAGTCTCAGGATCAAGATCATATTCCCATATTGACTAAATCTCACCAAGTGAGATTAACACACTCCATGGGATAGGCTCAAATTCATGTCAATAATGAGATGGATCATCGAAATATTCCAAAAACTTATCAGAAGTAACCTCATACTTCTGTAGTATGAGAAGGTTATATACAAGTTCTGAAAAACATCACATAGCAGGCTCATATCGCTATAAAATTACAAAAGGCAGGTTGACATTTTTAGACTATGGTGTATAATATTGTCCATGTTCCTAATATTCTCAATGCCAGTGTCCTTGAGGTTATTTGAGTCACATTCCCAACACCACAAGGTTCTGTCACTTATTCTATAAAAGTGGAAGAAGAATACGTTCATTAACAAGTTATTCCTCCTCATGATAGTGTGGAGATATATCATAGGGACATTACTCATGGATTCAACCATGGTCAACCTCCCCACAATGATATATCCCTTAGTCAAGGCAATCCTCTCTTTTTACAGATACCTCCATACAGAGAGGTGAACTAAAATCTAAAACCTTTGTATAGAGAGTTTCTCGAATCATCAGGGTAAATTGTATATGGTTCCCCATCAACTTACAACAGCACCACACTCCTGTTAGTAGGTGACCATCAGAATCACATTATATTCTCTGACTAGATGGATCCATATGAGTCTGATGATGAGGAGGTTGACATTGAAATATGGAGAGAGTTAGCTAGAAACAACCTCCCCATCATGTTTTGTCCCCTTGCTGCTGCTGACTCTGAGATCCCAAATGAGCTAGAAAAGAAGTGCATTCCTTATCTACTATAGAATATATGGGATAATCATTAGGGAATAAATGATCTAAATATCCTTTATCTAGGATATGAGTGTCACCTTCATATAATCAATATACTCGGTTTTCAGCTAGGCCTGGATACCATCTCTATGGCCCGAGATCCAAAATAGAAAAAACAAAACACAAATATTCCAAATGTGTTCTACCATTTTATCAAAAATCTTCGACACTATATATTTAAACCCACATCATGATTATTTGAATATGTGGATATTATGAAGTGTTACACTCTTCTTCTCCCTTAGAATAGAAAATCCCCTCAGGCGTGGAAACCTATAATGTTATAGTCTCTGCTGAGATTAGGGGATCTGGTAATGCTCGGTCTAGTTGGTCACTACAACAGAATTCCCCTACTTCAATAGTTCCCAAAAACCATGGATGAGGAGAGAGGATAGACAATATGATTTCAAAATGGGCCCCTCAAGACAATAAGAGTACATTCCAAACATAGATACCAAAGTTGAGATCACCCAAAAAACTTTCTATAAGTAATGGTTCTCACCATGGGAAGCCATCACACCCACCTCCTATGTGAGAAAAACAACACCACATCATACAAACCATAGTAGAAACTACCATGGAATCCATCTAGGAGAAGACTCCCCCCTAGGCTAGGATAATATCTATCACCACCTCCACCCCTCATATCATCAATCCCTAAGAGGATTTAGGACATACCCTTGGCAGCCACGGGTGAACCCCAACCCACTGGGATTGGGACATTTATATCTCAAACATCATCCCTAGATTCATTTTCCCCTTATAGGACCTTCGAGACATCAGTGATGATTCCATATCACCCCCACCACACTAGGCTGGGGGAATTTATAACTTCATGTCCATCTCAAGAATCATCAAGTCCCTAAATGAAGCAATTGATCATTAACAACATGACCAATCCATACCAATTGAATCCAAAAATAACCCCCACCCCACTAGACTGGGGGAATTTTCATCATCATCAACACCACAAAGGGAATTGGTCTTCTTTGGGTTGGGAGGAATCAATCAATGACCGATATTCAACCCACTCCTCCTGCAACAAGAAAAACCCCTGCTGGTTGGGGCACATTCGACAACCATGATCAAAAACTCACTTAGAGTCACTCCTCAAAGACCAAAACAAGAGGATCATATAGTAATGAAAATCATACCCCACTGTGGAAACCATCCAAAACATCCCAACATGGCCAAGGGTTCGAATAATGACCCTAAAGAAGACAATGAAATATCAACCTATTACGTAGAGAATAATGGAACAACCACTATTTCCCAATATGCTTCTATAAAAAGTTTCACTGTTAACATGGAAGATATTGATCAAGAATCAAGTGAAGAAGGACGTGACACAAAAAGAACACCTCAAGAGGAGGGTGACTTCGATACACTAAATGAGGTTTCATGCATCATAAACCAAAGATGAATCCCAAACATAGATCCCCCAAATATCGATCTACCACCTCCATGATGAAATACCACTAAGGGGAAGGGTACTGTCACATCCTGATCACCTCCAAGAATAAATGGGGTTCCTTCACTGGAGGAATGATTATCACAATTTGAGGGAAAAATACAAACTCTCCAATAACTCAATGAGGAGTTACTCACAGGAAATATTCACATTGGGTATCACCTTCATAAGGAGATAAATGTTCTCACTCCCATTGATGATCTTCCAGAAAAAGTGGTATCTAAGCATCAAGTTTGATCTAGATCTATAAATCCATTCCAAAAAAATGAGGAAGCTAAAAATGATCACGACTTCCCTCCTTTGTGGAAACAACATCTCCCTCACTGGGATAACTGTTCAATATTGGGAAGAATAAAAAATAAATAGGAGATAAAAGTTGGGCCACCTCATTAAACCCCACTAGCTCCCTATATATGGGATACAACTTAGAAAATGGTACCCCCAGAGTTTCTTAACATCATCGAGTCCCAGTCTATTTGAATGGATTCTATGGAGGGGCGATTCATGCCTGTGCAGCTTGAGAGGAAGCCATGCCATGATTGGGTGGGAAACACTTTTCCCCAACTAAATTTTGGGAATCCTACCTTCTCTACATTTGAAAGTGGAAGATACCTTGAACAAAATCTTACACACTTCTTATCCTAATGTGGGACGATGATGGGCCCTTGAGATAAATAGAAGGAAAAAAATATGTGGTGTTTTGTACAGACTCTGAAAAGGCCAGCCTTTATTTGGTACAACAGTCTTCTAGTAGGATCTATGTTAGGATGGAAAGACCTTTGTCATCAATTCCTTTATCAATTTAGCTCTACATTGAGGAAGGAAATTATCATCGACCTAATGAATTTAAAGAAACATGAGAATGAGAGGGTGTCTAACTTTATAGTAAGGTGGAAGGGTTTAAACTACTCACTCAACATGACTCTCTCACAAGATAAACCATCAGAAATCTATGCTGAAAATATTATGGATGAGTTGCAGATGTCTCAGATTCTAATGAAATATTCAGGTTGATTCCACGAGTTTGATAAAAGGCCCAACTTCTAGAAGAATCCATCCAACAGACCCAATCTAAAACTGGAATCATTCCCCCAACATAGGGGAAAAGTAAAGCCTGAGCAAAAGTTTTAGTTTTTTACTCTCAAGCCAGCAACAATGCCTATCCCAATACATAGGTAGGCACCAAACCTCCCAGTACCTCCTGTTGAGTGGTGACAACCAAAGAATCACCTGCGGCCAGTATCATAGAGAAATCAGTGTGACCCAATATTTTAGGGTTAGATGAACAAAATATACTCTTTCGAAAATCAACAAGATCTCGGTTATTTCTTGGAATCCATGGATAATAACCTTCTCACACTCCTACAACCTAGGAGGCCTGAGGAAGTCAACCTCACTGAACATCTCGATTACGTCCCTTTCTAAAGATGGTTGGGTCATAATATCCAAAATGTATTTTTCTTCAAGGATGTCCTTAAAGTCATGGTTGAATCTGGATAGGTGATGCTAGAAAACTCCCCAGAGTAGTTGGCTTGCATAAACATAATTCAGTTAGAAAAAGAGGATGGTTGGTAGAATGTCTCATCTAGATGTGCGCAAAATTTCGACAAATGGATGACATGAAAGGCAGTTTATTGAGCCCAAGCCTCTCTGAAATCGTAGTTTTGAAATCTCACGATAAATACAGCACTGAATAAAGAGACACAAAATGTGCCTCCCAGAGGTGGGCATGACCGCCAGAAGTAGGAAGAAACCGAAGAGGAAGAGTCATATTCTCCTCCAAAGTGAGTATTAACTATCATCAGATTCTTCCTTTAGACATATAAGGAATGGGAACTTCCCCACAAAATGGAATCCTTATTAGAAAAATATCACATATTTAGTATTTTAAACACGATAGACTTGTCTGACCCATTCCCCAATGATGATTTTGCCCCATACCATGAGTTTCCCACACATAAACGGGGAACGAAAGGCCGTATTCACTAAAATCAAGGATACAAGGGACAATGTGGATGTGTTTAGACCAATATTTTGGTCATGTACCTTTGAAAAATACATATGTAGCTGAGAATCATGGGAAATCACTCCAACATGCCTAATAGGGGCATAGAGGCATCTCAAGACCCTCTAACAGTCGTCTTCACCCGATTATCTTGCATGATCATCTAGAATGGTCTCATCCTGATCATCCCAGAAAAAGTGGAAGGCCAAAACGACCCATGCAGCTAGTATAAGATGCTCCCAGAACCCCTGTACAAGCACTTAGTTTTTCCACCCAAAATTCCTTAGATCCTCATCTGCATATATTGGAGAAACCACATATCAGGAAGTGCTATCCTATGGAACAAAAGTAAAACATTATGAAATATATGGATGTAGTCCTTTCCAATTTCTTAGTCCTCGATGCAATTCATCTTTCAAAATAAATCAGGGATTCACTTGTTGAAGCCCTCTGGATCCCAAAAGTGTTTGAGAGAGAAGTCGTAACAGTTGAGGTCTATCAAGTGTAGACCATGGAATCAGAATTCCACATCACCATATCATTAAATGATCATGATTAGGAAGAGGACCTTAAAAGACACATCAGACCCCTATATTTCTTAGGTAGAATCAATAATGTCAATGACCAAAGGGATCTAATTGATAATGGTTCTAAGATTAATATTATCCCAGTCCGAACCCTATGATGTTTGGGATATGGAGAAGGGGATTTATATCCCACTAAGATAACCATAAAAGGGCATGATAAGCATGAGAAAAGTCCTCTTAGGAAAATCAATATTGAATCCTATTTTGGGGATCTTATATCAGATGCAGAGATTATGATAATCTATAAAGACACCAAGTATAATGACCTTATCAGAAGGCCCCGTCTCTAAAACCAATTGGTGATACCTTCAAAATTCCACCAGTGTTTGAAGTTTCCTATTAAGGTAAAGGCCATCATACTAAATGGTGATAGTTATCGCTTAGAGACTTGAGAGGCCACATATATTGAAGAATACTTCTATAAAAATGGAGTAAAACAACCAATAGTGGATGATGATATAAAAGTTTACACTCCCAATGTCTTGGGGACCACCCCTGTGAATCCATGGAGTATACTCGATGTTGACTATGTGATCCCCATAAATATGGTTGTGGACATAGATTTGATCCTAGAGGTCCAATCCCCTCCTTTCCCAAGTGACAATATTGAAGACTATCAGCTCCAACATCTCTTTGAAATGACTCAATCAAAAAAAGATGATAATGTCTCTTATCATGTTCTCTTTCACCATGATAATGACACCATGGCCCCCATATTACTATATTCATTTGAAAATGTCTCCACAGATTCTGAAATGGAAGAAATGAGGATGACCTCAGGAATGCCCCCCAAAATTTGAGGAGGGTGTCTCCACTACCATCAATGAACTCAGATAGATAAATATAGGAACAAAGGATGTCCCATGGCCTACACTAATTAGTTTCTCCATTCCCCTCACTGAGAAAGAGATATACATCATATTTCTGAAGCAACATTGATATATTTGTTCACATGGAACTAAACAGAAATGCCCGGACTAAACACATATGTGGATACACACCATCTTGGGATACCATATGAGAATTGAGGCTTAAAGTAGGCTACTAGGAGGATACAACCCTCTCATTCCGCCAATATAGAAGCCGAGGTCGACAAGTTTATTGAATCTAAATTAATCTAAGAAGTGAAATACCTGAAATGACTATCTAACATCACCCCTTTCAATAAGAAGAATGGCTAGATTAGGGTCTGCATTGATTTCAGGGAACTTAATCATAATTTCAAAAATGTTGATTTCCCATTGTTGATCACATAACTCTTGATCAATGTAACTACTGGTTTCCAAGCCCTTTCTTTCATGGATGGGTACTTGAGGTACAATCGGATAAAGATACCCCTAAAGATGAAGATGCCACTACCTTCAGAGCACCTCAGAGGATATTCTTCCATCAGTTCATTCCCTTTGGATTTAAGAAAGTTGGAGATACATATCAATTCACTATGGACCATATATTTAATCCATTCCAAGGAAATATAGTTGAATTTTATGTCAATGTATTGGTGGGTAAATCCTGAAATCATTGTGATCACTTCATAGATCTTCAAATAATTTTTGATAAGCTATGATAACATAGTTTGAAGATGAATCTGATGAAATGCACTTTCTGGGTAAATTTAGGGAAATTCCTTGGATTTTTGGTATGTCATTGCAACATTGAGGTCTACTCAGAGAATACTAGTGCTATCTTGGAAATGGAACCTTCTTGAAATCATAAATAATTTAGGGGAATCTAAGGGAACCTTGCTTACATTTTGTAGTTCCTTTCCCACCTGGATAGAAAATCTATCTCCTTCATTTGGATAACGAATAGGAGAACTACCTATCAATGGGATCATGATTTCCAAAAATCCTTCAAAAGGTTCAAGTAGTACCTACTACACCCACAGGTTCTAATGACTCCAGTGGAAGGGAGACCACTCATATTATAGGCTTCCACTATGGAATGATCATTGGGTCCCCTCCTCAAATTAAATAATGACAAGGGAAGTGAAAATAGTCTCCATTACCTCATCTGGAGTATTCTAGGTACTGAGACTCGATACTAGGATGTTGAGAAGAAATTCTTTTCACTCATCTTCATAGCACAAAAACTGAGGCATTACTTATAGCACCATGAAGTCCAATTAGTCTCTCGCATCGATCATCTCAAATAAATCCTTGTATGTACAATGATGACTATGCACTTAGCCCAATGGGTGGTCATTATTCAGTAATATGACATTTAGTTTGTGTCAAAGAAGTCAGTGAAAGGACAATACTCAACTGATTTCCTCGCAACACATCCCACCCCGATGAATATACCATACTACACCAAGCTTCAAGATGAAGAGGTATTTTATGCCTGCGACACTCCCTATACATAGGATATGTGTTTTGATGGTGCCTCACGAAGTCCTATCAGGAAAAGGATGGAAAACCCAAAGCTCAACAGGGTTGGTCTAGGGATTTTATTTGTTTCTCCAGACAAAACGGGTTTTCCCTAGACTTTATCTCTATCTAAAGGCTACAAAAATAATGAGGAAGAATACCAATCCCACATCACTATCTTTGAATGGACCCTAAAACTACAAATTGCCTACCAAAAAACCAAAGGGGATTTAGAGTTATTGATAAAGTTGTTCAGTGTTGAATATTCCATCAAGAAGAAAGAATTGGCCCTTCTCACTAGATATGTTAGGGGACTAGTGGAAGAGTTACCTTTAAAACCCACATTTCATCATGTTCCCTAATCATAGAATGCTCATGCTGATGCAGAAGACAATTCAACCACCATATTGGAAAATCCTGATCAAGATGAAACAATCTTCCACATTACACGTCAGAGAATGGTCTCAACAATCATCGTCTGTGATATAGAAGAGATCATTCGGGTAAACACCTCCTAGAGCGTTATGCACCAATAGTCACCCTTGGATGGATGGAGCCCATAACCAACTATCTACAAGATGTGACTCTCCCAACAGATAGATATGGAAGGGAGCATATTCAGCACTGTGAAGCAAATTTACCCTACTGGATATCCCAAATGAGAAGAAAACCCTCTACAAGCATGGATTAGATGGGATTCTACTCATATGAATTGAATAAGGAGATATTTCTTCCTTCATGGAAGAGGTACATGTGGGATCTTGAGGCCCCCATCGATCCAAGACCAATATCTCCCATCAGATTAGGAGGTCAGGATATTACTGGAAAACAATGATACAAGACTGTGTGGAATTAACCAAGAAATTTCAAGCATGCCAAATATATGTGAAATTAATCCATGTCACACCCATAATTCTGAAATAATTTTAATTTTATTATTTTATCTGACTCTAAAATATTCTTTTGAGGAGTGGGTTGAGCTCGATTGAAAGTTTTGTGTGTTTACAGATAAATGAGTGTTTTTGGTCTTGACAGCGCACAGTGCACGAGAAGGGAAAGACCGAAGCCGTGCAACTTTACCTGATCATCGTGCGTCCCGCTTGGTGCACAATTGATTAATTAATTAACAAAATAAAGTAATAAAAAAATTAATAAAATGAACTTAGGATTGTTTTAATGATAATAATAACATTATTTAAGAGTATTATTATTATTGTTAATATTTTGAATTAATTCATTATAATGAATATTTTTAATATTATTATTATGGTTAATATTTTATTAAATTATTATTGTTATTATAAAATTATTATTATTATTATTATTATTATTGTGTTTATGGGATGTAGTTTTTTTAGGAACTTTACTTTTTTTATTTTATTTTTCCTCATCTTTCCCTCTTCCTCTACCCTCCCCCTCCCTCCCTCGCATCACACACCAAGCTCCCCGAACCCTTGCTACCTTCCTCCCCACCTTGGCTAGAGCTCTCCCCATATCCCTATCTGGTGAAGCTTAACCCCAGCGCCCCATAAAAGCACCCTCGCACCACCCGAAAACCTTCGTGCTGGCCTGCATCGCTCCGCGTAGTAGCACCTCGCACTAAACTGCACCACACAACCCTTCCCTCGCACCACCTTCCCCTTCTCGGCTAGATTTCCAATGCGACTCACCTCTATAACCCTTCATATCACTCGACCAAAATCCTTCTCCCTCGCCGCATGTGAATTCTACTTTGGTAGCTTGTTTCTTCCATTTGGTAGAATTTCAAATTAGGATTTCATATGGTGTAGGTTTTTAATTTTATTTTTGGTTGAATATCTTGAATTAGGGTTTACCTTGGGTTCCATTTCATGTGTTTGGTGTGCGATTGAAGTTTCGAACTAAGTGTTGGAGTTTTTGACACCCGAGGTAGGTGGTTCCATGCTTGAACATTTATTTTTATGAATTTAACATGATTTATTGAGTGTTTATATGTGTTCTTTGGTTTATGTGTGTATATAAAAAGATGTTTTTGAAATTTTTTGATATACTTATAGCTTGAAATTAGTTTTTTAAGGAAATTTAGTTTATTTCAAGTGCACACACTTATTTCAAATCTTGAAACGTTTTATAAATTATTCAAATGATTTACTAAATTGTGAAAGTGGTGAAAAACTAGTTTTAGAAATAATTTGGTATACAATTGGCTTTAATTTTTTTTCCAACATGAATTTGGGTGTGATTTTGTGTAAAGCCTTCTTATGCTTTTTTATGATGTTTTATAAGTTGTGTAAATGGTTTATTTAAGATGTAAAAATGATGTGAATCATGATTTACCGTGGTTATGACATGTGGATGGTTTAGAAGTGGTGCTTTGATATGAAATTGGGAATGTTTTTGGTGTGAGGCCATATGGCGCTTCTTCTATTTTCTTTATAAATTTTTTAAATGATTTATTAAATTATGTGAGAGGTGTGAATTATGTTGGGAAAGAGTTTTAGTTTTCATATGTTTTTAAAATGGATTACCTTGGCATGATGGTTATTTTTTACACCCTTTAATATGAAGTGTACACTGTTTAAATGATGAAAAGAATGTTTGAAAAATTTACTTTGGTTTTGGAGTGCTTTTTGAAAGGGTATTGGCCTTTGGAAATGGGTAAATTGATATTGTGATTTTCTTTTAATATTGTCAAATGAGTTTTATGAGTCATGTAAGGGGTGTGAAATTTATTTTAAAATATTTTTACTGTGATTTTGGGTTTAAAGAGTGTGTTTACTGTAAATTTTTGTGTTTCTAATTTTGAATTGTTTCATAAATTGTTTTATTGACTTGTTAAATTATATGTGTATTGTGTGGTCCCTACTTTGTGGTTTCGAGTCGCTGGACTTAAGGGGAGTCACCTGCGTGTGCGTAAGCAAGTATATATATATATATATATATGTGGGTTCCCCCATTACATGTATAGTCATCCATGTTAATGAATATACATGTATGGGGCTAGGTGTGACCATGTGTATATATGAAAATGCATACGTAGGTGAGTGGCGACTAGTATATTCATATAAGAACATATGTAAGGATCCCCTTGCACATGTTCATGTCCATGCAGGTGTTTTTATATGGTCTAGGTGTCCTTATGTGTATGTGAAAGTGAATATGCTTAGTGGGGGAGCATCATATTTTAGTTATAAAGTTCCAAGGGTCGAATGTTCATTTTGGTTCCACCCTGAGGTAGGTTTCCAATGCATTGATAGTGAATTAGAATTTCCATTTTTTGCTTGGTGTTCTTTTAAAAAGTATGTCTTCTAATTTTATATGAAATGTATATGATATATATATAGGTATATATGTAAATTATTTTGGTTCTTAAAAGGTAGTTTCCTAGATGTTTTGAACATGAAACAGGTATTTACAAAGAGGTATGGCCTTTCGGTCGGTTTTTTCTTCATAAAAGTATGATGACATATTGATTTTATTAAAAGGATTACACCATTGTAAGCATGATTTTAAGATTGTTTTAAATACGCGGTGCCTTGGTTTTGAAAGTGTGATTTTAAATGAATTTTAGAACCCAAAGGTGTTGACAAAACTGTTTTCTAGAATGGTAAAATTACTTGTAAAGCAATGAGTCCCATTTGGAACTTTCAGAATAGTTTATGTAAATGAAAAACCACACTTGAGTAATTTTCCCCTAGTTTGAGAAATATGATACAAGTTTTAGAATGTGATTTTTCATATGTTCCTAATGTCGAGGCTTATAAATTGTGTGACATGAAAGACGGGGAATGCACTTAAGGAGGGAGAATGGTGGTGAGAGATTGAATGGTTTTTTGATAAAGAAAGTGCTATGTTCATTTGTGTTCTCTTGATAAAACCTAACACCATTTGAAATATAGAACATGAGAATCTTAGAGTATCTATGTGGGAAGACTAGGAATAGTACGCTAGATGATATAAAAGTGGTACGTCCCGATTTCGTCTAGTTAGATTGATGCTTATAACACTAACTAAACATGGATGATTATTGGAGACCACTAGGTTATGGGTGTGTTCCCTACTAGTGGCTCGTGCATGATAACACTATTGTCTATGGTTTCTATACCACATTTCACTGAGGTATGAGCATCCTAGGGTCCAAATTGTGCTGGTTACCTATAGGTATTGACCATGGTGCTCGTTTATGAAATGGTATTTGTGAAATGATTTTCAATTTTGTTACTTCAAGTTTGTTTCCTCTTTTAAAAAATCCATGTTTTTTATTTTAACAGTTTTTCTTTCATTTTAAAATGTTAATGCATGTTTGGAAACTATTTTGAAAAATATATTGGAAGAGAAGTGCTTTCCTTAAATATGTAAACTTGTGACTTGAATTTTAAAAGATGGATAAAATTATTTTATTATGTCTTATTTTCATACTAGCATGATTGGATTTATTATTAAAGGCAATGGAATAGGGTGTTTTTGTATTTTGGCATTCCTACCGAGCATCTCGGTGCTCACGCCTACTTTATCGTTTTAGTTTTAGGTTCTAGTTTTTGATCAATCTTTCAGTGAGAATGTTTACATGTTTGGTGGTGACCCATAGGGTCACTTGGAGGTATTTTTAGCTAGGAATATTTTTTTTTTATTTTTTGCTTCTAGTATTTACTTGTTTTTCTCAGTTTAAATTTATTTATTTATTTTGTCTTTTGTTTATGGGTCAAATTGTTCCCAACTATCTTACATTGATGCTCGACACTAGTTTCCAACTACTGAGGATCAAGAATTCCCTTTGAGCCTTTCTGATATCTGGGTTAGGTGTTGGTTCATATGTCGACCCGACTTGGTTCGTGAAAAAATGGTATTAGAGGAGGTTCAATTTTTTTGTCTTTTTTCCTAGGAAAGAGTCATGGTAGTCCCGAGCTAGGATTTTCAGAACTCGATTTCTTGGTTATGAGGAACGTGCCTAGCCAGCACACCTCGTAGAGGGACTTGAGTTACCAGGGGTAATCGGTTTCAAGTGAGTCTTTTGGTCCTTGTGGTTGTTCATTGTTTGGGAAATAAAAGGGGGGTTGAACCATTAGTTTCAGTGATCTCATAGGGACTGGAAATCCATGTGGATCCATGGACATGGTCCTAGAACACTCTTTGTGACAGTGGTGTGACTGACGTATGGTGGCCAGCCATATGTCTGAGTCACCCATCAACACTAGTTTCTTCTTACATCATCATGTGTCTTATTATATTTTTGGGAATGTTGTTGTGGGATTTATTGAGTCTAAAACCCATTTTTTTGATTAATGTTTCCAGTTTTTGTTTCATTGGTAAGTTATTTTGAGATGTTGGTTAGCAGAATTTTTCTAGGAGTATTTCGGGGGGGGGGGGGGGGGGCTTAGTGGTTCCCCCTTCATATGTTCCGGGGATAGTTTTTGGTATTTTTTGCCAATGGACTAGTTTTATTGGGTTCTTAGGTCTCCTCTTCAGCTAGTGTATGCCCCCATAAGGAGTTAGTACATGGTTGAAGTGTGGCCATGGGTGATTCTCTATGGGTGGATCCTCTAGTTGATCAATGTAAGAAACTTCTTCTTCTTAAAAATCAGGATATGAATCCACCTATCTTTTTGTGGTCTAGTGGATCATCTCGCAATGGGAGAGAAGATGCAAGAGTATTTGGAAGAAACATTGGCCTCTTGTGTTTCCTGGGTTGTTGAATGTGGAGATAGACATCGTTAAGTCTGTAAGTCCTATATGGAAGTGGTGAAAGAAATTCTAGTGGGAAAAAGTGGAAGCAGTCTGGAGCTGTCGATGCTGGCTACTGTTTCGAAGGGCTTTTGGGTCTTTCATTAGATTTTTCATAAGGGATAAAGTTAAGCTACCCATGTGGAGAATCAAGTTATAAGGCCACTTGTAGTAATCTCATGTTGTTAGGGACTTAGTTCGAGGTCCCTCTCCTTGTAATGTCTCCGATGGTCGCAAGGGTCATGTTAGGTGGTGTATTTATATTTTGTGTTCTCTTTAAAGGGAGAAGGTAAATGAAACAGAACCTTTTGAAAACTTCAACTGAAATGAAAGAATGATTCTGAATTCATTATTCTGAGTGAAGGTGTATTCCGGGTTTTCTTTATTTTGTCACTTCTTGTTCAGAGTGAGAGTAGAAATGCATATGCATCTTCTAGGCCTCATTTCATAGGAGATGTACCATGTGAGAAGTAAGAAGGTTTCAGGATGTTCTATGTTCAGTTGATGTTGTTGGATCGTAATGTGATTTCTTATAGAATGCAAAGAAGAAGTTTCAATCAGGGGTTTTTAGTGCCTAATTATGAGGTAGGAGATACTTAAATCATCATACCTCTAGCCATAGGTCTTAGAGTGAAGCTGGCATGTAGTCAGGAACCCTTGGGGTTGTAAGGGACCATAGTCCAGTCTCTGTCTTCTATTTTGGAAATAAAGATAATTTAAGTCCTGTGTAGCGGTCTCATTCCGAGCGACCTAGTTTGGTGGAAAGAGGCGAGGGAACCCTGCTTTCAGATTGTGACCAACGTGGGTGGAATAATTTCTGCTTGGTGGTAAGATGTGTCCATACCTTTTTCTTAGGACTCCATTAGGTGTGTCTCACCAGGTGTGAGTCTTTTTTTGGTTTCCCTTGTTTGGCCGACCTTATGAATTAACCTTAGTTTTAGTTAGGGATCATCTAAGGATGATAATACCCCTTGGTAATAAATAACCGTTTTTTGTGTTTCTGTTAGGCCTAGAGACTTCTTACACCTAATCCCTTGTGATATGGGATCTAGTAGGTCTAGAAAGTTTTCGAGTTATCCCGTGTCAGGTTCCCTTTTATGTTCTTACCAATCAGTTGAGCTAGTTAGCCTCTATGGTCGAGAGACGCACTGTGGGTCTCGATGAAATTCCTAGAAAATGAATCAATGTTATCTTTTTCATTAGGCTAGGGAGGCAATTTGGGCCCCCTAGTGTTAGTGATTAGGATTATTTGTTCATTTTAGGTGGACTGTTTGAGTTTCTTGGGAGTGTTAAAGGTGTTTTGTCTTGGGATATTGAATGGTGCATCATGAGAGTTTCTATATTTTGATTGTCAATTGGAGGATCCTTAACTTTTAAGGGTGGGTGTGACTTGGAAAGGATCCAATTTTGGGGTATCCCGGGTTTAAGTTGAAAATCCTCTCTCTTTGTTGATGTTGTTATTACTTATCTCTTGTGTTGTTTTCCAAGAGCCTCCTTGATCCAAGAGGGTGTACCAGTTATATCCTCTAAAAAATATTGGGATGGATTTCTAGGTATGGAAAGCTTTATGGTAGGGAGAATTTTCACACCCAGACTTTTGAAATAATTTTTATTTTATTATTTTATCCAACTTTGAAATATTTTGTTGAGGTGTGGGGTGATATTGATTTAAAATTTTTCTTGTTTGCTGATAAATGAGAGTTTTTGGGGTTGACAGCATATGATGCATGGGAAGGGAACGACTGAATCTATGCGGCTTCACCCAATCACCGTGTGTCCAAACTGGTGCACAATTGATTAATTAATTAATGAAATAATGTAAGAAAAAAATTAATAAAATGAACAAAGTATTGGTTTAATAATAATAATATTATTATTATTTAAGTGTATTATTATTATTATTGTTGTTAATATTTTGTATTAATTCATTTTTATTAATATTATTAAGATTATTATTATTATGGTTAATATTTTATTAAATTATTATAATTATTTTTATTGTGTTTATGGGATGTAGTTTTTTTGGGAACTTTACTTTACTTTTTATTTTATTTTTTTCCTCTCTTTCCCTCTTCCCCCCCTCGACCTATCTCCCTCACGTCGCACATCAAGCCCCCTGAACCCATTTTCCCTTCCTCCCCTCCTTGGTCGGATCTCCCCCCATCTCCCTCTTTGGTGAAGCCTCACCCCAACACCCCTTTGAAGCACCCTTCCACTACCCGAGCACCTTCGCGCCGACCGACATCATTCCTCACAATAGTAACTTGCACCAAACCATGCCACACCTACCTTACCTCACGCAGCCTTCCCCTTCTCGGTCATATTTCTGACATAACTCACCTCCAACACCCTCTGGCACGCATGACCATCCTCCCACTCCCTCATTGCAGGTGCGTTATACTCCGGTAGCTTATTTATTCCGTTGGTAGAATTTCAGATTAGGATTTCATTTGGTGTAGGGCTATACTTTGATTTGATATTCAATTTCTTGAATTAAGGTTCACCTTGGGTTCCATGTGGTGCATTTGGTGTGCGATTGAAGTTTTTCACTGAGTGTTAGAGTTTTCGACACCCAAGGTAAGTGGTTCCATGCTTGAACATTTATTTTAATGAATTTAACATGATTTATTGAGTGTTTATATGTGTTTTATGGTTTATTTTTGTGGAGATAAATATATTTTTGAAATGTTTTGATATGATTATATCTTAAAAATGGTTTTTTAAGGAAATTTAGTTTATTTCAAGTGTACACCCTTATTTAGCACCTTGAATTTTTTTATAAATTATAAAAATGATTTAATAAATTATGATAGTGGTGTGAAACTAGTTTTAGAAAAAATTTGGTACACATTTGGCTTGAAAATTTGTTCTCAATATGAATTTGGGTGAGCTTTTGTATAAAGCCTTGTAATTCCTTTTTAGGATGTTTTATAAGTTGTGTAAATGGTTTATTTAAGTTTTATAAATGACATGAATCATGTTTTACCATGGTTATGATGTTAGGATGGTTTTAAAGTGGTGATTTGATATGAAATCAGGTGAATGTTTTCTGTAAGTCCAAGTGGTGCTTCTTGGATTTTCTTTATAAACTTTTTAAATGATTTATTAAATTACGTGAGAGGTACATATTATTTTTGAAAAGATTTTTAGTGTGTGCATGTTTTTTAAAATGGATTATCTTGGCATGATGTTTATGTTGTGAACCCTTTAGTATGAAGTGCACACTTTTTAAATGATTAAAAGAATTTTTTAAAAATTGAATTTTCTTTTGGTGTGGATTTTGAAAGGGGCCTGGCCTTTGGAAATGGGTAAACTAATTAGGTTATTTTCTTTTAATATTTTCAAATGAGACTTATGAGTAATTTAAGTGGTGTGAAATATATTTTCAAATGCTTATAGTGTGATTTTGGTTTTAAAGATTTTTTTAGTGTAAATTTTCGGGGTGGTAATTTTGAAGTGTTTCATAATTTTTTTTTTGACTTTTTAAATTATATGGGTAGTGAATTGTCCTTGATTTGTGATTTTGAGTTGCTGGGTCTAAGGAAAATCTCCTGCATGTCCATAGGTAAGTATATATATATATATATATGTGTGGGTTCCCCCATTATATTTATAGTCATCCATAGAAACGAATATACATGTATGGGGCTAGGTGCGCCCATGTGTATATATGAAAATGCATACATAGGTGAGTAGCGACTAGTATATGAATATAAGTATATATTTAAGGATCCCCTTGCACATGTTCAAGGTCATGTGAGTGTTTTCCTAGGGTATAAGTGTCCTTATGTGTATGTGAAATTTCATATACTTAGTTGGGGAGAATCAAATTTTAGTTAGAAAGTACCAAGGTCAAAATGCTCAGTTTGATTCCACCCTGAGGTAGGTTCCCTATGCCTTGATCTTTAATTAGAACTTCCATTTTTCATGCTGTTCTTTTAAAAAGTATTTATCCTGATTTGATATGAAATGTATAATATATATATATATATATGTAAATTATTATGGTTATTTAAAGGTAGTTTCCTAGATGTTTTGAACATGAAACAGGTATTTCCAAAGACGTGTGGCCTTTCAGTCAGTTTTTTTATAAAAGTATAATGACATATTTATTTTCTTAAAAAGGATTACTCTATTGTAAGTATGGTTTGAATATTGTTTTAAATACATGGTGCCTTGGTTGTGATAGTGTACTTTTAAATGTTTTTTTGAACCTAAAGGTGTTGAGAAATATTTTTTTCTAAAATGTTAAAATTTCTTTTAAAGAAATGGGGCATGTTTGGAACTTTTAGAATAGTCTGAGAAAGTGAAAAAACCCTGTTGAGGAATTTCCCTCAAGTTTGATAAATGTGATAAAAGTTTTAGCATGTGATTTTTGATATCTTCCTAATGTTGAGTCTTATATATTGTATGATGTGAAAGAGGGAGAATTAACATAAGGAGGGATAACAGTGGTGAGAGGTTGAATGGGGTTTGTATAGAGAAAGTATTATGTTCATTTATGTTTTCTTGATGAAACCTCACCACCATTTGAAATAGAGCACATGGAAATCCCAAGGTATCTAGGTGGGCAGACTAGGACTGACACGCTAGATGATATGGAAGTGGTTCATCCCGATTTTTTCTAGCTATATTGACACTTATAAAACCAATTAAACATGGATGATGATTAGAGACCACTAGGTTATGGGTGTGTTCCCTATTAGTATCTTGTACATGAGGACACTGTTTTTCATGGTTTCTATACGACATTTCACTGAGGTACAATGATCTTAGTGTCCCACTTGTGCTAGTTACCTATAAGAATTGACCATAGTGATCATTTATGAAACAATGTTTTTGAAATGATTTTAATTTTCTTTACTTCAAGTTAGTTTCCTTCTTTGAAAAATACATATTTTTGATTTGAACTATCTGCCTTTCATTTTTGAATGTTACTGCATGTTTGAAAACTATTTTGAAAAATATAGTGGAATAGAAGAACTTTCCTTGAAAATGTAAACTTGTGACTTGAATTTGAAAATAAGGAAAAAAATTATTTTATTATTTCTTATTTCAAAACTAAAATGATTTTATTTATTATTAAAGGTATGGGAATGGGGAATTGTTGTATTTTGGAATTCCTACTGAGCATCTCGGTGCTCACGCCTAATTTATCTCTTCATTTTCAGGTTCTAGTTTTAGATCTCTCTTGCATTGAGCATGTTTCCATGTTTGGTAGTGACCCATATGGTCACATGGAGGTATGTTTAACTGGCCATCATTGTTTTATTTTCCATTTCGAGTATTTACCTATTTTACTCAGTTTAAATTTATTTATTTGTCTTTCTTTTATGGGTTAAATCATTATCAACTATTTTACATTGATTCCTGACACTAGTTTCTAGAATGTGGGGATCGAGAGCGCCCTTTTAGCCTTGATATAGACCAGGTCAAGTGCCGGTTCGGATAGTGACCCGGCTTGGTTCTTGGTAGTCCACCAACCTTCATAATTTCTACATAAAACTAAATATTCATGGCCATTTTCTATTTAGGTGCTGGATGTCGTTGGGCCATATCTCCAAGCCATAGCTAAGAAGTTCAAATACATCCTTACTACTACCATCTTATTTTCCTAATGGGATGAGGCCGTACCCCTCAAGGAGGTCAATAAAAATAATATCATCAATATCATAAAGTCCCATATCATAACCAGGTTAAGGGTCATTCACAAAATATTTGTGGACAACGACACCAGCTTCTGTTTCACAAAGTTGAAGATGTTGTACCAGTTGTAAAACATTGAGTCCAATCACTAATATCATTATAATATAGTGGAAAATGGATAAATAGAGGACTTAAATAAGACACTATCGAATATGATCCAAAATATGGTGAATAAGGGTAAGAGGTCTTGGTCGGAAAAAATCCTCCATGATTTATGGCCGTACCCTACCACCACGCATGCCGCTACACAAGAAAAGCCATACTCACTGGTGTAGGAGACAGAGGTAGTGTTACCAATAGAAGTTGCGCTTCCCTCACTCTAAATTTCAATTTACAGACAAATCTTAGATGATGAATAATCACAAAAGTTGATGGAAAAGTTAGAATGACTAGAAGATAAGAGGTTTCACACACTGCATAATCTGAAAATTCATCAGAACTAGATATCTTAGGCCTTTAATAAAAAGGTTTTCCTCCATTTATTCCTTCAAGGAGAATTGGTTTTGGACTTAATAACCCCAATGATACTGGGAAATAAGGCCCCGAAATTGGGGCCCAAGTGGGAAGGACCTTATGTAATACATGAGGCATATCATAATAGAGCCTATTCACTATCCACCATTGATGGGGAGCGTGTCACAACTACCAAAAATGAAAGGTTTCTCAAGATATAATTTTCATAAGCTGACAGCCTGAGAATCCACCTTAGAGTAAGTCCAATCATTTATCCTAACCACATGATGTTAAACTATATGGAGTTATTCCTTTCCACAAGATGTTAAACTATACAGTTTTTTAGGATCTGTGCATGGCTTGATTCCTTTCATCATAAGATAATTAGTGACGTATGAACCTCTATTATTGGGCCCAAGCATTGGGTTATTTTACCTTCATAATGGGTGATCCAATTTCCTTACCACATGATTCAAAACTAAATGGACCAAGAACTTCCCCCTTCACTATGGAAAACCCAATATCCTTATTGCATGATGTAAAACTACAAGGATCCATGATATCCATATCCATTTATGTAGAGTCACATCCATACTTTCAGCATGATGTTAAAATTCATGGTTCCTCTAGAACCATGTATGGATTGATTACCATTTCCGATGATATATGTTGGGATGCCTTGATCCTATATCTTGGTCAAATTCTGGGCCTAGCTGCAATGGTCAATGGAAATAATGCCAACCTATAAGTATGGTTCAGAACTGTATAGAGTATTTCCCATCCGAGAACTATATGTTACTTGATTTCTACCCCACAAGATATGTAGTGAAACCTGAATTTTCAATTTCGAGCCCAATCAAAATAAACAAATATAAAAACACCCCTCCTTGCGTATGAGATATACATGCACTTGAAATTTAATTTAGAAATACATGTGGATTGATTATCATCCTCTTAAGTTATAAAGTGATTCTCAAGTCTCCATCTATGGGATTAGAAACAACATTTTCACACCTTCACGATAGTTCCCACATCCTTACTGTAAGTCGTTAAACTGCATGGAAGTACATCCTTACCACATGACATCAAACTGTATGAAAGTACGTCCTTACTATATGAAGTTAAACTTCATGAAATCAAATCCTTACCACATGATGTTAAACATCATGGAAGTATGTTCTTACTATATGACATTAAACTTCATGGAAGTACATCCTTATTACATGATGTTAAACTTAATAGAAGTATGTCCTTACCGCATGACATTAAACTACATGGGTGTAGGTACTTACTGCATAAAGTTAAAATAAACAGAGGCAAGTTTCATCCCCACTACATTTCATTAAACTAGGAACACCACCACCCATTTTTCAAACCTTATCAAATGAAAACAAGAGACTTACCCCAGTTAACTATAGAATGGGGTGCTTCCACCATATTTTCTAGAACCTCAATCCATAACCCAAACTCCATGCCTCAGGTGTCTTGGATCATCTCAACCTTCCATAGACCTCTAAAAGGATATCCAGCTTCAGGGATCCGTTTCGTGACTATGCATACATTTCCATGGCACCTGCATATGCGCCTATGGCCATTAACAAAATATGTCCCTTTGAAAAAGTACATTCAAATCCTCATGAGCCCTAAAATCTTTATAGAAACACTCAACACCTCAGTGTATCTGAACTACCCTCTTTATGAATGTCCCATATCATTACTCATGACCTGAGAACCTCGATCCATGATTTAAAACATTTCCATCTCCCACTCAGAAGGATGTTGGGGTGCTCTTGACCATGGGAATCCTAATTAGTCTATTGCATAACATATCTTATATTAGGTCCATGTGAGTCATGACCCTAAACTGCATGTACTTTTCTAAATGTTATACGACCATGAAAATCTATCCTATAATAATCCAAATTTCAAGTCCATAAACTTATAACAAAATAGACACAAAATTTGTTAGGTTTAAAACCTGTAAAGGGAGACTTGAGAAAAAGTTGAATCTCCTCCTGCTAAACTCCTCATTCTCAAAGTTTAGGAAAAAATTAGGGCATAAATAGATAAGGAATAAAGCTCATAGGGTCTACCTAGTATCCCCATTAAAATCCAAAATACATTTTCTATATCCCCCTATTCTAGAAAAAAGTTAGAGTAATGGTTTTATAGATATCCTCTCCAAGAGAATACATTCATTAGGAGGTTCCCCAACTTTTTGGGTACTGAAACCATCCTTGGATTTTACAATTTCCATAGATCAAAATTCTAGAGTTGGGGTGTCTCAAATCATCGTAACCTTCCATGGACCTTGGAAAGGATATCTGGCTTCAAGGAAACTTTTCATGACTATGAATACAAGCACATGGATCCAGTATATGCAACTAGGGCTGTCAACTGAATGTGTTACTCTAAAAAGGAAATTCCGATCCTCATGATCCCTAACATCATCGCAGTAGCACACGACAACTCAGTGTGTCTAAAACTCTCCCTATATGACTTTGCAATATCATCATCCTAACTCAAGTACTCTAGGTTGTGATTTACATTCCTTGTAGAAAACTATCCAAGTGGATTCAATATCCTAAATGTTATGTCATTCTGTTTTAAACCCATTCTCAAGGATGTACTACAATACTTCATTCCTTAGCCTTTAATAGTCCACACCTCATGATTCAAAACCACAAGGCATAGTTCTCTAGATTCATGATTTAAGAGATAATTGCCCTTTGTTTCCAGAACCCTTTTTGGAGATACTTCTTTAAATAACCAACTTCATCATCTAGATGTTTGAGTCTTCACAGATTGGATGAGCTCGTAAGGGGTGCTGTAACCCTAGGTTCTCTTCTTGTCGCCACCGCCCCATGTCTCGGATCGGCTCAGCTTCCCTCCTCGGCATTGATCAACTGGATTGCGGAGGATCTCTTGTGTGGCCTAGTGGAACTGTATGCCTCAAAATTCCTCATCGGTGCTGGCTTGCATCCCTATTCACTCCATCTACACTAGATAGGGTTTATTTTGGCAGCACGATGAAGGTCCAACCATCAGTTTCCAGTATCCGTGCTTGATGGTTGCAATCTCGTCATCGATGTGTGCACTGGGTGGTCTACTGTGGTCTATGAGTTCTGGAGGGTGGCGATGGTACTTATGTTCTGCTTTGTAGTTTCTTTTTTCAGAGTCTTTGGCACTCAGTTGGGCTTCTTCATGGCAAGGGGTTCTCAATTTTGGAGATTTTTCCTTATCTTTTGATTTTGGTTTTGTTTATTGCTGCTCGCGTGGCTGTTCGGTGTGTTGCGCGATGGTGGGTTCTGATATTTCGACGATATGGAGTTCCGAAGCTTGCTGGTTTGTCAACTTCACACTGGTGAAGGTTCTGATTTTTCTTCATTTTTGCATCTGTTTCCTTTTTTGGTTGGATTTGGGATGGTTTCGCTGTTTTTCACCGGTGTGTTTTGGTCCAGTGGTGGTGCTACGACGAAGGCATGGGTGATCAATGAAGCCCATGGTTCTAGATAAATTTCTGATTGGTTTATTAGGATCGCAGTTTGGGATGAATCTGTGGTTGGTTCAATCTTATGTTTTTGAGGTATGATTCAACTGATGATGTCCTACGTGTAAGGTGTGGGAAGAGGATACAACTTCTGATTTCTTTTTACCTGATGAAGGATGATTTGGTATATGTTTCTTTGCATTGATGAGGTTTTGTGGTCTTGAATTTTGTGTGTCTACTTTTGGCACTGTGGCCTTGGTCCATGGGGTCAATGCATCCAGCTTATTTGCAAGGATCTGTTCCAGAGGATGTTCATAGTAGGGAGCGTTCTCCTTTTCATCGCTTTCGGAATTGGATGTTTTGAGAGGGTATGGCGCTTGCCATCGGTACCGGGCCCATGCATTCTTGCGTGGAACAGCTAGCCGAACAGTGACGGGAAGGTGGATGCTAATCATATTGTTGTTATTGCTGGGTGGGGCTTTTCCTTTCTTTTGAAGTGGATTGTTTTGTCTTGATGATCTTGGTCGTGGAGGCATGGTTGTGTTTATGTCTTTTATGTAATTCTGGTTTCCCACTTTATCCTCAAAAGCACTTTTGAAATAAAAATTTAATTTTTACTCAGATTTTTGAGTCTTCACCAACCTTTCATGGCCCTTAGAAAGGAGTGGAGATCATCTTTATCTTGGTATGATTCCAAAATACTAGGGTCTTAACTTATCAACTAAAGGAATATTATCCTTTCTATAAAGGAGGTTCAATTCTTGTGAGCCTTAGAAACACTACGGTGGAACCTGACATCTCAAAATGTCATGGTGCATACCTAGAATGTTTTCACCTTCTCATATTCATGGACTCAGACTTTAAGGTTATGATTTACATCACCAATATTCCAACTATATAGGCAGATCTAGCTTCCCTAATATTACTAACTCAACTGATATCACGTCTGTGAATCTTCCTTAGCCCTTGGAAAAGATTCCTGGCTTCAAGTGACCTTTTTATTAACTATAAATGAATGCATATAGCTCCTACATATGTGCCTATGGTCGTCAACCAAATTATTAACTATAAAAAAGGGCATTCTAATCCTCACGATCCTCAGCAACACCACAGTTGAACTCAAAACATCAGAGTGTTTTAGGTCATTCCTAGAATGTCTGCACCATACCCCATGATCAACATTTGGTCTGAGCTGAAAGACCCTCAAATAAAAGAAATATAAGGTCTGAGATAAAAGACCCTAAAATAAAATAAATAAAGGAACAATATAAAATACCCTAAACTAAAATAAATGTAAGGTTTGAGGTAAAAGACCATAACTAAAGTGATAGAAAAGGTCCGAGCTAAAAGACCATAAACTAAAAGAAATATAAGGTCTAAGATAAAATACCCTAAACTAAAATCAATATATGGTCCAAGATAAAAGACCTTAAACTAAATTGATATAAGGTATAAGATAAAAGAACCTAACTAAACACAATATAACGACTGAGATAAAAGATTAAAAACTAAAAGAAATATAAGGTCTGAGATAAAAGTCCTTAAACTAAAGTGATAGAAGGTCCGAGATAAAAGACCTTAAACTAAAGAAAAATCAGTTCTGAGTTAAAATTCATTAAACTAAAGAAATAGAAGGTCTAATCTAAAAGACCTTTAAATAAAGTAGCATTAGGTAGGTATGAGCTGAAGGACCTTAAACTAAAGAAACATTATGTCTGACCTAAATGAACATAAACTAAAAGAATCATTAGGTCCAAGCTAAAAGTCCTTAAACTAAAGAAAAACTATGTCCGAACTAAAATACATTAAGTTAAAAGTAAAATTATGTGCAAGCTAGATGAACTTAAACTAAAGAAACATTACATATGAGATAAAAGAACTTAAACTAAAGCAATATTAGGTCCAAGATAAAAGAACTTAAACTAATGCAATATTAGGTCTGAGATAAAAGGCCTTAAAGTAAAGAAATATTAGATCTGACCTAAAAGACCTTAAACTAAAGCATAAATGAAATACAGTCTACAAGGGATTATAAGGCTAACAATATGGCCTTATAAAAATCAATCTATGCTCACAAAGCCTATCGACATTGGAAAATAATGGATTACTCTCCCTCTAGGACATATATTTTATAAGAAAACTATAATAGATACATCAGAAAGGGACACCATGATAATGGGAATTTGTGATCATTTCCCGAAACAAATATCTAAATCCAAACATTTGGATTTTCTTGACTTTATGTGAAGGATGGACAATTTTGACAATTTTCACAATATCAGAACAACAAAACATTATACACATCATGAATAAAAGGAAATTGGACGATATGATATAAAGTATAGAAAACCTATTCATTGATTCCATATTAAAGGAGGGATCTCTACATGTCAGAGCCTATCCTATGAATGAATGAGCTAAAATAATATTGAAAAACTTCACCTCATTTGCAAAAAATGGTCAGATGAATTTTTAAGATCAGCAAGCCTTCTCTCCAATAAAGCCACATATTGGAATAATTGATCTAAAAGTTCAATCTCTACCTCCATAGTACATTGCATCTCCTCTGGTTGGGCAACAACATCAATCTTGTATTTCTCTATTATGTTCAGGAGTCCTTTATACTCCAGTATAATATTTTCCAATATCTTGCAATAATACTAAAATTGGGACAGTTCATTCTAGAGGAAATTCATTTTAGACTAGAGATGATTAGTTTAAATCTTTCCATCATTAATTTCATCCTGGTGAGTATCATCCTCCATCATATGTTGGGTAGCTTCATTCATAGATTTTCTCCAATTATTCTTCACTGAAGAGAAATCCTCAAAAACTTCTACCCTCAATTCAAGGGCTCTCTTCAATTATCGCTCAAAGATCACCTCCTTTACCCATGAATGAAGGGAATAATAATTGAATCCTTTATAGATGAGGGCGTGAAACATGAATCAAAGATGAACCAATCAATATTTCAACTCATACAATGAGGTTTATGACATTAAAATCTACATATCACTTTACATCGGTTATCAAATTGATATATAAAGTGATTCCAACCCAAGACCTTGGTCTAGGTTTACCTTGGGGATGAGAACATATTTCAGAACAAGATCACACAGAGATGGGGTTGTACCCATAGTCTTTGATGGTGAAGAAAAGGAACTAACCCCCATGTTGGTAGACCCAGTCAGATGAACTCTTAGAGGGGAAGGAACCAAAGCCTTTGAATTTTAGGGCGAGGACGCCGTATTAATGGGTACAAGTGTATGATGGTTATAGGATGATTCATACGACATAACCAAATATCGATGAATATAACTAAGCTTAGAATCATAAATTTTTTAGTCGCATCACAAGCGACATCCACCGCTTCAACCCTATCCTTAGGAGGAGATACAACTCCTTCTTGTGATGAATGACTTCACGGTATCTCCGACACTTTTTCTATAGAAGCACTTCACTCTCCACTCATAAGGAATATAAGAGTAGAACATAATATAAGGAGGTATGAAATAAGTAAACAAAAGATTATGGGCTTGAAAAAGAATTTACCTTCTTCAAAACCCACCCCCATGATGGATAATGCAATGAAAGAATTGCTACCTATATCAACAAACTCCAAAAAATGCATCCATCCATGCTGTATTGAATGGTACACCCAATAAAACATCTACACCAAGAAATGAACATGATTGAAGAGGCCCCTCGGCCATGTCTTCTTCTTGATGTTTTTGGTTTAGTAGTGGAGCATCCACTGAAACCACCAAAAGATCATTTGAACCATCATAAATAGGAACATTCTCTTCTAAACGAGCCTGGTGGAGACCTACACATTTTTAGAAAATCATGAATGAGATTCCAGGATAATACAAGAAAGAGGGGGAAATAGAATACACAGATTACATAAAGATTCCAGAGGATAAGGATCTAGAAATATAGATTTATTCATTCTCATTTTCTTCTTCCTTTCTAAAGAAGGTCCTCTAGAAGGCATCAAAGCTAGATACATCACCTCAGAAGAGGCAATCTCCGCCCTCATATGAGCCTGTCAGCCTAGGATCCCTTCATAATTGGTTCCCTAGTCACCTCCAAATCCCTCTTCCATGACAATACCATGGGGATTATATTCCAGGGATGGCAGGTACGGATGATCTTCAATAACCTCCCCCTATACAAACATATATAAAAGATATAAATATAGTTGAAAAGCCACCATGGTGTCTTAAGATCCACAATAATCCCAGAATCACCATTTCCTCTGTGACAAGAAAACCCTATTCATCTACATCAATATGAAGCATGCCTGGGAGGAATATTTAGAAGACTCATGAATAATAATATGTCTAACCCCTGGAACTCACCAAAAATGCATCAATATATCATAGGAAGGCCCTCACTTCCTCCGGATGTTCTACAAAGGTGATGTTGTGTGGCACAATGATATATGAAAAACCCTCAAAATGCACCACTAAGAAGTCTAATATTACCCAGAGCATGGATTTAGAGTGTTTCACCTTCCAAGACACCCATTACCAAGATGCAATAGGAAACATTAATTTGTGTGCATCTCTTATAACAGTGCAAGTTTATCCATCAGTCGAAAATAGTAAACGTTTGAATTCCTTGAGAGGTGATATCAGAGATTACAACCTAATAGAATCCAACTATTTTCTAGGCCCTGGATTGTATTCATCCACTAGGGGTTTGCAGGCCTCACTTACCAAATTTTACAAATATCCATTGGGATATGAGTGAATCCAAAATTATGTATAACCTTGGGATATTCCTATTACTACGTCATGAGGGGAGGGAGTATTTCTATGCTAGTTTCATATCTAATAAACAATAGAAAAAATTGGAAAGATACCATCGGGTGTTCCTAAACATTAACATAAATTGAACTAAGAAAACATTATTAGATGTACAGAAATTGGATACTAAATTGGCATGGTGCATACCACTCAAAAATAAGGTCCCCATCGATATGAGTAGAAAGAACCTCCTCATGAAGTGACATCATATAAGAATGTCATTCAAGTATAACCTTACAATTATCAACAAAGTATCATATTGGAATGGGTCTATATGTCCTGAAGGAGAAACATTCATGAATTTTTATATAATCTCTGATATCTCAATCCTTCAATATGATGGGTCTTACCCCATTAATTCATTGGAGATATGGTACAGAGTTAGTATCAGAGATTTCATGAATATATAGGTACCCATAACCACCCATATGAGCCCCCATATAAGCCCATGAAACATGAAATGGACCTAATATCCTATAAGGGGACTCGAAAAGTGCATCCAAGAGACTCGAGTTCAAAACCGGGCAGAGAAATATTTCCATGTTACTGTAGCAATACCGTAGTAGACACTATAACAGACACTGTTCGATACTGTAGCACCCAGAACTATACATCTTTTTGGGATTTTGGGCCACTAGTTTGTGCCTAGGGTCCTTTAAGGCCTTTGGTCCACCCAAGGACTTCAGGATAATAAGGATTTTAGGCCACCTCAAGGCCTTCGGGCCACCTCAAGGCCTTCAGGCCACCTGAAATTGTGCTTAAATGATCAGACATACTCTAGAAGGAGAAGAATCTCGATGGGGTTTCAGAGAAGGAGAATTAACTAGAGCCGAATCTAAGAGGATTTTTCAGAAAGAGAGGGCATGGAATTTCCATCAGGACCAGCCTGTGATTTCATGAGAAGCCTATATGAATAGCCATGTGAAGGTGGAGAGCTGATATCACGATGAAGAAGCTAAGAGGAGGAGTTTCAAAGTATTGTTTGTATATTTCCTAAGACCTACAAGTCATGTAATCTCTAAGACAACAGGCCTTATAAGGGTTCCCCCTCATCCCTTGAAAGGGGGGTTATCAAAAATCAATGAAAAATAGGCCTTCAGGATATTCGAGTAAGGAGGTAGAGCTTTTCTAACATAGGGTTCACTAGTTCAACAGGCTCCCCTAGATATCATAGTTTCCATCGTAAAAGTAGAGACACTGAATCCACCTTTCTAATTCATCATAAGTAAGTAAAAACTTATATAAATGGAGATAAAACCATCTAGTTGGACCAACTCATCAATTCTAGGTACAATCTCCCATCCCCAATCTCTAAACATACCTCCTTCAACTATTGTCCAATAAGCACCTGGTGCACTACGGGAATCCTTCGCAAGAAAGGCCTTCATATTCTTAACCTCTAGCTCATACCATTCTTCTTAATGAAATAATCTTCCCATTTTTTGAAAGGTATATCTTCCCAAGAAAAAACCCCCTTTTAATGGGACTTCTGGGATAGCTTAATTATCTCTCCGGTTAAAGGAGGAGTCATCATCACGTCATCCCAATAATATTTATGAGGAAATAATTCTTCGTACATTTCACCAAGTATAGGTACACCACATAACTTTTCCATGTCCTGAAGACTGATTCCAACCTTTCCATGCATAATATGGAAAGTGTTCGTATCCATGATCCAATGTTTATGTAGCTCCACCATCAAACTATTGTTGCAATAGTTATATGTATATTATATCTAGATGACATCATACATTCCAATTTACTTTATCTACCTAGTAAATTTAGTGATAATATATTGAAACCATATGGGCCATCCCCAGTCCAGTCCAAACATACCCCCGATCGCAATTCCCAACTATAAATCCATCAAAATGTCTGATCAAAGACGAGCTACTGTATTATTGAATGATACATATAGAATTCCTTATTAGATACAAGATCATTCACATAAAATTATATGGGTATAAATTTCAGTAGGTGGGCATCCTCATAGACCCCTTTAGTGACAAAATGGCCCCCAAGAAACATTTTCAATCAAAGAATGTTCTGGGCCCTCTGAATCCAAAAATAGGGTAGGAATGATGAATTTGGAAAAGGAATGAGAGAATTATTAGTGAGACCGAACCAATAAAGGGTTAAGAAGTATGAAAGGTGATATTTTGAGATTTTTTATCCCATAAACTTTAGTAGACCCTATTGAAATGATCCAACCAAACGATGACAAGAGGGATCCACACCTACCACTATAGCATCGTGAAGGGTAACTGCTACTCCTGCCTCCCTATTAAAAACCCTGTGAGTGGATTGATGAGGACCATAATCCATATGAAAATAATTATGTGGCACATGTTAGATGATTACATTAAATATTTTCAAATAATGACAAGGACTGGCAACATCATGTGCATCAGATGAGTCAGTAGGGGATTCACGAACCACACAAGGAGTTCATGGATCACTTGAACTCTTGAGAACTCATGGGGTGCACAAATACTAATGGGAATTTTATGAACCACATTAAACCCTTGGGGAAACATGACAATGTGACCTTAATATGGTCACATGAGTTGTAAGTGGTTGAATGATCAGACCAACAGATCTCACAACGTCCTCGAGACAACTGTAGATCTTAGAGCTAAAGCCCTAGGAGTTGCCAAAGTATGATTAAAACATGGATCAAAAAAAATATATGAGTAAGAGAAGATCCTATGGGAGAGCTATTATGAGACATAATTGTGGATAATTCTCATGAACACAACTCACAATCAGGCCTCACAACATGGTCTCAAGATGGAGGCACTTGATGGAGGAAAAAACTAGAGAGCTTTAGAGAAATGGTGACTGACAGAATAAATTTTCCTCTACCCCCTATATATAGGTAATTTTATAGAATATGAAACATATCCTGGTAGATTAAACATCACCTAATGCATTGGTTCATGGAACTTCCAAAGACTTAGGCAGGCATTAGTTTTCCACAGAACCAAGTCCTTGTCCCCATGAATGTCACTCCTAAGGGGATACATTTATTGATGCCCGCCAAATAAGTATCAGTAAAAATAAAAATGGAAGAAATAATTTAATATAGGTATTAAATTCCCCATAAAATAAAATTATCTAATACTTTCGAATTTCATGATCCTCTGAGGGGATCGCGATCGCGTGACCCCTTCAAGGTCATGTGAAGACATCATGCACAACACATAACCTGCAATGAATCCCATAGAGCCCCTTCAATAGACCTTCCTACTATCACAATGGATATCCAAACAAGAAATGGCCACATGGTGACAACTAAATGAGTTCCCCTTGGCTGCATGGTTTTCCATTGGCAAGTTCCGGACAAATAATCCAAAAATCGTCCAAAAATAAGTAGAAATAATATCCAAAGGGAGAAACCCCTAGTGGCTATAAAGATCATGTTCCATATCATTATTCAAAAGGTTAAAATTACTTAATGATATCCAAGAAAACTCACAAGGCCATCAAAAAGTTTTAGAATAAATAAAATGATATAAAAGTAAAGAGTCAAGAGGTACCCATGGCTGCTGAAGGACATGCGACGTTCCCCCGATGATCTATAGGGCATCGTGAGTACCTATAGAAATGTTTTCCTCATCTCACGAAGTCCCTTTGACTTGTTAGCATCGCCACATGTAATTATTTGGTTATGTCGAGGAAACTCTATGCTTCCCCTTTGGCTCTCTAAGTACAAACATATATTTTTTTCCACAAACTTGCTCATGCACCACCACATGAACCATATTGGTCACATGAGGCATCATAAAAAAATTGAGCAGATATCCAAGACATTAATCATGAAAACTCATGAGACCCCAAAACCTTTGTAGAATAAAAAAAGGAGATAAAAGGGAATATGAAAGTGGTACTCATGGTCACTGAAGGATATGTGATGCTCCCCTGATGATCTGTAGGGCACCACGAGTCCCTGGCGATATGTTTGCCTCATCTTGCGAAGTCCCTTTGACTTGTTAGATCTGTTGCCTAGAAAGCCTCAGGTACATCCAATCAATGGTTCCCTTCACTTTGGATATTCAAGGGAAAAATAATATATCATTCCAAAAAATGATCACACACCCCCACATGACCCATATCGATCACGTGATGCATCACCAAAAAATAGAGTAATTGTTCATGACATTGCTTATGAAATATCACATGAATCCAAACCATTGTAACATAAGAAAAAGGAAATAAACTAAAGAAGAAGATGTAGGTACTCACGGTTGCTAAAATACATGAGATGTGCCCATGAATTCTGCACTGTGGTCTCATGAGACCCCCAGAAAAAACATCCTTATCTCATGGAAAGACCTAGACAAGTCGTCAAGCCTCTTGCGAATGCCTTTCAACAAGCACCTTGGACCTCAAAAAGTCCCTTGAAAATGACTATAGGATAAGATCAAAATTACTTTTACATGACCACATGATCAAAAAAGTATTCATTAATCATCAATAATCTAATAAAATAAGTGTTGGAGGAAGAGACTTGAGACTGTTGAAAATCAGACGACACACTCAGAATAACGCATGACAGAGACTCGTGAAACCATGTGCTGCCAGCCCAATTCACTGAATCCAAACTAGATCCACACCAGATATACTTCACATAGATCCAAATAACTAGGGTGGAGATGCCTATAAATTTCCCACCCCATCATGAAAAAGGAGTGTGGCTACAATGTGAAGGAAACTCTTGAGTGCAAAAGTCCCAAGCATCGAAGTAGACTTCTTACAGAAACCGATCACATGACTGTCTAGATTTCCATTAGGTAATATACCAATGAATGTATGGAGAAATCATGCACCATAAATATGGAAATTATCATGATAGTTCATAGATGACATGAGGGGATGATGGCAAGGCGTGCCAAGAACATGCCGCATGTCTACCAGAACATGCGCGACTCAAAATAAATTGATACTAAACAAAACTAAGACATTATCAATACAATGGATAGAACTAAGGTCAAAAGTGGAAGACTTAAATGAAATAAACACTCATTGGACCTCATGTGCTTCAAATCAGTCATAAAAGGACACATGATAGTACCATGACACATTTACTAGATCTCACGACATTCCTTCAGCATGTTTTTTGGGACATGCGAAGTCCTTTGGACATGTTAAAGAAAGTCACACGGTCCCCCTAGGTGCACCAACTTGGTATCGTGAAACCCTATAGTTCTGTCACCAAAGCCTTGATACATCCTTAAAATACATCTCTTGATTAATTTAATGGTGTTCACTCATATCAGTCAAGTCTCACCATGGCATCTGGGCCTGACAACCAAGATATCACAACACTCTCCGGGAAAGCAAGACGGGACTCATGATGCCCCCCAGGCATGAGGTCCAGGGCTCACAGTGACCTATGGGGATGTTAACTAAGACATGAGATATCCTTTAGACCATGTTGCACTAACTCTTGTGACACCCCCATATGTGTCAAGACAGTTCCTTTGATGGATTCCGGGATAAGCCAACCAGGTCATGCGATGTCTCCTAAACAAGTAAACAGGGTAATGTGACACCCTCTAGACAAGAAAGACTGGACACAAGGTAATCCTAGGATTTTATTTCCATATCCATCCTTGGTGTGTAAGCCCCAAATAAAATATAATACTTAGTGTTTAATATCTATTATCAATGGAATTATGAAGAATCTAATTCCTACCATATTCAAGATACGTTGGCCACCTCTTCAAGGTTTTAGATCCATATTGATTATCCAAGGTGATACTAGTATTCAAGACCTTACCCAAAGTAATGACATTGATCACTTGATAACCCTTTTTTCTCATAATTATAATAGTTCACATGAGCTTAGGGAGTTTCACTGATCATGACATCTTCACTATACACCCCAGGGTTAAAAGGGAAACCTCAGTGCATAAACCCTAACTACTGACATCATATGGTATGTCCCTGATCAATAGGGTATCCATCTTGGTATAAAACCTTATCATTACATAAACCTAGAGGATGATCATAATGTATCCAATTATGATCATCCAAATTAGCCTATCAGTAGGTTAAGTGATAAATGAAGTATGAGAACTCTGATTCCTACCATAACTAGGATACATAGGATGCCTTTCCAAGGCCCAAGCTCAATACCAAACATCCCAAGGACTGACCCAGTATATAATTCCCATATATATATTCCAAGAGACTCATAATCTATTACCCCTTGTTTCTCACATAGAGCATAGATCATGTGGGATCAGGTCGATGCAATGAATACCTCATTGGACATTGTAAATCTCCACTCACCAGGAAATCCCAGTATATAAGACCTGATGAGTGGTATGGTATGAACACACCTCATATAAAGGTATATACCTTGGGGAAAGTCCCAAGGGTGTAATTGAACTATGAGGACTCTGATTACTATCATAGTCAGGATACGTAGGATGTCTCTGTGAGACCCGAGCTCAAATGTTTGGTGTCTCAGTACCCACAAATATGTCCTCTCCACATGACAATAACTACACAAGATTAACGAACTATGTGGGTTTTTATTCTTGTAATAACCAAGATATATAGGATTCCTCATAATGTCTCAATACCCTCCATAGGATATTAACTGCCTCCTCACATGGGGGAACATTCCAAAGAATTTGGTCATACAACTTCATCAAATAAAGTGGTTATTCACCATTAAGGGGATGGATGAAGAACCCAGGATACATATAGATAGATTCACCAATATGAACACAATCCCCTAAAATTATCAATGAGGATGCATTTATTTTTTCAATGAGACAACTAAACAATGAATCATTTTGTTAGGGTAATCGGTCCTGTATCAGGATTAGGAATAGATACATGAACATATATTAAATCTATAATAGTGTCTCAAAGTAGGCAATAGTTCCCCCCAAAAGGTGTGATGAGGCTGAAATCCCATTCTCTTGACCAATGCGAGTCCCCAAGAGCTGGTGGGCCTAGAAACCCAGATGACCTCCAGCCTTTGGAAAGCATGTATGTATCCCGCTACATATAGGGGAAATATTGGGAGTTTCTAGGAAAAGTGGAAATATTATCCCAATGAGCGAAACTCATTACACACCTAAAAAACCCAATGAAATAGTATTGAATGGATTATATCTCTAAATGTTTTATTTGTGGTGATTTTACTCTATAATTTGAAAATGTATTGTGAAGTAAGAAAAGATGGGTATAGTGGGAAAAATTATCACATGAAGACATGGGAATTATTATTTAATAGTTTTTATAAATAATTTAAAACCCCAAACAACAATGTCCTTTATGTATGTAAGTGATCTAATATTTCATTTTCACATTGTATGTTTTGTATGGATAAAATTGGTTCATGCACATTAGGACCAGGTCTGAAATGTAAATCTTAACTTTTTGGCACTGGATCTTGGAGTTCAACCTTAGGGATATTATATTTGGTATTATATAAAGGCGTAGATATGTTTTTATATAATTTTTTTATGTGAGGAATAATTAATTGTTATAGATAAAATCATGGGATTATAATATTATGGTGTATTATATGTTCAAAATCATATAGAATGCATTTTGAGGTTTTATGTGAGGGTATTTTAGGTGGATTAATGATATTTCATAGACACATTATTTTTATGATTTATATGTGACCCTTAGGTTTTACATGAAGGATTATTTCAGAATAGAGTGATTATTTTTTTGGGGATGTAAGACCATTGGCATGAGATAACCATTGATGTCAAAAAATTAATTAATTTTGAGTTTATTTAAGTTAACTGGGATATATAGTTATTTATTTATGGAATGATTTTTGATAAAACTTAGGGGTTATTATTGAATTTCTGATACTAAGTTATTATTTATTTATAATAAGGTTTATTAATTTTTGGAATTATCTTACCTTGTGGTACCAATTTTTTTTACAAAAGACTGAAAGAAAAAAAAAATCTTATATATCATGGTCAATCAGATGATTATTATGGTGTTGCATACATTAAATATTCATTCTCATCATTTGGAGTAAAAGATTAGAAAAATCTGAAAACTAATTGAAACATGAAACAAAAGGATGATATTTCATTTATAGATTTTAGGAACATAATATAACTATCATACCATATGTTTATAGTCATTATGGTAAATAATTTACTCAATTTTTTTAAAAGTATCATCAAATAAAATTTTTATCCCACTCCCATCATTTCAGATGAATTTATAATCTTTTTCACAATATATTGGATTATGGGTTTTTTGTATATATAATTTTCATGAGAGAATTCTCTATCATGTTCCACCATTTGGAAATAAAATTTCCCATACATGTCCATATATTCACTACAAATTTATTAAAAGGATCATCAAATAATTTTTTTATCCCACTCCCATAATTTCAGATGAATTTATAGTCTTCTTAACACTATATTGGTTTATGGGTTTTTAGTATATAGAATTCTCATGAGAGAATTATCTATCATGTTCCACCATTTGGAAATAAAATTTCCCATACATGTCCATATATTCACTACAAATTAATTTTATCCCACTTGGTATCCTAGTTATGTATTATTACCTATAACTTACTTTTTTCCCTTTCCCTCTTTTCAAAAGGATGTTTTATTAACTCTTTTTTATGATGCATGTTTTCCAAAAGGATATTTTTATATATTAAGTAATATATTATCAAGGTCAAGAAAAAAATATGAGGAATAAAATTTTTATAGGATGGTGAACGTAATATCCAGATATTTTAAAATAAGGCTACCACTGATAATGTAGAAGAAACACATCACCAAACTTTACTGACCACAAAATATTATAATATAAATATGACCTATATAACTCCCAATAAATAAGAGCGTATGAATTTTTTAAATGTAATTATGAAATATATATATTTTAATTTCAAAATAAATAAAATTTATTGACAAAATATTATTAAATAAGAACTAAATTTTTATTAGTAATTTTAAGCTACGAAAATAACTTTTCATCCCAAATTGTTTTTATTACTTGTTATTAGAGAATATTATAATTCATATATATCAATTTAAGAAATTTCATTTCATATATATGATTTAATATTTGAAATAATAATTCCCAAATTATCTAATGATAATATTTTTGGGATTTTTCTAAAAAGATTGATTTTCCAGTGAATGGTAGAAAATAATTTTTTTTATCAAAAACATTAATTTCATTTCATTAATTCATAATTATTCATTTTTTTGAAAAAGTATTAAAAAATAAGTTCATTTATATTATAAATAATCCAATTAAAATCAATATAATCAATTTTATTAATGATTTTTTGTATAAAATATGTTCATACTTAAGAGGAAATTTTTTATGGAAAACTGCTTTTCAGATCCTTTTACTGAAGTATTTATAAATTAAATTCATAAACTTCATTGAATTTAGATTGAAAAAAATAGATTCCATATTTAGAATAAAAAAAATTAATATAATTTAATATGCGTATCTTAACATTTGTTCATTATGAATAGTGACAATAGTAAATAATTGTCCCCATAGTAAAAGAGGTAAAATGAGGTAATTTTTTTGATAAAGCTTTATAATCTATATATGATTGTCCAATAAAATTTATGATGATTAATTTTCACCAATTTTTTAGGATATTTGTTTTTTAACTATTATTTTAAAATTTGGGACCCATGATTGACTTTTGTGAAGATAAGTTATATTTTTCTCAAAAGTAAAACTATTTTTGGGACTTTAAATTGAAAGGCATGGTTGGATGATTTTATTATGTTTTTTATTTCTTGAAAATCCTAGAAAAATTCCTTAGATTATTATTTAACCAAAGTTTTTTGGAATAAAATATATTGTTGGTTACAAGTGTGGTAGAAGCATCCTTCGATGGTATTCCCATCTCATCTTTTAGTCATCAATAACCTATAACAATTACTTAAAATTAAGAAAGAATCATGTCCAACACAAATAGTATATTATATGAAATAATTATAATTTTTAATCTAGAAGTGAATTATATTTACATGTAATTTATAATTAATTTATGAAAAAAATATATAATTACATCAAATTGAGATTTCACTTTTATTGATGATGTAGTTAATAAGATTTTTTTGTACCATCATTGTGTTATATGATCAAGAGTATAATTCCTCTATTGGTGATCCACACATACACCAAAATATTGGAACGACACCATAAAATCATCTAATGGTAACATGTCTTATCTTGAGCGCTTGCATTGTCTGTGGTTAATCACAACAAAATTATTCTCAATATAGGAAAAACACTTGGTGTACTTTCATTGGATTGAGAGTTGAAGGGTTAAGATAACTCTAGATCTCTTGATCTATCTCTTGGGATTGATAGAGTCTCACTCTATCTATTTTATAGACCATTTTTTTCTTGGAATGTAAATTAATTATATTTTTATTTTTTCTCATTTAGGGTTTTTAAATTACTCACTAAACCCCTTCCAAATTTATAATTATTAATTTACCCCAAGTACAATAATAATAATAATATCATTATTAATCTCTTAACATGTGAAACTCCTTTAGGAATATATAATAAATATACATTATATTATTTCCAATCAGACCATTATACCCATTTTGCTTTCCCTCATTGTCATTTATTGATCATCGAATAATGATTATTTTTTAATAAATAAATATCATTACATTATTTTTCCAATAAATAGAATAAATATTATATTCAATAAAATGTAAAAAAATATGTAATATTATTATTTATATTAATTAATATTTTTAATAACTTGTAATTTAATTATAGAGACAAAACAAGGCTAAATAAATATTATTTATTCTAACATGTTAACATCAAAACTTGAATTTAACTGAGATTGCAGATACACCTTCTCTTTGAATCTTTAGGGTGAATTCTTAGTGTAATTTGGTATTAATAACTAAAGAACATGGTTAGAATATAGAAACCTACCAATGCATCCCCAAATAATGATTTTAATGTTTCAACGATTTCTAATCCTCATGAATGATTACGGTGTAATATAATACATTATCAAAATATCTCAAATCGAGCAGGATTCATGCTAGTGCCATCAACCTATATGCTTGATGTCAAATTTTTAAAAATTCATGAAATGACATATCCTATAAAACACCATGCTCATGGATTGTTTTAGGAAGTTCCATTACCATAATATGGCATGTGATATAAACATCCATCAAGAGACAAAAGGGATAAATCCTTTCTCCCATTGTCTATTAGTGCCTTATAACTTTTGATTCACCCAACATATCCTACTTATCCATAATCATATGTCATCACAGTTTTTATAAATACATAAAATTAGGTAAGACATTATATCTATTAATTAAAATCTTAGTGTCTAAGGATCAATACACATGTCCAAATATAAGATCATACAATGACAAAAGAAAATGTAGATTTCCAATTAACAAGAATATTCTCATAAAATCCAATATTGGAGGTTAACAAGGGTAAAAACCATGATATAGTGTATCAATGTATCATGTTCATCCTACCCTTGATGGCCTATATTGTATGCGTGTCATCAGAAAATATCATCCAATCATAGAACAAGGTTCTTGAATAATATGTTGGTACATATTGGTTCTCATCTTAGTGGGGAACTACTATTAACCTTTCATTGAAACATATATTATAAGGAAATTATAACATGAAAATATTATATATCAAAAAAATTGTGTTGTTATAAGAAAAAATATTTTATTATAAAAAATATTAATCAAGTACTATTAATGTCTCATATGGGGCACTAACTCCAACAAACTCGAACATTCATTAGAACCAACTGGAAACAACATTTTTTCCACTATATATCAACTGATAATCATACATATATTGATATATATAATTAATTTAGGGTTCTAACAAGTTTTTCTCTATGGATGACCAACTCATAATAACTTTTCCTTATTGAGAAAAATCCATCAAGATAGGGAACATCTGAAGAACATTATTTTTCATTTGGTGTGCCAATGAATCTATGGAGAGATCCAAAACTATAGTGTTATCATACTAAAATATTATAGTTTCATTACTTCTAGGTACCACATAACTCTCTTTGAAAATGTTGTGAATCAAAACTGCTTCCTTAGATTCATTGGAGGTAGTAATATATTCAGTCTCTACTATAGAATCGGAAAAAAATGTCTTCTTTATACTCCTCCAATATATAGCTCCTCTATTGATACAAAACAAATATCCATAGTGTGACTTGATATCATTATGATATTTCTAAAATATATTTATTTTATAAACCATGATGGCTAGTTATTCATCTACCCCTTACATAAGAAATATATACTTAGTATGCCTCAAATACATGAGGATAACCTTAATGTTAGTCCAATGTTGTTGTCTTAGATCTTCTTGATAACTTTATACCATGATAAAATATTAGGAAACCTAAATCATCATACATAATATTTCATACATGATTGATACTATTGTATAATAATATGGGATATTAATCATAATATATCTGTCCTCTTGGGGTTTAGGATGAATTTTATTGGAAATATGTCTACCATGTGAGACTATAACTAGTCATGTATTGGTTTCTTATATAGTATACCACATTAGTATCTGGATAATATATATACCATGAAATAGTTTGAGCAAGCTCTTAGATCTATCATGAAATATCATCATTCCTATAATGTACCTTGTATCACATATTTCCTTCATGGAGAAGAACATTATGAACCATAACTTAACCTCTTGTATGGCATGACTATTGTTTCCAATTTGTAATATTTCATTAAAATAAACTACTATGAAAACAACCATACTACCACTTAACCACTTATAAAAAAATGTCTCCCATCATTTCTTAATGAACCAAAATTCTATTATGCATTCATCTAATTATATGTTCTGACCTGGAATCATTATTTAATGCATAAATGGTTCAATAAAATGTACACACCTTTTTGGAATTTCCTAGATTCACTGAAAATTATTGTTTTGTCATATAAACATCCTTATAAATTATCCTATTATGGAATGTTATTTTTACATCATTTTTCCAAATCTCAAAGTCATTATAAGATTCTATGTAAAGTAATATTCTAATGGAAATAAATAAGGAAACACAAGAAAAGGTTTTTTCAAATCCAATGCCATAATGTTTTATATAACCTTTATCCAGTATGTTTTTTAGGTATTTATTTTATATTCCATGTAATTTTTTATCATCAACACCCATTTACACACAATGTGGTTTAAATCAATTTGAGATTAATCAAAAACCAAACATGTTTTTGATACACATAATACATCTCACAATACATGGCTTATTTCAATATTGATGCCTCTAAGCTATCTAAATCCTCCATGTAGGTGATATGATCATCATTTTCAACCAATAATTATTCACCATCATCCCTGTCTATAAAAATATATCTCTCTAGTTTCCTTACACCTCTAGAACTTATATGCATTAATTGTTTTTCAAAAAAAAAATATCTTCTATGGGGACCAGTGGGATCAGTTCTTATAAAATCTCTTAGATATCATTATCCTCAAATTTATTGAATTCGATATTTCTCCCTCCATAATCCTTGAGGAAGTTATCCCTATCACGGAAGAAGAATTATATTGAGACAATTACATTTTTATTTTTAGGTTTGTATAGACAATATACTTTTTTCCATTGGATACCCTATAATTATACATATCATTCCTTGGGGTTCTAGTTTATTTCCTGATCTATCCTTAATTAAATTCTCACAATCCCATGAATGAACATATGAAAAAATAGTTTTCTACCCACTCCATAAATTGAAGTGAATACCATTTTCCACATTTTTTACTACTCAGTTTAGTTAGTATAATGTTTCTATAATGCATATAACCAAATGTATAATGGAAGGATTTCATGACTCATCAGATACATTACCATATCCAACATGGAACATTTACACCTTTCAATAATACCAATCCACATTTTTTTATACAGTTGAGTGATTTTAGATTAAATAACATATCCCCATATAATGTTGATAAAGTATTTGATAAAATATCTTGCACCTCAATATGATCTATGTTTATTTACCTCAATACAAATATAAATCTGAAAATCATTCTTGAACACTGTGAACTTCTTAAAAGATTTATAATTATACCTCATTAAGTATATATAACCATATATTATCATGTTTTTGGAAAAAGTAAAAATGTATGAGAATCCTCCTATATATTCTACATGAAAAGGTCTACACACATTAGTGTGTACCAATTTTAGAAGACCTATATCGCTTTTACATTAACCACCTAATGGTGGTTTTTACATATTTCCTTGTAAACATGAATGAAATATTACAAGTTCATTTAGATGAAAAGTGACTAAATAAACATCATGATTGTTGTTTGTCAAATTATTCTCATTTTGATGATCGAGATAGTGATTCCAAAAATAGAGGTCATATTAGTCACATGAATGTGTTCCATTATCACTTCCTAACATATGGTTTTCGTAATTTAATACATAAAGACCATTATTCAAATGTTAGACACCACAAAATATTATATAGTTCTAAAAGTAAAAATATTTGTTTATAGAGAAGAAAATAAATCTAACCATATCTAATCAATAAAGGGAAATAATATTCATGGTTATAAAAGGTACATAAGAATAATTCTATAAAAAAATCCTATAACAATTGTAAGATCATATTCTACAAGGGTTAGAGTTTCTATCCTCAGCACATTGGAAGAATATATATCCTAAATTCCTCATTAATCCTTATGAAGTCTACTTTTTTCTTACACTTGGAAACAAATTTGAGCACCACATGAAATATCTAATATAAAACTTATTGATATAGAAATATTGAACTAAAAAATGAATGTGGTTGAAGCTACCCCTTACTAATTTGGTTGTGTGAAATTAATCTTCTTTTGTCCATGAATTCCATATGAAAAACATACTGCATCATGCTTCTTTACATGCCTCTAGATCTTATTTTTCTTATAAGGAAAATACTTTGGATCCTTAGACATCGAATGGGTCTTCATCACCTCTTAATTGTTCTTCCTATTATTATTAACAAAAATTATAGTGGGATTATCACACCCAATGTCTTCATAAACTTGGAGAACATGTGTAAAAATATTTGTTAGTGTTTTCTCACTATTCCTCATGTTATAATTTAGAATAAAACTAGAGAAGTTTTTTTGTAATGAGTAGAAAATGAGATATGTTCTCAACTTATTAGGGATCATAAAAAAAAGATATCTAGGTGCTCAATGTAGCCAATAATTTTGACTACATGTTCCCCAAATGGAACTATTTCATAAAGCATGCATGTAAACAGTGCATTGGATATCACATATCTCTATAATATTTCCATGTCTTCATATATATCCCTATAGTGAGAAATGATTCTATGTACATCTATATCCCCAAATATGATTAGAATATAATTGGATATGGAGGGTAACATAAAAAATTTTATATCTATACTGTCATCAATGTTTTTACAATATAGAGATACTTCTATTTCATTATCCTATTTGAAATGATCTCCTAAAGTGTGTTTTCTATCATGGCCACATTCCTTTTGTGGCATAGTATAACACGTAGGTTCTTATAACATTCCTATAAATTCATGTCAATGAGAAGTTTATCCCTCTCTAGTATGGATCACAATGATATTATCAATTTCATTTGATTTTTCATTTCTATGAATTTATAGTAGATGAAAATTAATTTTTTTTATTTCAAAATTATATTAATAAATTTAAATTCTGTTAAATTCCATTAATCTCGCACATTTTTTTTGAAACCCAATTTTCCTCACCATTAGTTTCATAATATATTTTCTCTTAGATAACTTGTTTTCAAGGATAAATATTTCATTTATAATAACCCATAAAAGGGCCTAATAAGTTATTAGAAATATTTTATATAGGCATAGCTTGTTAACTACATTAACTCATAATGTCTTGATCCATTGGGTGGACTCCCTAATCAGGAAATATTGATTTAATATTTTTTCATCCATTTCCTATTAGATACACTACACCCATCTTGGGATGTCAACCCTTGATGTAAACTATGTTAATTCAACTTAAAACATGATATTAAAAGTACCATGCTAATTGAAAGCACAACAACATGGGTTGTTCATGAACTTTGATCAAAAATGTCAATTATAAATTAACTGGTAGATGTATATACCAACATAATATTCTAGATGAGGTATTTTTATCTTTATGTGTTAAGGAAATTTTATCCTTTTACATTTTTTTATAATATCATGAGGATTTTATTTAAGTGATTAACCATTTTGGATAAAAAAGTCACATAATTTGATTATATTATATTCTATATTTTATTATTGATATTTAAAGGATTAAGTGATAACACAACATCCAAAAACATAACTAATTAGTGATGAAACTGATTGAAATAAAATGTAAGTTTCACAATAATGAGATTATCTACGAGTTATTTTATCAAGAGGATGATAAAATTTCCCTCCACCTTAGTGGATAAAAAACCATGAACCATAAATTGGTTCATGTTGCATCATTCCCCCTTTTCTCCTATGTATATCCTTGATTGGTTTTACATTGGATTCTTGACATGGACCACCTCCACCTACTTGATAGATCTATCATTTTTCAATATTTCAACCACATGAATTTGATGGGATCCAATAAAATGGACAAATAGGGTTTATATAAAAGAAAAGGTGATCAAAAATGTTCTTATATGATAAAAAGTAGGAGATGAAAAGTCTTACATCAGCAATAATTTAAACATAATAAATTAAAATAAACCATAACATAAATGGGTTTGTCTAATCTCTTAATGATCTAAACAGAAAGAAATGATCATACATTATCAATCCAATTATCCATTATATTTATTTGTTCTTTAATTTAGATAATGCTTCATGAATTAATGAAATTAATGAAATTTATATTAATTCCATCCAATAATCCATAAATCATTATGATTTTTAATATTTAGGAAAATTTACTTCATTTAAAATTAGTGTTGTACATAAGTGTACTTGGAGGAAACATCATGTGTTCACTAATATTTTTTAGAAACAAATTATTTTAATGTATAATAGTTAATATTATGTCATGGAATGTATTTTATAATGAATATCATTGAGAAAAAAATAATCAATTGGTTTAATTATACATTTAATTAATCCTTCAGTGAAAATTTATGAACATAACTAGAATTAGACTACATGTCATGTAGTATTTTACATGGTCTGTACTTGTCTTCTTCTAGTGTCTACAACACACTCCTCTTTAATGGGTGTGTTCCCTGCATATGGAAAACTTTGAGATCCTTAACATGTATCCCAACACACATGTTGCATAACATTCATGTTTCACGACATATATTTCTCTATTCCATGTACCTGATACATGGATCATTGGGACACCATGTGTTCACAACAAAAATAGGATAGGGACAACATTAAATTTAAATTACTTACACAACGTGTAGTTGTAAAGGCCGTGTTTTTGTCTTTTTGAATCTATAGGTAAATATGAATTTTTCATATCTTAGAACTAAATGTGAAGGATCTATCTGAATTTACCATAATATTCATACATCATATAAAAGGTACATGAAATTTATATAGCATGTAAATTCCATGTACTATGATTTTATCAAGGTAGACCATTTGGAACCTCTAGATATTATAAATTGAATGATTCTTTTTTTAATAATTGACTGATTCCAGGTTTTTTTTGAAAATTATGAAAGGAAAATGGTGATTATGTAAGATATTAAAGAAAACAATTTTATGTAAAATAAAACGTAAAGATATTTAAGTATTCAATAAATAATAAAAAATTATAAATTAAACATGTGAATGCTATGATACCACACGTATGTCATGGGCACAATGGAAGCATCCTTTGAGGGTATGGCCATCAAGGAATTTTTTTATAAATCACATTTAATATTTTATTCACATGATCAAAAAATAATTTCCAATGAAAATAATAGATTACTTAACATGTTTAAAACTACATAACTATAAGTTAATGAACTTCATATGTAATTTATAATTAATTTATGAGAATATATAGAATTACAAAAAATTATTTTTCCACATTGATGATATGGGAAAAAAGATGTTGTTGTATTATAAATGTTCTATAGTATAAAATTATAAAATCCCTCTAGTAGTGATCCATGCATGCACAAAAATCTTTGAAAGACATTGTAGAACCATTCATCCCTATCACAGACCATCCTAATTGCTTGTGATAATCGTCATTGATAAAAAAAAATTATTCTTGAGAGAAAAATAATACATTATGATTTATCATTGGATTGAGATAGAACTGGATAAAAACACTCTAGATATGTTTATACCTCTCTAGGTATTGAGAGTGTCTCATTCTATCCATTAAGTATTCCAAAAACCAAATCAGAATTCCATCCAACCTAACATCTGACCCGGTCTGAGACATAGCCTAAAGAGAATTCCTAATCTGCATGGGATGGAAACTAGTATTGGGAATCAAAGTAATCACTATAGGAACAAATTTTCCTAATAAAAAAATATCAAAATAAAAAAAACATGTGGACAATCCAATAAAATTAAATATCAATAAATATAAAAACTAAATCTGGTTACAACTTCTACTAAAAAAATAAAAAAAACTAAAACTGGACCACACTACAATGATCTCCATGTGACCACTTAGTAACCTCCAACAACAAGAACAACTGCTAAAAATGATCACTTTAATAAGGAAAATGAACCTATAAAAAATATAAGGTCTACCGATATTGAATGGTACAAGTAGGGTGTGAGCTTAACAGCTCTGTTTGCAACCACCATAGACTATACATTTCCTTTCTTGAAAATATTTCATAAAAACTAGTTTAAAATGAATATATAAAAATAATTTTTTATAATTTTAATTAATAAAAAAATATTTTCCTGTTTAAAAAACTACACACCACATAACTATTTTTCAAATAGGATTTAACATTTTAAAATAAAAACCCACAACAAGGAAATACCAAGCTATGCTGAAAATTAACAAGAATTATAAATACAAAACCAAGTACAATATAATATAAATAGTAAAATATAGATAGTAAACCTGATAGTTTCCTAAGAATCCCTAGAGCGATCCCTAGATATATTTTATTCGGACTCACCCACCATCATATGGTGCAGCTCTATAGTCTACAACTAATCGGCCGCCCTAAACCGACCAATCCAATGGCCCATCCCACCAAGACCTATCAATTCATGGGGGTTTCTAACCTTTATAATCATTTTTGAAAATAAACCATTACTTGACACTCTAATATACTCCCAAGAAATTCATGGTAATAGTACACTATGTAAGTAGGAGGCCCCCAGAGGCTTGACTCACCTTACCTTCCACCACCGCACATGCCTACCTTAAACACTAACATCACCCATGCAATAAACAATATTTGTAAATCCTCTATAAGGGTGACCAACATAAAAAAAATCCATACATAGGTTCCAACTATACTTTCATATCACATAAGCATTCAAATAATTTCTCAAAACACACTAATATTCCAATCGAGCATTTGAACTTTCAAATCCAAAATTCATTTCCAAACATCATAAAGTGACGACCAATAATTCTACTCATTAAATTCAAAAATATAAAAAATATTCTCTAAAAAATTTCTACAACAACATTAAACACATATTTTACATTCACAATTACAAATAGGCCTCTAAGTTCTAAATAAAAATTACACTTCTATCACCATTTGAAAACCAAGAAGAAAACAAAAAAATAAACAAAGATTCCAAATAATATTTCATACCATTTAGAAGTTAAAATTCTATTAAATTACATATGGTTCATAACATCAAATATAATATTGAAACCACTTTCATTTCATTGATAACCAAGGTACCATTAGTAATGAAAATAAGAGTTTTAAGAATAAATGAGCGAGAGGAAAAAATGTTTCAAAATATGGGTTTTTTATTTGAGTGAATTTATCCAAAACCACCATAATTTATTTTACCATATATGCATATACTCTAAGAAAACATGTATGTTCCCCCATCCAATGGAACACCACAAGTATCCATGAAATTATCCAAAACCATTTTCAAATAAACATCACTTGCCTTCGAACAAACACAGTAAAACACACTATAAAAGTCACCATGTTCAACACATAAATATGAATTCACAATCCAAACAATTTGATAAAACATATATAAGGAAATCAATATTAAAATCATCCAATTTTTCTTTAAAATATCAATTTAAATTTTATTAATCACATTGGGTGCATATATATATATATATAAATATTTTAAGAATCACTTTAAGAACCATTTTTAGAAAAATTATACTCACACTAAAGCACCAAAAAAAACCAAAAAAAATAATTAGAAAGATTAAAAAAATGTGTTTACACTATTTAAAAATACACAAGAATAAATGGAATGATACATAAAGGACAATAATGGAAACACTAACCTCAACGGATTAAAGATGAAATGGAACTTCAAGGGATGGAAGAATAGGCCCCCAGGAACAATCCACACACCCTCGATTCAAATAAATTGAACCAAACATAAACTCTAGCCATTAGGGTTCATCCAAAAGAGAAAAACCTCCTTGAATCTCCAAGAAATCAAGAGATGAGGGGAAATATATGAGGACAATGACAAAAAATCATGAGATCTCACCTTAAGAACCTTCAAGGGGCTTCAAAAATCAATGGGAAGTAAAGGAAGAGGGGTTTGGAGGACCCCCTGGTGTACCTTTTTTGAATAAGGGAGAAAAATCATGATTTATGGTAAAAAAATAGGTGAAAACTTGGAATTTAAAAATGTTAAGAAACTAGGAAGCTCTCATGGTTAGGCCACATGGTTTGACAAACTATGAAGTCACCAATGACCAAATGGATAGAACATCATATGCGATTTCTATATGGTTTCCTAAACCATGCGCAACCAATGATACCTACTCCTAGACCACAAAACAAGCTTCATGGTAAACTTGGTAGGGGTGAACGGTTTCCCAAACTATGAAAAAATCAAAATGCCACTTGAAAACTCAAAAACATGAAAATTTAAACCAGCAACCCAACCCTAACCTCCCAAAAAAGTTCCAATTCCATGAAAAGAATAAAATAAAATAATTTCAAAGGTTAGAGAATGATATTTATCCCCAACACATATACTTTCTACCCCTATATAGTCACCCCACTAAAATGTAAACAAAAATCTATTCCATGCCTGATCAAAACTGAAAGAAACCACAAACCTCAGGGAGACCTTTCCCATCACAAGTCACACTCAACTAATTTTAGAGAAACCACAACACAAGGATAAGAGATGAACATGAGGGTTTTTACCCACCATAATAAATCAAATAAAACCTCCTTGAAAACTAGGAACTAATAATAGGTGCTAACCCAGACTTATCCCCACTAACCGAGAAACACCCTCACCATGATTGGAAATTCAGAACCAAGACCTAGAACTCACAAATCAATGGAAAACCCATTAAAATAACTTGAACTCAAACAAAGAACCTAGAACTGCCATCCATAAATTCCAAAAAACTCAAGAATCTCCAAAATGAACAAAAGTAAAAGCTAAAAACAAGACTAACCCAAAAAAAGACCAAAGACATTCAAAGAAGAATAAACAATTTAGAAATCCACATTCAGATAAACTCAACTACTCAGATTATGATAGAACAATTCCATCACTTTTTTAAAATGAAATAATGTACTTTAAACAAAAATAAAAACTATAAAAATGAAACCTTAAACATATCCATCTTAACATGAAATACAAGAGCTTGGCCAAGGTTTTCCTCATCCTCATCGAATCCTAACTGTGCGCAAGCTTTAGTCCAAGGTCTATGGCTAGAGAACTGATGGATGAAGCATCTACTGCCTCATTGCCAGGAGATGAAATCTTCTAGTAAAAATCTATTCTTTAGAAAAAAATTCATATAAAACTTATCCATATGATCTAAATGGCCATAAAGTTAACAAGACTTTAGTGGATTATATCTTGAAAACTCCAGATTTAGGAACTAACCACCTTAGAAGCACACTTGTGAATGGTATGATGAGCTGGAAACCACAACCAATGACTAAGGATCTTTAAAAAAAATTTCCTCTAGAACACACCTCTTTCCATATGGGGAACCCTCATAAACATTAAGATACATAGGATTACCAACTGAATATTATCTAGAAATGAACTCAGCTAAAAATTCTTTATCCACAATCCTTTCAAAATAAAGATCCTTAGATGAGAGGACTCACTCCTTGATCTCTGGTTGAAGAAACCCAATGAATAGATAATCCTTTAACATATCCTATGAAGCTACCTCTAGAGAAAAGGAAACCAACTCCTTTATGTGTTCAACATAGCCCTTAAATGTCTACTGACCTTTCTAAATACTCCTGAGCTATTCCCTTTTCTTCTTCTTCACCTCCTAGAGTATAAACCATCATATAAGGACTGAATTAAACAATTAAAATTTCATCCCAACATGCATTGATGGTAGAGAAAACATCTTCCATTCATCCAAATATGGGCCTTCAAAAAAACCTAAAACAAGTCGGACTCTAAAAGATTTAGGAGTTCCCATTAATCTGTAGACATTCTCAACCTCCTCAAGCCACTCCATTACCTCTAATGGACCTCGATCACCAAGATCAATAGAAAACACTCGGGAATAACAAAAAATGGTCATGAATCATTAGAAACTACTAGGATCTTTCTTGGAAGTATATTATAATCAACATGATAAAAAAAATTCCACAATAATCATCAGCCCAAAACACAATTGAGAAATTTATATCAATTCAAAACAATAGGATCACAAAAAAACACATACAAACACAACCAATATCCTATTTTCAAAAATTACATTTCCATTTTAATTTTCAAAATTGCCTTCTTCTGGGGTCAATTTACAAATACTGAAACCCACTCAATAAACTAGAACCATTTTCTAAAATAATTTTCCCATCCAAATCCATTTTAGAAAAATCAGGACAAGCCTTTGATTTAAAATATTCTCCCATGGAATACCATGAACCATCACATATGTGTCCATCCACCTCCACTTACATTGTCCATAAATAAGTTCCTACATGAAATTTCCATACACACCCACAAAAATGTTAACATTAATAAGGAGTACCAAGGGTCAGGCATATCATTTAATTATCAAAACCAAAGAATTCAACAAATTTTCTATCCAAATAATTTTCCTTTAAACCCAATTTTTTCAATCCGAAATCATTTGAAAGAAATCCATTATATTTCAAAAACAATTTTCATTTTAAAAGTTTACTCTCATAAATTGAGATCGATATAAGACATAACTCATGCTAAACTACCGAAATGAGGAACTAGTAGTCATACCTAACCTGAAAAAATGGTAGTGGGCCATGCCCTAAGTATGCATCAAAAACTAGAAAGATATTGAAACGTGTACTCATACTAAACATGGGTCACTACTCCATGTGTGATCCAGACATGAAATTGGTTCACCACCATTTTCATACCTCAATAAAAAAACAACAACTAAAGACTCAAATCCTAGACAACCCTTAGTAACTCAAGGATCCGAACAAGAACGAGTTTATGATGCTCTTCCTGTACCTACCTCTCGAGTTAGAAAAATTCTAATCTCCAATCTACCTGAAAACACAAATATAAAGATCCTACTTTGATACCATTATGTAATGAACTAGACTAGAATGCCATCCAACCAGACATCAGACCCAGTCTGAGACCCAACCAGAATTGCATTCCCGATCCCCATAGAATTGAAACTAGTGACATACATCAAATTAATCACTATGGGAATGATTTTCCCAACAAACCAGGATCAAAATTTACAAAAAACATGTGTAAGATCTAATAAAATGGAATATCATAAATATGCAAACTGAATTTGGTCACAAAAAACTACTAAATATGAAAGAACTAAAAATAATAATCTAAAACTGGACCATGATACCACAATCTCCATGTGACCTCTTGGTCACCTCCAACCACAAGAAAAAAATACTCCAATAACAAGTAATCAAACCAAGAACCTAAACCTACAAAACAGCTTGGGTATATCATCAATGAATGGTATAAGTAGGGTGTGAGCATAACAACTCATTTGGTAACCACCACAGAATCCATTCATTTACTTTCTTGAAAATAGTACATAAAAACTAGTTTGAAATACATATATAAAAATTGGTTTTTCTCATTTTAATTATTAAACACACCTTTTCCTTTTTTAAACACTACAAACCACATCACAATTTTTCAAAGAGGATTTACCATTTTAAAATAAAAATCCCAAAAAAGGAAATACGAAGATATGATAAAAATGAAAAATATTTATAAATAGAGAACCATGTGCATCAGAATATAAATAGGAAAATATAGATAGTAACTATGGGAATTTCTTAAAAATACTTAGAGTAATCCCTGGATATACTTGAGTCGGGATCATCTTTTAGCATATGGTGTAACTCTGTTGTTTATAACCAATTGGCCACCCCAAAACTTACCAATATAGTGGCATAACCATCCAAGCCATATCATATCAAGGGGATTACACCCCATCATAATCAGGGTTGACAAGAAACCATCACTCGAACCTCTAAAGGCTACTCTAGAAACCCATGGTAATAGTTTACTGTATAAGTAGGAGGCCCTCTCATGCGTGAATCACCTTACATATCGCCACCACACTTTTCTATCCCTAACATTAACACCACCCACGTGATAATACATATTGGGAAATCCTAAATAAGGGTTCCTGACATAAAAAATGGCATACATAGGTTCTGAATGGGCCTTCATATCACACAATCATTCAAATAATTTATCAAAATGCACTAAGATTACAACTAGGCATTTGAACTTTCAAATCCAAAATTCATTTCCAAACATCATAAAGTGACAAATGGGACTTTTACTCTTTAAATTCCAAAATATCAAAAATATTCTATAAAAAATTTATAAAACAACATTAAATACTACTTTTACAATCACAATTCCAAACAAGCCTTTATGTTCCAAATGCAAATTCCACTTCTATCGCCATTTTAAAACCAAAATGAAAATACACAAAATAACCAAAGATTCCAAACATGTTTTCATTACATATAGATGTTAACAATTTCAAAAAATGAAATACCATCCATAACTTCAAATAGAAATTTGAAACCACTTTCATGTTTCTGAGAACGAAGGGACCATTAGTAATGGAAATAAGAGTTTGATGAATAAATTAAAGAGAGGGAAAAGTGTTTTAAAATATGGGTTTTTAATTTGATAAAATATATTCAAAACCATCATCATTTTTGTTCCCATCCATGTGTTCACTCCAAGAACACATAAATGTGCCCATATACAATATTACACCAAAACTATCCATAAAATTACCCAAATCTATTTTCAAAGAAACATCACATGCCTTCCAAAAAACAAATCAAACCGCACTAGAAACATCACTATGTTCCACATAAAAATCCCAAGTCAAAATAAAACCAATTTGATAAAAAATATCTAAGGTAATTTACAATTAAAATCATACAATTTTTCTTCAAAATATCAATTTAGAATTTATTAAACACATTGGGTGCATATATACATAGGAATATTTGAATAATAACTTCAAAAACCATTTTTAACAACTTCTACCAAAACCAAAGCACCAAAACAATCCAAAAAAAACACATAACTAGAATACAAAACATATTTTTACATATTTAAAATCTCAGAACCATAAATAGAATTAATCATAAAAGAAAATAATAGAAACACCTACCTTAATGAAATGAAGATGCGATGAAACTCCAATTGAAGGAAGAATATGCCCCATGGAACAATCCACATACCCAAGATGCAAAGAAATAAAAAAACATCAACCCTAGCCATTAGGGTTCGGAAAAGAGAGAAACACCACCAAGAAACACCAATAAATCAAGAGAAGAGGGAAAACAGATGAGGAAAATGACAAAAAATCATAAGATCTCAACTTAGGAACCATTAAGGGGCTTAAAAATTGAAGGGAAGAAATGGAGGAGGGGATTAGAGGACCCCCTAGGGAACCTTGTTCAAACAAGGGAGAAGAATCCCCATTTAGGTTAAAAAACATAGTGGGGAAAACAAGGAATTTCAAAATTTTAAGAAACTAGGATGCTCATATTGTTAGGCCTTATGGTTTGACAAACCATACACAAACCATGCTATCACCACCATCAAAATGGATAGAACCTCACACAAAGTTTCTTCATGGTTTACCAAAGCATGTAAACCCATATAACCTACTCCTAGACCCAAAAATATCACATGGTTACCTGGGTAGGGGGGCATGGTTTTCCAAACAGCACACCCAAACTATGCTTAGGCCAAAATGCCACCTAAAAACTCAAAAAATTGAAAAGTTAAACCAAGAACCCAATCTGAACCTCCACCAAAATATCCAAATCCAAGAAAATAATAATATAAAATAATTTCAAAGGTCAGGTTGTGACAAATCAAATCAATTGTGTTTTTGGAAGCTCATATTATTATATATTTTTTGAGGTAGGTTTAGGGTTATAAAATTCCACAAAAAACCCGTTCCATCTTTAAAATTATTAATTTAAACCATGTCCAATAATAATAATAATAATATTTTTAATCTCCTAACATGTGAAACACCTTGAAGAATATAAAAATACATATAATTTTTATTGTTTCCAATTTGACAAATAAACCTGATCTTCTTTCACTCATCAGCATTTAATGATCATTGAATTATGAATATTAATTCAATAAATAAATATCAAATCATTATTTTCTGATAAATATAATACATATTATATTCTTCAAAATTGAAAAAAATATTTATTATTATAATTTATTGAACTTAATATTTGTAAAATCATGTGATTAAATTATGAAGATCAACCCGAACCAAATAAATATTATTTATTCTAATATGATATATACAAAACTATAATTTAACTAGGATTTTTTATACACTTACTGTGTGGCCCTCTAGGCCACTTTCTTATTGGAATTAGGAATTATCACCCAATATCTATGTTTAGCATCTAGAAACACGCCATTGAATCCTTTGAGATTGATAATAATGTCCCAAAAACTACCAAACTCTCATTAATTTTTACCATATGTTATAATATTTCTATCATAATATCTAAAATCGAGTATATTTCATGGCAGTGCCATCAATCTAGATGATTGATGTTTCTTTATTTGAAATTTGAAAAATGAACAAAACCATAAAATTCCATGTCTATTGATTAATATAGGTACTACCATTAGCATAAAAGGTCTGTAGATATCGATATTTATCAAGAGATAAAAGCAAAAAATCATTTGTCTCAATATGTATTAATGCAATATCACACGTGAAACACCCAACATATCCTACATAATTGCGATCATATTTCATACTTTTTTCATTACTAAATCAAATTATGTGATTCATGATATCCATTAATTATAATCATAATTCCTAATGATCAACACATATGTCTATATATAGGAACATATACTATCACATTGAAATATGGATTTCCAATTAATGGGTCTTTTCTCATAACCTCCAATCTTGTAGATTAACCCAGGAGAACACTATGAGAAGGTGTAGCAATGATATATAAACCTCCTAACCTAGATAGTTTCTATTTTTCAGGTCCCATTAGAAAATATCATTCATCCATATAATATGGTTAATGAATAATTTCCCAGGGCCCTTATGTTCTCATTATTGCATGGAACTTCTATGACCTTTCATCAACACATATATTCGATGGACATTATCACATAAATATATTTTGTAGAAGAATAATCATGATGTGATAATAAAATATCATTAATAACAAAAAAATGTAATCAAGTACTAATGATTTCATCTCTATGTCCCCAACACTAACACATATTACTTGATTATAAGGAGAAATGATTTTTACTCTTAAATCATGTATTTTTCATAAAAATGTTTTCATTCATTTTATGTATTTATATTAAATGTAATTATTACAACTATAAAAATTTATTCTAATAAAATGGATTGAAATTTTTGAATCATCATGTACAATTTTTTTAAATGTCCCCCTTTTTTGGATCATATAATTATGTCATCATTGTAAAAATATGTTAAGTTATCACAATTGATTTTAAAATGGGTTTAATTTTTTTAACTAGTATTTAAGTCTTAAAATGTATCCTAAAAATGTAAAAATGTGATTGATTTAGTTTATTTTGACCCTATCACATATTATCAATGAATATGGTTTTCCTTGGAGCAACATTAAATGATTATTATATATATTTTTTATTTGATATTTTATTTAATTCTATGTGTGTCATTTCACTCACTTGTAAAATAGAACCTCCACTCATCTCTTTCTAACCCCTTTTGAGAACACTAGTTCAAAAAATACCCACTAAAATACCTTTATAATATCAGTTACCATGACCTAGAGTCTATTTTCTAATCTAAGGACCAATGTATAAGGCTTATGGTGTAAGACATATGTGGTTTTCAAATGAAGATCAATAACTCATAAATAAAATTTTTCATTTTATTTATACTCTAACATCCATAAAATATTCATAAATCATGATGATATTTTAAAATAAGTTTCACCAATATACTTAAATTTTATTAAAATCATTTCACTTCATTTTTTATCTTCTTTTCCATCATATTAGGAATGAACAAATCATTACTATGTACGTGTGGACTGCCACATATATGAAGGAATGTGTTTATACTACCATAGATATTTATTATGTTGGAATTAATGTATATATATGATTTTAATTAAATTATTATAGTTATATAAATATAATATATCATCTATTTTCTGAAAAATATGCCCATTGGAAAATTATAACATAGTTCAGGTGTATGTGTGGATTACCACTACATTAAGTGATGTGATTGATTTTTAATATATCCCTTTCATGGGTGTTTATAAAAATGAATTTGATATATAAAAATGAAAATTATTTCAGGATTATTATTATAGATTTATTTGAAAAATTACTTCTTTTACCATGTTCTCAGTACTAATGGTGTTTTATAACTGTGAACCAAAAGTTCTTGAAATAGAAAATCCTAACATAACCAATTAAGTAATTAAAATTTTCAATAATATAAATGAATAAAATAGTTCACTAATAAATTAATAAAAATATAAAAGTTTCTTAAACATTTAAATATTTGATAAAATTTTATTATACATGATTTAAAGGACATAAATTGAATTTGTTAACTCAAGGTTTGGGGTTTCTTATATCAATTTCCATTCATTGGGATATAGTTCAACGTCATTGACTATGTTATTCCAAGATATATTTATTATTCACCATTTTGACTCATTGAGATTTTTTTGTAATATGTAACTAAATAATTTAATATGGTGTATATCATACCTATTTAGATATTATATGATGAATGAATCTTTGATCATTATTTTTGAAGTCCCTTTGATGTTTTAACTTTTAGGATATATTAATTAAAATGTTATAAAAGTTGCAAGGGGTTTTAGGGTTCCAATTTCATTTCATTTTTACATAATTCATCTCATACGCTATAAATTATTTTATATTGTGTACTTATTATCCATTTAATGTGTTATCACATATTCAATAATGGAAAATATATGTTATATATACTCATGTGTTTTTACTACATTCATTGTATTTTTTATTCAAGCATTACTAAAGTTGGATGTGTTTCTAATCTAAATCATCTTTCATTGATATATGTTTTTAATGATGTATTTATATTCATTACCATGGTTTATATAATAAATCATGAAATATAATATCATGAAATTTTTTTACACTCAGGGTATTTTATGTAACTTTTTTTTTCATTCATTCAAATGTTTTTTGGTTTTTAAAGACTGTAATGGTTTTTTTTAAAAAAAATTATAATGTTTTTAAATACTTTTATCCCTAATATTCCATCATTATACATATATTATATCAGGAATGATCATTTATAAAAATATATTATTTCCTAATGTTATTTCTACAATCTTTGACCATTTTTAATATGTTTAATGAAAAATTCTTTATTATTCCCACATAGATCACTATTGAATGTAATGACCAAGAATTTTATTAATGGAATTTTCCTTCTTATTATTATGTCATGTAAGTATAAATAAAAAAAATCACAAAGAGGAACCAACAAATATTTAATTTAAGAATGAAAAATTAGCCATAAAATAAACCAATAAGGGTTCTATATATTACTATTAGACAATATGTTGAAAATAAGATAAGAATAATGGGGAAATTTGGATCTTCTTGATCTGCTAGAATGACTGCACTCATGAACAAAGCTACAAAAATAAAACATAATCTCAATAATTTAATATTATTTTTGTATATGACATTATATATATCCTTAAGATAAATAGAAGTGAATAAAGAATGAATGAATTAAGTGGTATTTATATAAATTAAGGAACCTATACCATTGGAATAGTAACCTGACCATTTGAATAGTAATCTGACAATTAGGAATAGTAATTTAGCCATCAGAATAGTAACCTCACCTAGGAAAGTATAAATAAAATTTAGGAATTTTATAAATGAAAATATGATATATTTATATCATGGTATAAGTAAATAAATGTTTTAAAAATGACAAATTCAGTGTTTTTATTTTTGTGAAATGTAAATGTTTATTTATAATTTTATTATTATAATAATTATTTAAAATAAAATTTATTTTCATTATTTAGATTCATAAATTAATATTATATTGTATTATAATTATAAATTAATTTTAGGTGACCTTAATTAATTTTCCAAAGGGCCAAAAAATCAATTATAATATTAAAATTTGTATTTTTCAAATAAATGATGATTTTATTTAAAAATTAAATTTAAAATATTAATAATTTTTTTATTAAACTGTGTCCATTTTTTAAATCTATAAATTTATATATTCTTAGGGTGAATTTTTAGGATTTTGATAAAATAGATGAATTTTTGGTGAATAGTGTGATAACACAATTTACAGTATTTGAAAAATTCATGATGTTTTTGAGTCATAGATGATGTATTGATAATGTAAGAATCATTTGGATAGAACCCTGCATACCCATTTATTTTATTTAGTAATACTAATGAACACTATTGATAATATTGAGCCAAAATAATAAACAAATGAATAAAATAATAAAAAAACACCCCTCACCTCTCCCTATAAATACAACCCATCACCACCCATTATCCCCACACTTTATATGCATTGTATCTTGTAAATAATTTAAAAAATTATCTTCCCAAGACTCTTAACCACTTATAATACCTGATGTTATCAACAGAAGTCCAAACCTACATTCCATAAGGAGTTTCTCAAGGAGACGACATTCAAGAGGTAAATTCCTCAATATGTCTCTTTTAATTTCATTTATTTTCTTATTCTATACTCACCTACCTTATCCAAATAAGAGTGATAAATATTTTATCATATATATAATATAATTTTTTAATGTAATATACATTATAAAATCTCTTATATTCTCCCTTTATTCTAAAAATGAAATCATATTCTGTGATATGTTCGTTCACCACTTTCGTGGATGACAAGTTTTAATTTTCCATTACCTCCTTACAGGCTGGTAATAAAACCACTATTATAGTTAAAAAAATTTAATATGTTTATTATAACTTGTTCCATTTTTTAAATAAAATGTCTAGATATAATATTAAACAAAATAAAACTAGATCATGATGATGGTAAAACTGCCAAAATAAACTAAATAATTATCATTAATGGTTTATAAAATGAATCATCCTAATATAAGAAAAAAATGATATATGAGACCATTTATAATTTTTTAATAGTATCAATACCATATAATTTCACTTATATAGAATTATTCTTGTTCAATAATAACTTCTATAATTATACATAGGTAAAGTGACCATGAAACCATGAAATGAATGCTACCAAAACAATGAAATTAAATATTATAACTCATTAAAATTACCATAAATGAAATTAATAAAATGGTAATAAATTAAATAAAAATATAAGTGGTTATTAATTAAATTATCAATGAATCTAATTTTATTATCCATGAAATTAAGTGAACATTCAAAATGAGATCAAAAATAATATAAGAGATCTCTATAAACCTCCAATTATTCCTTTGGGTTTCACTTTCTTTATCATTACTCTAATGTAATTCATATTTGATATTATATAATTCCGCTCAATTATGTGAATATGTTCTAAACATGCATATATATATATCAATTCATCTTCCTTTTATGGGGGGATACATGTTTTATTATGTTCCCTTCCCAATTTCACTTGATAAGCAAGCCCAATTAAAGGGAACTTCTCTGTTTGTCACCCATTTTCAATTAAAATCCATAGTCTATATTTATCCACCATTACTTTTGAAAATTAACTTATTTTAAAACTAAAAACTATCTTAGTATATTTATGTTTTTGTAAAACTAATTATTATTTTGTCCTCTTTAATGACTCTTTAATATTTTTCCTTAATCTGCACTAAAGTGGCTCATTTCTAAAGTTTCTTAAACACTCTATTTTTACATATTTTCACTTCATTTGGACATAATTTATCATTATATATGACTATTTTAAGTATGATTTAAATCCATTATTTCATGAATCCCATTTTTATACATCCTTTTTTATGTCTTATGACATGATTATGAAACCCATTTCCTTCCATGGGTAACCCTTATGTTTGATTCTTCAAGTAACACACATATGCCTGAGCATGTTATTATGGGTGATCCTAGATAGTTCTCCAATCAATTGGGTAATTTTTAGTCTAATGATACTTCATGTATGAGATTAGGGAGTAAACCTAATCAGTTAGGGACTTTTCCACCTTGTGATATAGTCATGGAAATTAGCTTTAACTCATGTTTATGTCCTGTTATGTTTTGTTTCGAAATTCATATATTTCCATGATAATATGATTCCATATTCTGTATGATAAGACTTTTAATATTTATTCATGTTATGTGCCTATTATTTTATCATGTTATTCCTTTAAATCATGTTTCAATATTATTTTCCATGCCTTTTTCCTTTACTAGACATTTTAGATCATCCCTTTTCTCTGTGTATTCCCCATGATATCCTATGAATGTGTGGGAACTCAAAGGAAGTTATGAGATCTTTGTGTAAGATTTATAAAGATATTTTTTTATTCAATTTCCATTTTTTTTTAATTTTATGTAACTAATCTTAGAAAGACACTAGAATTTATGGTCATTGGTTTGTATTTGATGGTTAATTATTCTTAAAATCATGTCATAATATGTGTCAAATTCTAAGGCCTTTATAGTTTGTATTAGATATCGGTCTAGTTATTTTATAATATTAGGAACATAAAAATTTAGTAATAACCCTAGGGAAAAATCTATCACCATGGATAAACTATATTGAATAATAGTGAATCACAAGTTAGAAAATACTTTCCATTTATAAGTTTAATATTCCTTTTTTATAGTTTTCATTTTATATTCTCACTAGATAAGTATTAAAAACCCACAATGATATTTTTTTTCTTAGTTAATGGAATGAAATAGGAGAACTTGTGCCTATAATTAATTAACTCCATTGAGAAGATAATTTCTACTCTTTAATGATTAGAATAATAGAAAGTAATACTGGCAGTCTATGATTTTGATGGGGAATCTGATCTTTAGTGGGAAATAATAAAAAACATAAATTACAAAGAGGAAATTGACTCCATGGATTTGTAAGGATTCAATAATTTTTTTTTCAATAAATATTTTCCTTGAAATCCTTATCTTAAGATGGTGTGGGAGTTCACCAGAGTGAAGAAAAAGGAAGATAAATCTATCAGGGAATATGAGGAATACATTAGAAGGATTTCATGATATGCCTCCAGCTTTGTCATGAACAATAAAATAATGTAATATCTATTCTTTAGTTTATTAAAGATGAGTCTATGAAAATAATTGGTGATTTGATACTTTTATAGTTATGAGGAGATTTTATGTTGTTCTATAAAGGATGAGTTGGAAATTGGTGAATCTTAGTTGTTTCATGGTCCTAGAGGTAAAAATTAAAAAATAGAGATTAATATGGGTGGATAAATAGATAAATCCCAAGAAGGAATGGAAACCTAACATCCCACATGTCAAAAGTGAGGGAATAAGAATCCTGATAACTCTCAAAAGGGAATAAGGAGAAACTTTAAATGTGGAATATAGGTGAATTAGTATAATTTTTTTGAAGGTATTTGATGAATCCCACTATGGAGGAAGAATAATAGATGGTTTATATCAATACTCACTATGTAGTGAAAATTTTAAACTTCAAGGAATATAAGAATTATATGAGCTAATACATAAGCTAAGGGTTTTCAGAGGTAACAAACAACTACAAACTCCAAGTAAGGAAGGGAATATGCTATCACTACTACTGAGGTGGAGGTCGATAATGATGTGGTGATAGGTCCACTAGTTATTCAATCAATAATAGAGAATGTACTATTTGATTCAGGTTCAACCCATTCTTTCATATGTTGAACTTTTTGTAGAATTATTAAAGCACCAACTCAAAATATGAAGGTTGAGTTATCTCTAAGAAAAAATAATTTGGAAATTATTACATCTAAAGTATATAAATAATCCCAAGTTCATGTTTTTGGAATTAACTATCCCTTAAATCTCATATTACATTCTTTGGTAGAGTTTAATGCTAAATTGGGAATGGATTTTATATCTTTATATAAATCAAAAATCAACTGTCGAGAATGGGAGATCAGTCTTCACTTCCCAAGGCATCCTCCAATTTTGTACATGTGTAATGAGGGGAGTGGATATTATTCATAATCATAATCTCAATTATGTATATTATTTCCTTTAGAGAAATAATATCTAGATCAGATTATTGAGACAAAGTAGAGGATCTTTCTTGAGACATGCCCATTGTAAGGAACTACACTAATGAGTTCCCTAAGGAATTACCTGATCTCCCTCCTAACTGAGAGGATGAGAACTCAGTTGAAATTATATAGGTATATCTTTAAATATTAATTATTTATTAAAAAATCGATACCAATGAGTTGGAAGAACTAAATAAGTGGTTACAAGAGTTTCTAGACAAGGGTTTTATATGCCCGAGTGCTTCATCATGGGGTGAACTGGTCCTCTTTTTCCAGAATATTATTTGATCAATACACCTATCCATTGATTATGAAAATTTCAATAGAATCACAATAAATAACTTGTATCCCTCTCCATAGAGAACTTACTCATATGATAAACTATACGGGGCCATATATTTCTCTATGGTGGATCTTTAGTTAGGATATCACCAATTAAAGGTGAGGAAGGAAGATGTTCCCAATACTTATTTTTTAATGAGGTATAGACACTATGTGTTCATAGTGATTACCTTGGAACTTAATAATACTCCCACAATTTTCCTGGAGTTAATGAATATAGTCTATATAGATTACCTCAAAAAATTTGTGTTAGTCTATAGATGATATTCTGATGTATTCTAAGATAATGGAGACAGAGGAGCATTTTGATATTGTGCTAAAATATTTATAAGGGAGAAACTATATAAAATTTACATTATATGTGAGTTATGGATGGAGGAAGTATCATTATTTGGGAATTTTATCACCAAAAAATAGATATCTATGGTCCCTTCTAAAAAAGGAAAATTGAGGCATCGCCATAACAAACATATGTAACATAGATCTATAGTTTCCTTATTTTAGCTATGTATTATCAAGGATTTGTGAGAAAATTATAACACTTTTAAAAACCAATAACAAAGTTGATTTGAAGGGGAGTAATTTTTTTCTAGACTATTGAATGTAAATACTACTTTAGAGAGTTAAAAATATGCTTATCATTCCACCAATACTTACACTCCCGACAAGTGGGGAACTCTTTATGGTATATAATAATGCATTAAAGAATGGATTAGTATATGTACTAATTAAAAATGATAAATATATATACTAAAACTCAAGTAAACTAACAGTTCATGAGAAAAACTACCCCACACATGATCTAGAGTTTGTGGCTTTTACCATTGCATTGAAAATCATGTGGCATTATCTCAATAGGGAGAACTGTGAGATATAAACTGATTACAAGAGACAAAAATAAATATTAGAACATAAGGTGATTAATATGTACCAATGAATATGGTTAGAGATCATCAAGGATTATGAATTCTGAATCCACTATCTTCCCAATAATGAAAATAATGTGAACTATGTTCTTAGTAGAATGGATCTTGTGACTTTATCAATGATGAAATTTGAGAAGGATCTAATAAAAATAGAATTGAAAATGATAGATTTCAAAATAATAAATAAATTACCATCATAATTACTTTCACAAATTATTTCCTAAACATACCTTTTAGAGAATATAATTACTGATCAAAATGATGTTGTGGAAAATTTGAAGAAGGTTAAAGATTTTAGAAATGGAAAATCCACAGAGTTGAAAATTAATGAGGAATGAGTTATAAGATTTAGGTCAGGAATAAGTATACTGTATAATCCAAATATAATGAAAGCGATTTTGAATAATACACATTGATTTTCCTTCTCTGCTCACCTAGGCAGAACAAATATGTATAGAGATATTTGAGATCACTATTTGTGGGATAATATAAATAACGATATCCCTGAATGTACATAAATGTGTATTATATGTCTTAAAGTCAAGGATGAAAGGGAAAAGTCTATGTGAATAATGAAACTATTACCTATAGCTACATGGAAATGGGAAAACATCACTATGGATATTTTCACTAGACATATCTAGACATCCAAAAGAAATAATGATATATGGCTTGTTATGGATCTCCTTACAAAGACATATCACTTTATTGTGATTTGATATGACTTCTCACTGGACCAAATTGCATGGATATAAATCAAGGAAGTGGTGAGGATGCATGGAGTACCATTAGAGATTATATCTGATCAGGATATGAGATTTTCGTCCACATTCAGGAAAAGTCTCTAACATGCTCTAAACATCGAGTCGAAATTTATTATGGATTATCATCCTAAAACTATTGGAGAGTTTGAAAGGACTATTCAAACACTAAAGACATGTGAAGATAATGTTTTATGAACTTCAATGGAGGATGGGATTAATATATTCAACTATTCAAGTTCAATTACAAAAATATTTTCCTCTTAAGAATCCAAATTGATCTATATAAAGCTCTTTATTGGATATGATTTTGAACACTAGTGTGCTGATATGAGGTCGATGAATATAAGATTTTGGTACCTAAAATGGTCAAATAAATGATAAAAAAGGTTAAGACCATCCATAAACATATCCGAGTTTCCCAAAGTTTATAGAAGAACCATAAAGATAATCATCGATGGGAATTAGAGTTTGATTTTGGATACATTGTATTCTTCCACATATCTCTTTGGAAGAGGGTTATGAGATTTTGGAATAAGGGAAAGATAAGTCTTATGTACATCATCCCCTTTGAGATTCATGATCATGTTAGAGTTATAGCCTATCAACTATCACTTACGCCAACCATATCTCAAGAACATGATGTATTCCATGTATCCCTTTTGAGGAATTACAAACTATATCCCTCACATGTACTAAATTCAGATATGGTATAGCTGTAAAATGATATCTCTTATGAAGAGTTTCTGGATAAGATCTAGGACCCTAAAGATAACGTTATATGAAAGAAGAATACTCACTAGATCAATGTACTATGGAGGAACTACAAATATGAAGATGCCACATGGGAACCAGAGGAAGTGGTGAAAGATAATTACCCACACCAATTTTCAACTTTTATATGTACAACAAAAATTTGAGGGTGAAATTTCATATGGGTAGAAGAATGTAATAACCTATAATTTTAGCAATGGAATTTACCTTCTTATAATTATTTCATTTAAGTATAAATAAAAAAAATCACATAGAGAAACCAAAAAATATTATAAATGAAGAATTAAAAATTTCTCATCAAATAAATCGATAAGAATGAAAAATATAATAGCTAGATAATAAGTAGGAAGTAAGATAATAATAAATGGAAAATCTAGATGTACTAGATCCACTAGAATGACCACAATCATGAAAAAACTATAGAAATAGAACATAATTTTAACAATATAATATTAATTTGGAAGATGAAATTATATATAACCTTAAGATAAAATAGAATTTAATTAATAATGAATGAAATATGTGGTATTTATAGAAATTATGAAACATGTACCATTGGAATAGTAACACGACAGTTGGAATAGTAATCTGACTGTTAGGAATAGTAAACTGATTATTTGAAAAGTAACATCACCTATAAAAGTATAAATAAAATTTAGGTATATTATAAATGAAAATATGAATATTTTATCATTTTATAAGTAAATAAATTTTTTAAAATGATAAATTAAGTGTTGGTATTTTTGTGAAACATAAATGTATATTTACAATTTAATAATTAATAAAATTATTAAAAAGATATTTTATTTTCATAAAATAAATTCATAAATTTATAAAATGTTTTATTGTAATTATTAGATAATTTGTTTGGCCTTAATTAATTTTTTAAAGGGTCAAAAATTAATTATAGTATTAAAATTGATATTTGTCCAATAAATGATGTTTTTATTTAAACATTTAATTTAACATATTTAAAAATTATTTTCAAAAAATGGTTTCTATTTTTATATCTAAATGTCATAAATGGTTATGGTGACTTTTTTGGGATTTTTCTAATATAGTTTAATTTTTGGTGAATATTGAAATACAGTAATTTACAGTATTTCACAAATACATGAATTTTTGAGTCATGGATGTTGTATGGATAATGTTGGAACACTTTGGTTTTAACTCCCCTGAAACAATTTCTATATTTAGTCATTGTAATAAACAATATTGATATTCTTGAGTGAAAATAGTAAACAAATGAATAAACTAATCAAAAACACCCCTCCCCCTATAAATACCACCCATCACCACCCATTATACTCACACCTTTGAAGCCCTCTATCTTGTAAATATTCTACCTAATTAACATCCCAAGCCTCTACCCCACCTATAGGACCTTATTTTTTTCAACAAAATACTAAAACCATGTTCCTTATAGAGGTTATTAAGGAGACGACATTCAAGTGCTAAAATCCTCAATACTTGTCTTTTAATTTATTTACTTTTCTTTTCCTATCCTCTCCTCCCCTATCTATAGAAGCATGATAACTCTTATATAAAAAACATATATATATACTCTAATTTTCATTTATTAATTAAATATCCATCATAAAATCTATTCTCTTCTCTTTTTATTCAAAAAATGACAACATCGTCCGTGGTATGTCGGTTCACCAACTTTGTGGATGATGAGTTTTTTTCCATTACCACCTTAAAGGATAGTCATAAAAGCATTATCATGGTTTTTTTTTGTAATTTGTATATTATAACTTTTTCCATGTTATATAACTAAAATATATAGACATAATATTAAATAAAATGAAACTAGTTCATGATGATCATAAAAATTACCAAAATAAACTAAATAATTATCATGAATGTTTTATCAAATTAATCGTCCTCATATATATTTATTGTTATATAGGAACATTTAAAATTATGGAATTATATCAATATAATATAATTTCACTTTTATATAATTATTCCCATTTCAAAATAACTTCTATAATTATACACTAGTAAACCAACCATGAAACCATGAAACAAATGATCCTGAAATGAAAAAATTAAACACTATAACTCATTGAAATGGACATAAATGAAGATAATAAAATTATAATAAATTAATTAAACATAAAATATATTATAAATTAAATAATTAATGAATCTAATTTTATTATCTAGGAAATTAAGTGTAATTTGTAAACACATTCAGACATAAGTTAAGGGATCCCTCTGAACCTCCAATTTTTCTTTTAGGTTATGATTTTTCTATCATTACCCTAGTGTAATTATAATTTCTTCTTTTACTATTATACTAAATTATGTTTATATTTTCAAAACATGTGTATATATATGAATTAATCTTTTTTTATAGGAAAATAAATGTTTTTTAATGTTATATTCTTAATTCCCCTCGATAAGCAAGTCTGATTAAAGGAAACTTCTCTGTTTCTCACCCATTTTCAAGTACATTCTATAATATATTTTAATCCACCATTTTCTTATAAAATCACTCATTTAATAGTGATACACTATATTATATTTTCCTTGTTTTATGGAAGTAATTATTCCGTTTTCCTATTTAATGAATCATTAATATTTCACCTCCAACCGCACTAAAGTGGCTCATTTATAAAGTTTACTAAACATTATTTTTACATGTTTTCAATTTAGTTTGACATAATTTATCACAATATATTAATATTTCCCCTTATTTATGTCCAAGTATGATTTAAATCCATTAATTCTTGGATAATATTTTTATACACCCTTTTAGTTATGCGTTAAGACATGATTATGGAACCCATTTCTTTCCATGGGTAACTCTTAGGTTTATTCCTTATGTTTGATTCTTCATGTGGAAAACATATGGGTGTTCTCAAATTTTCATCCAATTCATTGAGAAATGTTTAGTCTCATGACACATCATATACAAGATTATACTGTAAACCTAATCCATCATGAGACTTTTTCCACCATGTGATATAGTCTAGGCAGTTAGCCTTAATTAATGTTTATGTCATGTTATGTGATTCTGACACATTCATATATTACCATGATCATGTGATTTCATGTTATTTATGATAATTTTATTAATGTTTCTTCATGTTAAATACCTATTATGTTATCATGTTATCCCTTTGATAATGTGCTATGATTATTTTTCATGCTTATTCTTTTAATAGGATTTTTATCTCATAACTTTTGTTAATGTATTGAACAATTTATCGTATGTAGGTGTAGAATATCAAATTAAGTTATAAGAAAATTATGTATTACTAATAAATGGATATTTTAGTCTAGTTCCATGTTTTTAATTTTATACAACTAATCCTCCAAAGATACTAGACTTTATGATTATTAGTTTGTATTTGATAGTTAATTATGGTTAAAATCATATAATAATATGTTTAAAAAGATAGGTTATCCATATTGAATCATGGTAAAAAGGTTTAAAAATAATGTTAATTTTTAATATTTCTTATTGGAACATATTTTCCCACAATTATAACAATAAACTTTTATGATTAATTTATTTGATTACATGATTATTTTAAAGGAAAATTCATTTCTCAATGTTTTGTAATTTTTTTAATGGTTACAATAGAAAATATTATTTGAATTTGTTTCTTATGAAATGTTTTAGTTTTTAATTTAATGTTATTTTATTCTATCTCAAAATAAATTAAGGATTCCTCTAATTCACACAAATTCTATTTTAAGGTACTATCCATGTTAATTTTATAGATGGATTGTGATGATTTTTTAAAGAGATTATCATGAAACCCATTTATTTTCATTAGGTAAATAAGGATATATAATAATTATTTTTTTAAATGATTGATGATGAAAAATGATACATACATAAGTTATATTCTATTAATGTAATGGTAAATTGTTGATTGTGAAGGGTTATCTATATATATATATTATATGATTATTTATCTTGATATAACTCATATGATGTGTGACCCTAATATAAATCAGAAATGTATTGGTTAAATTAATTATCATTGAAGGAAATACCATGGGATTTAACTAGGGAGGTTTCCCAAATGGTTATATATGGTATTCCTTAGTTTTTGACATGGGTGAACATGGGTAATATATTCAATGCTCCAGGATTCTAACGACCCAAAAATTTATTAATGAAAATTACTCTTAGTTTATTTAAATGTCTTCTTATGGTTATGTAAAACATATGCACATATTTGGTTATATGTTTTTTTATTTTAAAATACCATTAAGAATTTTGACCGTTGCTAATATATCCATTGAACAGTGATCATATGATTAGTATAAATATAGGGATTTAACAAATCCAATTTACTCAGACAAAGGAAGAGGTGGCCTCATCCAGTAGACTTTTCCCATACAATGTCCATTTTTTGGAGCTCAAAAAGGATGTGGCATCACTGGTCTTCATTCTTGACCAATCCGAAGCTGATCTTGAATACGTTAAGCTCAAGCAGAACTTCCTACGAGAGAATTGGAAGTTGATAGAGATTGCCACTCAAGCAATGTTATCCGAGCCACCCCATGAATCTGTCACCATCGCACACCTTAACCTAAGGTCTTATGTGGGTATTTTAAGGGATTATGTAATAATAACCTAGTACTAATATTATGTACATTATTCTTGTATTGATAATATACATTATTTTTATTATTGTTACTTTGTAAATAGTTTTTAAAGCACATATAATATTTTTAGTTAATATTCAACTAAGAAATCTATTTTGATGAATTAATGGATTTTTGAATTAAATAATATTTTAATAAAATATTATTATTATTATGAAATTACATTTTATTAAATATAAATTATCATAAAATTTTATTAATGCAATTGAAATTTTTATTAAGGTTTGAAAGCTGTTTTTGTCAAAACCCATGAATTTTTAATAAATGTCGGTTTTTATTTTATAAGTAAAAAATTCACCCATTTAGAAAATTATTTAGATAAAATGAATATTATTTTTGGAATAAGGATTTTGAAATTATCCAACGGTGAATTGTTCATAATTTTCTAAGACATTCGATTTTTTTGGTAAAAATTAAATACTGTTTAAATATGTAATGTGTTTTATGACATCATAATGACCCAAAAGTGATGTAATAAAATAATATAAACATTATTTCCGGCCAATATATGTTTTAACATTAAAATAATGTGATTTTGGATTTTTTTGATTTATTTTACAAAGGTTTAGTAGACCCTTCAAGGCTTATAAAATATTTTGTCTTTTTAAATTGTTTTCCTTGAGAGTGTGAATCACCTCAACATAAGAAACCCTATTATTTTAAGAATTTCAGCATTTTGCCTTATAAAATATTGTTTTCCACTCCCATTTGGAAAAAAATATGGGCAAGAACAATGGGCTGGTTTTTATTTTTTATTAGTTTAATGAGAGGTGTCCCAAACCTAAATAATAAAGACTTCCCTCTCATTTCTTATATAAACCCACCCAAGATCCCACTTCCTTTTCACTCAAAGCCTTTGAAGTTTGACCAAACCTTTCCATCCTCTCTATATAATCCTCCCAAATTTCCCTAATCTCCCATGAAGCCTCTCTCAATCCTCTCCTAAGTTTTTAGTATCACACTTCCAAGTAAGGGATTTCTTCCTTTCTCATCTTTGTCCAATTTTCTTTAAGTTGTTATGCATTTTTTTCAATTAAAAATGTTGGGGTATGATTTCTCACCACCCCCATACTGCCCTATTTAATTTTGGATGATGGGAGACCCCTTTATCTCTCATTAAAGCCTCCCATTTACACCCGTTACCATGCCGAAATTCTGTGAGGGATTTATCTCCCCTCTTTTACATCCAAGTAATTATTTTGTATTATGCATCTAAATTCCATTATGTTTGTTGGGAAATGTATATATATTATCCCTTTACTATAAATTTCATTTCCATATTATGATACACCCATTTCTCTCTCATGAACCATTTTCATGAATCCTTATTTTATGCCGTTATGCGGCCGAAATTGCACTGCATTTTTCTAAGCCAGGATCATTGTGTAGTGAATACCATACCCATATCTCTATTAAGGGTATATAACTTTATTAAATTATACACATTGAATGGTAATTTCATTTATTTATTCCACATTACTTAATATTTTAATAAATTATGATGTTGAATTATTCCATGTTATATGATCGATGTGGCACACTTATGCATGAAATGAAATGTTTAAGAAGGGTGCGCCCTGATAGTGCTCCAATGAATTGGGTAAAGTATAGTATCATGATATGTCATGTGCAATGATTGTTTACTCATGATAATTCAAGTGCAATGAGAGTTTACTCTTGCTTCAAGTGCAATGAGGGTTTACTCATGCTCCATGTGCAATGAGCATTGGCTAATGCTAATTCCATGTTAAGTGTTGTTGCCACATTTCCATGTTATGATTATCATGCTTTATCATTTTTTTATGTTCATGTTTATATTTTGCTCCATTTATATTCCTACTTTATAACAAGTATTGTATTCCTCATGTTATTCCATGTTTATTCCCTTACTGGGCTTTATAGATAACCCTTTTCTTATGTATGTCCTCTGGTTATCCCATGCAATGCTAGGTACGAGGGAATGTAGTGGTCATGTAAATGAATTTTTCAATAAAGATGTTTTATTTCGTGTTTTAAGTTTTTATTTAATGATCATAAGCCCCAAATACACTAGACCTCTTGATATTCTATGTTGTATCAAGTGAAGTTTATGTAATCAATAAAGTTTTAGTGTGTAATTAAGAGTAGTGTTGTCATAGTTGGTATCCGAGGAAGGTTTAGTTATTTTTGGGATCAGGATTAGAAAACCCAAGTGAATCCTTAATGATAAGAATAAGAATAAGAATAATAAAAACATACCTATGTTTTGGTGGGTATTGGGTAAGTGGTTTATCAAGAAAATGCATCTGTATCTGGATACGAGCAGGTAGAGGCGGCTCTGGCACAAATGTACCTAGATGTGAAAACACTGACAAGGAGTTTTGGGCTTGACCCAGGGTATCCTAGTACAAGACAACAAGCCTTTCTACACTCTTGGTTACGACACTCCCGTGGGATATGCATTGGTAAATTCACAAGATTAGTATGAACCATTATGAAGGTAATTTAAAAAAATATATTAAGAATATATGTTAGATAACATAGATTGAAGCCTATAGATTCATAAGTTAAGGAAATAATAGCTATTTATAAGTCATCAGTTTTGTCCTTGGATTACCCTTTATGTGTTACCCCTAACTTTCCTTTTATTCCAGCCAATGGATGGTAATAGAAGGATGGGGGCTAACAACCGATGTGAAGGTCAATGTGAGGACTGTGCTAATGAGATGCCCAATCCGATGGAAGCAGGAATCACAAAATTTGTCATGATTCTATCTCAGTTAACTCAATATTTGAATAGAAACATGGGTCAAGAGGAACGTTCACACCCCCAAGAAAGAACAAGTCTCTACCGAGAGCTTCATGAGAGAAAGGCCTCCTAATTTTAATGGATCATCTGGTCCCTCAATCGCTGAACAATGGATCAACTCCATTGAAATGATCTTTTCCATCCTTCAATGTTCTAAAAAATAGACGGTTCTTCTGGATGCTTATTGCATGAAGGGTGAATCCGATCAATGGTGAACATTGATAAAAAATACAAAGACGGAGGGGGAGATCGAGGCATTAGAATAGAAGGATATCTGGAAAATGGTTTTCGATAAATATTTTCCGCGCACCCTCCGACTTAAGATGGAAAGGGACTTCCTTGAACTCAAGAAAAAAGACAACGAATCTATTAGATCATATGAGGAAAAATTCACAAGGCTTGTACGATATGCCTCTGGGTTTTTCATTACCCCTGAATGCAAGGTTGTCCACTTCTTTGGTGGGATTAAACCTAGCCTATGGAAATCCCTGGTGATATGTGACTTCGACAGCTATGAGGAAATTGTCCAATGTTCCCTCAAGGTCAAAATAGAGATCATAGAATCTCAGCGGTATCATGGGGTTAAGAATAATAATATGGACATCAATTCTGGTGGTGCGATGGATAAATCCAATGGTGCTAAGAAAATCCAGCACCCCACTTTCCAAAGGTGTGGAAAGAATCACCCCAGAAATTTCCTAAAGGGGACGAGGAAATGCTTTAGGTGTGGAAGAGAATGAAACCTAGATATTAACTGATGCAAATAAAAACCTGAGGCTATGAAAGAGGATAGTAACACTCCGTTCGACTCTAAACACATTTTTCATTTCTTCAACTACAAAGAACCATATCATCTTGTAAATCAGTTCCATAAGCCAAGGGTTTTTTGAGGCAACCAACAACCTCCAAGGCAGAAAGGGTGAGCTTTTTCCATCACTACCGCCAAAGAGAACCCTATAAATGAAGTGGTGAAAATCACTATAGTTATTCATTCAAGAATAGTGAACATACTTTTGGATTCAGGTTCTATGCATTCTTTTATATCCCAAAAGTTTAGTAGAACGATCCCAACACCACCACAACTCATGGAAGTAAAGATGTCAGTGAGTGTGGAAAATGGGGCAATCATTGAATCCCATGAATATAACTCCCCCTATCATAATAAGTATATTGAACTTCCCAGTGAACCTTATCATACCCCCTCTGGTGGAATTTTATGCAATTCTTGGCATGGATTGGCTTTCCCTATATATAACCTACATAAATTTCCATGAGAGGGAAATCAATCTCCATGGGGATAATCGACCCTCAATTCTGTACAAGTGCATGGAGTAAGATGAATCTTCTTTACCTCCATCATTTCAAGAATGGATATTACTTCCCTATGAGAATTAATATCTAGCTTAGATGATTGAGTCTAAGGAGGCAACCATCCTTGAAGACATGCCTATTGTGAGGGAATTCACTAAAGTGTTTCCCGAGGAATTGCCTGGTCTTCCTCCTAGAAGAGATGTTGAATTCTCAATTGACCTTATACCTGGGGAGTTACCAATATCAAAGACTCCGTATAGAATGGTTATTGTGGTGCTTGAGGAGCTGAAGAAACAACTACAGGAGAATCTTGATAAAGTGTTTATATTCCCTATTGCTTCACTAGGGGGTGAACCAGTCCTCTTCGTCAAGAATAAGGATGGGTCAATGCACATTTTCATTAATTATCGCGAGCTTAACAAAATCACAATAAAGAACAAGTATCCTATCCCACGAATTGATGACATTTTTGATCAGCTATGTGGAGAAAAATACTTTTCCAAAGTAGATTTTCGGTTAGGATATTATTAAGTAAGGGTGAAGAAGGAAGATATTACCAAGACTAATTTTTGTACAAGGTATGGGCACTATGAATTCATAATAATGACTTTAAGACTCACTAATGATCCAGAAATCATCATGGAGTTGTTGAATAGAGTTTTTATATATTACCTCAACAAAATTGCGGTAGTTTTTGTAGATGATATTCTAATATACTCCAAAACCAAGGAGGATCATGAGGAGCATCTAAGAACTGTAGTAGAGACCTTGAGAAAGGAGAATCTCTATGAAAAGTACAACAAGTGTGAGTTTTGGTTGAAGGTGGTCTCATTCTTGGGCCATATCATCAAAAGTAATGGGATATATATGGATCCATCTAAGACAACTACAATAGAGGGATGGCTGAGGCCAGCATCGGTAACGATTATTCATAGCTTCTTGGGGTTAGCTGGACATTATCGATGATTTGTGATAAATTTATCACAATTGTCCAACCCTCTTACCAAGATAACTCGGAAGTGAGTAAAGTTTTCTTAGAGTGATGAATATGAATAAAGCTTCAAGGAGTTGAAAAGGAGGCTTATCACTACAACTGTGCTCACTTTACCCACAAGTGGAATACTTGTTGTGGTATTTTGTGATGCTTCAAAGAAGGGCATGGGCTGTGTGTTGATGAAAAATAACAAAGTCATTACATATGATTCAAGGCAATTGAAAGTTCGTGAGAAGAATTATCCAACACATGATTTGGAGTTGGCTGCGATGATCTTCGCTTTAAAAATTTGGCGGCATTATCTATTTGGGGAGAAGTGTGAAATATATATGGACCAGAAAAGCCTCAAGTATATATTCAAAAAGAAAGAGTTGAACATGTTCCAATGAAGATGGTTAGAGCTGATCAAAGACTTTGACTGCTCAATCCATTACCACCCTGGGAAACCGAACAAGGTGGCGGATGCCCTAAGTAGAAAGGACCCAACGATTCTATCATTTATGAGAATTAAAAAGGATCAAATATTATTATATTTGATGAAGATGCACATGAGAATCATAAATAATGGAACCTCATAAATCCTTTCACAAATTATTTCTCAACCATCCCTTTTATAAAGGTTAAAGGATGATCAAAAGGATGATGTGGGAATTCAGAAGAAAGTAAAAGCTATCAGAAAAGGGAAATCCTTGGAGTTAAATATTAATGAAGAAGGAATTGTTAGATCTGGGAAAGGAATATGTGTTCAATCAAGTCTATAGTTGAAGAAGGAACTTTTGGTTGATGCATATAGTTCAAATTTTTCTATTCACCCAGAAAACACAAAGATGTATTGAGATCTCCAAGATCATTATTAGTGGGATAATATGAAGAATAAGATTACTGATTATACATCAAAGTGCCTAGTGTGTCAATAAGTGAAGGCATAGTGGCAGAAGTCTAAGGGGATGATGCAACGATTGCCCATACCAGCATGGAAATGGGATAACATCACCACTGACTTTTTCACTAGACTTCCAAAGACATACAAAGAAAAAAAATGCAATCTAGGTTGTTGTGGATCATCTTACAAAGTCTACACACTTCATTTTAATTTGGGAGGATTTGTTATTGGATCAACTGGAACATATATTCATCAGGGAAGTGGTAAGGCTACATGGAGTACCACTATCTATTATATCCAATTGAGATCCAAGATTGACCTCTAAGTTTTAGAAGAGTCTTCAACATGCTCTGGATATTGAACTAAACTTCAGTATGTCCTATCATCCTCAAATTGATGGCCAATATGATAAAAAAATTCATACATTGGATGATATGTTAAGATCATGTTCAATGGAATTTAAATGAGGTTGGGATCAACATCTTCCTCTGGTTGAATTCTACTATAATAACAGTTTCCACTCTAGCATCCGAATGGAACCATATAAAGCCCTGTATGGGAAGATGTGAAAAACAACGACATGTTGGGATGAAGTCGGTGAGCTTAAGCTTCTAGGACTAGAAATGGTCTAAGAAATGGTGGAGAAGGTGAAAACCATCCAGCATCATATCAAGGCATCCCAGAGTCAACAGAAGAGTTATACAGATAACTGCTGATGAGACCTTGAGTTTAAAGTTAGAGACATGGTATTTATACACATATCTCCATGGAATAAGGTCATGAGGTTTGGAAAGAAAGGGAAGTTAAGTCCTAGGTACATCGGCTCCTTCGAGATTCTTGATCGTGTTGGGGCTGTGGCCTATCGACTAGAACTTCCACCTACCATAGCCAAAGTACATGATGTCTTTCATGTATCCCTCTTAAGGAAGTAAATACCAGAACCTTTAAATATACTCTCTTTAGAGGTATTATAACTAGAGGATGATCTTTCTTATGAGGAGAAACCAGTGAAGATCCTAGATCATAGAAAAAAGTTATACATAATAAGACAGTTCCCCTCATCAAGGTGTTGTGAAAAAACCACCAGTTTGAAGAAGTGATGTGGGAATCAGAGTAAGTGATGAAGAAAAGTTTCCTTCATTTGTTTTAGTGTGGAAAAATGAAATTTATAGGGAGAAATTTCTTAAGGGGGGAATATTGTAACAACCCAACAATTTATTAATGAAAATTCCTCTTGGTCAATTTAAATTTCTTCTTATGGTTATTTAAAAAATATGCACTTATTTGGTTCTATGTTTTGGATTTTAAAATACTGTTAAGAATTGTGACTGTTTCTAATTTATCCTTTGAATATTAATCACACGATTAATATAAATATAGGGTTTTAACAAATCCAATTTACTTAGACAAAGGAAGCGATGACCTCATCCACCAGACATGCCCAATACGAAGCCCATTTTTCAGAGCTCGGAAAGGAGGTGGTGTCATTGGGATTCAATCTTGACCAAGACCAAGCTGAGCTTGAATATGTTAAGCTCGAGCGGAACTTCCTACAAGAGAAGTGGAAGTTGATAGAGATTACCACTCGAGCAATGTTATCTAAGCCACCCCAAGAGTTTGTCACCATCACACACCTTACCCTAATATCTTATGTGTGTGTTTTAAGGGGTTATGTAACAATACCCTAGTACTGTGATTATGTACATTATTCTTGTATAGAGAATATACATTCTTTTTATTATTGTTACATTGTAAATAGTTTTTAAAGCACAAATAGTATTTTTAGTTATTATTATACTAAGAAATATATTTTGAAGAATTAATAAATTTTTGAATTAAATAATATTTTGATAACATATTATTATTATTATTAAATTATTTTTTATTAAATATAAATTATCATATAATTTTATGAATGTAATTGTAAATTTTATTAAGGTTTGAAAGCTGTTTTTGTCAAAACCCATGAATTTTTTATAAATGTCGGTTATTATTTTAAAAGTAAAAATTAACCTATTTATAAAATTATTTAGATAAAATGAATATTTTTTTTGGAATCATGACATCGAAATTATCCAATGGTGAATTGTTCATAATTTTCTTAGACAGTCAAATTTTTGGGTAAAAATTTAATACCGTTTAAATATATAATGTGTTTTATGACATCATAATGACCCAATAGTGATGTAATAAAATACTATAAACATTATGTTCGGCCAATATATGTTTTAAAATTAAAATAATATGATTTTTGGTTTTTTTTATTTATTTTATAAAACATTAGTGGACCCTTCAAGGCTTATAAAACATTTTGTCTTTTTAAATTGTTTTCCTTGAAAGTGTGACTCACCTTTACATAAGCAACACTATTATCTTAAGAAGTTAGTCCAATTGACATATAAAATATTTTTTTCCAATCCCCTTTGGAAAGAAACATGGGAAAAAACAATTGGATGGATTGTGGTTTTGATTAGTTTTATGTGAGGTGTTCCAAACCTAAATAATAAAGAATTCCCTCTCCTTTTCTATATAAACCCACCCAAGATCCCACTTCCTTTTCAATCAAAGCCATTGAAGTTTTACCAACCACTGAAATAATCTCTCTATAATACTCCCAAGTTTCCCCAAGCTCATAATAAGCCTCTCTAAATCCTCTCTTAATCTTTTTGGATCACACTTTCAAGTAAGGTATTTCTTCCTTTCTCATTTTTGTCCAATTTTCTTTAAGTTGTTATGCCCTTTTGTTTTTAATTACATATGTTGGGGTATGATTTTGAACCTCCCCCCATACATCCCTATTTATTTGTTGGATGATGGTATACCCCTTTATCTCTCATTAATGCCTCCCATATACACCCGTTACCATGCTGAAATTCTATGAGGGATTTTCTCCCCTCTTTTACATCCAAGTAATTCTTTAGTATTATACATCTAAATTCTATTACGTTTGTGGGGATATGTATATATATGTCCCCTTACTGTCTATTTAACTTATATATTATGAGACACCCATTTCTATCTCATCAACCATTTTAATGAATCCTTTTATCACGCCGTTATGGTGCCAAAATTGCACCGCGTTTTTCCAAACCAAGATCACTATGTAGTGAATACCATACCCATGTCTCTATTAAGGGTATTCACCTTTATGCACATATACATATTGAATGGTAACTTCAGGTATTTATTTCACATTACATAATCTTGGAATAACTTATGTTGTTGATTGATTCCATGTTATATGATCCATGTGGCACACTTATGCATGAAATGAAATGTTTAAGAAGGGTGCACCCTGATAGCGCTCCAATGCATTGGGTAAAGTATTGTATCATGATAAGACATGTGCAATGAGTTTTGACTCATACTAATTCAAGTTCAATGAGGTTTTACTCGTGATTAAGGTGCAATGAGGCTTTACTCCTGCTCCATGTGCAATGTTCCTTGGCTCATGCTAATTCCATGTTAAGTATTGTTGCCACATTTCCATGTTATTATTATCATGCTTTATCATGCCTTTATGTTCATGTTTCTCTTGTTCTCCCTTGATATGACTATTTTCTAACATGTGGGGTATTCCTCATGTTATTCCATGTTTATTCCCTTACTGGTCTTTATAGATCACCCTTTTCTTATGCATGTCTTCAGGTTATCCCATGTAATGCTAAGTACGAGGGAATGCAGTGGTTATGTAAAAGAAGTTTTCAATAAAGATGTTGTATTTCATGTTTTCAATTGTTATGTAATGATCATAAGCCCCTCAAAAACTAGACCTATCAATCTTCTATGTTGTATAAAGTGAATTTTATGTAACAAATCATGTTTTAGTGTGTAATAAAGAGCAGTGTTGTCATAAGGATAGTAAAATGTGATATCTATTCATGGCAGAAGATTTTAGTGGTTGTTTTGATGATGATCGACATAAAATGTCTAATTATTTTTGATTTTCATGACTCTTTCATTTGATAAATAATTATGTAATGAAAAATGTTTATTGATCTTGGTTTTAATGGGTATGGATTCTCTTATTTTATTCTCATTCAATTTGATTATATTATCATACAATTAGGATAATTTTGTGGAAATTGGTGACCGTTATTTATTAATGATTATAATTACCCTTACTTATTGTTTGAGGTCACCCATTATTTATCATCAATTTACCTAGGCTATGAATAATGATATTAAATGAATTATGTGTATAAAATTATTAAGTGAGGATAATTTTATGTTAGATGATTACAATTTCATTTAAAATGAGAAAGGTTATGTATTTTTGGAAAACAATTCTCACTTAATGATATGGATATTATTACATAAGTGTTTTAACTAATTCTATAAAACACTAGAAATTATAGATCCTTGAATTTTTATGTTATCCAATATTTCAATTTGATGTTTTTGTTGTGGATTAATACAATTTAGTCATATTTATTGATATAAAATACATAAACAAAAAATTATTAATTTAGAACTGGACTTGGTAGTGTGGGTTTGGGTCTATATTAATTATGATAATCGTTATCCTATATTATGTTCTCTTGGTTGTTCTTCCTAACATATTTATATGATTTCATGATCTATGATATTTCCACATGATCAAGATTTTTGGATATTATTATTTCATTTCCTTATGTTATGTTTTTATTCCCATGATCATTATATTTATTATATCATGTTATTCCTCTTGAGTATTATGTTATTCTATCATTCCAAGATTATTCAGTTAATTTTCATTGTATCTCTCCATTTTCCTTATTAATGTTTTCTAGGGTATCCTTTGTTGTTTTATATTATATGGTATTCTGGAGCGCATGATGTATATTTTAATATATATTTTTTCTAGATTTATGATTATTAATTTATGTATCTAATCTTCCTATGACATAAGACATCTATATCCTTGGTATGTACTATTAGGAAATTTTGTTACAAACTATTTGTTAATGTGTCTTTAAGGACTACTTCATAATATTCCCATTCAATATTTTATTTTATTTTAAGGTAAAAGAAAATCCATTTTACTAAAAATGATATTATTTATTCCATATAAATTGTAAACATATTTTTTATAAGTTTAAGTTTATGATTTACAACATAATTTAAAAAAAACTATTTTTATATGAATTTTGCACACTTCTATTAGTGGTAATTTCAAACACATCAATAAATTTTAACATAAAAATTTGATTCCTTATTTTTAATCATGATATTATAATTTATTATTGAGATAAATTACAATTTTTTTCTTTTTGAATAGTAATAATGGTAAAACTGAGCCAGCATAGTAATGGATAAATCGGGTGACATAAGTAAACAATTATGTAATCAGGCCAAAAAATGTTGTATTAATTCTCATTGAATGATGTTAAATCAACCCTTATTACCTTATATTTTATATTTTATTATTTTATATCAACGTTATGATAATTAAGAATTTATAATATTTAAATGATTAGAAAAGGGAGCCCACTCTTCTCCATTACTCAAACATTTTGAGCACACTAGTTCATCCATGACATGACCTAACCTCTCTAAAAAATCCTTCCCCACTTCCTTGATGTCCCATTCATCTCAAAAAACCAATTCTATAATGAATGTGGTTTAAACAAAAGGGTGATATCTATGGAGAAGGAATATGTACTAACCGACCAATAACAAGTCTATTTATTATTCTAATTCCTTCAATTCTAATCTGAACATTATTAAATAGTACCATTAATATATTAATTATTTTAAATTTGTATTATGATTATGGGACAACCCCTTTTCATGAAATTTTATATCATATGAGAAATCGAAACGACACTTGTGTGTACATGTGGAATGTCACCACCACAAAAAGATATGTTCGATTTTTCACCACTGAATCATATAGATAGTTATAATGATTTAAAAATGAATATATACCGAATATATGACCTAATTATGATTCTTTATAGATAATATATTACTTAACTTCCAACTCTTTCCATCCACTAAATGTTAATAAAATCACTCGTACATATGAGTGTAATACCACCTCTACAAATTGATGTGATTTATTTTTTATCTTCACCTTATAAGGAGGGTCATAATAACATATATAAGGATATAAATATAAAATTTATAAAAAATATATTATTATAAAAAAGTAATATATTTACAATATTATTTTTCTTCCACCACTTAGAGAAAAAGAAAATAAAACGTTCATACGTATGTATGAACTGCTGTATATATGAAAGGATGTGGTACATTATCTACAACTACAATACATGGTTAGTTTTAAAATTTTATGTAAAACATAATTAAGATAAATATTACAATTTTATTATTATTGAGATAATTTAACCATATCCCCATTAACCAATATCAATTCCCAGATGTGGTATTGATGTTATAAACCGAATGACCCCAAATTTCCCAATTTAAACTTAACAATTTTGGTAACTAAATAAAAAGTAAGAATAAATGAAATAAAATAAACAATGATAATTAAATTTACATGAAAATAGTTTACATTAAAGAAGAAAACTAATCAATTTTTTCATGTGTTAGAGATCATACGAAGTGAGACATGACATAAGGTAAAGGAATTTTCTATAAAACCATGTTTTAAAGTATTCCATTCGTATATTTTTCATCAATTACAAATTTTATTAATTTTTTTAATGATGTTAATATTTATACATAAAATGAATTTTAATTTAATTTTTAACTAATTTTGAATTTATTTCTTATGGTTTAAAAATTAGTTTTTTAAACATTTATCAAATGGATCATTTTGATGTTTTTTTGAAAAATGTCAATTTAATGTTCTTATTTAAAGTATACATATTGACCAATTTTTCTATTCATCATACAAATTATTAGTTTAAATAGATCCTTTAAATTATTTCATGGTTTCATGGTTATTTTATGAGATATTTTTTCTCTAAATATTTTGATATTTTTTTAATATTATATTCATATGAAACAAAATATTTTTATTATTTATTTGAGACAACTGATATTGTTAATACTTATGGGATTGAATGATAATTTAGATGGGTATTATTATTAAAAATAAATATATGTGTGTATTATTCATGCTACAATTCATGTACATTTTATATCAATTACATGTCAGACCATAATAACTTAGATGACGAGTGATCCATATATTTCTCTCCAATACATTGGTTTAAGTGATAATGTTTATTGGTCAAAGGTTACTCCTAAGAGATATGAGAATTATCTGGTTAGGTGATTCCATTATAGAGATAATCTAAGGGTGAATTCCAAGATAATGTACCAAGGTACCTACTTGTTATTTGTTTAATGGTTATTAAATGAATATTTTTATTTCAAAAGGTAATAAAATGAGCTTATGTTTTAAGGAAAGTTTTTGTCATCAATTTATAATAGTGAAATGATTTTTTTTCAAGGAAAGATATTCATGAGTATTCATGTTTTCCAAGAAACTATTATGATTATGATTTTCCACTATGATTTTAATGTTGTATGTTTCATGAATTCTGCAAATAAATTATTCTTGATTCATGTAAAATTAAATAGATAATCGAGATCAAATGTAAATTATGAAAAAGGAAAAAATTATTAGTTATTTTTTAGGTTAAAAAAAGGACTAATGAGTTTCTTATCCTTTATTTCACATAATGATCTTTGTTTTTCTCACCACACAATATACAAATATTTTTTTCATTATTATTCATATTTAGAGATGTTAATAAATGCAGAGACCTAGATACTAGAGTTACCTTGGACAAATAAAATATTTATTTATAAAGAACATATTTTTTCTCAAAAAAATAATATTGTTGAGAATTTTTAATTTTTTAATTTATTGTTTTACATAATTCTTTATAAATAAAAACTCATATGTTCCTGGAAAATTGTGAAAGTGAAACCCATTTTATGAATCATGTAATTATTGGTAGTTTATGGTATGTGGTGTTATAGTTATTATAAAATTATGGATTTTGATAAAAATAAAGCTTATGAGAATGTTAAAAGACACATTAATGATAATCTAATTGTAATACCCTAAAATTATAGAAAGGAAAACTATGTTTGATAGCATATTTGACACAAAACACCGAGCTTAAATAACCCGTGAAATATATAACAGTTATAAACTAGCCATTAATTTGGAATGTATGAATAGTAATAAATAATTTAGTATATATATATATATATTTCCTACATAAAATAAATTATTTATAATTTTTTAGTGAATAATCAATCAATTTTTAGAAATTTAGTTTTATTCTTCAAAAAATTATTTTTATTACTTTTCATGAAAAAAGTATTATAATTAATTATTGTAACATTTAGAAAAATTATATGGAAAAAATAAATAATTTTTTTAAATGGATTATCAAAATTTATATTAGATGATTTTTTTCCATAAAATACCGATTTTTCAACGAATAGTGAAAAATAATGATTTTTCAAAAAATGTCATTTATTTTCAATAAATTAATCAATTTAAAATTACCATTAAAATTTTAATTTAATTTAATGTAACATAAATACTATTTATTTATATTTAATTAACCTAATGTATTTTTAATCATATTCATATTTTATTTTGTATATGTTTGTCTTTGTGTTTAAAAATGATATTTTTATGAAAAATGTTTTAAAGTGCATAATGTTTATGATTTTTAATTAATTAAATAAAACCTAATGAATAATGATTTAAATGAAATTTTTAGATTTTATATCAATTAATATTTATTTATATTCATAAAATAATTATTATTAGTCAAATATTTAATATAAAATATGCTTTTCCATGAAAAATACACTTTTTGAAAACCAATTCTTTCATCACATCTGTGAGATTAATTTTTAATTAAAATTTAATAGTTAAGTGAATTTAATTTTGTAAAATAAATTTCATATTATCCATTATAATAATTTATATTATTTAATAATTTCAACCTTATTTTTTACCATAATGAATTAAAAAAAATTAATGTAAATTTCCATTGTTATGGTGAAAACGGGCTTACCGGGGGCTAAACATAAAAGATAATAGTAAAAATGACTAAAACACATTTATAAAACCTATTTTGAGTTCTTATTTATACTTTATCATATATAAGGATCTAAAATTCAGTATTTTGGTTTCTTTTGTATAACACATTTTTATTTTTTAAAAATTACTAGTGTCCCACTGACCTAAATTATAAAATCCCATCCCTACCCACTCTTCTACACACTTTCAACCCATTTTTTTTCATCCAAGACCTTAAAAAATCACTTAAAAAACATATATTACCTCATCCTAGTGTCCTTTTTAATAATAAATCCATTCTTGGAATAAATTTTGTATAATCCTAAAGAGGTGGTATAAGAAGATGTAAAATTCCTTACTATATATGTATTATTGTTTTATTTATTTTTAAACCCCTTCAAAATATTATTAAACTATGATAATATAATAATAGTAATATCTCTTATATAGTGATATATTATCATATTAATGTAATAACCAAAACCTATCTCATCTTCCATCAAATGGGATACAAAATCATCATTCATGTGTATGACAGACTACCTCCTTACCAATGCCATTCATTTTCCATCATCACCTATCTTTGCTTATTTTAATGATGTATTTAAAGTATATAAACTGTATTTGTAACATATTTATACTCATGGAGTTATTAAATCACATATCACTTACTACTTTACATTCCTTACGGATATAATAACACCGCTCATGTGTACAGTGAACAACTACCTCACGACGAGATGTTATTTTTTTCACTAACTCTATACATTGAATGTAATAAAGATATTTTTAGTGTATATGTTTTATATAAATGAAATAATTTTGATAATAATTAAATATTAATCATTCTAAAAATATAATATATCATTTTCTTTTTTACATTGAAAAATGGAAATTTCATTCATGTAACTGTGGACTACCGCCTCCACGAAGCGATGTGATTCATTCATTCATCACTACATATCAAGAATGATATAAATATATACATGTATGTGTGTATGTGTTTATTTCATAAAATAATATGGTATTTTTAATATTATTATAATTTTGGAAATATAAAATAATACATTCTTTTTTCAATAATGATCATTGAATAAGGGAAATGTTACTCATGCGTACGCACAATCTACCATCTCCCCGATCATAATGTAGTTCATTTTTCATAACAATTTTTTAGGATTTATTTTATTATTATAATTTATGAATAAATATGATAATTAATTAATGATTATTAATCTGGATATGTTAAAATAATGAAATTTTTTACCATAGTCAACACACAGAATCCATTTTGAAATAGTAAACTGAATATCTTCAAATCACTTGACATGCACATAAATGATTAAGTATTAAAATATTTAATTATAAGGAAATAAAACAAATGATTTCATTATAATTTGTTAAACCTAGAAAATATTCTCATGAAATCAAATAAATAATTCAATAATATCATACATGAGTTAAATGATATGCATTGAATGTATGGACTAGGAGTAAATAATTTCCAACTCAGTTTTGTTTTCTATGAAAAAATTCCATATTCACTATGTTTTTATTTAATATGGTGCATATACTAGCCATAAATTTATTTTATGATTATTATCCTAAACAATTATTAGGATTTACATATCCATTTGATAATCTATCTTTCATTGGGTTTATGATTTAAAAGTTACCTAAGTGGAAAAGGATATTTGTCAAGAATTTTCATATATTGAAACATAAGTTATATTATAAACCTATATTATTTTATGAGGTGTAAATACATCCCATTTTATATTTAATATCTTGAATTTATTTATTCTCATGGTATTATAAGTTTCTTTTAATATTACTCCATAATGGGATTTTGATTAAATTTTTCCAATGTGTTAATGGTTTTATGTTCCAATATCATTGTTTATCATAATTTCTCATGATTAGAATTATGATGATGAAAATATTATGATCTATATCTCAATAAACTCATGCATTTTCTTATAATACTATTGTTTCTAGATAATACATTTCCCCCCACAATTTTACTCTCTTTATGTTCCCAAGAGTTCAAATGATTTTTTTAATTAAATCGACTTTATTTCTCTCTTTAGCTAAAAACCATATTTTTTCCTAGACCATGTTTTCTACAAACATTTTAAAAAATGTTTTAAAAATTATTTAAATATATTTTTAAATGTATTTTTACTCATTTTTTACTTTTTAATTTTTTTATATGAATATTAATGTAGTTTACTAATGAATTCTCATTTGGATTTTACTAAAAATGAGAAAGGAATATTTGTGTAAATTTGTATGACCTGAATAGAATTTAAATCCACAATTACCATTATTTTACTTGAAGGTAACATTATATTTTTTCAATATTAGTTTCAAATAATGGTAATTTTGAAAAAAAATTATGTTTTTAATTTTTTTTTAAAGTGGAAGGGATATTTCTCAAGAAATGTTTTAAATAATTTTTAAAGATTCTATTATTGTTTTTAAATTTTATTTTATAAGAAAAGGATATAATTTTTTAATGAATTTCTAGTTTTATAAAGTGAATTTGAAATAATTTGTTTTATAAGGAAATGTTTTAAATTATATTTCAAATTAATTTTCCATCTAAGAGGACATCTGTTGATGCTACCGATGTCTTACTGGTGATATTATCCAAGGATTAAATTATTATTATTTATATATATCGATTTATTTAACAACTAAAATTTGTTTATGAAACATGTTTCTCTTTTATATGTTAATAATGTTTCAAAGAGTTTTTTATGGAACTGATTTCTTTTCCACGAGTTATTATTGTTTTGAGGAGATTATTAAAGATCTAATTTATTCTCTATAGGTTAATCATGATTCAAAGATATTTTTATGGAATCCATTTAATTTACATGGATTAATCATGTTCTAAGAGAATGTTATGGTACTATTTTATTTTATATGAGTTAATAATGTTCTAAAAATAATAAAGGTTGCTTCAATGATTTGATAATAAAATTCATTCTTTATATACATTATTCAGGATATGTTTCCTAGAAATTCTTTATAATGACATGTGTTTATTAAATAAACCAATTAGGATTGGTTTTATTATAAACCAAGGATGAGTGGTTATGTTATTAAACAAATATGGGTGGTTTTATGATAAATTGAGGGTTGGTGGTTCTAGGATAAATTAAATATGGGTGGGTCCATGATAGTCTACCAATGAATTGGGTACTCCAGAGATGGAAGTTGGGCATATTGGCTATTACATTTATAAGAGTGACATAATGATAATGTTCCCAATATACCAATACATTTTATCTATGATTTATATGGGTTTATAAGGTTTCTAATTATCAATATTGATATCACATTGCTCATGGTTATTCATTTTAATGACACTTTCCTTTTATAAATCCTTATTCAATGTATTTATTTATGATGATCTAGGTATTGATGGGTATGAATATTCTTATGAAATTCTTGTACACATTGATTATGTCATCATACTATTATTGTCTCCTAATGCTAAAAAATTAAATTAAATTGTTAATGATTATGTTTACCAATTCTTATTTTTTATCATCCTCATTCTGTTTCCAATTCCTAAGGTTATTCATAATTATTTTAAATTAATTATGTCTACATGGGTTTCATATGGATAATTCTGATGACCTGACATGGAATATGAAAATATTGGTATAGTGGTAAAGACACATTCTTGAATTTTTAGGTATTTATTATATAAGATTTTATCCTAATTATATAAAACTCTAAATCTAAATGGTCCTTGAGAATGTATGTGATACAATATTTTATTTTTAATGTTTCATGTTTTTGAGGGAAAAAATTGGTTCACACTCATCAATATCATATCCATAAATGTAATGTTTATGTTTTCAACACTAGATATGGGAGTTCATTTTTAGGTATCTTATACTAATTTATGGTTATATTATCATGAAAGTGGTTTTTATTATTTTAATATTTCAAAATATAAACTATGATTGTTAATAATTATTTTTCATAAAGGAAACTAGGAAGATTATGTAGAAAGTAAATACAGTGATAAATATTTCTTAATCAATAACCTAGAATGGCTGCAAAGGACCAATGTGTGGTTGTGTTTAATTAGGTAATGTAGGCTATTACTGGTTCCACCCATGAAAGAGACTGACATAATCCTCTATAAATAAACATTTTTATAGGGGATTATATCATAAAATAGAACCATCAAAAATTTAGTGGATCTTCAAATCTAGTGAATGACAAAGAGTAGATCAATTAACAACATAATATATTTTATGTTATAAGAAGTTCAAAAAGACATAAGATAGCCCATACTGTTTATCATTTTGATGTTCAAGTAGATAAATGCATATCTTTGATTGATAACACAAAGGAAAATGTTGAAATTGAATCAAGGGACTAAAAGTATATAAATATCACTTCATTGAAAATTACTTATATAATTTTATTTTACATATAATGGTAAGGAAATTAAAGTAATATTAGAGAAATAATGAAGAATCTATTTCCACACATGGAGGTAATTTTACTAGATGACTAGGTATGCGACAAATTTTATTTTGGATCTTGATGTTAATATTGATCAATTTTACTCATGATTAAATCCAATATTACAGTGGGATCTCGTTACTTGTGAGTTTGGATATAATGAGGAAATTTTATTTTGTGCTAATAATATTGAGATGGAGGTTTTAGAATTTATGAATATAAGGACAAGAAGAAATATATGTGGTAGGTAGTTGAGATTTATTCATCAAAGAATCCTAAAGGTAAAAAAATCAAATTAATATCTTTTAATATGTATAGAATTATTAATTGTAGGTAGTTTTTAATGATATATGGGAAGTTTTACTGATGTAAGAATCCTAGAAACATGGATCATGTAACATCCTGTTACCTTGATCGAGTAAGTATTCCACCTTTAATAAGTTCCATTTTAGTTAAAAAATCTTTTTTTGTGTTTTTTTGGGTTTAATGCAGATTGCAGAATAGGTACACATCATATACCTGAAGTACAGATTGTGTACTTGGTGCTGGTTTCAGGTCCTAAATGGAGATATCATGCCGTGAGCTGGTACACATCGTTTACATGAGGTATACATCATATAGGGGTTAAATAGAGGGTTTTCAACCCATGGTGATAGGTTTTTCGACATACTTATCCAGAGTGGTCTACACGTTGTGACCCCTAGGTAAACACCACGACTCAGACCATGCCTAGACTAAAGTATGACTTTGGTAGTACCACCCTGTCTATTATTTTGAGACCTCTTGGATATTGACTCTAGGCTCTCCCTAGCGATTTTAGAGGTGCCCCACCTTCCAGATTGATCTGATCAGCTTTTGATCATCCTTTTTCATGTGGTGTGATTCATGGGTAAGTTCTCTCCCTTGTTCTATATGTTTATCTCCTTCTCTCCTTTTGGGTTTTCAATGGATCATATAGGGATTTATGGATCTATTCCATGTGGTGTTGGATCTTTCTTCTAGGTTGAGATTCAAGATCTCCTTCACCTTTTTTCTCATTGACGAGTTCCGTTGTGAGTGTCGTTCTTCAGGAAAGATGTAGGTGGTTCCGTTCTGATTCTCCAAATTGGTTAACTTTGATTTTATTAGTTTATTTTAGTCTTTGAATTTAAATTCAATTGCTTAAACCTGCTTTTAATTGCTTTGATAAAACCCAATTTTAGTGAATTGGGAGATTTGAAATGGTTATAGCATGGAAATTTAGAAAACCCCCAATTTAATAAAATTGGGGTGTGTTTATGGAAGTTGGTCGATTTAAATTTTTGAATTTAAATGGTGGATTTTGATGGAAATGTTTTCAATTAAATTGTTGAGTTTAACTGTGAAAATGAATTTTGAAAAGGATGGAATTGGTTAGGAATGGATTCAAACTCATGAAAATGGATTAAAATGACTTGATAGAAACCCAATGGTTTTATCTTTTGAAAAAAGAATGTTTTTGAATAAAAACTAGTTTGGTTTTAAAAGGAAAGAAATTGGTATTTTTGAAATGGAAGAATGATATTCATCATATTATAAGCAGTATTAAAATAGTTCTCCCATCATGTAATATCACATGAAAGGCTTAGGTAGTTAGTGAGTTATTAGATACACTCTATGTTATTACATTGTTATAAAACATATATACAGTGGGTTACATCCCCAATGGGTTGGTGAGGAGTCTCCTTTGGCCAGTGTTATAGGGACATGTGTATACACGTTTTTCTAAGTTCACTTAGAGAGTGTGAAATCCTATAGGTGGTTAATACTATCGTACCCTTTGGCAGATGACTATGTTGCTCATTTGTTTATTTTTATATTTGAGATATAAATGTATGCCAATGTTGTTTAAACTACTTTACTTTCCTGCCGATTTTATATAAACTATTTTATATAAATAATTTACATAATCCATTGTTTTAGAAATATTCAATCTCCTGTAAAGTAAATCCTATGCTTTGAATGTATTTTCCATCATTTTAAATATGTATAGGATGTTTTGTTTAAATATTCTTGTAAATTTTGAAACTTTTTTATTCTGAAAAATTGAAATCTTTTCTTTGGATAATATGTATTTGGAATTTTTTATGGAATCATTGGTGGTATCCTACTGGGCTTAGGCTCACACCCAACTTTTTCCTTCATGTGCTCGTATACTTTCTTCTTCCAAGCTCGAGCAAAGGGAATGGATCTCTTGGAATTGGATCTAGCTGTTGAGATTTGGACATGGTGAGTTTTTTCCTTTGGGACCATAGGGCTATTTTTCCTGTTTAGTAATTTGGGTTATATTACTTTCGATTTTATGACTCCTTTTTTTTCTGGTACTTTTACCCCCAGTAGAGTTTTCCTATTGATATGCATATTTTCTTTTATCTCATACTTCCATTTTCTTATTGAAAAATCATTCCCACTTATATGTTGTATGATTCTAGGTTATAGTCGCAAACCCATAGAGATCAGGAACGTCCTTATTTTCATGTCATGGCTGGCTTGGTTATCCGGTTACCAGGGTACCCGAGCTGGTTCATGAAAAATTGGTATCAGATTTGAAGTTGTCGTTCTTTTTTTCTTGAAGCCAGTATGCATTTTTGAAATCTTGCCAGGACGTAGGAGGTAGTTGAGATTTATTACCTGGCTAGATCTCACCGCAATGAACCTTAAGTTTCCTAGGGAAGTTAGGGAAATACATCTTATGGATTAGTTCTAGTCTTTTCCCTATAGATATTTGTATAGGTTCAAATCCAAGTCTTTTTTTATTCCTTCTATTGAGAATATTTTCTCTTTCCACTTAGTTTGAGTGTTAATATAATGTTCTCATTTTATCTGTGGATGTTGTGTAGAATCATTCCTCTGAGAATAAGTGTGGATTAGATATAGGAAAATGCTACTAAGGAACCTCAGTAAGAAAATTCTATTATTGATCCGAATTTGGTTGTGGTGATTGTGCGCACTGTCCAAGCTTTGGGACATGCACCACATCTAGTTCCCACTCAAGCTCCAACTGTGGATCCTCAGGGGGATGTTATTCAAAATCATTCCCAAGATTTCTTTCACTATAGGTGACCAGTATTCAAAGGCTCCATTGACCCTCAACATATTGTGGAATGGTTGGGAAAGATAGAACGCCTGTTTGAGTTCTTGGAGACACCGGAAGTGATGAGGTTTATGTGTGCCATGTTCATGCTGGAGGGACCGAAAATGGGATGGTGGGACACAATGCTGACAATAGGTAAACATAAAAGATTAAAGTGGAAAGACTTCATGGTTCAATTCACCAATTTGTTCTATCCAGAGTCGATGATGTTGGATAAGGCCGTGGAGTTTTTCAAGTTTGACCAGGCCGACCAAACCATGGCTGAGTATTCAAATCGCTTTTATAAGCTGGTGTAGTTTTCTCTTAAGATTGTATCTAATGAGAGGATGAATGATCGAAGGTTCAAGTTGGGAATTTTATTGGATATCAATTCTCAGGTTTTCTTGCTGAAGCTACCCACTTATGCTAATATGATGGATATGGTGATGATGTTTGAGATGGACTTGGCTGGAAAGTCAGGGTTGATGGGAGTTCCTTTTTCTCCCAGTCGCAACATTGGTTTTTTCAAAGGAAAAAAAAAGAATAATGATCCTCATGATAGTTTACAATTGCAGAGTAATTCCAGACCTCCTTCATCTCCAGGAATAAGTTCGTTGACTTGATCTCAGTGTGGAAATCCAGGACATTCTAGGAGGGTTTTCATTGAGGTACTCAAGAACAGTAGATCCTGCGCATGTTTAGGGAACTTGTAGAGGTTCTACCATTACTTCTCTACTCCAAAAAGTGGTATAGGATCATAAGATCATCCTAAAACTACGGGTCAATAAAATTCTTCAATGATAAAAGGGTTCCAGCTAGAGGTATCCAAAATGAAGCTTCTTCACGCAGTGGAAGAGTCTCTAGAGGAAGCAGACACAAGTTTAGTGACTATGAGAGGTACCATTACCATTTCTTCTTCATTAGTGACTACCCTTATAGATACTGGTGCATATCACACTTTTATTTCAACCCGTATTGTTAAACTACTTAATCTTCCTATGGAGAAACTATCTTGTGCAATGGATATTACTACACCCCTTGGTACAAAAAGAGATAAGGGTCCCCGTATTTATGCTTGTGTCTTCTCTCTATTAGATGTCGAGATAACATGGAGCTTTATGGTTATTGATATTAAATTTTTTGATGACATATTTGGGATGGACTGGCTCATTGACAACAAATCCCGAATTGATTGATATCTCATACATGTCTACTTTACTACACCTAGTGGTGTGCATCTAATCTTTCATGGAGAATGGGACACAAGGTCGAGTAGAGTCGGACCTTATTATCCAGAGTTGAGGAAAATGATATCAGTGTTTTATTATTACTTGGAGTGATATTCAATGGGTGGTTATCTTCCTCCAGTTTTCCTTGAGTTTTCCGACGTGTTTCCTTCATATTTCTTTGGTCTGCCACCAGTGATAAAGGTTGAGTTTTCTATTAACTTAATTCCTGGAACTCAACCAGTCTCTATCCCCTGTTACCTAATGGTTCCATCTGAACTAAAGGAGGTGAAGTCTCAACTAGATGATATTCTTGAGAAAGGATTTATTCATCCAAGTGTGTCACCATGGGAAGCACTGATCTTCTTTGCTAAGAAGGCTAATTATTCTCTTTGCTTATATGTTGATTATAGAAAGCTCAATAGAGTTACGATAAAGAAAAAATATCCATTGCCATATATTGAAAATATTTTTGATAATATAAAAGGGTCAAAGTGGTTTTAAAAGAGCTACCTTCAATATAGTTACCATCAGTTGAGGATAACAGAATCTGACATTCAGAAAACCGCCTTTCAATTTAGGTATGGAAACTAAAAGTACATTTGTTATGACCTTTGGTTTAACAAATACTCCTTCAGTTTTAATGGTCCAAATGAATAATATTTTCCATGAGTATCTTGATACCTTTGTGGTAATATTTGTGGATAACATTATTATTTACTCCAAGTCTGAGGAGGATCATGTGCGACATCTAAGAATAGTTCTGAGTCTTCTGAGAAATCACTGACATTAGGACAAGCTTTCAAATTTTGATTTCTAGATTCAGGAAGTGAAATTACTGGGAGACATGGTGTATGAACAGGGTTTATCCGTTGATCCTAATAAGGTGAAGGATGTTATGACTTGGGAGAAACCATGAAATGCCTTCATGATCTAGATATTCTGGGACTTAGCTGGATATTCCTACAAGTTCCTAAAATACTTCTCAAAGTTGGCTTCTTTGATGACTACTCTGACTCAAAAGGGGGTGAATTTTTCATGGGATGATAAATGTTAGAGTTATTTTGTTGAGTTGAAATGTTTAATGACCACTGCACTGGTGTTGAATCTTCTAAAAGCTAGGCAAGTCTATATTATTGTTTTTGATGCATCAGGTTCTGTCTTGGGCTAAATTCATATGCAAGGTGATGATGTAGTAGCATATAGATCTCATTACCTTAGAAAAAATGAGAAGAATTATCTTTCCCAAAATATGGAACTTTCAAGTGTGTTGCAACCACTTAAAATTTTGCGGCACTACCTTTTTGGCGAAAGGTTTACAATGTATTCCGACCACAAAATCCCAAGTTATATCTTCTCTCAAAAATATTTGAATATTCGGTAGACGCATTGGGTAAATTATCTATAGTATTTTAAATTTAACATTGCTTATAACCCAGTGTAAGGGAATGTTGTTTATGATGCTTTGAGTAGAAAAATTCCAACCCAAGCAGTGAAAGAGTCTTTAGAAGAGTGGAATTTTATGGCTCTCTTTGCACAGTTGCATATTGGAGTTTAGAAGGAAGGGAATGATACTTCTTTAGCTAGTGTGCAGTTGAAGTCTAGACTTATCAAAATAATTATTCAATATCAATATCTTGATGATGAGTTCCATAGAATTAGGGAATCCCTTTATGGAGGGGAGATAGTTTCCTAGGGGATATTCTCCAAAGAGGGTGTTCTATGCTATTAGAACTGCTTCGTTGTGCCGTTAGCAGCAAGAAAGGAAGTGATGGGGGATTTCTATAATTCCTAGTGGGTTGTGCACACAAGAACCACAAAAAATATCCTATGACACGAGGTAGAAATTCTAATGGCTAGGAATAAGATAGGACATTACTGAGTTTTTCTCTCATTTATATATGTTCCAACAGGTGAAAGCCAAGCACTAGAAAACATTGGGTTTGATTTAACCAATTCTAGTCCTTACTTGGAAGTGGGATGAGATATTTATCGACTTTGTGGTTGGGTTTCCTCATACCTAGAGAAACAAGAATGAAATATGGGTTGTAATCAATAGGCTAACCATGTTAGCTCACTTTATACCCATTTGTGATACAACCAAAGTTGAGGAGTTGGGAAATCTCTATGTGAAAGAGATTATTCTCTTGAACGGATTTCCATATACTATAGTATCTAATAGGGATCCTTGATTCACTTACTGATTTTAGATAGGACTTTAAGAGGCATTGGGATCTCTGGTTCATTTGAGAACGACCTACCATTCACAGTTAGATGGTCAGACCAAAAGATCTATATAGATTCTTGAGGATATGCTTCATGTATTTTTTCTCGACTTTGGTGGGGTGTGGGATGATAACTTAGGGATAGTTGAGTTTTCTTACAACAACAGTTACCTGTAAGCTATCATAATGGAAACTTTCAAGGCCTTTTATGGTATTACTTGTAAATATTTATTGTCTTGGTTGAGGGTTTGTGAAAGTTATTTGGTTGGAGCAATCTTGGTGGAGGAGACGACAAAAATATTTAACCAATACTTTAGAGGATGTTGACATCACAAAGATGATATAAGTATTGTGCTGATCGACACTATAGACCTTTGGAGTTTTTAGTTGGTGATGAGGTGTTCTTAAAGGCTTTACCTCAGTTGAGTTATCGACGACTTGGGAGGAAAGGGAAGATTTACCCTCTCTTTATGGGACCTTTCGTGGTTGTTGATAAGGTGGGGAAGGTTGCATACCATCTAGAACATCCACCACAGTTGACGTTGATACATAACGTGTTCCATGTATCGCAGTTGAGAAAGTATCTTTTTGACCCATCTCACGTTTTCATCTAGAGTGATCGTGATATCGAGCCTAATTTATCTGTGTCCGAGAAACCAATTAGGATAGTTGATCCTGAGACCAAGTTTCTTCTTGGGAAGGCAATACCTTTGGTTCGTGTACTATAGAAAAATGGATCTGATAGTCACGAGACATAGGAACACATGGCACTAAAGAGAGAGTAATGGCTTGATCTCTTTGGCATGGAAGCCTCTTCATTGGCTTTATGGGGGTAGAAATGTTTTATAGTGGGGAGGTTGTAACATCCCATTACCTTGATTGGGTAAGTTTTCCACTTTTACTAAGTTCCCTTTCAATTAAAAAATCATTTTTATGTGTTTTTTTGGGTTTACTACACACTGCAGAATAGGTACACACCGTGTACCTGAAGTACAGATTGTGTACTTGGTGCTGGTTTAAGGTTGTGAATGGGGAGATCATGTTGTGAGATAGTACACATTGTGTAGGGCTTAAATATTAGTTTTTTCAACCCTGAGGTAATAGGTTTTTTGGCATACTTATCCACTGTGGCCTAAATATCATGACCCATAGGTACACATCGTGACTCGGCCCGCACCTAGCCTAAAGTAATGATTTTGGCAGTAATGCTCAGTCTATTATTCCTAGACCTCTTGAATCTAAACTCAATGATATCCCTAGGAAATTTTTAGAGGATTCACACCTTCTAGATCAATCTGATCAGCTTTTGATCATCCTTTTACATGCGGTACGATTCCCGGGTAAGTTCAATCCCTTGTTCTATGAGTTTCTCTCCTTCTATCTTCTTGGTTTTTTGATGGATCATCTAGGGATTTATGGATCTATTCCATGTGGTGTTGGATTTTTCTTCTAGGTTGAGTTTTAAGATATCCATCAACTTCATTCTCATTGATGGGTGCCACTGCGAGTGTCATTATTCATGAAAGAGGTAGGCGGTTCTGTTCTAATTTTCCAAATTGGTTAACTTTGATTTTTGTGGATTATTTTATTCCTTGATTTAAATTCAATTTTTTGAGCCTTCATACAATTACTTTGATAAAACCCAATTTCATTGAATTAGGATAATTGAAATAGTTATGGAATGGAAATTGGGAAAACCCCCAATTCTATTGAATTGGGGTGTGTTTATGGAAATTAGTCGATTTAAATAGTTGAATTTAAATAGTGTATTTTTATGGGAATGTTTTCAATTAAATTATTGATTTTAATTGTGGAAATGAATTTTGAAAAAGATATAATTGGTTTGGAATGGATTTTAAACTCATGAAAATGGATTAAAATGATTTGATAGAAACCCGGTGGTTTTATCTTGTGAAGAAATGCTTGTTTTTGAATAAAACTTGTTTTGGTTATAAAAGGAAATAAATTGGCATTTTTGAAATGGAATAATGGTATTGATCATATTTTAAGTAGTATTAAAATAGTTCACCCATCATGTAAGAGTGCATGCAAGCCTTAGATAATTAGTGAGTTATTGGATACACTATATGCTATTACAATGTTCTAAATCATACATCTAGTGGGTCACATCCCTGATGGTTTGGTGACAATCCTCCTTTGGACAATGTCATAGGGACGTGTGTATAAATTTTTTTCTAAGTTCACTTAGAGAGTGTGAAATCATATAGCTGGTTAATACTATTGTACCTTTTGGTAGATGACCATGTTGCTCACTTTTTTATTTATATTTGAGATATAAATGTTTTCCAATGTTTTTTAAACTGCTTTACATGATTGATGAATTTATATAAACTATTTTATATAAATAATTTACATAATCCATTGTTTTAGAAATATTCCATATCTTGTAAAATAAATAATGTGTTTTTAATGTATTTTCCATCATTTTGAAAATGTATAACATGTTTTGTTTAAATATTATTTTAAATTTACAAACTTGTTTGTTTTGAAAAATTGAAATCTTTTCTTTGGATGATATATATTTGGAATCTGTTATGGGATATTTGGTGGTATCCTACTGGGCTAAGGCTCACACCCTACTTTTTCCTTCGGGTGTTTGTAGACTTTTTTCTTCCAGGATTGAGCAAAGGGAATGTATCTCTTAGAGGTGGATCCACTTGTTGAGCTTTGTACTTGGTGAGTTTTTCCCCTAGAGACCATGGGGATGTTTTTCCTATTTAGTACTTTGGGTTGTAGTACTTTGGATCTTATGCCTCTTTGTTTTTCAGGTACTTTTACTCCTAGTGGTGTTTTCCTATTGATATGCATACTGTCTTTTATCTCTTGCTTCTGTTTTATTATAGAAAAATAGTTCCCACTTGTATGTTGTATGATACCAAGTGCTATTCAACAACCTATGGAGATCGAGAACACCCTTCGAGTCATGTTAGGGCCCGCACAATTATTGGGTTACCAAGGTACCCGAGCTGGTTCATGACAGATCATGAATGTATAGAAAAGTTCAAATAGAATAGCCCGACCAATAATGAAAAGAGTGGAGTGAATTTTTTTAATTAAAAATAGTTGGAAATTATATTAATGCATGTCCAAATATAGTTACTAAATGTTGGAATCATCATTATTGGATATAGAAAGGTTTAGAAAAATATTCCTCTATTATAATGGAAGATGATGAACCCTTAACTGATATGGTGACAAGTACATTACTGGGTTGCTTAGACTATTCCAATATCTTATTATATTTGAGATAAATTTATTCATTTATATCTAGGAAATTGTAAAATATAATAGAAATTAAATATCAAGAAGTCATAAAATTTATTAAAAACTCTTGGGGGGTAGTATAATGGTAACAATTTTTTTTGAAAAAAATATTTTTACAATATGTTAAATAGTTTTTCTTATAAACCTTTTTTTCTTTCACATTTTATATTTTGATGTTATTATAAGAATGGATTAAATTTTATTTTATCATACTATAATAGATTTTAGATATTAATAAGTTATTTCTTGGAATGAATTTTTCTTTATATATATGAATGAATTTATACCTTTTATAACAAATCATGAAATTAATTTATTGAAAAAATATAGACGTGAATATTATCATGGAAATATTCTTTAGAATAAATGAATAGTTCAAACCGGTTATTTTCATGTGGAAAATGAATATATGGAAGTATTTCCTAATGATTTACCAAGTCTCATTCCTAACAAAGAGGTTAAGTTCACTGTTTACATAGTTCCTAAAGCTATGACAATTATAATACCACCGTTTTTAATAGATTCAGTTTTGTTCTTAGAATTGAAAAAAATATATAGGAGTTTTAAGATTAGGGTATCATTTTCCCTATAACATCACCATGGGGTTCTTTTATTTTTTTTACCAAAAGGAATAATAGTTATATGAGTTTGTGCATTAATTATAGGGAACTCAATCAAGTCAATGTTAAGAAAATGTGTTTATTTCCTCATATATAGGATTTGTTTTATTATCCCCTAGTTGCATAATATTTTTAAGATACAGAAATCATGTTTGGGTAGAACCAGATGAAGGTATAGTGTGATGAAATTTGAAGGATGTTTTTTTACTAGGAATGGTCATAATGATTTTGGGGTTATTAATTTTTAGGTAGAAAACAAAAAACCTGAATTTATAGATATAATGAATAGAGTATTCCATGGTTATTTGGATAAAATTGAGTTTTTTTATCGAATATATTCTTATATACACTATAATATTTGATGATTCTGAGATACACATAAGTACTGTTTTTCAAATATTGAAAGCAATGAAGTTGTATAAAGAATTCAATAAATTTTAATTTTCGTAGAAATAGAATTATTTTACTAAGAATATTGATCATAAATATTTCACAACTACTGAACATGTTAATACCAAATTAATATAATATTAGTAAGGACTAAAAAATTCATTGAGAATAAAAGTTTTTCTTAGATTAGTGGGTTAATACTAATAGTTTTTTGGGAAAATTCCTCATTTATCTATCCCACTAACAATGTTAAATTGGTGAAGAGTAAAATCATATATAAAATGCAATGTGATTATTTATTTTAGTAACTTAAATTTTTATTCTTTTATTTAGTGTTATCTTCTCCATTATGAAATGATGAATTTGTTATTTATAATTATTTTGTATCAAAGGGACTTGGTTATATCCTAATACATAATGATTTGATTTTTGTGAATATATTTAATCAAATTAAACCTCATCAGAAAATTTATTATACAAATTAACTTGATCATACAATTGAAGTTTTTTTTCTTTAAAATTCTAGATTCATCATGTATATCGGGGAAAATTTCAAATATATACTAGGAATATAAGTCTAAAGTATATATTTACTCAAAATGGGTTAAACATGAGAAAAATAATATAGCTAGAACTGATAAGGATTGGGATAACACAATTAACTATGATATAGGAAAAAGAAACATGGTAGAACAATCGTTCAGTCAAAAGGATAATTCATTATTAATAATGTATCGACTAGAAGACGATCCTTTAGTTATTGATTTAATAAAATTTGGTTAGTAAATTTTGTATTTAGAAACATATTCTAATTTGGATCAGGTATTACAGAAGTCAACTATATAAAAATGAATTAGGTAGTTCGAGAAGAAACATATTGGTATTAAGAAATATTATAATCTGCCAAAAAGGGTAAGTAACTCGTGTTTAATGTTGATAAATAAGGGGTTATTAGATTTTGAAAGAGGATATTTCTTCCAATACATTCAAATTTAATGAAATAATTATTAATTTAATACCACATCTCTTCATTCTATACCCGTCTTGGTAATAAAAAAATAGATAGAGTGCTTTGGGAATATATTTGGTCTAATGTTATGGACTATGACATTGTTGATATTAACATGAAATATTTTAATATTCAATAGTTTAAATATATGTGAAAACTAAAAATATTGATGCTTTATCTTTATCTAGTGATTGAATGGTAGAGTTAGAATATATAGACCTATTTTGGGTGGGTATTACCAAAGGATTCTCGAGGTAATAATATAATTTGGGATATTATTCAGCCCTTCCCAAAATTATTACATTTTCTACCAATATGAGTTATTATATATTTCTATTATCATTAAAGACATTATCTATAAAATCACAAGTAATTGAAGAATAATAATTATTCATATTTATTTATATTTATGAATTAAGTAGTAATTTTACTTTAGAATGGATTCTTTGTCTGATAGCATACCCAACACGCAACAAGGAGTTTTTCTTCGAAATCGTACATTACACACAAGACTGAGTTATATCGAAAAATAATATATTATTAATATTATTATTTGTAGTTATCGCATTACTATTAAAATGGAGGGAATGAACGATATTAACTAAATTATGAAAATAGTGTTTACACATGCTTATATAATGATTCATTGGTTACAAAATTAATTAGAAATGTAAATAAAAACCAATTGAATATAAAGGATGTGTTTTTATGAAAAACTATTTCAGTGAAAATAATTATGTTTATAAAATAATAAAATAACTATTTATGGATTATATTAATTAAATAATAATTAAATATAATATTTAAAATTCATATTATTTGTTTTCTAGAAATTATATAAGAACAAATACAATTTTATGGATAAAATGAGTGTTTTTCTAAAAATAAAATTTTATCAACTTCTTAGGGAGAACCAATTTTAAATCTAGTTTTTGATACTTTAATAAGTTCTATTTGAAAAACTAAACTTTATATTTGGAAGTGGTACAAAAAAATTTACTTTGGCTGAAATTTTGGTATTTTTTTGATAAAATTCCTATTCTAATGAATAGTGAAAATACAACATTTTAATTCAAAACCACATTTTCTTTTAATTTATTTGTATTGTTAGATTATCATTTGAATTTTTTTTAAAGTATATTTAGATTATTTTGAAATCATTTAATCCAATTTTTTTCATTTGAAGTAATATCACATTGATATTTAATATAAACACATGTCCATCTTTTGACGGTTTTTACTTAAAAAAAACTCATTTCCTCATTCTGAAAATGAGATTAATTTTAAATTTATTTTTTCCATTTCTATTAATTTAATTTTCAAAAACTAACATACATGGTTTTAATCATTATTAAAAATTTGATTTAATAGTAACTTTTGTAAAACTAATATTTTAATAACATAAATTTTTTTTTAATATTATTGGATGAGTTATGTATGACCAAGAAAACCATTGGGATGAAAATTTAGCCTTTGGAATCCACTTGGGTGTTATTATGATATTTATAACAATTAATTTAAAGTAAAGGCAACAATATCATAAACATGAATCTTATTACTAAAATAATTATAATATGTGGTTATAAAAGTGATATATTCGAATATAAATATTAATTATAAATATAAAATTATTACCTATATAATCATACTTTATTTATATTTTTTAGACATTAAATAATTAAACTTAATTATGACACAATGATGACGCAGTGATTGCCTTTTTATTGAATAAATCAAATAAATGATATTATAAAGATTAAAATAAATATTATTTGACCTAATTTATATCATTAAAAAAATTATAGGTGAATATGATATGTTATTAGACTATTTAATGGGTTTTTAAAGTTATATATCTGTTTGGATTTTATTAAAATTCAATAAAATGAATAGTGTAAAAATTGACATAATTCATAACTTAAAATATAAATTTTTTATTAAATGTTATAAAATTATTAAAAATATAAGATTTTAAATATGGTTAGGATAAGTCCAAATTTTTCATAAATAATACTTTTTTAGGTCATTTGACATGTTAGGGTAATTAAATTAACACACAAAGTATAAAAATGATAACATTGTTTGTGTGTACGTGTGAGCTATCACCTCCACGAAGTGATGTGATTCGTTTTTGTTCATTATATCACTTGTATGATATATATAAGTATATTTAAATTATTAATTTGATATTAATTAAGTTATTATCATGCTGAAAAGATAAAATAATTCTTAAATTCTTTCCATAATGATCAATGAAAAATGGAAAATGTTACTCATATGTACGTTCAACTTACCGTCTCTGTGATTATAACTTTGTTAGTTTTTCATAACCACAATTCATGGTATCATTTAAAGGTATAATTTATGTATAAATATGATTATAATTTCAGGAATATTATTCTATAGATGATGAACTTTTGACCACATGGACAAGTGGCATCATACGATATTCATTTTCGACTCAACTACTAAATATCGAAAAAATATTTGACATGAACTAAAATAATTAACTAATTGATATAACATGGTAATAAGTGATATGAAGGGAATAATAAACTTGAAAAAGGTTATGAATAAAGTATAAATTAACCTAATTTTATTATTCAATAAGATAAATAGAAAACGATACAGGTCAGACTCAAGGTAAGGGACTTCATATCAATCTCCTTTCATTGAGATATATTTTGATAATATACATTACCTTCTTTTATATGGTGTATAATTATACCCTTTTAATTTTAATTTCACTTAATCGTTTTCAAAATTAATCTTTTTCTATGAATCATTTTACTAAAATACAAAATAAATTTTTTTTAACGTCAGCGATGATAATGAAGTTTCCACCGCCGTGACCATTATTTGATATCTGGATTCCTCTACAAGATGTAGTGTTTTTAAAAGGAAAATAAATACCATATTAAATTTTCATGTATTTTGGTATTGAAAATGGTTTTGATAAAGGATTTATTATTTCAATATCTCGAAATGATATCTTGTGATTGCAATGTGGACATGTTATTTTTCCTTTATGCTTGTTTTATGTGTTATTATTATTTTATGGTTCTTGGGCATTACATAGGTATACGGGTGGTTCTGTGATAATACAATGCTGGGTGAGTCCATGATAGATCTCCAATGCATTGGGTAATGTAAAAAAGTTAAACAATAAGGTTTATCCTAAGAGATTTAGGGAATATACTATGATGGGTATTACAGATGTAATGATGAAGGTTAATCCTTATATAACCGTGAAAGCTACGACGTAAGTATGATATGAATTCCCCAAATTAACCTTTTGTTTTATTTTTTATATTAAGTTTTATAGAAATATTATGATTTCATGAGGTATGTTTAAGAGCTTTTGTTTTATGGGTGAAAAGTATGATTTCATGGGTTTATAAGTATTCAGGGACTAATGTTTTGTTTCCTAATATTATATCCCTTATTGATATTTTTGTGCTCATCCCATGTTTTTGAAATATTTTCCATAGAGTAGAAGGATGGGTAGGAGAAATGAAGAAGTCAAGATTAATGTTATGAAGATTTTTATTAAGAAAAATAATTCATGTTTTATTTTGAAATGTTTTAGATTATGAAAAAATGGATTGCATGTAGACTTGTCTTAGATTATATAATAATTATGGAATAATTCTCTAAAAATATAAACCTGAAAAGTTCCTCAATGTGAAAGAAAGTAAAATAAAGAATATGACTCAAGATTATGTAATGTTTAAGGGTGAGTCCTTATAATATCAGATGATGGATTATACGACTTTATATGTTATAGTGATATTTAAGCATAAGTTACAAGTTATACGTAACCAAAATGTTTAGAATAATATAAAGAGTCATATTTATTTTAGATAAATTGAATGAGTTTCAGATACCGTGAATACATGTATTTTAGTGTTTAGCTTCCTCAAAAGATAGTATATGATGATTTTCTTGATATTATCACACTAAACTTTTTGGTTTTAATAATTGGTTGGATTTAGCAGACACCAAAGTAAAAATGGATGTGAAGGAAAATGTGGTGGTTCTATGAATAATAAACTAAATTAAATGGGAGATACAATGAGAACTATTGTGGTTATTTTAATTCCACTATTAGCAATCATAATTAACCACTTGAACCTTGATGAGTTTTCTAATGCATCATACATCAAATAAATGAATCCCTATGAGAGTTTATGTAATAATTATAAAGGTAAGTATATTCAATGACATATGTGATAAGTATGTGGAAATAAACACATCGAAAAATGTTTTAAAGAGATGAGAATATGATATAGATATGGTAATGAAGGTCATAAAGGAGTAACCTACCAAGGAACAAGGAAGCATTCAATTAAATCCAGGAAATGGAAATAAGTTCGTTTTGATTTATCAATTGAATGTTCTAAATGTGGGGAGTATAGTCATTATGTAAATAGATATCCAAAGAATAAGGTTTGGGAATGTTAGTATAGGTACAATAAAAATAATTTTTTATCATTACCTAATTCCATTACAATGGAAGATGAGGAAACTGAAAATGACATATGAAAGGTATGGATTATTTATTGACTCATGTTTTCACATTATGGAATCTCAGAACATGATTCATGTTTTTGTTTGTAGGAAATAAGTATTAAGGAATAATATGAAAAATCATGGTTAAATTATCATGAAGAATGTTGAATGATCATAAAGTATTTGAGAGTTATTTTAGATTGTAGGATGCTGAAATGTTTAAGATTATTAATGATCCTTTGATGGTGGGGTTACTTTGGAAGACATCTAGTATGTGTAACCCTTATGTTTTTTATGTGAAAATATTCTTTGATTATGTATTATATTTTATTTTATAGAAATAATTATATAGAACATTTAGGGTTTATATGATCCTTGATTTTTTGAGGTCACATTTTGGGATGTAAAATGAAATTCATGAGATAAACTTGAGATTAAAATATGTTATAGTTATTTTTAAAGATTTTATCTCATTTTAGGAATGTTATAAGAATTATATAATTTTAGAAAAAGGGGAAACACGTAGACCGTGTGACAACCTATCACATCATACAATAATTCATGAATTGAACACATAACTAAAGTGCGACAAGGATTTATCGCCTACCATTGTCCTATGAGAAGTCCATGGTTAGTCTGACTTATTTTTTATAGTTAAATGAGTCGATATAATAAGAATAAGTCGATTTTAGTAACTTATGTTTTATAAAATTGATATCCTTGGTATTGGAAAATGATTTGGGGTACTAAATGATAAAGTTTATTTTAGAAGATGTTCACTATTTTGGAACTTTATACTATTAAAGTAAATAGAATACTATGGGATTTTATTTGAGGAGTAATAGTTGAATTTTATTTTTTAATTAACTGTGATTTTCATTATGGACTTATGGTGATTTGTGTTATTTGTGGAAATTATTAACCTATATTAGAGAATATGTGATTTTTGGGAATTTATTTTTAGAATGAGACATTAAGAGTGAATTATGTTATCTGTAGATAAATGTTAAAACTTATACTAGAAGACTATATGATTAAATCCCTCTAAATTATAGGTTTCAATATTATTGTTGATTATTTGAGTAATTATAAGGAAAGTTATTTGCTGAATGGTCTATGTTGTAATTTGGGTATTACTTTTGAATTTTGAATATTAAAAGTAGTCATTCTTCTTTTAATGTTTATTATTTTTGTAGAATTGTTTTATATTATCCTAACCAAATTAGTTTTGGTTAATGTTTTCAAATAGGATGAATAGATAATTAGTCTTTTTTGGATTAAGTGATTCCCTAAAATTTTATTATAGTGTTTTAGACAATAAAAAACTTATTAAATACTCATCATTTGGGGAAACAAATGAGTTTGTAGTGGGATTTGATTAAAGGATGAAACTATGCCGGTTAAGTAAGTGTATTTCCTTATGATCTTAGACTAGGTAGTAAATTAATTCAAATAATTTATGAAAAGGATCCTAAAAACAAAACTATTTCCATTTTATTTTCCTACTATGAAATTATTGAGCGTTTAACCCATTACATGTTTTTGATTTTTTGATTTTTAACTTTCTATTGATTATGTTTTTTTATCACTCTCCATTTTAACATGATGGTTAGTTTTTCTTCCATATCCATGTTTTCCTATATGGGATCCTCATATGTCTTATCTTAGGTGACCATTGTACTTAACTTTATTTCTTTTAAAGTGGATTTTTTATTGGATCTTTTTCTGATGCGGGATTTCAATGAAGTAATTTTGAAAAGTGAAACCTTAGTAATAGAGCCCAAATTTAAAATTGTGAGGACGTGATTTCCAAAATTGGTTAAGGATGCAACATCCTAGGTAATTATATAATAATAATTTTTCATATTTATTAATTTTTTTGAATTAGGTAGCAATTTTACTTTAGAATGGATTCTATTTCTGATAGCGTACCCGACACACAATAATGGGTTTCTCCAAAATATTATGTTTCACAAAAGACTAAGTTATAATGAAAAATAATATATTATTATTATTATTTGTAGTTATTAGATAAAAGTTAGAATGATAGTATTGAATTGTATTAACTAAATTATGAAAATAGGGTTCAAACATGTTTATATAATGATTCATTGGTTAGAAAATTAATTATAATTATAAATAAAAACCAATTGAATAAAAATGATGTCTTTTTATGAAAAATTATTTAAGTGAAAACAACTATGTTTATAAAATAATAAAATCACTCTTTATGGATTATATTAATTAATTAAAAATTCAATATATTATTTAAAATTTATCTTATGTGTTTTTAGACATTATATAATAACAAACACAATTTTACAGATAAAATGAGTGTTTTCCTAAAAATATAGTTTTATCGCATTGTGATGGATAAACCATTTCAAATCATGTTTTTGACACTTTTATAAGTTATATTTGAAAAATTAAATTTATTATTTGGAATCGGGACATCAAAATTTACTTTGGTTTAAATCTTGGTTTTTTTATGATAAAATTCATATTTTAATGAATAGTGAAAAATACTGCATTTTAATTCAAAACTGCCTTTTCATCTAATTTATTTGTATTGTTAGATTTTCATTTTAATTTTTATAAATTATATTTATATTATTTTTTTTATAATTTAATCCAATTTTTTTCATTGGAAGTAATTTCACATTCAAATTTTATATAAACACATGTCAATCTTTTGATGGTTTGTACTTGTAAAAAATAACTTGTTTTCTCGTTCCAACAGTATGATTAATTTTGAATTTAATTTTTCCACTTATATAAATTTAATTTTTAAAATATAACATACATGGTTGTAATAATTATGAAAAATAATATTTAATAGGATCAAAATATTTTTTTGGTGAATATTAACTTTAGTATTTTATTAACCACAGTTAAAGGGTAAACTTGGTAAATAAAGGTAAAAATAATATTATAATAATATAAAACTATCTTAACACTTTTCATCATTTTATTGTATGAATTATGGACAATCCAGAAAACACTTGGGTCAAAAATTTGGCCATTGGAAGCCACTTGTGTGTGATTATGGAATTTAAAACATTTATTTTAAAGTAAAGGTAAAAATATCATAAACAAGACTCTTATTACTAAAAAATTTTAAAATGAGGTTATATAAGTGATATATTAGACTATAAATATTAATTATAAATATAAATTTACTATTTACATAATTTTATTTTATTTATAATTTTTGGACATTAAATAATTTAATTTAATTATGACACAATGATGATGGAGTGATTGCCTTATTAATGAAAGAATCAAATAAATGATATTATAAATATTAAAATAAATATTATTTTACTTAATTTATGTAATAAAAATATTTTATAGGTAAATATTATATGTTATAAGACTATTCAATAGTTTGGTTCTAAGTTATCTCTCTCTTTGGATTTTATTAAAATTCAATAAAACGAATAGTATAAAAATTGAGATAATTCATATCTTAAAATATAACATAGTTTATTAAATGCAATAAAGTTAATAGAAAATATAATATTCCACCAAATGGTTAGGATAAGTCATCACACGTCATAAATGAAACTTTTTTTGGTCTTTTGACATGTTATGGTAATTAGATTAACATAAAAATTATAAATAACAAGATATCATAGTAAGATTAAAAAGGGTAAAATAAGGGTTAAACCAAAAGGATAAGGATTAAAAAATATGTAGAACTTGTATAATTTTAATTTTATAATTTTTATTCGACCCAAAATCATATTATATTCGAAATAAATAATTTTGGGACCATTTGGAACTGAAAATATATTTATATCAATTTAATATTTAAAGAGTTTCCAAGGGCGTCCCTCCCCTCTCCTATAAAAAGGTACCCACTCTTCTCTAATACTCACACATCCAAATATTTTTTGTTAATAAAATACCTACCCAAAACCATTTTACAAATCTCTAACCACATTCACGGGGCCTTTGTTTAGGTATAACACCATTCTTATAGGCGTTAAGGTGTTATTCAAGGGTGGTCAACCAAAGAAGAGGTATTGTTTTCTTTAAGTATTTCTATTTTATTTCTAATTCCACTTACTTAAATTATCCTCCAACCATGATGAGATAATAAATAGAGAATAATAAATATACTAATATTTTATTATTTTAATATCATCACCTAAATCCTATCCAATTCTATCAAATGGGAAATGGATTAATCATTCGTGCGTACTTGTGAACTATCACCTCCACAAATCGATCTAATTCGTTTTTCATAACCATATCTCAAGACTGGTTTTAATAATGGAATTAATGTTAATATTTTATATTAATGTCATATTAATCATTATTTGATAATAGTATATCAATTTCATTCTTACTTTCCATGCGCATAGAAATGATAACATCGTTCATGCGTACGTGTGAACTATCACCTCCACAAAGCGATGTGATTCTTTTTTATTCTTTATATCACTTGTATAATATATATAAGTATATTTAAAGTATTAGTATAATATTAATTATTTTATGGTAATTATGTAAATATAAAATAATTCTTAAATTCTTTCCATAATGATCAATGAAAAATGGAAAACGTTACTAATGCGTATGTACGACTGACTGTCTCCATGATTATAATGTTGTTTATTTTTCATAACCACACTTCATGGTTTGATTTAAAGGTATGATTTATGTATAAATATTATAATAATGTCAATAATATTACTCTATATATGATTAAATTATGACCACATGGACTAGTGTCATCATACCATGTTAATATTCGACTCAAGTACCGAATATCGGCAAAACATCCAACATGAACTCAAATAATTAACTAATTGATATGACATGGTAATAATAAATATAAAGGGAATAATAAACTTGAAAAATGTTCTGAATAAATTATAAATTAACCTAAGTTTATAATTCATGAAGATAAATAATGAGTGAGACAAGTTAGACTCATGTTAAGGGACTTCTTCTTAATCTCCTTTTATTGAGACATATTTTGATAATATACACTACCTTATTTTATATAGTGTATAATCACCCCCTTTGAATTTTAATTTTAATAAAATGTTTTCAAAAAGAATAATTTTTTATGAAGAATTTTACTAAAGGAAAAAAGGAATGTTTTTCAATGTATGCGGTGATAATGACCTTTCGCCGTGGTGACCATTATTTGACATTTGACTTCCTCTACTAGATATAATGTTTTTAAAAGAAAAAAAATACCATTTTCCATTTTCATGTATCTTGGTATTGAAAATGGTTTCTATAAGGGATTTATTATGTCAATATCTTGAAATTATATCTTATGATTGCAATTTGGAAATGTTATTTTTTCCTTTATGTTTGTTTTATGTGTTATGATTATGTTATGGTCATTGGGAATTACTTATGTATACAGGTGGTTCTGTGATAAGTAAAAGGAGGGTGAGCCCACGATATATCTCTAATGCATTGGTTAATATTATAGAGTTAAATGATAATGTTTTTCCTAAGAGATTTAGGGAACATACTGTGATGGGTATTCCAAATGTAACCATGATGGTTACTCCCTATATAGTTGTAAAAGCTACAATGCAAGTTTGATATGGATGCCACAAATTAACTTTATGTTTTAGGATTTCTATAAAGTTATATATGGATCTTATGATTTCATGAGGTATCTTTATGAGATTATTATTTTTTATATGAAAAGTATGATTCCATGAGTTTATAAGTATTCATGGACTAATGTTTTCTTTACTCATTTATATCCCTTACTGTGCTTTTGATGTTCATCCCATGTTTTTGAATTTTTTCCATAGGGTATAAGGATGGGTAAAAGAGAGGAAGAAGTCAAGATAAAATTTATTAATATTTTTATCAAGAAAAATAATTAATATTTTATTTTAAAATGTTTTAGATTATGAAAAAATGTTTAGAATGCAGACTTTTCCACTTTGAAATATTTGAGATGTTATGCAATAGTTATGGCCTAATTATCTAAAACACTAAACCTAAAAAGATCATCAATGTGGAAGAAAGTAAAATCATGACTAAAACTCAAGATTATTTAATGTTTAAGGATAAGGCCTTATATTATATTAGGTAACTAGTAATCTTAAATTGATTTCGTATCTCTACTATATCTCATCATTAACCCAGGTCTATATCAACTTTTTAGAAAGTTCCTTAGAAGTCGATGACTAATGAATTAAATTGCAAGGAATTATTTCATCAATAATAATATTTATAATTGGAGTGTAAAATTTATAAAATATAGGATATAATTCATCCTTTATTACTATATTATTAGTTAATTTTTTATTAATATTTTTATATAGTTTAATTTTCATATAATAACTATTTTAATTCAAGTATATAGATGGAACCCTTTCAAGAATTTTATGTAAATAAGTGTCAAGATCTAATATATTTGGATGATGTTTTTGAGATTAATTTAATGTGGAAAAAATTAATAGAATAGATGGTTGAGAAGTTATAGATGATTTGATTGCATTTGAGGATATCTCTTACCAGGAATACGAGTTTTTAATATCATTTAAAGAATGCCATCTCATTTTTGGTAAGTGATCATATTTTTCTTAAAATATCTCAATGGAATAATATTATGTGTTTTAGTAGAAAGGGACAATTAATTTAGTTTTTTATTTTTATATATGAAATTATATATTGTTCGGATAATTTTCTAATAATTTAGCTTTACCTTTGAGTTTATATTATGTACATGATTTGTTTCATTTTTTCTATGAATGTACTTACCTAAGCATCTCATGTTTTGATCTTTGAAGTGGTACAATTATAAGATAATTTTTAAAATTAATAAAATTTAGTTTATTTTTTTTGTAGAGAGTAGGTACTATGAAATAAAATGATTCACTAGGTAAAGGTTTTATTGATCAATCATATGATTGTGATAGCTACATGGGAATTAGGAAATGCTATAAGGGAAAAATACAATCACAGTCTTATGAATAGAATAAAATTGTGAGGATAAAATTTACTATTGTTGAAATAATTATATAACCTTCATAATTCTAGAAATTAATAAAACATATAATTTATGTGTATTAATTTTATGTATTTATATTCATCATTTTTTGAGTAATGTAAATAAAATTAATTGAAAACTAAATATTTTTATTTAACTAAATAGTTTTCCATGAATACAATAATTATATTTAAAAAATAAATATCTTGAATTTAGAAATTGAACTTTATAAAAATAAATTTTTTTTTTTAAAATAAAATATCAAAAATATCATATGATTATTTTTTAGTAATTTTTTAAAAATATTTATTTGTAATTCAATAGTGGAAAATTTTGTTTTTAGTAAAAAATATTAATTAATTTTGTTAAATAAAGTAATTTAAAAGTAACAATATATTTTTTATTTTTTTAATGTGAAAAATATTATTTATTAATGTAATATAAATAATTCCATAGGAGTCAAAATTATATATGGTTTTGGTATAAGTTTTTTTATGCTTAAAAATGCAATTTTCTAAAAAAAAATTCATCACATTTTGCTAATAAATATTAAATTTCATTTCTTCTACATAAAAAAATTAAATCATGAAAAATGGATTCCCTGTTTCGAATTAAGAGTTTCAAATTTATTATTGGGATTAATTTATTTTTTGTCATTATATATTTTAACTATAGTAAAAATGTGCCACCACATTAAATGGTAAATCGAGTTTATTTAGGAAGAAACTAATTGATAAGAGATCAAAATAATATCTTAATACTTATTGGATGATTGTATATTGAATATTACCTCATTATGTGATTAAATTGATATTTTTGGGGACAATTTTACACAATTTAGAAATTATAACATTTAAATATTTAGAAACATTAAATTTCTATGCCTTCCCTAACTTATAAATGGGAACCTCCTATCCTACATTACTCACACCTTTTAAGAACTCTAGAATATAAAAGACAATACAAAAAACATCAAATTATACCTCCCAATTTCCTAGCGATAGAGGTATTATTAAGACAACAGTCTTATAAGGCATAAGGTGTAATCCATAGGGATATATCAAAGAAGATGTTATAAGTCCTAACCAACCCATATTAAGTTTATTTTTTCTTCTTATTCATTAAAATCATCATCAACAATTCAAAAATAATAACTTCAGTATCATAGTTATAATAAAATGTTTTTATGATTATGGTATAGCCAGTACTCATCTCATTTTCCATCTAATGAGATAATAAAACGTTGTTTGTTCGAAATTTGGAATACCACCTCCATTAAGAGATCTATTTTTTTCATCATTGGATCATATGGATGGTTATAATGATTGAAAAATTAATATATATGAAATTTATGATGTAAATAATATTCATTTAATACAATATATTACCTTCATTCAAACCCAATCCATCTATTAGAAATTGATATCATTACCCATGCATACATGTGGAAAACCAACTCGACGAAGTGATGTGATTCATTTTCCATTTTAAAATACTATAGATGTAAATAAAAAATGGATATAATGATTAAATATGAAATTTATAATATATTTATGATTATGTAAAATTAAAATAATATGTATTTTTTTCCACCCATTACAATGAAAATGAAATGAATGTTCAAGTGCACATATAGACCACCTCCCCTATGAAACAATATGGATCATTTTACCTAGACACACCATATGGATGGTTTTAATAGTTAATGTAATATATCTATATGATAAATATAACATATTTAGGATCATTTTAAAACAAAACATTAACACTTATTACCACAGTTAATGTGTTGATGTGGTATTGAGGTTTTAAACTGAAAGACTCAAAAATGTCTACTATGATCTTAACTATTTTGATCACTAAATAAATCAAGGTAGTAAATGAAATAAAATTCATAATGATAATGAAATTTAAATTAAAAAAATTATTTGTAAAAGGGATTACTAACATAAATTTATTATATAGGAGTTATAGAATGTATAAAGTTATACGAGACATTAATTCAGGAACTTCTCTTTAAAACCATGTTTAATGTATTCATATTACATTATTTTATTACATGTACATGTACATTAAAATTATTCAATAAATATATTATTTATACCTAAATGGATGTTAAATTTAATTTTTTATAACCTTTTCATATTATTTTTAATGGATTAAATATTAATCTTTTATATATTTACCAAATGAATCGCTATGATATTTTTCACCAATGTGAAAAAAAATTGTTATTTTTATATATATACTACTTGAAAAAATATTCCCATCATCTTATATATTTTTTATTATTAGAAATAAATTAAAATTTTAAAATATTATTTTAAATAAAATTAATTACCTCAATATTTGGTGATTTTTTAGTTTTGACATATTTTTAAAGGGAAACAGATTTTTTAATCCTATTTATAAGATAACTGAAACTGTTATTGTTTATGTTCTTGAATTCCCATTCAAATGGTTTTTATGAATAAAGATCAAGTGATATGTTTTTAATTCAAGTTATGATTCTTGTGAATTTTATATGAATTATTGGTGAGTCTAAATAGGTCTAATAATGGGTGATCCTGATATAGATCTTCAATGCATTAGATAAAGTGATGCGGTATGCTGATTATTGGTTACTCCAAATAGTTACTGTAGTTTTACTTTTACGTGGTTACATTTGTAGGGTATTTATTTCGGTGAATATAGGGATAATTTCCCAAGGATATGAAATGATATGATTTTTATGGTTTATATAGGAAATATTTTGAATTCAATATGTAAGAAACATAGATTATGTTTTTAAGGAATATTTATAACCTATTTTTTATAATGGTGAAGGGATTATTTTTTCGAAGAATGAAATTCATGAGTTTTTATATTCTCTATGTAACCCTTATTATTATTATTTAACTTTTATTTTTATCATATGAAATATTTCAATAATGTTATTGAGAAATTAAGTTTCACTCATGGAAAAGTAAATGGATATTTTAGAAATAAATGTTTATATAAAAGCCAAAATTCTATTATATTTTTTATGTTTATAGACAGGATACCGAGTTTCTTTTCCATTACAACCCATTATGAGTTTTTTTATCATACCATATTTTCTTGTTTTTAAAGAATAATGTTAGTTAGAGATGTTAATAATTTCATTGTTCATGATATGTGAATTTCCTTGAATGAATAAATGATCTCTATATAAAGAACATGTTATGTGGGGAAAATTGACAATATAAGTAAATTTAATTTTTTATGTAATTAATTACCTAATTTTATAAAACACTATATCAAAATGAAAAAATACCCACCATTATTAAAAATTATATAATTATTGGGTTTTAAATAATATGGCGTTATATCTCAGGCGTATGTGTGGACAACTACCTCGATTAAGCTATGTGATTCATTATTCAATTACCATAATGCATGGATAATTATAAATTTTAAATATTTATTGAAATTGATATTATTTAGATTATAAAAATAATATATATTAAATAACCATTTCATAACACCTTTTACCATAGTGAGTATACTGATGAAATTTTAGAGAATTTGATTAAACCAACTTAAGTGGTCAATTTAAGTAAGAAATATACAATTAACTGGTTTAACATAATTATTAATGAAACTCAAAAAATTTAATATAGTTGAAAAATGTTCTTATAAATTTATTTAATAAATTTAAATATATTATTTTGGATGATATATGGCATATGACTAAGAAGGAATCTAGAGTTAGGGTTTTCATCTCAATTCATCTCCATTGATACATATTTAATATTACGAACCTAATTTAATTATTGTATTTTATATACTATACCTTTGATTGATTATATATTATGTTCACATTTATTCATGGTTTTTATTTTTTATCTCTCTTCGGCACTTTTATGTGGTTTTAATTTAAAAGTTATTAAACTTGTAAATGTGAATTCTAAAATCTCACAAATATTCAAGATTTTCCATGTATAAATTTACATTAGAAGAATTATATAATATTTATATTATTAATATGATTATATTAAATTATAATCTAGTTATATTTGGGGTTTCTCTTTTTTATTCTTAATTTTCTTCTCTTTAGTACACATTGACCAAAATCATATTTTAATAAAATTTAAACCATATTTTCTATTTTATATTTGGATTTTTTTCTAACATATACATATTTTTTAAATTATTTCATGGATGAATTTATCTAATTCTAAATAATTTTTAATTTAATTTTTTTATAATCATTTATAATATATACAATGTATTAATTTTTTTAATATTTCCCTAACAAGATGATTTTAAATTTTTACAAAAGTATGAAAGGAATATTATTTATATCTTATAATGCATGAAAGGATTTTATTTCCATTATGATAGTAATTCAATATTTATCATCCTATAAGTTCTTTAATAGTTTATCAAATAAATAAATCTCCATTATTTTGTTAATTTTTTCATATTAAAAAAAATAATTTCTAAAATTTTGAAATGAATTTTTGAAATGATTTATAAATTATTTTTGACAAAAAAGATACAAAATCATTGAGGAGTATTATTTATGATGTTTATCATCCAATTTTATCTATAATTATCAAAAGAATAACAAATATTACAAACCTCTATTTATGATGAATTGATGTAATTGTATCATCCATTACGAATTTACATATTATTCCTTATTTCAAGACCATTCAAATTATTTTGATCATGTTCTCTATCATTCCATGTTATACATTGGACATTAATATCCTTATTATTTTCAACATTTTCTGTATAATTAATATATTAAATATCATTTCAACTACATAGTTATTTTTTTAACCTTACACCATTTCAATATAAAATGTTTTTATAGGAAGCATATTAAGAATTTTATTTCATTTTCATAGAAAATATTTATGTTTCATATTATTGATTCCAACCCAATATTTATATATTGATAAGTAATATTGATTATGTGTTATATTTTATATTCAATATATGTTTAATTAAATAGAAATATTTAAATTAAGGGTCAAATTGGTTATAAATATCCTCTAGATGCATCAGATGGTCTCATGAGGAAAATAATTGGCCAAATTAGTTTATTATTTGGTGAATATCAGGAAATTCATTGAAATTTATTGGTCTAAGGCCTTAATAATAATGCTCATGATTTTATTCGATGAGATCTTGATGGTAATATCATTAAATTCAGTATTACAAGTTTTGTTAATTTAATTTTTCAATTATTATTATCCATGATATTTTTAATATTGGTATTTTCCATGGATTTGTTCTAAAGCTCATGTCTTTGGTTAAATTTCCTATTTATTTACTATCCACTATACAATTTTTTTAATTCCTTATCTACTATTGACAACTTAAATTATATTCATTTTCTTCTAGAGCGTTTATGTCCACCCTTCATTATGTTTTCCTATCTCTAATATATGAAGAAGGAATAATTTAATCGCCATTAATGATTCAATAAAGTATTTTATGATATGTTTTATTTTCTCATTTAATTAAAAGATCATATATATATATGTAGTCTCCCAAGACTAATACACAGTTTGGTCCTCTATGTTATGATCCCTTATATCATGTACCAATGTAAAAATGTAATAATTGAATCTAACTTACTAGAGTTTGGTTTTATAAATCCTCCATGGGAAATAACATATAATTATGCATCTAATTAGTATAATTTTCTCACCCTCCATATAATTTTTATAGAATAAAATATACAACCCACTTCTAATGTAAATACCAAATAATGGTAAAAACATCCCATATCATTGGAATCATTATTTTATTTTAAAATTAAGTCCCCTTAAAATAATATTTGAGTAAATATGGGAATTATAATATTCACCATTGCGAGAATTACACACCACTATAGCTTGAAGAATATCCATTTTCCTGAGGTCACCATATAATGGACATAACATCCTTATCCAGGAAAACTCCTACATGGGAAATATATACCTAGAGTAGTTCTATTACCAATATGTAAGATAATTATTTCCCATAATTATATACCTATATAGGCATCACATACCCTTCCATGGAAGAATATCAACAAGTTCATTTCATCTCATCTTAATGGGAGATGAAAAATATTGTAGAAAAAATCATATATTGAGTATTTTGAGGTGAATAGGGAGTATATCACATGAAATATAGTGAATCGTCACATTAGGTAGTTTGTTTCATATTATAAGTATTAAAAACACAATTGGTCATGTTATGTCAAGATAGAGGCATAAAAGAGTGGATTGGAAAGTATCCCCAAACTCAAAAAACAAGAAAAAAGAAACTCCTTTTCCACCTTATAACATAAACAATAAAACTTATAATAGCACGCTATAACATAAAAAATTAACATTATAAAGTAACTAGTATCTTATAAAAATCAATATATTATAATCAAACCTTGACATGAATTATGTATAAATAAAATTATTTCATGTATAGGTTATTTCTCTAACACCCAACCCATATACTTATACAAAATAGGCTATAAACCACTCGGTTACCACATTACAAGTAGGGGAGGATTAGTTAACCCATACATAAATAACATAATAAAAATGGAAAATTTAGTAACAAAAACTGACTACTTAGCACAAACCTCATGTAGACCATAGATAATTCACACAACCTGTACTCATAGGAGGATATAGGATCATAATTTAGGTAAACTATATAATACTCTATAAAAGAGGATTTCCTCTCAGTTTTAGACTCATAATTCTTGTTTCTGTAATTATTCATCCATGTACCTCGATGGTCATTTAATCAAATAACATTACATAGAATTCCAAAACTTAAACCAAATGATACATACACACACTTATGTGGTGAAGGGAATGACCAATGTTGTGGCCTGTGAAATTAATCCATGATTAGACACCTCTCATAGATCCATAAAGGATAACAGAACATGGATGATCTCCTAAACATTATATAATAAATCAATTCAATCCATATGTTGGTCGGAGTGGACACTCAAGAGGGGGGTGAATTGAGTTCCAATTAAAATTTCTGTTAAAAACAATTTCTATTAAAATCCCCCAATTTCAAAAACAAATTAAACTGTAGTGAATTTATATAGATTATAAAGGTTCAATTAGTTTCTCAAAGATTGATTAATTCTCAGTTAACTTAATCTTATGATTAAATTAACTTTTGAAACTAACTTACTGATTTATAACAAATATAAACACTTGCGAATTTAATTATCAAAGTAGCTTTGAAGATAGATTATATTTCAAAGTAATAGCAGCGGAATATGAAATAAATATGTATAGTATGGATATAGAGTATAACTATAAACACAGAGAGTTAACCAAGAGGTTCAGTCTCAAGCCGAGACTTAGTCCTCTCAAAAGTTTATATATAAAATGATCCACACCCTGGATCGGGGTTAACAACAGTGAACACACTGTCCAGGTCACAAGACCTCTACCACAGTTATTCGTGGGAAAACAAACAACAGCAGCAAGCTGTCCAGGTCACAAGACCTCTACCACTATCCACAGTGGGAAATGGGATGCAAAAAGATTTGCTGAGGATTTACAGATCCTACAGTGAAAGTACAGGAGTCAGTGTGTGTGTTTAATACAGCAGATAACACACACTGCTCAAAATGTAGAATAAATCACAGAACAAGAGATGTAGAGTTTAGAATTGGTTCTGGTGATCTCAGTGTAGCTCTTGTATTCGATCAGAAGAGAGTTTGAGTCCTCTTCTCGTTTCTGTTTGAGAAACAGAGTGTCGTATGCTTCAGGTTCACAGGTAGTGAGAATGTAGTCGATGAAGTTCTTCAGGGTCTTTCTTGTATGCACAGAACACTTCTCGAGTATACTTGATTGTCTATATTCTTCTCTGTGTTCTTGATGGAACTCGTTTTTATCTTCTTGTGTTTCTGGTATATTTCGTCCACAACGCACTTGTCTGGTTCGCATTTGTATTCGCATTATATCTGTTTTGGACAGCGTAGTCTTCTCGTATTTATCTCCCGACAGGGGACAGAAAATATTTCTTTTCAGCAGGTACGAGGTACGGGTTCCTGATATCCGACAACCTTTATCAGATATTTGACAAAACATCAAAATGTATGATATGACCGTTAGATAAATTAAATAAATTAAATGTAGGAAATAAAGAAATTAAAACAGTGAGTCGAGAATGTATGTCACTGTTGACTTCAACTGTGGTCTTCCAACTGTGGACTTCCTTCTGTGGACTTCCAACTGTGGACTTCCTTCTGACTGCTGATTTCAACAAAAGGCTTGCTGTCTGTAGGCTTGCAATGGTAGCTTTTACTCCATGTAACTGTAGCCTCTCTAACTGTAGACTTGTAACATTAAATTTGTAGAGCTGTAACCTTTGTCAACTGTAGACTTCGATCATCTGTAGACTTAGTAAACAGAAGCTGTCTAACTGTAACCTTGACTGTAGACTTGTGAATGTAGGCTTATGACTGTAAACTTGTTCCAACTGTAGACTTGTTCGACTGTGAACTTGTTCCAACTGTAGACTTGTTCGACTGTGAACTTTTTCATAGAAAACTTTGAACAGAAGTCTTGTATCTGTGACCTTTGTCTGTGAGCTTTGACAATAGATAGCAGTAGACTCGTAACTGTAAGCTTGTTTTAGTCTTCGACTGTAACCTTGTAACTGTGAACTTATTGCAACAGTAACTTAAGGTGACAGTTAACTGTAACTGTGACTTTGAGAAGAAAGCGCTGACTGTTAGCTAACAATACCAAACTTATGTAACCACTACTGTAAGCTATTACAGTAAAGTTATGAGAGTAAGAATATGAACTGTTTAGAATAAAATACGTTTAAGCATAGAATAATAAGATTAATGCAAAGGTTTAATACATCATAATCAATGTTTAAGCATGATTTGGGATTATCAAAACAGGTGATTCCAACAATCTCCCCCTTTTTGATAATCACAAATTATGTCAGTATGAAATATAGAAGTATCAGAGAGAAGTGTGCAGAACACAGTATTAGCAATATGAGCGCAAAAATGAGGTATAATCCGCAAGGATTTCTCCTCTCTGTATAGGTTCATTTCTCCCTTGAGTTACCCTATTTCTCCCCATTTCTCCCCCTATCTATTTCTCTTTATTTCTCCCCCTTTGTGATTAACAAAAAGAAAGACAGAGAGAGAGAAAAGAAACATTGTATTAATAAGGAGTACAATACATGACCCAAAATGTGAATACATGATCCCTATAAAAAAAAAATAAACAGACTCAATCCTCTTCATCTGGAGGTAAGGGATCTTTTCCTTTGGAGGAAGAAGATGGAGCAGGAGGTGAATGATCAACAGGCTGAGGAATGGCAGCAGGAATGTCTGGAGGGGCAGCAACAGATGGTCCTGAAGGCCGATAGTGAGTAGCTTGCCGAGGGATCAGTGGTCTAAGGCTTCTGAGGGAATCAGCAGGAGACATGATGGAAGAACCACTGGGGTTGGAGACAGGTAGGGCAGGAGGAACTATAATAGGTGTGCAGTCCACATGAAGAAAAGGTAGGAGCAGATTTCTGAAATCCATGATAATGTTTCCTCCTCTGTCCATGGCAGATAAGAAGTCATCTTTGTTTTCCAAGAATTTATCCAAAGCCGGGGTCAACTCTCGTAGCTTGCTAACTTGTTCTTTGAAGGCTTGAGTTACAGGAGGCAGCTTCATAGTCTCTAGCATGAGCTTGAAGTGATTGTTCAACTGATGCTTGGTGAAAATACGATCAAAGTAATAATCCACTTTACTTTTGATGGCCTCCTGAGAAGCAGTAGCAGCCTGCAGGTGCTCACGAACAAAGCCACTGACTTCTCTTGTAGTAGCAAGGATCTGTAGGTCTGATGTGTCATTTGCACGGGCCTGAGTAAGCTCTTCTCTGAGCAGGCTTCTAAACTGCTCAAGGTCTACAGGAGAGCTAGATGAAGGAAGGGACTTGACTGAGAATGCCACTGTCTCCTTGAAAGACTGAGTCAGACTTCCAATCACTTTCTGAATGACAGCATCCTGATTACTAAAGTGTTCTTTTACTGATTTCTTGAAAGCCTCAAATACTTCCACAAACTGCTTGACCACTTCTTTGATGTATCGAATCTCACTGGCCACTTGTGTCTGAGAACTGCTCAGGGCAGTTAAAGAAGCAACTGATTGTCTGATGGTCTCCTTCATTTCATTCTTTAAGGATTCAAGGTCTTCCTTGGTGGCCAATCCTTCAGTTTCTAACACTGGAGAGCTGTTAGGTAGGATGACTGGATTTCTTGGTGGTTGGTTTTCTTCATCTGAATCCTCATAATTGAGTCCTAACACCATGTATCCTGGATCTGAGGTCCATCCTTCTATATCATACAGTACAGAGACTGAACCAACACGCTCCCCCTCACTTGGAGGTCCTTCCTGAACACTTTCTACTATCTGCTCAACTCTGGGTAATTCTAAGTTCTCTTCTGTAGCTCTAGCAGGTTCCATACTTGCTTCCTCTGTAGGTTCAGCAGTGAGGTTAGCCTCCTTCTCTGTTGGGTCGTCAACCACTTCCATGACAACAGTAGTAGAGACCACTCCTGCTTCCTGGTCAGACACTGACTTGTCTGTATACCCTATCAGAGGGCTCATACTAAGTTCTTCTGCAACAGTTTCTTGATTTTCATTTAAAGTTCCAGCCTCTTCTGCTTCGACTGTATCACCCTCATCAGAGGTGTCCTTGACAAAATATTGAGATTCTTCTTCTTCTTCTGTAGACTCAGTCTCACTGTCTCTTAGAACAGGTTCTCTACTAGGTAGTTCTTTTGGAGGGCTTGCTGCTCCAAACGTCACTGTCCTGACAGGACTGTGAGTAGTATCAGGATCACTCCCTTCATCAATTGGGGTGTTCTCTCTTGCAGAGTTACCAACTACTGCAGTCTGTTCATCATCTGAGTATACAGGTTCAGGCTCATCAGGCTTTAAGCCTGGATCTCTCCTATCTCTCGGTCTAGAGGGATGAGTAGAAGGGCTAAAATTCTCATAGATTCTCTCCTCATCATTCACCCATGATTTCTTCCAGGGATTCCAACTGATCTTCATGAATTTGCAGATTACTTTCGAGATACATACACTGTTCTTTGCCACTATCAACTCTTCCTGACTTCCAGCTGCACCTTTCACTTTCAACATAACCGAAATGAGTTTAGCATGAAACAAGGCACTTGATTTTGAGCTTGCCTTTATCATGTCCTCCATCTGAGCCATCAGCAACCTACAAAGGTTGACCTTCCTTCCATGTTTTAATAAGTACATCAAGTAAATATCCTGATGCTTCAGAGTTGCAAAATCTCCTCTTCTAGGACTCAGTACATGCTGGATAAACTTAAACAGAAGCCTGTCCTCTCCATTCATTTCAGTAGCAATAATCTTCCTTACAGTGCCATTGCCTGTCAATTCTTCCAGAGCTGTCTCATGATCAAAGATTCTACTATTTGGAGGAGCCGCTCCAGAATAGTAGTTGTAAATACCCTCATGAGGAACTCTTAAACAAGCAGCCCATTCAACGGATGAAAAACTGACTTCATTGCCATTTACTCTGGATACCAGTTTATGCAGATCATCCTCTTCCTCGAACTGTAGATATTCATAGAACTCCTTCACCAGCTTCGGGTAGTACGGTCCATTATTGTTTGCGAAGCATTCGGTCCATCCTTGATCATTAAGCACTGCCAGCACTAATGATCTGCTCGATAAAATCCACTCTTCACTTAGCTCCTTCTCAGCGACTATTTCTCTCTTAGTCAGATGTGGATTAACAGGTCTTATCGAGGCGTTCCTGGTGCCACTGGATTCGACTTGAGTCCTCTTTGGCATTGGTGCATCTTCGTTGACAGTCGGGGGTCGCTTTGTTCTGGCCATTGGAACTGAATGAGGTTTCGAGGTTCGGTTGAAGGTTTAGGGTTTAGGACTTGAGAGAGCAAGGGTCGAGATGATTGGATTGAGATATGTTCGATGTTCTTAATTTTATCATTTAGGGATTTAAAAAAAATATAAAGAAAAGAAACGGTTCTAATTCCCGCAAAAATAAAATAAGATTAAACAGCGAAACAGCCTACAGAGAGATGTAACAGTGAGGTACACCGGTGAGGTCTAACTGTGAGGTTTCAACTGTGAGGTCTCAACTGTGAGGTTTCAACTGTGAGGTCCAACTGTGAGGTCTAACTGTGAGGTCTCAACTGTGAGGTTTCAACTGTGAGGTTTCAACTGTGAGGTCCAACTGTGAGGTCTAACTGTGAGGTCTAACTGTGAGGTCTCAACTGTGAGGTCTCAACTGTGCGGTTTCAACTGTGCTATAGTTGATCATACCTAACTCATGTTTGATGTAACTTAATCTCTCAGAATTCAAAGGCTTTGTAAAAATATCAGCTAACTGATGTTCAGTGCCAATGAACTCAAGAGTGATATCACCTTTTTGATAATGATCCCTCAGAAAGTGATGTCTCACATCAATATGTTTTGTCCTAGCATGAGATACTGGATTTTTTGAAATGTTAATAGCACTTGTATTGTCACACCTTATAGAGACATGTTTGAATTGATATACATAGTCTAGTAAAGTGTGTTTCATCCACAAGATTTGTGCACAAAAGCTACCCGCAGCTATATACTCAGCTTCGGCAGTAGACAATGCAACAGAATTCTGCTTCTTACTACACCAAGATACTAGTGACTTGCCTAAAATGTGACACGTTCCAGAGGTGCTCTTTCTATCTAACTTGCAGCCAGCAAAATCAGCATCAGAATAACTTAATAAATCAAATGATTGTCCTTTTGGATAAAATAATCCCAAATTGGGAGTATGTTTTAGATATTTGAAAATCCTTTTAACAGCAGTCAAATGAGACTCTTTTGGATTGGCTTGAAATCGAGCACACATGCATACACTGAACATGATGTCAGGTCTACTGGCAGTAAGGTACAGTAGACTACCTATCATACCTCTGTAATTGGTTTGATCCACTGGTTCACCAGTTTCATCACTGTCCAACTTGCAAGTGGTGCTCATAGGTGTGTCACTGCCTTTGGTGCCATCCAAAGAAAAACGTTTTAGAAGATCTTTAATATATTTACTTTGATTCAAAATAATACCATTTTTATTTTGAAAGATCTGAAATCCAAGGAAAAATTTGAGTTCTCCCATTAAACTCATTTCAAACTCATTTTGCATTATTTTTGAAAAATCAACACATAAAGAATTTTTTGAAGATCCAAAAATAATATCATCCACATAGATTTGTACTATTAAGACATCTTTAGAAATCCATTTAATAAAAAGAGTAGGATCAGCTATCCCATTAGTAAATCCTTTTGAAATAAGAAAAGAGCTGACCCTATCATACCAAGCTCTTGGAGCTTGCTTTAAACCATATAAAGCTTTAGATAGTTTAAAAACATGATTAGAAAAATGGGGATTTGTAAAACCAGGAGGTTGTTCCACAAATACATCCTCAATTATATATCCATTTAGAAAAGCACTTTTAACATCCATTTGATATAGTTTGAAATTCAGATGAGCAGCATAAGCAAGTAATATCCTAATGGCCTCTAGTCTAGCCACGGGTGCAAAGGTTTCCTCATAGTCTATTCCTTCTTCCTGACTATACCCTTGTGCAACTAGCCTGGCTTTGTTTCTGATTATATTTCCAAACTCATCAACTTTGTTTCTAAACACCCATTTAGTGCCTATTGTAAGAGTGTCTTTAGGTCTTTCCACTAATTCCCAAACTTTGTTTCTTTCAAACTGATTTAGTTCTTCTTGCATAGCCATTACCCAGAATTCATCACGGATAGCATCATTGACATTTTTGGGTTCAAGCTGTGAAAGAAAAGCTTGATGTTCAACCTAATTTTTTAGAGAAGCTCTAGTTTGTGTTCCTCTATCAAGATTACCAACAACAGCATCTAAAGGATGATTCTTTAGAATCCTAGTTGATTTGGTAAAGGTTGGACTAGAGATTTCAGGTTCATCTATAGGTTCGGGTTCCACAGAGGAAGATTCTGCAAAAAGTCCAGAACTGGATGTTTTTATTACGGGTTCTTTAGATTCGTCATTTAGGTCCAGAACAGATAAGTCTTCTTCAACATCTTCAAGAGAAGTTTTAGACTCATGTGGATCAGTCTCATCAAACTTAATGTGAACAGATTCTTCCACACATTTGGTTTTCTTATTGAACACTCTATAGGCTTTACTAGACATAGAGTAACCTAGGAAAATTCCTTCATCACTTTTTGGAGCAAATTTATCAAGATTATCTTTAGTATTCAGAATAAAGACTTTGCAACCAAAAACTCTAAAGTAATTAACCTTAGGCTTCCTATTATTCCACAAATCATAAGGGGTTTTCTTAAGAATCGGTCTAATCAAGACTATATTAATAACATAGCAGGCTGTATTTACAGCTTCAGCCCAAAAGTAAACAGGCAGGTCATATTCATTAAGCATAGTTCTAGCAATTTCTTGCAGGGTTCTGTTTCTTCTTTCTACTACACCATTCTGTTGAGGTGTCCTAGGAGCAGAAAAATTGTGAGCATAGCCATTGTGTGAGCAGTAAGATTCAAATTCTTGATTCTCAAACTCACGGCCATGATCACTCCTCAAGGTCTTAATCTTAAGTCCACTAAGATTTTCTACAGACTTAGAGTATTTAACAAAGGAAGAGCAGGCTTCACTTTTGTGAGCTAGAAAGTATACCCAAGTATATCTAGAAAAGTCATCTACAAGAACATATACATAGTGCTTCCCATTTAGACTTGAAATTCTTGATGGTCCAAACAAATCCATGTGAACCAGTTCAAGTGGTTGAGAAGTTGAAACTTCTTTCTTTGGTTTAAAAGAAACTTTGTGTTGTTTTCCCTTTTGACAGGGATTACACACTTTGTCATTTGGGAATTCAAGCTTAGGTAAGTCTCTAACTAGGTGTTTCTTAGAGAGTTTTCTAAGTGAGTGAATGTTGCAGTGTCCTAATCTCCTATGCCACAGCCAAGACTCTTTATGAAAAGCATTTAAGCAAGTAACATTATGTTTAGCTAAAGTGTTCAAGTCAACAGCATAAACATTTTCATTTCTTAAGGCAGAAAATATTAAAGCATTTTTGGAATTGTAAACTTTACAAGAGTTGTTTTCAAACTTGACATTAAAGCCATCATCACACAATTGAGAAATGCTAAGTAGGTTGTACTTAAGTCCATCAACAAATAAAACTTTGGAAATTAATACTGAGTCAGTGTTACCAATCTGGCCTAAGCCGATGATTTTTCCTTTTGAGTTATCACCAAAAGTGACATATCCTCCATCAACCTTTATTAAGCTTTTGAAGCACGAATAGTCCCCAGACATGTGTCTTGAACATCCACTGTCTAAGTACCATACCTTCTTGTAATTTCTTTTCAAACAGATTTCCTACAAAATAGATTAGACAAGAAATGACTTTGGTACCCAGATTTTCTTGGGTCCAGATATGTTAGCAATCAAGGATTTAGGTACCCAGATTTGTTTTATGGGTCCCATACAATTAATAGATGCAACAGATTTAGAGAGATATACTTTACTTGATCGACAACTATTTAAATAACCAGTTGAGGCATACGAATTTCCAAAACTGGAACTAGCAGGATTTTTTCCAGACTTGGAAATAAATTGGGTTTTAGTAAACTGTCTTTGTCCAGGTTGGTATCCCAAGCCAGTAGCATACTTAGGTGCAACTTGATTTCCTAGCAGTTGGGTTAGAGTATCTTTTCCATTTGTGAATGTTTCTAAGTCCTTTCTAAGTTGTTCATTAGATAGTTTCAGTTCTGTATTCTCCTTTAATAATTGAACATTTTTCTCTTTTTCTACATCAAGTGCAGACTTGACACTTGCAGTAAGAGCATGCTGTTTCTTTAAGGACTTATATTTATCCTTTAGTTCATTACACGTTTCTTCCAGCATATTACAGTATTCATTCAATTCATCTTTAGACATATTTTCAGAATCAGAACCAGATTCTGCTTCACCTTCAGAATAATAAGAGTTTAAAGTGGGAGTGTCTAAGGTTACCTCAGATGTGTTTGTCATGAAACACATATTAGCACGATTTCTTTCAGAATCACTGGACTCTGATTCACTTGTGCTGTCTTCTGAAGCACTCCAGGTGGCCTTCATAGCTTTCTTATAATTCTTGTCCTTGTACTCATATTTCTTCTTGAATTTTAACTTAGGACAGTCAGCTTTAATGTGTCCTTTCCTTTTACATTCATAGCAAACTATGTCTTCTTCTTTATCAGTTTTCTTCCAATCTTTCTTCCACTTACCTTGTCTATCATACTTGCCCTTGTAGTTCGGTTTTCTGAAGAATTTCTTCTTCCTATAGAACTTCTTGAATCTCCTTGCTATTTGTGCCATCTCGGCATCACTGTCAGAATCTAAGTCTTCACTAGATGAGCTTTCAGTTGGTATATGCACTTTCTCCTTGTCTTTGCTCTTTGATGCAGTAGACTTAAAGGCTACAGATTTTCGTTTTGGTTCCTCATCTTCCTCTTTATTCACCTTTAGCTCTTCTTCGTACATCATCAGCTTACCAATTAACTCCTTGACAGGCAAAGTTCCAATATCACAGGATTCTCTAATTGAAACGGATGTGCCTCTCCATCTGTCAGGCAGACATCTCAATAATCTCATGATTTGCTCCTTTGCTGGAACAATCTTCCCGAGTGAGCTCATTGTGTTGACTATCTCATTAAACCTGAGATACATATCAGAAATAGGTTCATCAGCTTTCATCTTAAAGTTATCATATTTGATAGTATAAGTGTTTAACCGCATTTCCTTGACATTAGTTGTTCCTTCATGAGAAACAGCTAAGGTGTCCCAAATTTCAAAAGCAGTTTTACATGCAGAAATTCTATTGAGTTCCTCATCTCCTAGAGCACAGTAGAGAGCATTCATAGCCTTACAATTATTATTGTAAGCTACTTTAGTAGGTTCATCCCAAGTTATTCTTTCAGTTTCTGGAATCTTGTATTGAGACTCTATAGCAGTCCAAATATCAAAACCCATACTTTCTAAATGAATTTTCATTTTGAGCTTCCATTGGGCATAATTCACACCATTAAAGAAGGGTGGCCTGTTAGTAGCAGCACCTTCTAGTCTATTATCCATAAGGAAATTCTAGAAAATGTTTTAAAGAGATAAAATTTAGAACTAACAGAAATTTAAGATCTTTTAGATAAAACTACAATCACAGTTTAAAAACAGAGTTAAAATAAAACTTTGAGCAAGTATAACAGAGCTAAACACAACCTCTGATACCAAATGTTGGTCGGAGTGGACACTCAAGAGGGGGGTGAATTGAGTTCCAATTAAAATTTCTGTTAAAAACAATTTCTATTAAAATCCCCCAATTTCAAAAACAAATTAAACTGTAGTGAATTTATATAGATTATAAAGGTTCAATTAGTTTCTCAAAGATTGATTAATTCTCAGTTAACTTAATCTTATGATTAAATTAACTTTTGAAACTAACTTACTGATTTATAACAAATATAAACACTTGCGAATTTAATTATCAAAGTAGCTTTGAAGATAGATTATATTTCAAAGTAATAGCAGCGGAATATGAAATAAATATGTATAGTATGGATATAGAGTATAACTATAAACACAGAGAGTTAACCAAGAGGTTCAGTCTCAAGCTGAGACTTAGTCCTCTCAAAAGTTTATATATAAAATGATCCACACCCTGGATCGGGGTTAACAACAGTGAACACACTGTCCAGGTCACAAGACCTCTACCACAGTTATTCGTGGGAAAACAAACAACAGCAGCAAGCTGTCCAGGTCACAAGACCTCTACCACTATCCACAGTGGGAAATGAGATGCAAAAAGATTTGCTGAGGATTTACAGATCCTCCAGTGAAAGTACAGGAGTCAGTGTGTGTGTTTAATACAGCAGATAACACACACTGCTCAAAATGTAGAATAAATCACAGAACAAGAGATGTAGAGTTTAGAAGTGGTTCTGGTGATCTCAGTGTAGCTCTTGTATTCGATCAGAAGAGAGTTTGAGTCCTCTTCTCGTTTCTGTTTGAGAAACAGAGTGTCGTATGCTTCAGGTTCACAGGTAGTGAGAATGTAGTCGATGAAGTTCTTCAGGGTCTTTCTTGTATGCACAGAATACTTCTCGAGTATACTTGATTGTCTATATGCTTCTCTGTGTTCTTGATGGAACTCGTTTTTATCTTCTTGTGTTTCTGGTATATTTCGTCCACAACGCACTTGTCTGGTTCGCATTTGTATTCGCATTATATCTGTTTTGGGCAGCGTAGTCTTCTCGTATTTATCTCCCGATAGGGGACAGAAAATATTTCTTTTCAGCAGGTACGAGGTACGGGTTCCTGATATCCGACAACCTTTATCAGATATTTGACAAAACATCAAAATGTATGATATGACCGTTAGATAAATTAAATAAATTAAATGTAGGAAATAAAGAAATTAAAACAGTGAGTCGAGAATGTATGTCACTGTTGACTTCAACTGTGGTCTTCCAACTGTGGACTTCCTTCTATGGACTTCCAACTGTGGACTTCCTTCTGACTGCTGATTTCAACAAAAGGCTTGCTGTCTGTAGGCTTGCAATGGTAGCTTTTACTCCATGTAACTGTAGCCTCTCTAACTGTAGACTTGTAACATTAAATTTGTAGAGCTGTAACCTTTGTCAACTGTAGACTTCGATCATCTGTAGACTTAGTAAACAGAAGCTGTCTAACTGTAACCTTGACTGTAGACTTGTGACTGTAGGCTTATGACTGTAAACTTGTTCCAACTGTAGACTTGTTCGACTGTGAACTTGTTCCAACTGTAGACTTGTTCGACTGTGAACTTGTTCATAGAAAACTTTGAACAGAAGTCTTGTATCTGTGACCTTTGTCTGTGAGCTTTGACAATAGATAGCAGTAGACTCGTAACTGTAAGCTTGTATTAGTCTTCGACTGTAACCTTGTAACTGTGAACTTATTGCAACAGTAACTTAAGGTGACAGTTAACTGTAACTGTGACTTTGAGAAGAAAGCGCTGACTGTTAGCTAACAATACCAAACTTATGTAACCACTACTGTAAGCTATTACAGTAAAGTTATGAGAGTAAGAATATGAACTGTTTAGAATAAAATACGTTTAAGCATAGAATAATAAGATTAATGCAAAGGTTTAATACATCATAATCAATGTTTAAGCATGATTTGGGATTATCAAAACAGGTGATTCCAACACCATATTTCTTCCCCTATGTATAGTGTAATACATATTAATGATATTATATTACCTTAAAATGTCAAGATATGATGAAATATTATAAGGATGATCGATCAAAATAATATAATATAATAAATAAATCATATGGGATAAATCAAATCATATTAATATAATTTATGGTCAATTTAACTTCAAAGGTGAAACACATATAAAATATTATTGGAATTTATTGTTAAACAATTGAGAATAGTTAGGTATCACATATCTCAATCCACAAGAATCCCTTCAAAATATGTCCCTGTATTACTTGACTACAATTGAATGTTTCACTATAATCTATGAGAATACGTATAAAATAACACAAACATAAAATGACAATGAATGAAAAATGAAATTTTATAAGAATTAAAATAGGATCATTGAAGAAACTATAACTATCACCCAAAATTAATAGCCCTCATCTTTGATCACTATAAAAATATGATCCTTACTTAGTAAAGGATATACAAGGGTAAATGTCATGATAATAATGGACACTAATACAATTATCAAAAACTAAATTTCATATCAATTTATGAATAAAGATATTTGAATTTAATTAGTTTTTTTTAAAATTATCCATACCATTCCATGTGGTGTGACCAACATGGTTGTTAACCAATCCCCCAATCATGGTCTCCCTTATAGTGTATCCTAGCGAGATATGATTCACATCATGAACACATAACAACTTCTTAGATAAATATGTAATATCCAATTAATGTTATGGTTTAATCATATCTATCATCAGAAAACACCATCCCATTGGCCTGGTATACATGGTGTATCCTTACTTCATCATTTCATAACACTCCCCTGCTACACTACACTTGTGGAGCAGTTACTTCCTTATAATGTTGTATATTACCCATTGATATGGTATTCATGATGAATCTAGTGGGTTCATTGATTGAACATACACCTATATAGAAAAAAATATCACATGAACCACAAGGCACACTTATATACTCTCAGAAAAACCTCAATCTATTCTTATACCACTATCTCCACATAGCTGTATCCTATTAGAAACTCTAGAAAATTAATCTAAAAAATAGAATAAAGATTAGTAATACATATCCAAATTCAAATTCAAATCAAATAATATGTCGTTAAACCCTCAATCTACTACAATTTTTTTAATCTCATAGAATATCTTTCTAAGGTATAATCATTCTATACTAATGTGAAATTTTATATACTATAAGAAGTTTATCTTTAGAAATCCATAACTATAGTACATTATCATATTTCATGGTGTATTATCTCTATAATGAAAAATATATTATCTTTTGAAGGACCATGTCATGGAAAAACCCCTAGTGTTTCAATTTAACCTTTGACATATAGTAGTTTACCAACAAGATCAGTGGATCCTCATCCAAAATAACAACAATCAGCCTCCACTAGCTTAACCATTCAGTTAAAACCATTATTTCACACTTGGTTCAGTAAAAATGTAAACAATTCAATACATTGGAATATGTATGGTACTAAAACCACCCAATAAAAACATCTCAAATCCTTGATATTTCTCCACTTTTATATCTTGTGAACCACATTACTCGACATCACTCTATGTATAGTTTAGATACACATCTAGCACTATATATAGTAATTATAACACTATCCTGGAGATAATTAACCATTTCAACACCTTAGAACCATCATGGTTTAACCCATAAGAATCTCAATTAATTATAAAAAATGAAAAATTTAGATTATTATCCAAGGTACAACACTCGATCGCATAAGAAATGAAAAAACTGCTATATAAATACACTAACTGAATAAAAATAACTTGATTACCTAATTATATTAAGGTATCCAACTATACCTACTACATAATTATTTCCCAACTCACCAGACTCACATGGAATCCAAAATTTTTATTACCAAAATCCATGGTTTATGTTACTCCTCTAATCCATACAACCATATTTCCTAAATCACACACGAGAGCCTATAAAAATTTGATCCTCCACCACATAGTCTTGAGACTTAACAATAAAATTATTACTATATTACACTTGACATTATACTCCATGAAATTACAAGTTTCTGCCAACCTAGTATTCTATCCAATCAAATTATGGAATTCCCATCGTTTAGTCATTGAATGTATTCACCTAATACAACACTATAACCCAATACTGGAATAAATTTCTCTCTCACTAACCATATTCATATAAAAATAGGCCACATGTATGAATTTTCTAATAGAGAAATACTACCACATATTATTCATGTACCTCATACATATCATAGATAACGGTCACCACAACTCCACCCAAAAAGGGTTAGAGTGGAACATTTATCAATGGTGGATTTCCACAATATAATTTCCCACCACATTTGTCCTTTTAATAGAATGAGATTTTGGATCTCTTAAATTTATAATATCATCAATATCTTGTTTCATACACAACACTCAAATAATATAATACCTAACTAAAAAAACCATTATATATTAACATTTCATAAAAAATATAAAAATTATTAGATAAAAAGATAACAATCTATCAATATAATTATATATAATTATATTTCATTGATTAATATTTTAAAAAGGGATCCTTTCAAAGAAATATTTTATAAAGGAATTTATATTTTCATTAATAAATTAAATTGATCACGGTTATAAATTTATTATAATATCTAACATTTATATTTATAAAAAAAATATGTAAACATGAAATTATTTATAAATTTATATGAAATAATATTACAAAAACATTAAGTTAAAAAGGACTTTTTAAAAGTAGTTTTTCATCATATATTCTATTTTCCTATTGAATATTTACCAAATTTTTCATCATAATATTATAAAAATAACTTTATTTTTCAATTAAATAGTTCATTTTTTTATTAGGATTACATTTTGATATTTTAATGAAATATTTGAATTAGGTAAATATTTAAAAAATAATGTTTTAAAAAATAATAATTTTAATGACCTTATAATTATATAAGAAACATATAAAAGTTTATAAAACCATTCAATTGTTCAATGGTGAATTTAATTAATAAATATCTATATTTAAAATACTATTATGTAGTTATAAACTCTTATGTGTAATGACTTATGAAATATATTCCTATGAAAACTATTTTTTGTATTTTTTTTGTTGAATAATATTTTTTAAAAAAATTTATTTTGGATTGATTTGAATGAAAAATAACATTTAATTATGTTATAATAAATGAATTTAAATATTTAAAATCAATTACATTTATAATTCTATCATACAAGTAAAATTTATGCATAAAAACAAAAAAAATTTAAAAACAATTATATGTTAAATGTTTTAATGTAAAAAATAATTTTTTTTACACCTATAAATTTTCTTAGAAAACATTTATTTAAAATTTGGAATCATTTGGAACAAATTACCTAATATTTTCCATTTTATTTTTAGGAATTAAAAGTAAATTACTTAGAAAAATATTGGTAACCTCATTAAAACCATAATATTAAAATTGAAATTTCTATGACTAAAAGACTTTAAAATAAGAATAAAGAATGAATTAATGTGAATGGTTGATGGATAATAAACCTTACATCATACACAAATATATTAATTTAATTTTCTATACTTATTGACATTTTGAACATGTTCTCTATTTATATTATGTTGAACTGTTTATAAAATGCTATTATCACAAATTTCAAAAGGGGTTAATCACAATTCTATTAAGAACACCCAAAAAAATTAGGTGTATTCATGATAATATTCCTTTTTAAAAGTATATAATCATATTCCTTATCCTTAATCTTATTTTCCCATTATTTTTGTGCGAGACCTCTGTTTCTAAGTATTCTTCAATTGGAAATACTAAGTACTCATGATGAGACCTATTTTTATTAACTTCATTTATTTTTTTCCATACATTCTCAAAATATAATTTTATAATTTATATAAAATTAAATTTTTATTTTTTTATAGTGTTTTTTACAAAAATGTAATATCTATGAACCATGGTTACCTTTTTATATTAAGAAAATTCCAATCATCATTCACGTGTTGTACATACTACAACCTCCATGAAGTGACACCTTCTGTTTCTCACAACAACCTATCTTAATTTATAATAAGTATTAAATTGAAGAATAAATGTGAAATATATAATACAATTATAATCATTTTGAAGAAAAATTATAATTATGATTCTTTCCCTTTCATTCCTCAAGAAAAGATAATATTAACTGTGTATTCTGTGGACGACCCCCTCAATGAAGTAACATGTGACATTTTTCTTCTAGATTCTTTCATATTTATTAAAAAATCATCAAATATTATTTTAAACTATAAATATGTCTATTTAATTTAATTATTATTTTTTATTATTGATATTACACCAAAATAAATTAATTTGATAATCATAATCATCCATTAATTATGGACTGATATATTTTGGTCTGGTCTAACCACATAATTAAACCATTATACACAATAAGATCATCGAGGACTATGAGAACATAAATAATGATAATATATGATATAAAATAAATATTAATGATTTTATTTTTTAATATAATGTTAATAATATTATTGAACTCCTTAATTAATATAAAAATATTCATTCATCATAAATAATTGAAACATGGTCATCATTGATTTCAATATTAAATATAATTACCAAAACTAAAATTGAATGAAATTATAAAAAAATTAATAAATATAAGAGATCAATTATAGTTACCTATATGTTTATAAAATGATGAAATTTTTTATTATAATGAAGAAAAAAATTGGTAAAATTAAACTAGGTCCAAATGATTGAGATTACTCATACATGATATTAAAAATAAAAAATAAATAACTAATATACATAAGGGGAATAATTATAATTTTTTTTCATAAATTGTTATGTATATTAAAAATAATATTCTATAGGTTATTAAAATATTTGTTTTTGTTATACAAAATCTTAGAGTGCCTTCTACTTACTGAGAAAACAATGTAAGGATTTTGTGTCAACAATTTGACACATTAAGACATATTTATTATTATACACCATGTTTTCATTGGAATAGTGTATCCAAATACCCTTCAATATTTTTCTATAATTATTCTATTTTTTCATGATATTAAATGTTTTATTCCATGGTTTTCTATAATTGTGGTTATTACTCATAAATTAGAGAAATAATAATGGTTTATTGGATGAAATTCCTTTCATTGATGTACATGTGTGTTATGAACCTAATATTGTTTACAAAATATATATAGACTATTTGATTCTTTAAAAAATTAAACATCATTCATTAATTTTTTTATATGTTAAATTTTAATCCCTCTCTCATTTAGGGTCATTTAATTTAAATATTACCTAATTCATAATAGTTTTCTCAACTAAATTTTTTTATCTATAAGTTATAAATTCTAAACATGATTATAAACATATATTTCATTTTTATACTTAAAATTACTTTGATCTAAGTTATTTTCTATTTTTATATATGGATTCTACTTATTTTAACCATTATAATATGTCATTATCTCAAAATATAATTTAATATTGGAAATATTAACTTAGATTACTTAAAATGTACATTTTCCTCCATGTCCATATTTTCCATCCCTCCAAATCTCTCTACTATTTTTGGGAACTATGAAATAGATTATTTTATATGATCCTCATAATTATCATTACCTATTTTATTTGGAAAATATAATTTAATTATTATGATTTTGGTTTTCAAAAAAGATATTTTAAAACATTAAAAATATATATATCCTTTCTGATCAAATATTTCATCTTCTTCCACACATTTATTTTGATACAAAGTAAATATTTTAAAGATTATATTATAAATTTTTCACTTTTAAAGGGAAAATTTTCTCATACTTTCCACTTAAAATTTTGGAAAATTATTTAGATAGTGACCTGTAACATCATTTTTTCCTAAATTCCTTTCAAAATTACATTTTTTGGTTTTTTTGTGTGAACACATTTTTCCTTTTATCATATAATAGGAACATTTTTATCAAAATTTTATTGATTTCTAAAATAAATTATTTTCTATTCTATTTTTATAAAATATTTCTTCATAAAAATTCATTCAAATATCATGGATATTTTATATATCAAATTTTAACTCCTAAAAATCATTTCTCATCTACACCACCATTCTCCAACATATCATATATGTGATCAAGTAAATTCTTCAAACAATAAAATACCCAATTTTTTCTTTATCACTTATTTTATAAACTTCTCTTTTAAATAATGATTAATTATGTCCTTTTTCTTTCTAAAATATTTTCTATGTATAAGTGTGATTTTTCTTCCAATTCCATTTCTATGTGAATAAACTATTTCATATTCCCTTATTTAAAAGGTGTTCACCATGATTAAAAAAATTTATTTATTATTGATATCATTATCTTATCCATATAAAAATTACCTATATAGTGTAAGTGATGTATAATACACCATATTAATTAATGGGTATTTACATATAAAGTTAGTAAATAATTTTTGTTGACCATTTATATTCAATGGTTTCAACTCATTATAATTTTTTGATAATTTCATTACATGATTCTAATATAAAATTATATGTAATACATTTTCATAGCATATTTTCTTTATGTTATAGTACATAATGATTTTTATTTGATTTTTTTTAAACACGTTTTCCTTTTCAAGGGTTATTGATGATTTGTTAAGTGAATAATTTTCAAATTACACCCGTATGAATAGATGATTATTTTAGGGTCCAATATCTCCATCCAAATAATTTGGGAAAATTTTATATCACATGAGAATAGTTTTCAAGAGTTAATTTTAGTTTCTTGAATTTATGGGGAACTGATGGGGTGTCTCATGAAATAAATATGTCCATATTAAAATATTTGTTCCATATTTTATATATGTCACAATTTTATGATAATTCTCATTATTATGTTATGTTCTCATGGAATAAGAAAATTAACTCATGTTTCCACACACTTTTGATTCATATATTATATTCTTCCAAACCTTATTCCATGATTTACGATCTATGAATTATTGGTTATATGATTCCTATGAATAATTATTATACCCATATGATTATATTATACTCACTAATGATATTCGATTGTTAACTCTTATATTTAACCATACTAAGAATATGATACCAACCCATTTTATATTCTATATAAATAGGAAAATAAGATAGTTATTACATGTTAGGTGATATAAGGTGGTTTATATTTAACCAGTTATGAAGAAATATTGATTAGAGTTATAAATTATTATTTTTATATAGTTAGATATCAGAGACACTACATATCTAATTATTTGATTTCTATGACTATTTATGATATGTAATGATTATTCATATAAAATATAATAATAAAAGTGTTTATTTAGATTGGTGTTAAGTGGTCAGTGTTGAAGGGGGTTTATTATTATTATTGAGGAATATATTATTTATTTTGGATATATAAAAAGATAAAATTTGTGAAAACCCAGGGGTTAATTCTAATGGACAAGTCTATCTATTTGATAACATCATAAAGAGTTAATAATGTAGATATTGTTTGGTTTTCCTATAAACTAACTCCCAAAAAATATAATGTCATATTGACAAGGTTATTGTATATATCCCATAAGAAGTTATCACCCAAAAAAAGGTAGGTTCGTTTTCAACTCCATATTCACTCTGGTTCACAATGAGTGGGTCTATGTTAGCAAACCTGGATGAACACTACCCAAGGATATTTTATAGTTAAACAAATTTTCATTAAGAACAAATATAATGGAATTAAATATATTTTAATTTCATGATGAATGAGGTTATAGAAACAAATAGTAAAAAGGGCATGAATAACCGAGGTTTGAATAAAGTGAGTCATATATTGAATTGAAAGTATCATATAGTAAACAAACAATGGTTTACTTGGGGGATACATATTAACATAGATGTTTTCATTTTTATATTTTGGATATTATCATATCCATTTAGTTATTAGTATTTTATTTGAACATGATCGCAAAATCATAGCCAATGAAGGTATGTATCTTGAAACTGTTATGTCATATAACTTAATAAATAGGAAATGTAAATGGATGAGATTTATAATATACTCATGTTGTGATGTAAAAGACATGTTTCATAGTCATACCTTATGTAGTGAGGTTGATATTTTAAATTCAAATTAATTATTTAAACTCATAAATGTGTTCATTATTGAGAAATAATTATTTATGATATTTAGTATATTTTAAAATTTATGACGTTTATATGAATCATATAAATATTATTCTTCAGTTGTTTTACTTTAATGTTTTTGAAAAATATATTAAATAATATCAATAATAATGAAATGTGATTTTATGACATGGATATATTTTTGGAATAATTATCAGAGAAGACGTTATTTAAGTATAAAAAACTCTACAAATTAATATATTCTTGATGTTGAGGTAATAAAGGGTTGATATATTTTAAGAAAATTGAGTTAGATAGTATCGAAAACATTGGAATTAATTAATGATTTAATTAAAAATATATCAATGATATTTTTTTAATGTTATCTATTTTTTGATATTGTGATATAAATTGAAAACAATGTGACATTCTCAACTTATAGTTACTAATTTTGAGTGTTAAATATAGAGTTAACAGTTAACGAATATATATTTTCACATTTTCTTAATGTATTAGAGATTCAAAATGTTATTGGAATGGTATCGTATTGATAATATATGATTAGAGTATAAACATTCTAGGGTACATGATTTTATAATTTATTAATGTCCTTTGAGAGAAAATAAGTGAAATGATATAGCTTACAATAGTAAGGTAGATGTACAATTAGAATTTATAACATGTATGATGAATATATTAATAATATTATCACCTAGATTCAACAATGAGTAATAAATAAAATCATGATGAAATAATTATTTAGGAACTTATTTGAAATATTGTTAAATATACTTGATGTTTTAAAATTTCATTTTTAATATAGTATTTAATTATATATTGTATTTCCATATAAATGTAAATTTAAATATTTAAGAATTGTAAAATTAAAAAAATAACATCATTTTTATATAAAATATCTCAATATTATAAAATACACACAAGAGCCTCATCCCAGTTGGTGAGGACTCGACAAGTGAATCCAAGAGACCCGAGTTCAAAACCGGCCGGGGACATAATTTCCAGGCACTCTAGAAGCACTGTAGCATCATTATAGCATATAATGTTCATTACTATAACAACCAAAACTATTCATCCATTTGAGATTTTGGGCCACTGATTTGGGCCTCGGGTCCTTTAAAGACTTTGGTCCACCCAAGGCCTTTTTGACAGTAAGGCTTTAAGGACACCTCAAGGGCTTTGTGCCACGTTAAGGCCTTTGAGGCACATGAAATTGTGCTTAAATGATCATAAAAACTGTACAAGGGGCAGACTTTAGATAGGGATCTAGAGCTGAAGCTAAGTGGATTTATCATAAAGAGAGGATATGAAATTTCCATTAGGAACAACCTGTTCTTGAACAGAAAGCCTATCTAAAGAAGCCATGTTAAAGTGGAGAGCTGATATCACAATGAACAAGTTGGGGAGGAGTAGTTCTAAGTATAGTCTGTATATTTCCTAAGACCTACGAGTCATGTTATCTCTAATCTTACGGTCCCTTTAAGGGTTCCCCCTCATCCCTTGAAAGGGGGGTTATCAAAAATCAATAAAAAAAATAAGGCCTTCGAGCGATTCAGATAAAATGATGAATTTTTGGGATTTATATGAAGAAGTTGATTTTATGTGAATAATTAAAAAATTAATTTTTTACCAAAACTAAATATTTTTTAACATTATCTCAATATAATAAAACTAAATATATTTATAAATATTTTTAGTTTATCAAATATAAATTAAATAATTAAAATAATGCATTTTATAAATAGTATTGTGAATTTATAAGAAAATATGTTTGAAAAACATTATAATATTTTTTATAAAAGCTATTTTGAGTGTGTTTTATTAATTGAACATAATTTTTTTTAAATCAATTTTTTAGAATTCATTTAAATCCATATAAATTATAATTGTTTTTATAAAAACAAATTTTATCATAAAAAACATATTCATTGATAATTATTTCCAATATATAAATTTTAATCATAAAAATAATATTATATAGAAAAATGTGATTGCACATGTTACTTACAATCGTAATGAAAATAATTTTTATTGAACATTGAAATTTTTTCTCATAAAATATATTTCATATTTTCAATCATTTGGTAATTTTTTTTAATTTGGTTCATTTTATTGTTAGACTATAATATGTAATTAATTTGGAAAAAAATAATTACCATGGTAAAACCAAAAATTGTAAAAGTAAAAATTATAATATTGAAGAACACAAAAACATATTTGAAAAATGTGTAAAAATGAATGGTTGAAGGATGTATTAAATTATCATATATAAAACTCTATTATTATCCTTTTTGTAATTCTATTGACATGTGAGACATGTCCTCTCTTTATATTAAGTTGAAATATTTTAAAAAACTCCATTCCCATAACATATAAATTGAGTCACTAAGATCCCCTTCAGGACTGCAATAAAAATTATGTTTCCTCTTGAAAAATATAAATTATTCATTCCCATATTATCCTATTCCTTTTTAATGAGTTTCTAATCAAAATAGGTTGTCATAATCACTTCATTTCAAAGGATTATTTGAATGGAAAGCCCTTATCTTGAACTTGAGTACTTTTTTTCTAAATTTTTTTCATTACATTCATAGATTCTAAAATAATATTTTATAATTCATAAATATTTATCTTAATATTTCTTTTATAATTAACTATATTTTTCTATGGTAATATATATTAATCACCCATCCGCATTTCTATTAATAAAAACTAAATGGTCATTTATATTTTTTATAGACTGCCACATCTATGAAGCAATATATTCTATTTGTCACCACTGCCTCAATTCATTGGCTATGACATTAAAATTTGAGAATAATTTTGATATATATTATATAATAATTTTTTTAATATGAAAATTATAATCCTTCTTTATTCACTATCATTGATCATCTAATGAAAACATTAACCTTGTGTTGTGAAAACTACTACATCCCCATAGTAATGTATATCTTCTTTTATCTAGCTTATATCATATTTAATAAAAAAAATAAAAAAACAATGAAAAAATTAAAAGTATATATATTATAAAATTAATATTATTTAATAATGATATTATTTTCATGACCCGTCCCCTGGGGCCCGTGCTGTGACTATCCCTATCCCGCCTCCCGAAGTCCAGGGGCTGGTGACTAGCGCAGAAGGCATCAACCTACAAGTGGGAGGCATTTTCAAAAGTACTTGTATGCACAAACATTACCATCCTAGTCCGACACACTAAAAAGGAAACAAATATCACTAAAACAAAGATGAGTACAATTAAAATAGATACAAGTGGGCCAGAATACAAACCCAAAAAGGAACTAAAAACAGCAAAGTACAAAGAGGAAACATTGATGGACATACATAGAAAACCCCACCTGATCATGAGAGAAGTGTAGCTACTATAATCCAAAGTAGAACGTCTTGTACACCTGATCCTACTGGCCCCCTCCTATTTCAAGGCCACCAAGTCCACCATCGTAGAGTTTGTCGGTCCCATCTCCTTGAGAATCTCCAGGTCCTGGTCTACCAAAGTATCTATCAAAATGTCTGCACCAGACACAACACGTGTGGGTGAAGCCTGTGCCAAGTTTCATAAAAATGTACTCAGTAGGGAACCCAAAACAAAAAGAAAATACCACACATTAATACTCATGGTAAAGTATTATGCACAAGATAGCTCACACCATGTATACATTTAGGGTAGTGATATAATGATCTTCAGTCACATCATTGAATACCTTGGCTTCTGGATAAATGCTCCTCTATTGAGTACAATGGGACATCCCAGTCACATAGAAGTGTTTCCCACTAAACATGGAATGCATAGGTACACCTCCTCATCGCATACTATGGGCCTACAAAGTTACACTGATGTGCTTCCCACTAATATTGACCAACTGAGGTACTCCTCCTCATCGCGTACTGTGGGCCTACAAAGTCACACAGAAGTGCTTCCCAATTTGGGCCTGCAAATTCACATAGAATTTATTCCTACTGGGCCATAGTCAAGTCTCATAGAGTCAAGAGTTAGCAGCCCTCAAGTCTCAGCCAACCGTAGGGTTCCATACACAGCATGCCTGGGAGAACCACTCCTCAAGACATTATTTTCATCTAATATTCAATGAAAGAATCCTTAGGGTATTATAAAATACCCTCCTTCTCCAGAGGGTCCCAACTCCCCAAACATCTCATCAATCGGATGCCCGATATGAAAGATACATGCATTTTAGAAAACACAGGCCGATTGCTTCTAGGCATGGTCTAGCCCGGTCGGACCAACCCAACCAACCGGCCTAGGGATCCCAGATACCCTGGTTTAAACTAGACCGACTCGACCTAAACCGGTTTGGGTCTGGGTTGGTTTTGTCCAGCTTGGACAATGGGTCAGGCCCAATGGGCCTCACTGAACCTGGACTGGTTTGGCTGAGGGTCCAGCCTTCTGGGTCACCTGGCGACCCGGTCAAGTCCAGCCAGGCCCGAAGGGTGCAAGTTAGGCCTACCAATGTAAGTCTGGCTCACTGGGCATGGGTCCGACCCAATGGGCTATGGCGCCGGTCCGCTGGATGGGGGTGCGACCCGCCAGCCCGAAGCCCAGCTTGCGCGGTGCGGACTGGTGGTGCGCCGCCTCACTGGGATGTGGTCGGCTGCCACGCCTGACCCCCATTAACCCTGCAGACATGTGGGGACCCTCCTGCGGTGATCGAGTGACCGCGTCTCACCGAAGCACCTGAACGATCCAGACGTGGGCCGTCCCTCCACATTGGTCCTGTCTAGGGCCGTGTCACCCCATGGATGTCATGGCCAGCCGACTGAAACCTCCTGTGACCACAATGCACCGATATCCGTGCCGCCGTCCTCTACCCGTGGCTGCCACCGCGGGCCACCGCTAGCGCCAGTGCTCTGACAGTACCCTCAACGGGCCACCAAAATTTCTCTGGTGGTTTGTTTCTTGAAGCTCTTGTGTCTACGGGCTTCGTAGGATTCCACCTTCACTAAAAGTCTCTTGGAAATGTGCTTCTACCATATTGGATAATCTGTTCACAAGGAGTGCACATGCGGAGGAGTCTAGGTATTTGTTCGTGTCAGCCTATTCCCTTTGTGTTAGATGTTTTAAAACCGAGGAGGATTAGGGAGATGTTCAATCATAGAAAAAGATAAACTAATCCCAGATATAGAATTCCCCATAAGAAAATTCACCCTCCCGCATAAACGCACGATTCACAGATCAACCTATTTGTGGGTTGATCCCTGTTCTTAGTTTCTAGAAAAAGGATGGGAAAAAACATTAAACTCAAGTTACCCCTACACGGATATGTTGGATCCACTGACGATGAAGGAAGTGTTCCATGTCATCTTTGATCTGTGGTCATTGGCGTTCATCACTGCTCGTCGACCTCCGGATATGATCCTCCATCATTCATCACATTGTTCTTCATTATTTATTCTTCATTGGAGAGGGATTCCATCGGTAGTTCATTAGATATTCCCCACATTTTTAATCCCAAAACTCTAAAATGTTTGAATATTAAAAGAATCATGTGTAGTGACGTTGTGCTCATTAATGACACTCATTAATGATCTACACTTAATGAGCCATTAAAGAACCATTAAGATAACAATGTTCTAGTTAAAACAATCCATTAATGACCCTTCATTATTGATCCTCATCACCTCCTTATCGCTGCACTGTATCATCTCCGTCCACTACTCAATGGTGATAAAATAAATCAAATAATTATTTTTAAATTCTTCTATTAATTTTCTCTAAAGGTACGAAAAATAACTTTTCCAGTCAGCCCTTTCCGGCCGAAGTTAAGTCATATATATGTGAATATCATCATTATAAGTTCAATGGTGCCCTCAAATTTTTGATCCGAGTAATGATTAAAAATTTAGAAAATCCCATTCACATGTTTACTAAATGTACCTTAAAAAAGTTAAAAATTCTGTTCCGGGCTCAGTGGTCCTCAGAATCATGTGATGTCAAAGTGTATGGTCTCAAAATAATTCCATATAATTTAAAAAAAATTACACATAATTTCGAAGACATTAAACTCTTCCCTCCTTAAGGTTGTTCATCCATGAAAGGAAAAACAAAAAATAATCCAACAGATGGAGGTACTGGGCATGAATTTGAGCCTCCCGCTCCCATGTGCTCTACTGGAGATTCCCGTACTGCCACCAAACTCGCATGAGAGGAATCATCTACCCATATTGGACCTTCTCTTGTTGATCCTATATCTCCACCAGGAACACAGCAAACGTCACACCAAATTCAAGGTCCATCTCTACCCAATCGATGATGTGTGATGGATCATGCACATACATCCTCAGCTATGGCACACAGAAACAATCATGCACCTGGTGCATATGTGGGGGGAGATCTAGGCGGTACACCGCCTCACCAACTCTGCTCAGGATCTGAAAAGGTATGATGAACCTCGGAGATAGCTTGCCTCCTCATCCAAATCTCCACAATCCTCATCGAGGTGGGACCTGAATGTATATATGATCACCCTACTCAAACTCCAAGGGTCACTGTCTCCTATCGGTATAAGGATGTTGACTTCTCTGTGTAGTCCTCATCCACTCCTAGATGATCTGAACCTTCTTAGTGGTAGCCCGTACCAACTATAGACCCCTGAGTTCTAACTCCCCTGGGTCTTTCTAGCATAGGGGTGATCTTCAAGGTCGCTCGTACAAGGCCTCAAATGGTGCCATTCCCATGGTGGAGTGATATATCTTGTTGTATGAAAACTCCAATAGTGGCAGGTGGTCCTCCCAACTACGACCAAAATATAGGATGAAAGAACGTAGCATATCCTCCAATATCTATATGGTCCACTCCATATTACCATCCCTCTAGGGGTGAAAATCTATGCTTAATCATAGTTACGTCCCAAACTCCTCCTATAATCCCCTCCACAACCAGGATGTGAAGTGAGCGTCCTGATTTGAGATGATCATCAAATGCACCCCATGAAGCCGCACTATCTCCTAGATGTAGAGGAATCCGAAGACCTCTACCAGTCCTTACTCTTGAATGGGTAGGAAGTTATACCACTTGGTGAGTCGGTCAATTAACACCTAGATAGAGTCATGGCCTTTGGATTTATGTGGCAACCCCATCACACATTTTATCGAGATACCATCCCGTTTCCACTCTGGTACCTCAAGTGCATGGGCCAAGCCTACTGGAACCTGATGATCGACCTTCACTTGATGAAAAGTGAGACATCATTAAATGAAATCAACCACCACTTTCCTCATCCTTGGCTACCAGTACTAAAATCAAAGGTCTTGGTACATCTTTTCCACTCCAGGATGTACCGCCAAAGGGGATGTATATAACTCCCTCAACAAATTTTCCTGCAACATCACCGGCACTATGGTGAGCCCTTTGAAAAGGATGACATGCTCCCTACCTATCAAAAATACATCAGGAACCTATCCTAAGGATAACTGAGCACATCATGCCTCACAATAAATATCCCCCAACTGTGACTCCCTAACTGGTTGTAAGAGTGGGGGAGTAACAATCATCAACTAAAGGTAACCGACTTCACGATCATCCACAAAGGATATCTTCATCATGGCCAACTACTCTGTTGCCTCACTTAGCAGTGGAAAATAGGTCTTCTCGTTGAGCATGTCTTCCACCGTGTTCCCCTTCCCAGGAGTATATACTATCTCAAATTCATATCCCTGGAGGAACTTTAGCCATCACTGCTATCTCAGGTTCATGTCCTTCGAGGAGAAGATATACCTGAGTCTATTGTGGTCGGAGTAAACCGTAAACCGTTCACCCATCAAGTAGTGCTGCCACATATTTAAGGAAAAGACCACTACTACTAACTCTAGGTCGGCGGTTGCATAGTTTTTCTCATCCTGTCTCAACTATTGTGAGCCGTAGGTGATCACTGCCCACTCCTACATCAGGACACAACCCAGTCTGGTCCCCGATGTGTCATAGTAATCTACATAACAAATTCCCTCCTCTGGTAGTCTCAAGATTGGGGTACTAGTCAGTCTCTGTCTCAGCTTCTGGAAACTCTGCTAACATTTCTCCATCTACACGAAGGGCTTTCCCTTATTTTTCAATGCTAAAATGGGTGCTGATAATCTGGAAGATTCGGGCACGAACCTCTGATAGTAACTGCACAACCCCAAGAATCTCCGCACCTCAGTCATGCTCTTGTGCAGCTCCCAAGAAAGAACCGCCTCTATCTTCACTAGATCCACTACAAGTCCAACTTCTGAGATGACCTGTCCTAGAAAGTGGACTTCCTGAATCCAAAATTAACAGTTTGAGAGATTTCCATAAAGTTGGTGCTCTCAGAGTGTATCTAGGACTATCTACAGGTGTGTATTGTTCTCCTCCTCTGATGCTGAGTACACCAAGATGTCATCAATGAAGGAAACAACAAACTAGTCCTGGTAAGGTTGGAAGAGCCTATTCATGAGTCCCATGAACACTACTGGGGCGTTGGTCATGCCGAAAGGCATCACCAAGAACTCATAGTGGTCATATCATCACCTAAAGTCTATCTTCGATACATCCTCATCCCGTACTCAATGTTTGTGATAGCCTGATCTGAGGTATATATTTGAGAACCACTTTTCCCCCTTCAACTGGTCGAAGAGATCACCAATTCTTGGTAGTGGATACTTTTTCTTCATGATCACTTGGTTTAGGAGCTGTAAATCCACACACAACCTCAAAATCCCATATACCTTCTTGGAAAAAAGCACAAGGGCTGACCATAGTGAAATGATGGTCTTTATGAACCCCTTATCCTACAATTCCTCCAACTATACATTCAGCTAATGAAGCTCCACAAAAGACATAAGATATGCTAGTGTGGAAATCAGTGCCATCCCGAGGTACAGGTTGATGCAGAAGTCTACCTCCCTGTGAGGAGGTAGTCCTGGAACATCAACAAGAAAAACATCATTGTACCAATCCACCACTATAGGAAAACTTGGACTCCTCTCACCCACTACACTGAGGGTGAGGCTAGCCAACTGGTGAGTGATCTTCTTTACCCTCCCCTGAGAAAGTCTGTCCTGCGCTATAAGGGTTTCCTTCTCACCGATGAGGGAAAAACTTGTCCCATCTCTATAGACACACTGTACTGTACACCTAAAATAGTCAATATGATCATTGACTAGGAATAACTAGTCCATACCTAAGATGAAATCATAAGGCCTCGATGCTGCTACCAGGATATCCCAACCAAAGCTCTCACCTCCTAGATTAAGCTCAAACTACCGACACCAGTGTGTAAACATCGAATCCCATCCTATAGAAGTATTTAGACATAAGGATTGAGCCAAAAACTCCACCGGAATTTCCTAGCTTCGAACGAGATCCGTGGAAAGGAAGGGGTGACTAGAAACTATGTCTATAATATCTGTAACTAGGGTAGAGAAGACACAAATTGTACCTCCGATCACCAATGGAGCACCATGGACATAAGCCTCCACTTCCTGAAGCTATGATCTCCCCTATCCACCTACTCCTTGGCGTCTGGGTGGGACCCCAGGGGGTGGTGGTGGTAACACCTCAAACTATCACCCACCACCTGCTTCTTGGCCAGATCCCCTACCATGTCTGCCGCCCAACGTACCTCCTCAGTCGAACCACTGCCTCTGCCTCAACGGCTCTTCGAGCTTCTGCTGGTCATCTGTATGGAGGGTCGGGAAATCATGTTCCATGTGTCCCTGCCCTCCAAATGAGAAGAAAATCTTGCTTTATAAAAGAATCCCTTTGGTCTGGGAGCCCCGTACTGCTGACCCCGAGTCCTGGGGTTGTCCTATGAAAGACCTGGCCCACTTGGGTCCTCACATCTGCTATCTGCTGCCTGCCAAAGACTCTACCACCTAGGGTCTACTGGTATCTCTAGCTGTGGGTGCCTAATATTCCAATAAGACCTCTTCTAGAAGGGATCTATCCAACACCCCATCCTAGGTAGGGATGCTGAGAGTTAACACTGATGCCTTGATCTCCCGCCTAAGTCTCTCCTCAAATGCTTGTGACCCAAAGAAAGGGTCTCGTACCATATGAGATGAGTAGCAAGATAGCTCGGTGAACCTCACTGAGTAATCAACTACCATCATACTACCCTTCTGAAGGTGAATCAACTCTTAAATATGCACAGAGTGCAAGGTATTAGGGAAAAACTTCTCCTCGAAAATTCACTCTAAGTCTACCCAGGTGAGGGTCACCGCATTTTCCGTCTGGGAGGTCAAGCTCCACTATCTCCCTACTGATCCCTACAGAAGGCTTGCTTCCAAGATCTCCATCTAGTCAGATGGTGTCCTCACCAAGCAGAAGACCCACATCACTGCTTCCAGCCAGTCCTCAACGACTTGAGGATATGTATCTCCCTTGAACTTGAGAGGTCTTAGTCTCTCAAACTCATGCATGTCAATGAGTCTGCGCATATCCTTTGTCGGAACTACCGAAAGTTGACGATGGCCATCGAGTGGTGGTAGCACTGGTGCACCACCTGGTGGGGCCATCTCTAGAAATGGTCCCTGAATGGACACCTCTTCACTAGGAAGGCTTTCATCATGACATCGTATCGGTATCCTGGCTGGTCATCCACATGGAGGAATCTTGAGATAGATCAAGATGTACCACGGTCAAAAGGTTATACCTGGTGAGCTGACTATGATTCAAAATAACATAATGAGACACTTATGAAACCAATGTCTTAATGTATAGAGCTAAAAAGAAGAATTCAAGGTCTTGGTGCATGGAAATGTTGACCGCCACACCAATAATAGACTCTCTAAATATAGAATTCGGAATCGAAAAACTTAACAATGTTTCCCAAAACAAAACATAGAATAACAGTATTTGTGGTAGGACTAAACTCCCCCTAATACCACTTGTTCATGACCCATACCCCGGGGAACGTGTCTTGACTACCCCAATCCCACCTCCCAAAGGCCAGGGGATGGTGACTAGCGCTGAATGCATCAACCTGCAAGTGGGAGTCATTTTACTGAGTACCTGTACGCACACACACACCCAACCAAGTCCCACACACTAAAAAGGAAACAAGTATCACTAAAAAAATATGAGTACAAGTACAACTGATACAAGTGGTCAAGAATACAAACCTAACAAAGTAATTGACAACAGAAAAGCACAAAAAGGAAAATCTGATGGCTGTCTGCGCAAAACCCCACCTGATCGTGAGAGTAGTGTAGCTACTGGAAGCCAAAGTATAATGTCTTGTCCACCTGATCCTTCTAGGCCCCACCTAGTCATAGGCCACCAAGTCCTTCATCTTAGAGTCTGTCGGTCCCATCTCCTTGAACACCTTTTGGTCCTGGTCCACCAAAGTCTGTCCATATGTCGATCATCTACACGAGACACAACATGTGTGAGTGAAGCTGGTGTAGGGGTGATTAAAAACGTACTCTATAGAGACACCAAAACAAAAAAAAGTAAAGAACACATGACTATACTCAAGGTATAACATGATGTACAAGAAAAATCACTCCGGGTATACATTTAGGGTAGTGATAGAAGAATCATCAGTTGCATCATCGAACACCTTGGCTACTGGAGAACTTCTCCTCTATCGAGTATAGTTGACCTACCAAGTCACATAGAAGTGATTCCCACTAACCTTAGAATTTTTAGGTACACCTCCTCATCATGTACCATGGTCCGGAAAAGTCACACAGAAGTGTTTCCCACTAATCTTGGCCAACTGAGGTCCTCCTCTTCAGGGCATGACAAAAGATCCGCCTTGTCAAGAGAATCCCAATGCCATAAAGGAGTCATCAATCAGACACCTAGTTTTTACAATACAAGAATTTTAGTAAATAGGGGTCCACTTGCATCTTGGCTCGGTCTGGCCCGGTCCGGCCCGGTCGGACCGACCCGACCAACCTGGACCGGGGGTCCGACATACCCTAGTTTCAACTCGACCGACTCGACCTGACTCAGTTTGGGTATGGGTCGGTCCGGTCTAGGCAGTGGGCCAGACCCAATGGGCCTCACTAAACTCAGCCTAATTTGGCCGAGGGTGCAACCCACTAGTTCACCCAATGAATCGGTCTAGTCCGTCCTGGCCCGAGGTGCCATGGGGCCGCCACCTGGGCCGCGAGTCCGGCCTGCCGGCTGGGGGCGTGACCCGCCAACCAAAAGATCAGCCTACACGGTGCAGGCCGAAGGTGAGATGCCTATCCGGGATGTGGCCGACTACCATGTCCGGTCCCCACTATCCCCGTGGATATGCGGGGCCCCTCCTGTCATGGTCGAGCAACCGTAGCTCTCCGAGGCACCCAGACGGATCAGACGCGGGCAGTCCCTCCACGTAACACCTCCCTGGCACCACATCACCCCTCGGCACACCGACTGGCGCGCCCCCATATTCTGCCTGAGGCTGCCATTGCCGGTGCCGACACATCGGTGGTACCTTTGATGGGACATCAGAGTCACTCCAGTGGTCCGTTTCTCAAAGCACTTGCGTCTATAGGCTTTGTAAGATTCCACCTTCAATACGAAGCCCTTGGAAACACATTGTTGAAATTTTGGAAAATCTGTTGACAAGGACCGCACATACGGAGGGGTCCATTGCTTTGTTCATGCCGGCCCATTCCCTCCGCGTTATAAGTTTTAAAACTGATGAGGCTCGGGGAGATGTTCAATCATTTCCAAAGATAAACTAATACCAGAGAGAGAATCCACCAAAAGAAAAGTCACCCTATCGCATAAATGCATGATTCACAGATCAACCTATTCATGGGTTGATCCACATTCTTCGTTTCTAGAATAATGATGGGGAATAACATTAACATAAAATAACCCAACCTGGATACGTTGGATCTATTAAGGGTGAAGGAAGAGTTCCACATTTCCATCGATCCATGATCTTTGGCGTTCTTCGCCGCTCGTTAACCTCTGGATTTGATCCTTCACCGTTCGTCGCTTCATTATTCACTATTAATTCATCGTTGGAGAGGGATTCCACTAGTGTTTCATCAGATATTTCCTAAATTTGTTAATCCCCAAACTCTAAAAAATTCGAATATTAAAAGAAACATGTGTAGTGACGTTGCGCTCATTAATGACGCTCATTAATGAGACACATTTAATGAGCCATTAAAAAACTACTAAGATAATAGCTTCGTGGTTACAAAAGAGCCATTAATAACCCTTCACTGATGATCCTCATCGCTTCACCGCAGCGTTTCCATCCACTAATCAATGGCAAGAAAAGAAATAAAATAATTCTTTTAAAATTATTTTATTATTTTTATCAAAATTTCTGAAAAATAACTTGTCTGGTTGGCCATTACTAGATTATGTTAAGTCATTTCATGTTGAATCCTGATGTTCCAAGTTCAACAATGCCCTCATATTTTTGATTTGAGAAACCATTCTAATGTTAGAAAACCCCACTCGCACGTTTCCTAAACTTACCTTAAAAAAAGTTCAAAATTCTATTCTGGGCTCACCGGGCCTCAGAATCAAACACCTTCAAAGTGTGTGGTCTCAAAATAGTTCCATATAATTTTAAAAAAGTACATGGAATTTCTGAGACATTACAATTATTGCAAATTAAAATACTTTTATAATCATTATCCTATATTAATTATGGTATGTTCACGCATGAGTCAGTATTACCTTCTAACTGAACTACGATATAAAATAATACCATTGATGGATATGAGAACATAATTAATTATAATATATCTAATAAATAATTATTTTTGATTTCATTTTTTTCTATATTGATATCAATAATATTAACCTCACTAATTAGAACACCAACACCTGTTTGTTAAAAATCATCAAAACATGCTCATCTTCTACATCATATTTATGGATCATAACAAAAACTCCCACTAAATGAAATTATAAAGTTATAAATAATTATAATACATCAATTATAATTCCATATATTAATTGTATTGATTAAATTTTTGAGGAAAATTAAGAAGAAGGCAGTTATTATGAAACTATTTTAAAATGATCAATATTTCTCACACTTGATATTGAAAATAAATAATAACTAACTAATATACATGTAGGGAATAATTGTAAATGATGATTATAAAAGTTTATATATAGGATAAAGGTTATTAAATAGGTTATTATGATATTTAGGTTTTTTATATATGATTATACAGTTCATTTGAGTAATCTGGGAAACAAGGTAGGGTTTTTTGTTTGAATTTCCCCCCTTGAGACAAATTTCTTATTATACACAATATTTTATATAAAATGATTCATCTAATAAAAAATTAATATTTTATATGATTAATATTTTATATTTCATGATATTAAATGATCAATTCAATTTTATATAAATCATGGGGTTCTGAATAATAACATACAAAAGTTTTAAATAGTATGTTTTATCAAATTAATATTATTAAGATTGGTTTGACTTATTAATATTTTTTTTCATATAATTAATATAAATCATATTTGATTAATTAGATCTGAAAATTTATTTCATACATTATATTGTATGATATATTTCTTGAACTCTCTTATTGATTTGGGTTTTATATAAATGTACTCGAGAGGAAAATGTGATATCATCTCAAATTATATCATGTTTATTCATAAATGATCCAATTCCTTATGATCCTATAAGATATTTTTTCTTATAATTTAATATATATAGATAATTTTTTCTTATTCTATATGGAAGTTACATCTTTTCATCAATATCATCTTCCCTTATGAAATTCCTGCTAAAATAAAATATTTACATCTAAAATAATAACACTCATTCCTTCCAATAAATACTTTCCTCCTTGTACATATTTTCCTTAATGAAAATGTTGTTATCTCTATTTGGGACCTCTAATATAAATTATTTTATATGATCTATATAATAATATTTATTTATTTTAAAATGTGAAATCCCTCATCCTTTTTTAATTATGGGACATCAAAAAACAAATTTGAAAATTTTAATATTTATTTTCATCATTTAAGATCAAACATTTTATCCTATAACAAATATTTATTTTTATAAATTCTATCAATTTTTAAGGATATATTATTGATATTTCTTTTTGAATTTGAATTATTTCTCCATTTTTTCAATTATTCTTTTTGAAAATTACTTTCGAATGTGCCTTGTAACATCACATTTTTAAAAATGTCTTCTAAAATCACTTTTTGTCAATTTTACATGTAAAGACATATTTCCACAACCTGAGTCATTTAATATAAATCATTAACTATATATTATCATGGTTTATAAAATAAATTATATTTCTCCTATTTTTATAAAATATTTCGTTAAAAATTCTTCCAAATGATCATGGGAATTTTTTGTTTCCAACTTGATTTCATTCTAAAACTCCTTAAAAAGAGTTGTTCATATCATACATTTTCCATTGAAATATCATATAAATTACTAAGGAAATAAAAAATACAATGCACAAATTTGTGTATGGATGTATTATTTTATATAGTTATCTTTTGTAGGAATGTTCTATCACATCCATTTTCATTCCAAATTATTATCAGTGTATAACAATAAATTTCTTTATAATGTCTTGGTTTATGAACACACTATTTTCGATTCTATTGAATTATAGTTTTTCACCAAGAAGAAAAGAATAAATTGATTATGTATAAAACATTCTTAACTATATTCCCTTTACATATAAGATAAAGATACCACATTGTTTATTATTTTATTGAATGTTATTTGCCTAAAAGTTTCTGAATATATTTGTATACCCATTTATTTTCCAAGTGTTTATATTGTTATGATTATTGCCAATTTTTTTGTGAGAATCCATTTAAAAAACATATTAATCCAATATAAATACTAGGTGTACTCTATCCAATAAATGTGAACTTATTTAATTTGAATGTTATATAAAACCCATTTTTCTTTCCATGGGTTTATTATGATGTAATAAGTGAATTATTATCATGTGGAGCACATAATTTGGATGTTGATAGTTGTGGTATAATATCATCCTCAAATTCATTGGTTTATCATTTTTATTACATGAAATTAGTATTTAGGATTACAGTTTAGAGGCTCGTTTTTGTGGGTAATGGTAGTGTGTCTCTTGAATGTAATATTTCTATATAGTAATTTTTGTAACATATTTGAGATATGTCATATTTTTAAGAATATTTTAATTTTTATGTGATACTTCAATGGATCATAATTATTTACGCATATTTCTATAAAATTTTGATTCATGTACTAAATTTTTGAAATCCTTATCCCACGATTTACTATCTATTATTTTTATGGAAATATGTTTCTTCTATTACTAGATTATACCTATAGATCCATCTTATTCTCACTATTGATATTGAATTATTATCTATTATGTCCAACCTTAATGTGCATCAAGGATCAACCCATTTTATTTATTTCTCCTTAGGATAGAATGATTGGTATTACATGTGAGATGTCTATAAGGGGGTTTATAGTTGAATGGTTTTACTGAAAAGTTGATGAGTTCTTTAAAATAAGATGTTTATGTAGCTAGTACTCAAAGACACTAAACCATATTTTTAGGGATTTTTTGAATATTTGTGAGATAGAATGATTATTTCTGTGAAATAATGAAGTGCGAATGTTTATATAGCTTGATATTCAATTTTTCTATATACCAATGATTTCATTAGACATAATAATTCCAACAATTATATTCATGAGGCATAGATAATTATACATAGAGAATATAATCCCATGAGCCACATTGTAGGAAAATGTCAACCTGATTATCACTGCATATTTTATTGAAATTCATAATCAATCCTAAAATGAATACCCAATATCGTGTTTTATAACTAAATTCCATTAGTCTCATCAAATGTCTTGTGGGTTCCATATTCTATCCTTCTAAATACTTCATCAGGATCCATAAGAAATTCCACAATTCCATGGATTTCCAAAAACCATATATAGTTAATGAACCTTTAAATATTTCACTAATTAATTCATTATGATAAAAACCATTGTTTCATATTAGAACCATTGGTTAAATCAGAGGTTCATGCATCACCTAATAAGATAAATCGGGAACCCATGTGTTTTTGAAAGTTAATTCTAATGTTAAGGGGAAAACCCCTTAGAGAAAAAAGTGTCTTATATGTTCATGTCCATATCATACTTGATCACTCTCTAATACTGATCACATACAATATTAATATTCATTCTATGACCTAGAATAATTCTTTTAAGAATGGTAAGGATTCCCTGTATTCAATATAGTTGGTAGGAACCTCACATGGTCATATACACTATAAATGTGTTAAGGGAATAAATAATTACTATATTGGCCTAACCACATATAATAAATTCATCATAAGGAATAACCATTCATAAAAAATGTTTTCATAAAATATCACATGGATTTACTAAATTTTTATATACACAATTCTTATCTAAAATAGATACAAAAAATCTATCCTTCTTCATATCATACATTCCATAAAACGTTAATGAATCTAATCCAAAATCATTGTCTACAAGAAAATGATTGATAATATACAATATAATTCACAACAAGAATAATAATTGTGTTCCTGAAAATCCTGTAAACTGAATAAAAGTGAAATTTCATGAAGTCATACATATAATGGGGTATGTGGATATACTATTAAATATGAATACAAAATAAAATAGTACACAAAATATAGGCATCCTATCGATAAAATGAATCAAAATATAAATATTATCATCATAAAAATCCAAGGCAGACTATTAAAATCATCAAATGATAGTGACTCACATGCATGATTGTTATGTCACTAGATAAATCACCACAAGTTCTTCCATATAAATGTTTCTCAATGCAACCATTATATCAGCTCTACATTTTGTCACACATTTCTTTTAGGTAAATAGTGTCATCCATAATGTATAATAATTTACCCATTAATTTTATAAAAAATGAATCAATAATATTGGGTCTCTCCCCTCTATGGTCACCCACACATAATGCTCTCCCATATTTTGGGTAAGTATAAAATACTATATACCACATGGATAAACTCATGTCATTTTGATCATGTGCATGAATATCATCATTATAATCTCTAACCTAAATTATAGACCCAATATCATAGTTATTCGAATCCATAATGAATCAATCATGATTCATCGATAAATTTATAAGGAAAATAATTTTCCATTACCACATTCTAGACCTTAATCAGTAGTGGATGCCCCATTTCACATACAAACACACCCACACTTGGGTGATAACCTTAACCAGGAACCCAAATATATTAATATCCTCTCTATGGTAAATATAGAATCCATATAAAAATAAATGGATATCATATAAAATATTAAACATTATAAAATATAAGAATGTTGTTAGGTCCAATAGGGGCCTATATACCCTGAGAGGGGGGGTGAATCAGGGTATGGATATTCTTTTTCAAAGTTCTTCCTACCCCACTGGATCTTGACCTCTTTATTACAAGGGTAACTTTGTTTTCTCTTGTGTGTAAACTATGATCACTTCTTTACTTCTTTATCTAATGATGATTCTTTGAATTCAATGCAGGGAAGAAAATAGATAGACACAGAGATTTTTACTTGGTTAACCCTCACTTGGCTACGTCCAAGGAGCATACGCCGACAAGTTGCCGGTCGTACCAAATTCCACTAATCTTCACTAGCTGTGGATACAATGTTCGGGCTAGATCACTTCTATGCCCAGGCTCACTGCCTTTACACTTTTAGGGTTAGCTCATTACTTTCCCAAGGGTCACTCCCTGTTTCTCTCTCTCTAGCTCACTGCCGGTGGGGAGGATCACCTTCTTCCTCTTCCTAAGATCACTACTCTGGAAGGTAATCCAATCATAGTTTATAGACCTGTAGGTCTCTTCATTTGCATGAATGAATGCATCTTCCTCTGTGTGTAGATGCTCTGTTGAAGTACAACTTTCACCCGTAGATGAATATTTCTTTGTACCGAAGGTATCAGGAAAAGTTCCAGCTTCCACGCAGCCTGAAAACACTGCGGGAACAAACCTTACTTGGAGCGCAAGGAAACCTCGACGTGCAAGTATCGGCGCGCAAGTCACAACGGGCGCACAAGTCCTCCTCTGACACTTGCGCGACACAAGCTTCCTCAACTCCAAACTTGCGCGACTCTCTTCCTTTTACGCCCAAACCACTATTGGCGTGCAACTGCAAACCGGCGCGCAACTTCTAACACCGGCGCACAACTTCAACCACTGGCGCGCAAGTCCCACCTGCGCGACCACACACACCACTTGTGCGACCACCACACCTGCGCTACGGGAGCTCTCGTTTGAAATCTGGTGAAGAATGAAGAGGGGTGGTCCAGTATTTATAGGCAAATTGACCACCCTGCGCGACGGCGCGCAAGTCACCTGCGCGACCCAGTCTCGGCGCGCAAGTCTTCTCTCCTTTTAGACACTTGCGCGACCAACTCCCAAACTTGCGCGAACCTACTTCCTTTGCCATATTTTGATCTTATGATCTTGAAAAACATATGGTGTGAAAGTTTCCTATAATCCAAGTCCACGGCGCGCAAGTCCCTTTGCCAAAAACACTTTTCTTCATTTGCCGATTTTCAGGCCCAAAAATTTAGCAAACACTGGAAAACGGCGCCACCTTGTATCTGTTCTTTTGTACCGCCTCCAGATCATCCATTCCTTTTATCGACATTCTTGAATCAAACTTGGATCATTGAACTCAGCTCTTGAACTCGACATTCCACCATGAACTCCTTTTTGTCAACAAATTTGTAATGCATTGTTTTGCTTTGTCAACAATCACTACTCAGATGTCCACTTTGTCAACAAACACAATCACCTCAAAAATGCGTCAATGATACCTTGAGGGATTTTTGCCCAACAAATGTAGTTGTGTTTGTTACAGAAAATAATTTATTCTACCTCATAATCACAAAATAATATAATTGTCTCAAAATTAAAGGGCATAACACTATCCCATCCTATAGATTAATTATATTAGTATTAGATATAAAAATTATAAACCATATCAAATACTAAAATGTATTTAAAAAATTAAAACTAAAGGCCAGTTCGGTATAATACCTCCAACATGTAATATAGAATAATACTGTATTTTTTAAATAGAAAATTCTATAACTTAAACTTAAATAAAAATCATGGTGGTTAATCATAGGTAAGAAAATTATTGTAATGTATATCCTAAATTCTGAAATGGATACATAAATTAACATTTAGTTCCATATTATTATGGGAAATAATTAATCAAATCATTAACCAAAAAACATCATGAATCTCATAATAATAATAGTTTATCTTTAATAGTTAAATCCCAAAACAACAACACTAGCTATCTAGTATCATAGATTTTTTCTCATCTTGTTGAAGATAAAAAATAATACATAGAATCCATCCCAAGTTACACAATCCCTTTTTATCTCCCTTTTCCAAAATAGTAAGAAAAATAACAAAAAAAAAACCTTAAAACCACGTTATAGAATTCTGAATACATCTCATCTCTATTATGATATATCTTCATTAAAAATTCCTCATATCTGACTCCATGTATGAAAGATTATTCCAACCAATTATGATGGGTTTTAGCTAATCATGGGAATAATATACTCTATATTATAGATAACTATAAAAAATATTGTGAAATAAAAATAAACATTCATAATAGTATAACATATCAAATCACATATCACAACACCATGATAATAAAAAACAATAAAAACTCTATTTACAGAAAAACCTGGGTTGATATAATTTTAGACCCAAATTTAAAAAAAGCGAATGGTCACCAATATTTCAACTATGAATGAGATAAAATATATGAATAAAAAATGTAAACGAGTTTTTAGAAAAAAACTATTATTTAGTTTCTACTTTGTCATGTCCCCGACCATGATCCACACCCAACTAATCAATCATCCAATGTAAGACCCCATATCTTACTTGTTCCTATAAAAATAAAGTTTTCTAGACACCCATGGAAATGTTGTATGGTGTGAGTTGAACTCATTAAGAAACCATCATTGGTGTCCCTAAATATACCATTTATATGATGGAAATTTTATAGTGTGATAATATGATTAATTAAGTTATATATGAAATAAAAATAATAATTCATATGTCACACCCATGAATTACATATGGTCACTAAATATTATTAATACCTACATTGACAAGTGACAATGTATGTATTAATATTTCACCTAAAAATAAGTAATTCAAACAATCTAATGTCATATCAAATTGTTATACCATCTCACTATAGTAAAATAATACACCCATGGAAAATGAATCATTACATGATGACATGAAATATATTTATAAAATATTTTTGATATTATAATAAAGAATACACAAGTAGTACATCCTGATAAAAATTTCAGAAATGTGGGTGTAGTGTCCCCATAAATCATATACTTTAAGGAATCAGGTCTCAATTATGTCATCAAGAAAAATAATAATTTCCTTATCCATTATATAAAACGGAGTTCTTAAAATATATCATTACCCATTCCCCATAATATGAGTCATAATCAAATCCCATAGAAACCCATATTTTAATTGAATCCCATCCCCTTATATGGATGTATAACCTAATGGGATGAACAACCCACTTCCTAGGAAAATAATAGAATACAGAAAATATTTTCCTTATAATATCATCCCAATACATAGTAGTAGTATAGAATGGGTAGTATATCCCACATAAATGGGAATCCAATATTGGGTATACTTTCCCTTTAAAGGTAAATATCACAACTTGTGATGTATATCTTATTTCATAGGTAAAAAAATAATTACAAAAAATCACCAATTTTATACATTCCATCATTTTAGATGGGAATTCCTTAACATTATTTTAGTTTTCATGGACATGTGAGATTTATGTTTTATAGTTGGGTGGTAATTACATCCTAGTGTAATGAGAAAAAAATATTATACCATGATATCATCAAAAAATAGGGATAGAATCTATATATGTGATTTACCAAAGATCGGTAAAACTCTAATAGTCATTAGATTCATCTCAATAATAAGGGAATCAATTTCCTTAAAAATATAACCATACATGAATCAAGTCCCCTTCCATTGATACATATAAAAAAAGGATGTATGCCCCACTTCATTGGGTGATGAAAAATCAATGTTAAAAATATAATATATTTAATTTTTGTGAGGTGAATTATATGTTCATCCCACACCATATAGATCAGTAGCACATTAAGAATGTTATCATGTGAAATTATCATAAAAAAAAATTGGGAGCATCTTCTCATGCATGATGAATAACTAAGTGAATGGAAAGGTTACCCAATAATATAACAAAATTAATAAAAAGGGGTCATCTCATCTACCTCACAATATTAAAAAATATTACATGGAAGAGTGAACCATAACATGATTCCAATAAAATAATTAAAGAAATATAAATAGATTAATGAATATTTATAAAAATATATCTAGTTATGAATTATTTAAAACTCACATTATGATTATTCTCTATTGGTCCCCACACACCCAACCCCTATCCTTTCTCAAAAACAATCTATAACCCACTCAGTTACCAAAATCCTGAAGAGGGAGAAACACACACTCCATTTATCAGTCAAACAATCTAAAATGGATAACTAAGAGATACCAATAATACACTAATATCAAGCCTATCACTTTATTTATAAAATTCATAGACCTCATACATATATAAGGATAAGGGATCTAACTATAGAAAAAACTTTCTATTCCTTAAAATCCTTCACTCTAAGATATAAAACAATAATTTATATTTCATTAACATTGCTTTTATGGAACTATTTGGCTATACAATTAGTATACATCACATGAAATGAATGAAAAAATTATCAATGAAACATAATAACTATCTAATATGATTAATGTAACATCCTAGGTAGTGGACAACACAATATACCATTGTTTTCACATATCACCTATATTTGAGTAGGCTAAAACAATCTAAAAAAGGGTTTATACATTATATCATAATAGAATGGAAGCCCTATTATGTATCTACTATAAATTACAATATACATTAAGTAAATCTTGTGACCATTGTAAGTTAAATAACCAAGGTAGATTCCCTTAGAGTGGTAATGTGTGATTTTCATTTAGAATATAATTTGATATGCCTCACAATCAGAGATGGTGGGAAATCCAAATATGTAATATTTTGTGGTGGGGGGGGGATATGATTTTATTTAATTTATTAGATGGTGAGTGAATGGATAGATAGCTTCTCCCTCTACCTAGTTCCCACATTGAATGAATTTTACATATATGTACAAGTCAATATATTTTCGCTTATGGTATATTGTGAATTCCTAATTGTGTTACGATGAATCACAGTTTAAGTATTTTTTTGTAGGATTAGATTAGAAAATCATATAAAAAATTCATATATTAGTTCCTGGTAGATATAGCTTCCCATATCTACCAACACACAATTTGTGATGGCTTGAGGTATAATATTTGATACATGGGTCATAGTGGCTTCTGCAATATTACATTACTACTACTTGTGTTTGATGATGATGATTATGTGTTGGATTGCACGGGATAAAGAATTTATATAATACTGAGTCATGAGTTATAGGATTCCTTATGGAATGGATGAGAAAAGGACGTGTGTCATAGGGGTTTGAGAGTGGGAAACCTATGTTGAAGTGGAATAGGGGAACCCTATTTATATATTTATATATGTTCAATGTGTATTCATTACTTCTTTTCAATACATGGTGAGTTTTCCTAAGTGATGTCGGAAAAAATAGATTTACCTTTTTAGGTGATGAGTTGGTTTGAGTTTTTTATTCACTAGGATTTAGTTAAATTCTATCACATTTTTCAATAGAGGTTTCAGGGAGGATCCTCCTTAGTATATGTGTAATACTCACTTTATGTATATATAAACTATTATTTAGGTCTATGGGAGATAGTTAGAATTTAGGGTGGATATTTCTCTCTCAAATGAGTATTTTATGAACTGATAGTGCATGATGTTACTACCTTTAATAGTTTTGTAACTTCATATATTTTCAATTTTTTATTACATTATATTATATATTGGGATTTATTATTTATTTATATATAGACTTTGTTAGTGGTTTATAATTTTATCAATTAATATATAAATTTTTATATAATAGTAATTCCACTATTTTGTGTTCTAAATATCCTATATTCTACTCACTAACCTATAGCCAATTAGTTGTGGGATTCAGAAATCATCTTCTCACTTTCTTCACTATTAGCCCAAGAGGGGTTCTTTTTTAGGAAGAGTTTCATTATATAGTGGTATGAGAGAAGATATTTGAGATATTGGATTTTTTTTAGACAAGGTAACTAGGATGGATACATGTTTTATTATGGAATAAATATTATTTGAAAATAGTGTTTGATGTAAACAAGGGAGACTAGGTAGGACAAGGGTATTTAGGTTCTTCTTTAAACCAAGGTAAATACATTCATGCACATTTAACATAATATTCAATGTGATACTACTTATGGGGTAGAGACCTAGGAAAAGATCAGGAATATTGATTTTATATGAATATGTTTGAATTGGGTTGATAAAGGAAATATGATTAAAATGAATTAAATAATTAAAATTAATCTTTTTTAATCTTGGGATGATGAGTTCTAGAATTTTTCTCTTTTACTAGAATAGTTCCTAGTCCACATCCCATGTATGTTGACATCGAAATCATTTATAATGATTTTAGTATATGATATAACATAGTTATGGTCTATAATAATGACACATGAATGTGGAAACACATAGAGTGTCACGACCCATCCCCCGAGGCCCGCATCGTGACTACCCCAAGCCCGCCTTCCATAGGCCAGGGGCTGGCGACTAGCACCAAAGGCGTAATTCCCTAAAAGCTGGGAAGGCATTGCCTTTATAAAATGCAACACACATAACCAGATTACAAGTGGAAGCAAACACTAAGTAAAATCTGTATAACAAGTGTACTGAAAGTAAAGGGGCCAGAATTCAAGCCCAATTGTAAAGTAAAAATACAACTGAAAAAAAGTACAACTAAAAGGGACAAACAACTGAAAGGTGGAAGATGCTCCGGGATCATCCTCCGAGGTTCTTACTTGAAGGGTAGGTACATATGGCCTCCTCAGTACTCTATGTCTTTCAAACTCCACCGTGTACCGACACGTCGTAATGTCCTCCTCCGGGTACCGTCTGATCCTGGCACTCTCAGCCTCCATCAGCATTGTCCGTCGTCTACATCCAACACAACGAGGTGTGGGCATAGCCCGTGAAGGGTCGAGTATAACGATACTTAGTAAGGATCATGAGACCCTCTAGTTCTCACAAAAACCAACAAGTATAACCACAAATTGTTATTTCAATGGATAACCATTACTTAGGTATATTCCCATACATATACCTAAGTTATCAAGTAACCCATCTCAATCATGAGGAAAACACAAAGGTCATTGACTCAGCTCAAACCAGGATTTTATTCATGATGTCAAAACCATGACTACTGGAGAACTCCTCCTCTATTGAGCATAGTAGTCCTGTCACGAATCCGAGGTGCAACTCACTAATCTTAGACTATTGAGGTACTCCTCCTGTCGAGTACCACAGATCTACCGCCTCACACAGTAGCGCTCCCCGCCATGGGTTTGCCACCTCACACAGTATCGCTCCCCCTCATAGACTACATAGGTGCTCCTTCTATTGAGCACCGTGGGTCTTCCACCACACATAGTAGTGCTCCTCTTCCATGGGTCTGCCACCTCAAACAGTAGTGCTCCCCACTGGGCTAGTCAAGTCACTTCGAAACGAATTGGACAAGCAGTCATCAGGTCTCAGCCAGCTACTAGGTCTCCGTACTCTGTATGCTCATCTCTGAGAGGATCCGCTCCATGAGATACTGGTCGATACTCCAAGTTTCACTAATTCACATGAAGAAGTATCTCAATGGTCCACCACGTCATAGGGGACTCAACGCAATAGACGGTGCGTCAATCAGACGCTCGGTCTGTGAGTTATTAGCCTTTTTTATCCTGGGAGCACGGTGGGTTTTGTGCATGAACCAACCCGACCGTATCTCAACTGTACCCCAAAATCCCATGGGGTATACTCAAAGGGACCTATTATCAACAAACTTACCAACGCCGCCAACGGTTCGTCAAACGAACGTCCGATCTGAGATTTATTGACATTTCTGTTCTAGGGGCTCGGTTGGTTTTTAATCTAAAACCAACCCGACCAGACTCCAACTGCATCCAAACCTCAAGTGGAGTATCCCAAAAGAACTGTCTCATCAAAATGAATCGAACTTACTTGACGGAACGTCAATCAGACGTCCGGTCCTTAAGTTATAAGCGTTTCCTCTCTGAGGGCCCGGTTGGTTTCGGGTTCGAACCAACCCAGCCATACCCAAAGTTTTCCAAAAACTTGAGTGTAATATACCAATATGACCGACTCGATTTGAGGAATCCTACAAAATTGACGGTGCATCGATCAGAGGTTCGTAACTCAAGTTATGGGCCATTAATTGAAAATGGTCCGAAGAGGGGGGTCTGGGCTCGGTCCGACCCGACCCAACCCACCCGGGGTCGGTCCGAACCGGGTCGGGCTCGGTAGGGCGCGACCTAACCTAGCATATGAGGCCCATCCCATGTGAGGGAGGCCCCGACTACACGGCAGGTGGCCCGGATCACGCGTAGTCGGCCCAGCCTGCGCGCAAGCGGCCCGACATGGTGGCCGACCACGGCTTGGCCAGGCTGGCCGAGCAGGGGGGGGGGCTCCCCCATTTCTTCATAACGACGGTGCCAGGCTGGCGCCGCCCAGCCTCCCCGGAACCCGCACGGCACGGGATCCGCTCCACCGCTGCTTCGGCCGGTGCCGCGGTGGTCTTCCGCCTGTGGCGCGCTAGGGTGCCACTGCCTCCAGGCGGCCGGGCGGTGCCGACCACCGCCTCCGGTCGCTGGCGACCCGTGTCACCGCGATCTTCCGCGGGCCACCAGATTCATTTCGGTGGTCCGTTTGAGATCTCGTCTACGCCTACAACCTCTTCGGATCCCACTCTTCACTGCGACGACGTCAAATCAACGTTGCCCTTCCGTTCATCTGTCACCCAACAAACAGCGCATCACGAACAAGTTGACGGTGGGTCCGAACTTATTCATTATTCCGTACCCACCACGTTAGTGGTTCAAATAATCAACCAATAAATAATTTCCCAAGTTCGAGGTATAAATCACATATATAAAATTATTCAAAACCCCCTACCTCGAATTAAGGTTCGCTCGTAGTCGGAGTCGCGGGGTGGTGGTGTCAACTCGTTGATGTCGGGGAAGAAGGAGCCGAGGATGACACTTCATTGGCGTTCCTTGCGGTTGGATCCTTCTCATTTGGCTTGGCCGAAGATCGAAGGAGATGATCGTTGCTCTTCGGTGGTCCTTCGTTGGAATAACGATGTTCTTCGTTGAGAGAAGAACTTTATTCTTCTATTTCTCCAGAGCTTTCCCAAGGTTCTCCCATCACTACAAGTGCCAACAAAAATAATAGCAAAGGCTATTATTTTATTCACACATGTATTTAAAAAATCAAACACTTTAATTAATTAATTAAAGAGTTCCATTAATTAATTGAAATGTGTTTGCAAAAATTAATGGGAGTGGGAAGGAGGAGGAAAGTCACAAATTAATAGGGGGAGTTGTCAAATTTAATGAAGGAAAGTTAATGGGGATTTGAAGGGTTAGGGGATCGTGTGGGCCCCACCACACTAAATCCACTCATGAGAGGTTATGTGGGTGTGGTCCCACATATAAATTTCCCTTGTAGGATATAACTACCAAATATAAATAAAATTGTGTAGAACAATTTTATTTAATTTATTCTAAATCCCCAAAAAATTAACTTTCAATCCACATAAAACGCAACTGCGGTAAAGGTCCCCCTAAGAAAATACTGGTGCTGTGAGTTCATCGGTGTCCATGGATTTCAATTCTGAGCACTGGTTCAAAAGACAAAAAAACCTGCACGTATGTTTACTGAACGTACCCGAAAAAAACTTCAGAAATTTATTTCGGGCACACAGGGCCTCAGAATTAGGTGCTGTCAGAAACTACGGACTCGTAAAATTCAAAAGAATTTATGAAAACAATTTCCTTGATATTTCCGATTCTTTACATTACCCCCATATCATGGATTTACGTCCCCGTAAAGCTACAACACACACTAGGGAAAACAAAAGAGGTACTGAGCACGCATCTGAGCCTCCCACTCCCATGTGATCTCCTAGAGGTTCCCGTGCTGCCAGAAAATGCACACTAGAGGAATCGACCGTCCTCGTAGGACCCGATCCGGTCGATCCTCGATCTCAACCAGGACCTCCGTTAATGTCTCCCCATCATCGATGTACATCTCCCTGTGGTCGATGATGTGGGACGGATTGTGCACGCATCTCCTCAGTTGAGATACGTGGATAAAGTCGTGCACCAGGTGCAATTGAGGTGGAAGGGCCAAGCAGTAAGCCACCTCACCTACTATGCTGAAGAAAAGGAGGTGTGATTGTAGATAGGCTGCACCATCACTGTCCACAAAGGATATCAGCAATGTGGCCAGCTGCTCTGTCGCCTCTCCTAATAGCTGAATACCAGTCCTCCTGCTGAGCGCATCCTCAACAACGTTCCCCTTCCCAAGAGTATAGACTATCTCAAAGTCATAATCCCGGAGGAACTCAAGCCATCACCACTGACTCAGGTTCAGATTATTTTGAAAGAATACACACCTGAGACTATTGATATTAGAGTGAACCGTAAACCGTTCGCTCAACAAACAATGGGTGAGACTAGCCAATTCTAAGAACTCGACTTCACCCTTCTTTTCCTACGTTCTACAAGAGCTGCTAAGATTTCTCCATTGACGAAAAGGGTAATCCTGTCTCATCCCCTGGATGAACCACGTCCTTGGCCTAATACAGTCAATCCTGACATGAATGATATTAATTCATGTCATGGACGACATCGTAAGGCCTCGACACTACTACCAAGAGATCCAACCGTTACTCTCGCTTCTAAGGGTTGAGTCACACTGTCAGCATCACTATGCGGTTACTAGGTCTCCTCCAGTAGAAATCTCAAAAGTAATGGTCAAGTCAATAGTTTAAATCAGAACCTCTTAGTATTAACCATACAAGAAAGGAAGGGAAAAAATGTCACAAGGAAAAGTGTCTTTTATTACCGCAGATCAAGGTACAAAGACACAAAGCGACCACAAACAACGACATTTGCAATACTAGAATCATCATGAACAAAGGCCTCTTTGCCTGGAATTAGTCCCTCTCCATTCGACCTGCTTATGGAGCTTCATATTCGTATTCTTTAGCTGCCTGAATCTGTGCTCTCCCCTGTCCACCTGTTCTCTGTGGTCGGGGTGGACCTCTTAGTGGTGGTGGTGGAAACACCTCAAAGCGTCTTCCACCACCAGCTACACAGCCAGCTCTTCTTCTGCGGTCGCCTACTCCTTGCGGTCCGTCACGATCGAACCTCTGCCTCTACCTAGGAGGTTCTTCATCAATCTACTGATTGTATGAGCAACGGGTCAGATAGTCACAAGCCATGTGAACCTGTCCGCCGCATGAGTAACACTGCCTGGAAGGTCTGGATCTGTCTCCACCTTGGGTGCCCCGCACTACCGACCCTAAGTCGTGCAGTCGACCACTTATAGGTATGGTCCTCTTGGACCTCTATATCATCTGTCTACTGCCGGCTGCAGAAGACTCCGCTGCATGTTGGCTAGTGGAGGGTCCCGCTGCTGGAGACTGCACAGCAAGGAAACTCTCCACTGAGAGGGCTCGCTCCCACACCCCTATCTACGTCGGGATGACGTGAGAGATAACTGAAGCTCTTATCTCTCGCCTGAGTCCTTTATCAAAGGTCCAGGCCCAGAAGAATGGGTCCCGCACCATATCAGTGGAGTAACATGAGAGGTCCGTGAACTTCGTTGAGTACTGCGCCACCGTCATGCTACCCTACTGTAGATGTAGTAGCTCTTGTATCTGCACCGCTCGAAGGGTGGATGGTACAAACTCCACCTGGAACAGGCTCTCAAAGTCTTCCCATAGAAGTATCACCTCATCATGCATCTAGAGCATCAAGCTCCACCATCTGCCTGCTACTGCCTGAAGGAGGCTGGCAGCAAGGATCACCATGAAGTTTGCTGGTGTCCCTACTAGCTTGAAAACACTCGCCACAGCCTCCTGCCAATCCTCAGCCACCTGTGGGTCCGTCTCCCCCTGGAACCTGGGTGGCCTCTGGCACTGGAACTAGTGCAGCGTGCTCAAGCGGCGTGCATCACCTGCTGCTGGGGCTGGAGGTATCGGTGGCCCAATGGGTGGTAGTACAGATGGTGCCTCCGATGGTGCCTAAACTGGAAGAGGGCCCTGTACTAAGGCCTCATCGCTTGATGGGCTATCAGTATGTACAACTCTCGGGGCCCTAGCTGGTCATCCGCGGGGAGGCATCCTGAAAGAAACCGAAGCGACAAGGTAAGAGATTATACCTGGTGAGCTGACCTGATTTGATTTGACTTAAAGAAAACTTTTTAAAACACACACGCAATCAGTTTTTTTGTGAACTGAGTCAGAAATCAGAAGTCAGGGTCCTGGTGTATGGATACTTTGGCCACCCGCACCAACACAGGACTCCCTGAACTAAAAACCACACTTAGTACCCTTAACACTATATCTTCACAGAAAAGAAATATCAGAGTCTTAACTTATACAGTAGAACTGACTCCTCTGATACCAATTTTTCATGACCCGTCCCCTGGGGCCCGCATCGTGACTACCCCAATCCCGCCTTACATAGGCCAGGGGTTGGAGACTAGCACCAAAGGCGTTATTCCCTAAAAACTGGAAAGACATTGCCTTTATAAAACCTAGCACACACAACCAGAGTACAAGCGGAAGCAAACACAAAGTAAAATATGTATAACAAGTGTATTGAAAGTAAAGGGTCCAGAATACAAGACCAACTGTAAAGTACATATACAACTGAAAACAAGTACAACTAAAAGGGACAAACAACTGAAAGGTGGAAGCAGCTCCTAGATCGCCCTCCGGGGTTCCTACCTGAAGGGTAGGTACAAATGGCTTCCTTAGTACTCCACGTACGTAAAACTCCACCGGGTACCGACATGTCGTAAGGTCCTCCTCTGGGTACCGTCCAGTCCTGGTGCTCTCGGCCTCCGTCAGCACTGTCAGTCGTCTGCATCCAACACAACGAGGTGTGAGCATAACCCATGCAGGGGTGAGTATAACGATACTCAGTAAGGACCCCGAGACCCTCAAGGTCTCAAAAAAACCAACAAGGATAACCACAAAGTATGATTTCAATGGATAACCATTACTTAGTTATATGACCATACATATACCTAAGTTATCAAGTAACCCATCTCAATCATGAGGAAAACACAAAGGTCATTGACTCAGCTCAAACCAGAATTTTATTCCTGATGTCGAAACCATGACAACTGGAGAACTCCTCCTATATCGAGCACAGTAGTCCTGTTGTGACTTCGAGGTTCTACTCATTAACCTTAGACTACTGAGGTAATCATCATGTCGAGTACCACGGATCTGCCGCCTCACATAGTAGTGCTCCCCACCATGGGTCTACCACCTCACACAGTAGTGCTCCCCCTGATTGCCTGCAGAGGTAATCCTTCTGTTGAGTACCACAGGTCTGATTCCTCACATATTATCGCTCCTCCGCCATGGGTCTTCCACCTCACACAATAGTGCTCCCCACTGGGCTAGTCAAGTCACTCTGAAACAAATCGGACAAGCAGTCATCAAGTCTCAGCCAGCTACTAGGTCTCTATACTACGTATGCTCATCTCGGGGATGATCCTATCCACAAGCTATTGGTTAATACTCAATGTGTCATGAAGTCCCACTAATAAGTATCTCAAGGTTCAACATGTCATAGGGGTCTAAATGCAATAGACGACGCGTCAATCAGACGCTCGATCTGTGAGTTATTAGCCTTTTTGTCCCGGGGGCCCAATTGGTTTTGTGCATGAACCAACCCGACCGTATCTCAACTGTACCCCGAACTCCCATGGGGTATACTCAAAGGGACTGATTCTCAACGAAGTTACCAACGCCGCTGATGGTTCATCAAATGGACGTCTGGTCTGAGAGTTATTGGTTTTTCCGTTCCAGGGGCCCGGTTGGTTTTTAAGCTAAAACCAACCTGACCGTACTCCAACTACATCCAAACCTCATGTGGAGTATGAAAAAAGAACCGTCTCATCAAAAGGAATCCAACGTAGTTGATGACACGTCAATCATATGTCCGGTCCTTAAGTTATAAGCGTTTCCGCTCTGAGAGCCGAGTTGGTTTCGGGTTCGAACCAACTCAGCCATACCCAAAATTCTCCAAAACCTTGAGTGTAATATACTGAAACGACCATATCGATCCAAGTAATCCTACACAATTGACGGTGTGTCGATCGGAGGTCTGTAGCTCATGTTATGGGTGATTAACCGAAAATGGTCCGAAGAGGGGGGGGGGGGGGGGTCTGGGCCCAGTCCGACCTGTCCCAACCCACCCTGGGTCGGCCCGAACCGGGTGGGCCCGGTAGGGGGCATCCCGGCCCAGTGGATGAGCCCCGACCCATGCGTGGGTGGACCGACCCATGCGTGGGAGGCTCGGCCCACACGGCAGGCGTCCCAACCCACGCGACAGGCGACCCGGCCCACGCGGCAGGCGGCCCGGCCCGCGCGGAAGGCGGCCGGGCCCGCCTGTAAGCGGCCCGACTCGATGGCTGACCGCGGCTCGGTTAGGATGGCCGAAGGGGGGGGGGGGTACGGTCTCCCTTTGTTCTCCGTAATGGAGGCACCAGGCTGGCGCCGCCTAGCCTCCCCAGGAGCCGCACGATGCGAGTTTCGCTCCACCGCCGCCGCTGCCGGTGCCGGCCGCCGGCAGGGCGGCCCCGGCGACCCGTGCCGCCGCGATCTTCTACTGGCCACCAGAGTCATTTTGGTGGTCTGTTTTAGCTCCCGTCTGCGCCTACTACCTCTTAGTGTCCCGCTCTTCACTGCAACGACCTCAAATCAACATTTCCCTTTTGTTCATCTGTCACCCAACAAACCGCGCATCACGAAGAAGTTGGCGGTGGGTCCAGACTTGTTCGTTAGCCCGTACCCACAATGTTAGTGGTTCAAAAAATCACCCAACAAATAATCACCCAAGTTCGAGGTATAAATCACATATATAAAATTATTCAAAACCCCCTACCTCGAATTAAGGTTCGCTCGTAGTCGGAGTCGCGGGGGTGGCGGTGTCAACTCATTGTCGTTGGGGAAGAATCAGCCGAGGATGGCGCATCTTCGGAGATCCTTGCGTTTGGCTCCTTCTCCTTTGTCTTGGCCGAAGATCGAAGGAGAAGATCATTGCTCTTCGGTAGTCCTTCGTTGGAAGAACACTATTCTTTGTTGAGAGAAGAACACTATTCTTCTATTTCTCCAGAGCTTTCCCAAGGTTCTCCCAACACAACAAGTGCCAAAAAAATAATAGCTAAGGCTATTATTTTATTCACACATGTATTTCAAAAATAAAACACTTTAATTAATTAATTGAAGAGTTCCATTAGTTAATTGAAATGTGTTGGAAAAAATTAATGGGAGTGAGAAGGAGGTGGAAAGTCACAAATTAAGAGGGGGAGTTGTCAAATTTAATGAAGGAAAGTTAATGGGGATTTGAAGGGTTAGGGGATCTTATGGGACCCACCACACTAAATCCTCTCATGGGAGGTTATGTGGGTGTGGCCCCAAACTTTAACTTCCCCTTGTATGATATAACTAACAAATATAAATAAAATTGTGTACAACAATTTGATTTAATTTATTCTAAATCCCTAGAAAATTAACTTTCAACCCGCATAAAACGAAACTACAGTAAAGGTCCCCTTAAGCGAATACCGGCACTACGAGTTCGTCGGTGTCCTCAGATTTCAATTTCGAGCACCGGTTCAAAAGATAGAAAAACTCGCACATACGTTTACTGAACGTACCCGAACAAAATTTCAAAAATTGATTCCGGGCACAGCGGTCCTCGGAATCTGGTGCCGTCAGAAACTGCAGACTCGTAAAATTCCAAAGAATTTAAGAAAAAAATTTCCTTGAAATTTTCATGTCTTTATATAGAGCGTATGATATTTTAAAATAACACTATGTTCGATAACGTATACGACATGCAGCACCGGGTTAATAAACCATGAAAATTTATTATTTTAATGTTATAACATTAAATTGGGTGGTATAAATTGGATTAAATTCATTATGAAAAATATATAAAGCTCATGCTCAATTAAAATTTATTGATAATAAACAGTCAATTTTTTTTAAAGTTAACTATTTTTTCAAAAAAATAATTAAATGGATTTTATAGTTTTTTATGTGGAAATAATATAATTGTATTTCATAAATTGTACAAAATTTATATTATAAAATGAAAATAATTTGTTCATTTTATAATATAAAATTTATCTAATGATTAAATTTTTCCATTTTTATAAAAATATTCATTTTTAATGAATAATGATAATACCAATATTTGTACGCTTTTTCTAAAACTGTGATTTATTTACATCTAAATGTCCCATTGTATTTTGATTTTTTTCTTCAATTAACTATGAAATAAATTGTTTATAAATAATATAATTTATTTTAAATAAATTAGTATTATACTTGATTTTAGTATATGTTCATTTCTTACTTAAATATGTTTTTTTCTAAAAAATCATTTTTTGTTTTGTTTTATGAATTTATATTAAAAGTTATGTATATAAATTATAGTAATTTAATATGATAAAATGGTAAATATTTATTTATTTATAAAATCATGTTAATCATAGGATTATGTTTTGATATTTTTATGATGATGATAAATTTTTAGTGAATAGTAAAAAATATAGTTTTTATGAAATTAGTTATCTTTTATAAAATTAGAAATATATAAAAATGATATTAATGTTTATTAAATATATATAAAAAATAACTTATGATAGTATAATAAAAATATAATGCAAATACAATAAAAAGAATAAAAATGATAATTTATTTTAGGATAAATTTGATAATTATTTTCTGTGTTGACGTACTTCTTGCGTAGCATTGGAAAAGTCAAGTTTAGTATCCTAAAGAAAATTTTGGAGAATTAATAAGAAATTAATCATCATTATTATTATATATTAATTAATATTTATTATTTCCATGCATAAATAATTTTTTTGGAGGAACATAACAAGTGAATTATCTAAATTCACGAGCAATGTAGCTGCAAGGCCAGAAAAGTAAAAAAAAATATGAAATAAGTTTCCATGAAATAGATGTTAGTGAATATAAACATTGAATGAATATAATTTTTTTATTGAAATTATTAAATATTTTAATTATGGTATTTTATTTCAAATCTATAATGATAAAATAATTACATTAAAATCCTATGTAATGCAGACACATTGCTATGGAAGAAAGAGAAAATTTAAGTTCATTTTATAAAAAACTAAAAAACATATTTTATGGATGAGTTAATGTTTCCTAGAAATTTTAATGATATATATAACATATTAATGATTTTTAATGGATTAAATTAAAATTCAATCCTATTCTTGTTTCCCTTAGAGAAAAATTAATTAAATTGTGTCGAAAATGACTTTACTGATATTTTATAAATATAATATATTATTAAATTAATTAAAAATAATTCAATAATTTTAAAATAGGAAAAGGTGGGTAATATATAGTTATTAATTTCATACCTTATCCATTTAGGTTCCAATTTTCCCATTTTATGCAAAATTATAAACCATTAACATTGAAAAATTCATTACCATAGATAAGTTTAAAAATTGTTAACTAAGGTGTAAAACTAAAAATATGGTTTAAAATACCACATAAAAATATATAAATATAAATACTTTAAATTATTTAAACCATATAATATATTATATTTTGAAATTATTTCCAAATGATTCAACTTGAACATTAAAATAAAATGATTATATTTAAATAATATTATTATTTCCATATGTTTCCTTTCCATAATTTATAAAAAGAACCCCTTCTATTGTTTCTTTAAAAAAATTTAGTCATAAATAAAAATAAAATCATTTAAAATTCTCTTCTAAACATTAATATACATGAATTATAAGTTTTGTGCTTCTTAAATGCATATTCCAAGGTTCTTTAAAAAGAGATCAAATGGAGGTCTACCAAACCTGAGGTAATCATCTTACCCAACCGCTTTAAATTTATTTATTCCTATAAATTTATATATATATTGTAATAATACTAAATTAATAACCCTATTATAATAAATATAATTATATGTTATTAAAATTATAGAAAAACTAATTTCCAACAATATTTAATCCTTTGAAAATAGAGAAAATCACTTGTGCATACAAACAACTTACCTCTCCATGTAGTGCTGAAATTTGTTTTTAATATCATTTTACATGGATTTTATTATAGATGGAAATAATTAATATCTATGTTTTTTTTTGAAATAATTATTCTTCTATAATTATAATATCATATATAACTTCATATATTCAATTCTGTTGGAAAAAATAATGATGTTCATGAGTACATGTGGACTACCCCCTCCACGAAGCAATGAGATCCATTTTTCTTTATGATTTACATGGATGGTAATAAGGATTGATTTAATGAGTACATATATGATACATAATATATAATAATTATTATATATGGGTGACTTATTATTTATCTTTGTTTCATTCCATCCTTTAAAAAATAGTTTTTATGCTTACGTACGACCTTGCATCTCTATGGAGGATGTGATTTTTTTTATCTATCTACCATTTATGGATGATTATAAATATATATATATTGAATACCTGTGATATTTATATTAGGATTAATATTTTTTATATTATTGAACCCTTAGCAAATTAAAACGACTGGCGCTACTGAACAGAAATTTTCATGAGAAATAGAAATAGTTAATACCCGAAAATGAAAAATTTAATAATTATTTTTTAAATAATTACTGTTGAAATGTTATGTGAGGAATATATATAATATTATAGGTATGTAAATTAATATTATAAATAATTATAAAAAATTAAAATTTATTATTCAGGAGGTTAGAGCGCCATCAATGCAATTCGATCTTGAGGTAAGGGGTTTTTGTCTCACTTTTATTACAGTGAGACATATTCCATATTCATCACTTGTTTATTTTTTATAGTGTATATAAAATGTAACTTACCAGGTAATGATAGATTTTTTTTTCATATTTATTAATAGTTATGAATTATATATAAATTAAAAAATACAATATGTTAAGTAGTGTATACGATAAATCTTGTTTTAGGGTTAAAGAATTTATTTTTCTAAAAAAAAGTTTTATGAATTTTTAATGGAGTATTGTTTTTAAAAATATATATTTCTTCACTTTTATAATTTATATTGGAAAAAATAATCTTAATTTTAGAATTTAGAATATAAAAATTTAGTTTGGTTAATTTTTTGTATTTTTTAAGAAGTTTCATTTATTAAAGAATAATGAAAGCGATGCTGTATTTTAATTGAAAAATAATTTTTCATATAATTAATTTATATTGTAAGATTACATTTAAAATTGGTTTTTAAGTATTAATATTTAAAATATATGGAAATAAATATAATTTGGGTAATTGGAATCAATTTCACATTAAAATTGGATATATAAACATTTCAAACATTTGAACATTTTTACTTTAAAACCAAGTTGTTTCATACCATCTATAAGATTAATTTAAATTAATATTTGAAAATAATGTTTTTGAATTTTGAAAAACCAATTACATATTTGGAATCAAAATTTTTAGATTAAGTTAATATACCCATTTTTTGGACAATATGAATAGTAAAAATAGTAAGTTGTTTAACCACAGTTAAGGGTAAATCAAACAATTAAGGATAAAAATAATATTATAAATATTTTAAAATTTCCATAAAGGTTTTCATAATTCTATTGTATGAGTTATTTTAGATAAAAAACCATCCTTGTTATGATTTTATAACCGCATCACTACAACAGAACCGCCACTTAGCAGTGGTTTTTTTTGCGTTTAATGGCGGTTTAAATCGCCGCTATACTGTTTGGCGGCGGTTGACAGAAACCACCACGTAATAGGGCATCAGTAATCTATTAGCGGCGATTTTTAACGTTTAGCGGCAGTTTCAGGAAAGCGTCGTAGGTGCCTCATTTCGCGGCAGTTTACCTGAATTTAGCGGCGGTTTTACCGTCGCTGGATATCATTTTATTCGCTGCGGTTTTAACTGCCGCTAATAAACTCAATTTCCAGTGAGGGTAAAACCACCGCTAAATTCAGGTAAACCATCGTGGAATGAGGCAGCCTCGAAACTTCTATGTAGCGGCGGTTATAACCGCCGCTAGAAGTAAATTTTTTTTACGTTTAGCGGTGGTTTAAACCACTGCCATTATACATTTCGCGGTGGTTAAAACCGCCGCTAAAAGATGCCCAGAATAAAAAAAAAATTCTTGTATTCTACTGCACCACTGCCCTGAAAAACAAATAAAACCAGAAAAAACAATCGAAGGTTACAACACATACATCATACTCATGTTTTACAATATCTTAAATAGTAAATACTAGGAAGATAAAACTCCATTGATACAAAATTGTAACATCCCAAACTGGATTCCACTAAATATTATAACTTCACTTTCTTAGGATAGATCATCCATAGCGATTCCACTCTACTTATAAAAATTGATAATTGATGAATTAGTAGTTATATTAGTACCAACCCATTTATATAATGATTTTTTTTGTTTTGTGGCCTAGAAACCATCCTTAATACTTATAATAAATTTGAACTGATGAAATAGCTTAAATAACACATTAGAAATATATTGTTATAAAAAATCCTATTGTGGGAATAGTTTTAGAGTTACATTGGGATATAGATTTTATAGGAATGCGGATATTTCCAGTGAGTCTTAGTTGACATATTTTTATGTTGGAATATAGGTTAGGTATTAACTACATTGTGGTGAGTGATGTAGACCAGAGTTTTTTAGTAGAAAATCTAAGTTATCCTAGTTCTATGGATGACTATGTAAGAGGATCGAGTTTTATAACATCATCAATCTGGGTTAAACTTCAAGATGTAGTTATTGATGTTGATTGAATGTGTGTGCATGGAATGATGATTGCATAATACATGTGATTATGAATAGACCATTTCTATTTATTATTAAGTGGATGATGTAAATCTATGTGGTAGGAAGTGAAGCAAAGGCTGTTCAAGGATGGAATATTAGTTCCAGATGAGGCTTCAGCGTATTCCAAGGATGGATTTTCATGATGGAACATGGTATAATTATGTCGACTCACATCCAGAAACCATGTTTAGTGGTGGACAAAGAGTTTTTCATGGGAATTAGATTCCTATTTGTATTAAAATTATGAATATTAAAATCCTATGGTGGGGAGAATCACACAGGTCATGGAAAATGTAACCTTTGGGAGAGTTGTTGTAGAAAGAATAGTCATGAATGGTAAAGAAGAAAGTTCTGAAATTCCAGTAATTAAAGTTTCATGACCGGATAGCTTGTAATGAATCAAAAAATGGAATTAAGAATCATAATATAAATATTTTAGGGATATAATGATAGGTAATAATTACCAGATAGAACATGATTAAGTGGAAATTGTGTTGGGAATGCAGTTCAAGTCATGCCGTAACAGTTCAGTGATCAAAACAGCTATGGTTGGAAATGGTCCATTGTAACCATCCTAATATTGAAGTATTTGGTAGAAGTTATTTTCTTAAAATTCATGTTTTTATAAGACATACCAATTGTTCATCAAGTCGACATCCATCTTCGAGATTATATTTTAATTTATAAAGTATTCTTGCCTATATTCATGGACTTATTCTAATTTATCACCCCTCAGTCACACCTATATCTTAGTGAACCACCCTTGATTTAGAACATTCTCGTGACATTTTAGAAGATCTAGAGCATGTTTAGACACTTTTGACGCTTAAATCATATATTTTCAACAATGGGCCTCACCAAAGTGTCCACAACACTATCCCCTTGATCACTATGAAATGACCCAATTTGTTCAACACATCAACAATGGGTTTAACTCCTAGTCATCCAAAATCTCGACTACCAATTCAAACATAGACCTAAATGGAATGATGTATACCACACTCGAGAAATGAAGACATAAAAAAAAACATCAGAAATCAATAAAATGCATAAAAAGAAACGTGAGAAATCAATGAAATTTTAGGACATGAAAATGTGTGGTGGAAACTATGTTCCAAAAATGTTACATATACAAACCAACTGTTTTCATTTTTGTTCCACACATCAATAGTACAACTACTCAGGGTCCGATGATGCATCTTCACCCTCTCCACCTTCATTTCCACTTTGTGATTTCACCTGTAAGAACATTATATTGAAAATTGAATACGGTTACATATTTATATTAAAACTTAAAACAAATGAAAGTTAGAAAACTAAATGATTCTGATTTTATGTGATTTACCTACATACCACCAATCTATGCACTCCCACTGGGGGAATATCTACTCATCTTCTGACGTAGTTCAGTCAACTCTTTCTATAATGCAGATATCTGATCCCCCTGCTAGTGAACTGTGTTTTGTAAAGAAACAATCTCTTTCCTAGCATCTCTGGGCTGACTAAAGTCAGGAGTATATACAAAAGCTATCCCCGGTGGCCTGCTAAAAATCTCAGATGGCACGGGTCCCAAACCCATCCCGCGCACTCTCCTAGGATGCTCTTTCCCAAGGACATTAGTAACCGGGTCATCTTGGGAAACAGAGTAGGAATGCGCAGGATTGGCATCCCATAGTTCTTTAATTTTGACCTATAAATCAAATATCAATATATATTAACACAGAAAAAATTTATAAGAAGTTATTATGATAAAAAATTGACTTCATACCCCAACTTCTTTAGCAGGCTCATTAACAAAACATCTATCTGATTTCTTGTGAACATCCAACCACAGTTCAGTTCTGGATGCTTCATGTCCTAAACTCTATGACTGTATTAATCAAAGATAAATCAACAATTCAATATATTAAAAATATAATATTTTCTTATAAATATTTAAACTAATTAAAATATTACCAATGATCTTTGATTTCTAGAAAAAAAATTTGAGCCCGCAGTGTGCGGGATGACTTTCTTCGCTTGGTTTGACGCATTCTGTCTTGATAGATCCTGAAATAAATAAAATTCTATTTAATACTGATGTTTTGAATGTCATGTCCTTTTCATATACATGTATAAATGTAAAATGTGGATAATATAATAATAAATATATATCAATACCATCCACTTCTGATCCCGATGCCTTTCAACAAACACTTTCCACTACTCTTTTGGTACCCCACTGGGTAGCTTCTCATACATTTGCAGCATGGTCAACGAAACATCATTGACATCACACCACAATCTCCATTTAAAATCTTTCCACTTCTTACCTAGATTTTTCAACGTCCACTTCTGTGCTATCACATCAGCAACGGTAAAGTGGTAGAACATCTGTATACAGAAACTGATTTTGAACATATTAGTAACATGACATTAAATAAAACCATAATGTAATAAATTTAACTTGATTTGAGAATCAAACGATTCATTTTTCCAGCTTGGAGGCATATGTATCCAATCGTCATATGAAATGGGAAGGGAAATGGGCTCCGCTGCCAGCTGGCCTAGAATCTGGCCAAGCAACCCCGCAGCATCATCTGTAGGGACCCCGTAAGAATCAAATGGCACAACAATATTCTCGCCATTCAGATTCCAAATATCTGAACTTTTTATTTTTTTCTCCATGGTTGCATTTTTGTCATCTTCAATGTGAAAACAATTAGTATAAAAAAATGCAATAAATTTATTTAATTAAAACTTGTACCTATGATAGTGACACTCCAGTATGTCCGGGATAAACTGGAAGGGGCGCGTCGCTGCCCCACTGCTGAGGCTCCTGAAGGGGGAGTCGATGACTCAGCCTCTACTGGGACATCCATAGATGGTGTGAGAGATGCTGTAGGGGGAGATGGTGCAGGGGTGTCGGCAGCTGGTGCATCAAATTTCATGGGGGGGAGCTAGATGGATAGTCATCTGTCGCAGAACTGGATGAAATAATGTAACGCTTCTTCCTTGCCATTCCTGTCATTTAATCAAATAAAATTAAGTTCAGAATATATATTTCAAAAAAATTATGTAGAAAAAAAAAATTAAAAATGATAATAGATGGAGTACTAACATACAAAATATATATAACAATGATAATGAATGACTGCAGAAATGAAACAAGTGATCGCTGAATAAATAAATAATTGTACATACAATCATTTTCCCCTTCAATCATGTCAGTTTCCTGCTCCATTTTATCATCCACTTCATTCATCCTTGCTAGAATAATATTTTCAATATCATGATGGACAAATAATTCTGCTTCCTGTTGCTGATTAAATTTAATTTCAGAGGTCAAAATTTCCACTTCATCACCCATATCATACGAATATCTTTGTATTATGTGAGAAACTACATTCCACCCTCCATCGGCAACATCATTCACATAATATACCATTTTTGCTTACGATGCTAAGATATATGGATCAGGAAGTTCACGATCACCAACATCCATCAAGTGAGAGAAGTTCATAGAAGTAAATTGCAAGGAATCTCTTTTAACGCCTTTGATAATATCGACCCATTTTCATTTGAATAAAACAACCGAAAAAGGTCAGTGGTAGTTTAATTCAATAATATCATGCATCTTTCCATAGTATTCCACTTCAGAAAATGTAAATATACCACTATTCTGTGTTCTCAAACCTAGTTCTCGATCAACTGTACGAAATCTAAAGCCATTCACATTATAAGCATGGAACTTTCTATCTTCTTTTAAAGGACCTCTAGCAAGAAACTTCAAATCTTCTGATACCTCTACTCGAGTATCAGTATTAATGATCTGAAAAAATAAATATACATTATTAGATTTACAAAATGTATGTGTCAAACTAATATTCGTATTTATTGCAATATATATGAACTTACACGTTGTGCAAACCATTATACAAGCTCTTTATTAACAGCTTTCGTTATATCATTATCATTTCGTGTTCGACCTCTCATTCGTCTCTTTGTTTGTATCCTCAACTCTTCAATAAATGGATCTGCAATTTCACTATTCATCATCACATATCTATGTGCCTGTAATAATTCCAATTCAGTCAGTGTCACATTTGAGGTCCTCCCAATTGATCGGCCAATAGCAGGAAATATTTTGGATTTCCGATGTATTTGAGATTGAGTCGATGTGTCGTCAACACGTCCAACTCGATTAAATCTTTCTCAATATCATCCAAGTATCGAGAACAAAAGGTAAGACACTCTTCAGCCACATAGCCTTCAACAATTGAGCCTTCTGGTTTAGCTTTATTTCTCACGTATGATTTCAAATTCCCAAGATATCTGTGAAATAAAAGAAACATAATTATGCATTTAATTAAGTACCAAAAATTGTTTACTTAACTGGAAAACATATAAATAAAGTACCTCTCAATTGGATACATCCATCGATAATGAACGGGGCCTCATAATTTAGCTTCCTCAACCAAATGCACAGTTAAATTCATCATTACAGTAAAAAAGGATGGAGGAAAGATCATCTCCATTGTGCAAAGGGTCAATACAAACCTCTCCTGGAGGTTGTCAAGATGAAATAGATGTAGATATTTCTCACATAGTTTTCTAAAAACTGTGTAGAAATGGAGTACAATAGTAGTAATTTTTTCAGGTAATAATGTACGCAATGCCAATTGTAGTAACTGTTGTAACAAAATATGTGAATCGTGGATTTTCAATCCATGTAACTTACGATTCTTCGAGTCAATACACCTCAAGATGTTACTTGAATACCCATCAGATACCTTAACATTCTTTAACATTCGGTAGAATGTATATTTATCCCTATTTTTCATTGCAAAATTTTCTGGAGGATACTTTCTATTCTCATCTGGCCAGAGATCGCGTTTTATGTTCATTGCTTGTAAGTCTTTGCGAGCATTGAGATGATCCTTCGAATTTCCATGCTCATTAAGCAATGTGAAAGTCAAATTGTCACATACATTCTTCTCAATATGCATCCCATCAAGATTATTCTGCAACAAATTAAATTCCCAATACGGATGTTTGAAGAATATACTTCTTTTCTTCCATTATTGCATTCCGGTTTCGCTTGACGATAAACTTTAGACCCGTTTTCCGCTATCATTCAAATGATGAACCTTCCCAAATTCTGTTTCAACATTTTCAAGCTGTGCAAATATTTCAAAACCATTTAACAACTTTGGAGGTGGTCTACGATCAATGGAACCATTAAATTTTGATCTTTTCAGCTGAAATATATGAGATGCATCGATAAATATTCGATGACACAAGAAGCACCATTTTCTATTGTGAGGTAGCCGTTTGGGCTCAAAATCAAATTTACCAATGGGACAAGCCAAAACCATGTAAGTGTTCCAACCAGATAAATTCCCAAGCCCAGGGAAGTCACTAATGGTCCACACTAAAGTAGCATGCATTTTGAACATTATTTTAGAAGAAGCATCAAATGTCTCAACACTGTTTCTCCATAACCCCTGCAATTCTTCAATCAAAGGCTGCAAGTATACATCAATATCATTTCCAGGAATTTGTTTTCCAGGAATAATCATCGAAAGGATAAAAGATGTTTGTTGCATTCACATCCATGGAGGCATATTATAAGGGATCAAAACAACTGGCCAAATGCTATAATTGGTACTCAAAGTCCCAAATGGGTTGAATCCATCGACAACTAATCCCAATCGAACATTCCTAGGATCAGCTGAGAAATTGAGGTGTAATGAATCAAATGTCTTCCACGATTGGGAATCTCGTGGATGTCTCATTAACCCATCATTGTTATTATCTATAGAATTCCACTTCATGTGATCAGCGGTTTTCGATGACATGAATAATCTTTGCAATCGAGGCTTCAAAGGAAAGTAACGCAAAAACTTTGCAGGTGTGATCCTTTTCTTCTCCATGAAATTATGTTTATTCAGACTTCCAACATCACCCTTTGCCTGCCATCTAGAAGAATAACATTTCATGAAATTCTGTCTACTTGAATCCTCTCCCCAATAAAGCATACAATCATTGGGTCACACATGTATTTTTGTATAATTCAGACCAAGCTTGTTAACAACTTTTTCATATCATAAAAAGATTTTGAGATTTTTTCTTCAGGAAATGCATCACGAATCAATTCCAATATCATGGACATTTCCTACTTTGTAATTCCACATAGACATTTGATATGGTATAACTTCATCAAAAATGAAATATTTGAATATTTCAAACACCCACTATACAACTCTTGATTTCCATCATCAACTAAATCATGAAACACATTTTTCTCAGTGAAGTTTTCTCTTGCATTTGGCTCCACAGAATCAAAAACATCACTTGTCACGTTGCAATTTGTAGCACCCTCTTCTGGTTTTTCTAATATGTTATGATGCTGATAGTGGTGTCTTGCAGTGCCGAATGCATCATTTATTAGGTTTTTCATTTCATTTTCCATTGTCGATGAACTTGGGACCTCATTATGTGGATTAACATCAGTCCTCAATCTTTCTGTAACGTTCGATTCTCCATGCCAAATCCAACACAAATATTGAGCAGGGAATTTCTTCAGTATTAAATGTTCATAAACCTCACCTCTCTTCAACCATGTTCTAAATTTACATTTAGGGCATGGACATTTTATTCTCCCTTCAACGGATCGATAAGAAATTGCAAAATCTAAAAACTCATTCAAACCCTTAACATACTGAGGTGTGTTCCTCGGTAATGTGATCCAGCTTTTATCCATGTATATCACAATGTTCTTACACAAAAAACAAGGTATCAAACACGAGACATCTTCTATAACCCCATCATCAAAAACAAATAATGATGAACAAAATTTCCATAATATAAGTACATTGATGAATAAGCCTCTGGTGAAATATATCATGTAGAAATATATCCTATGTATGATAGGGGACATCATTAACATACCATGGATTCGCAGCGTGACCGCAGCATGTTGGCCCGGTCCAGTGACATCCGCGGGGCAGCATCTTCCACTTAGTTTCAAAAAGGGTGATATGGATGGAATGAGAGGATGTTTTCTCATAAGATTTAAAGAATTTAATGTTAATCTGTGATGACTAGAGGATTGGATGACCCCTAATATACCTAATTCGTTGAGGTTTGGAGATCTAGAAATGTGTAGGAATACCTAGAGGAATTAATACCCCATGGAATCAGGAAAATCACCTGTTACATAACATGTAATCTGACATTACTGGTACCGTGGGACCCCTGGGCTATGGAACTGAGATTTTGGATGGATTTAAATATCACATGCCATGTGACATGGTCAAATAACATGGGACCCATCTTAAAATTCTAATGGCACATAAAGATTGTCTTGGTTCAAACAATCATTTTAATAAAAAGATGGAAACCCTCTATAGGGATATAAAAAGGGTCAAGTTCGATGTGTGCTTTATGAATAACAACGACATCAAGTATAAGGAAAATATCGAAGCAATAATGTTAAGCAAGGTATACCAATGTCAGTTTTTGCAAATAATGCACCTCCGTTGGAGGGGTTTTATTACCAAACCATGACTTATTTATCATGGATATTCACACTATGTTTAATTTCATTGTTCATAGACCAATCTATGTATAGAGTTTAAGGGAATGTATCCTTGAAAAAATTATGTGATATATATAGCGATATAAGAGAGGAATAAAAATATGATATGGATGTAGATCTTGACACACATATGCAAATATCCTTAGGGGATGACTCAGATATTTTATGGTCATGGTTCTCAGACTTGTAGATTCTAACATTTTTATATATAAAAACATAGAACCAATGATTGGTTAGTCTTCATAGATATTCCAAAACACAACCTGATGTGAATTATGGATTATTAGTATCATATAATACCTTGGAGGGGGACATTAATTTTATAGTCATGATGTTTAGACCATTGTGTCACAAAGTTTAATATCCTATGAAAAGGACCATGGTTTTGACAAGAAATTACAAAAGGAGAATCTAATGTTATGTATTTGGGGTATCCAAAAGAGATTCATACCCAAATTGGATGGTGCAGAAGAATATAATTTCATAATTTATTTAACCGTTAAAATGATTCTCAAATGTTTAAACTTCAGGGTACAACAATCACATTGAATAGAATGATTTTGGAAGGTTTAAAACATACATTATGAATGCCTAAGTCAATAATAAATAGATACCAACTGGTGAAGAATGACCATTAAAAATAGTGGAATACTAATACCATTCTCATTCAATATAATATAATGGTAGTAGGTTGGATATTTTCTCAATCAGTCCATTGATTGATTATGTGGTTTAGTTGGAACTATCTTCCATGACTGAAAAACACTTAATGAAGGAATATAGTGATTCAGGAATCCGATGATGGTGTCCGAGATTGAAAATGATTTAACATCAACATATCAACACATATTCTAGGTCAGAATAAGAAATAAATAATCCTTTTTGAAAATTACAGTGGAAAACAATAACATCTTTATTTAGCTTGACATTTCACTGAGGGGGCTGCTGGGGGAAATTGTTGGGCAGGGGGGAGGGGAGGGTAGGGGCTAGGGCTGGGCCTGTTGGAGAGGAGGGGAGGGGAGGGGCTGGGTAGGATGGAGGGGGAGGGGAGGAGAGGGTGATGACAGGGGGGAGGGGGCTGCTGGGGGAAAATGTTGGGCAGGTTGGAGGGGAGGGGAGGGGAGGGTGATGGCAGGGGGAGGGGAGGGGAGGGGAGGGGAGGGGCTGGGCATGATGGAGGGGAGGGGAGGGGAGGGGCTGACCGCGGTGTGACAACGGCGTGACCGCGGCGTGACCGCGGCATGACCGCGGCGTGACCGCGTCGTGACCGCGGCGTGACCGCGTCGTGACCGCGTCGTGACCGCGGCGTGACCGCGTCGTGACCGCGGCGTGACCGCGTCGTGACCGCGGCGTGACCGCGGCGTGACCGCGGCGTGACCGCGGCGTGACCGCGGCGTGACCGCGGCGTGACCGCGGCGTGACCGCGGCGTGACCGCGGCGTGACCGCGGCGTGACCGCGGCGTGACCGCGGCGTGACCGCGGCGTGACCGCGGCGTGACCGCGGCGTGACCGCGGCGTGACCGCGGCGTGACCGCGGCGTGACAACATCGTGTTGGAGGGGAGGGGCTGGGCAGGATGGAGGGGAGGGGATCAGAGAGGAGGGGCAGGGGGAGGGGGCTGCTGGGGGAAATTGTTGGGTAGGGGGAGGGGAGGGGAGGGGTAGGTTGGAGGGGAGGGGAGGGGAGGGGAGGGGAGGGTGATGGCAGGGGGGGATGCTGGGGGAAAATGATGGGTAGGGGGGAGGGGAGGTGAGGGGCTGGGGCTGGGCAGGATGGAGGGGAGGGGAGGGGAGGGGTAGGATGGAGGTGAGGGGAGGGTAGGGGCTTGTTAGGATGGAGGGGAGGTGAGGGGCTGACCGCGGCGTGACCGCGGCGTGACCGCAGCGTGACCACATCTTGTTGGAGGGTAGGGGCTGGGCAGGATGGAGGGGAGGGGGGGGGGGAGAGGAGGGGTAGGGGGAGGGGGATGCTGGGGGAAATTGTTGGGCAGGGGGAGGGGAGGGGAGGGTTAGGTTGGAGGGGAGGGGAGGGGAGTGGAGGGTGATGGAAGGGGGGGGGGGGGCTGCTGAGGGAAAATGTTGGGCAGGGGGGAGGGGAGGTGAGGGGCTGGGGCTGGGAAGGAAGGAGGGGAGGGGAGGGGAGGGGAGAAGAGGGGCATGGGGGGCTGCTTGGCTGGGGGAAAATGTTCGGCAGGGGGGAGGGGAGGGGAGGGGAGGGGCAGGATGGATGAGATGGGAGGGGAGGGGATGACCGCGGCGTGACCGCGGCGTGACCGCGGCGTGACCGCGGCATGACCACGGCGTGACCGCAGCGTGTTGGAGGGGAGGGGCTGGGAAGGATGGAGGGGAGGGGAGGGGAGAGGAGGGGCAGAAAGAGGGGGATGCTGGGGGAAATTGTTGGGCAAGGGAAGGGGAGGGGAGGGGTAGGTTGGAGGGGAGGGGAGGGGAGGGGAGGGTGATGGAAGGGGGGGCTGCTAGGGAAAATGTTGGGCATGGGGGAGGGGAGGTGAGGGGCTGGGGCTGGGCAGGATGGAGGGGAGGGGAGGGGAGGGGAGGGGAGAGGAGGGGCTGCTTGGCTGGGGGAAAATGTTGGGCAGGGGGAGGGGAGGGGAGGGGTAGGATGGATGGGAGGGGAGGGGCTGGGCAGGATGGAGGGGAGGAGAGGGACTGACCGCGGCGTGACCGCAGTGTGTTGGAGGGGAGGGGCTGGGCAGGATGGAGGGGAGGGGAGGGGAGATGAGGGGTAGGGGAGTGGGGGCTGCTAGGGGAAATTGTTGGGAAGGGGGAGGGGAGGGGAGGGTCAGGTTGGAGGGGAGGGTAGGGGAGGGGAGGGTGATGGCAGGGGGGGATGCTGGGGGAAAATGTTGGGCAGGGGGGAGGGGAGGTGAGGGACTGGGGCTAGGAAGGATGGAGGGGAGGGGAGGGGAGGGGAGAGGAGGGGCAGGGGGGGGGGCTGCTGGGCTGGTGGAAAATGTTGGGAAGGGGGGAGGGTAGGGGAGGGGAGGAGAAGGATGGAGGGGAGGGGAGGGGCTGGGCAGGATGGAGGGGAGGGGAGGGGTTGATCGTGGCGTGAACGCGGCGTGACCGCGACGTGACCGCGGCGTGACCACAGCGTGTTGGAGGGGAGGGGCTGGGCAAGATGGAGGGGAGGGGAGGGGAGAGGAGGGGCAGGGGGGAGGGGGCTGCTGGCGGAAATTGTTTGGTAGTGGGAGGGGAGGGGAGGGGCAGGTTGGAGGGGAGGGGAGGGGAGGAGCTGGGTAGGATGGAGGGGAGGGGAGTGGAGGGGCTGACCACGGCGTGACCGCGGCGTGACCACGGCGTGACCGCAGCGTGTTGGCCCGGTCCAGCGACATCCGTGGGGCAACATAAGTATCTTTGATTTTTGGTCATGACAAAAATGATGTTTGGTTGGGTCATGATAGAAATGATGTTTGGTCCACCCAACACTAGAAAATACATAGCATGAAACTGATCACACCCTGCTCATTTTCCTTACTATACCTAATGACATCTTTCACATCTACCATTCTTAGTCCTTAGTCATTTTGAACCAGGAATATCTCAAGGTTTTCTTCCACCAACTCTATCACCCCTCTATAGAATAAAATCCTAATGATTATGTTATTAATAAGAAATGTTTAGAGGAAACTGTTATTGAGGATGTATTTAAAAGTTGACATGACCTCCATACTGACCACCAGGGATGGTTGAGTGCTAAAGCATTCAATTTCCATGGCTAACACACACAAAAAAAGTACATAAGGGATCCTAGATGAATCATAAGAATTGTCATCCCTAGAGAAATAAAAAAAGAAATATTGATACAAAAAAACTATTATTCAAAACATCAACTATCTAGCTAAAAAAATATATGCATTCATAGATCCACTCTTCAATAAGTTATAGTGACTTATTTATTAAGATTAATGAGACTTTAATAACTTATTATCTATCACCTCAATATTTTCTAGAACATTAATTTACATAAATAGTATAATGGGGTAACATCATAAAGAATATTGCAAGCATATAAGAGAAGTTTCATGAACCTAACTCTAATCTCATTCACACTAAAACTCTCATATCGAAGGTTGATAAACTCTTAGCACTACATTTCCTTCAAAGTTAATGATAATAAGTTATCTCAATATTAACTTTAAAATTTTCCGCAATACACCATAAACTTTTCATGATCACCCTAAAAGATAATCCACTATAGACGAGCTTCACGATTCAAAGAACTAATAGCCAATAAAATCTATTTGATTCTTATACCTACTGGAAAACCAAAAAAACCTAAAGGAGAAACAAAACCCTACCTAGAGGGGAAGACGGTGCAGCTTCCGGGGTCGCGGGGGGCCGGGGGTCATGGGGTCGCGGGGTTGCTGGGGTCGCGCGGGGTCGCGCGGGGTCGGGGTCGCGGGGTCGCCGGGGGAAGCGGGGGGCTGGGGTCGCGGGGGAAGCGGGGGGCCGGGCTCGCGGGGGAAGGAGGGTCAGGTGTTAAAAAAAACAACATTTCGCGGCGGTTTATAATAAACCGCCACGAATCCTTTTTTACAAAAGGTTTACCGCCGCTAAACAACCGCCGCTAAACAACAGTTTTGTTGTAGTGCATGGAGACACTTGTATGACTTTAACCCTTTTATAGTATTTTATTTTTAAGAAATGTCAAAGATGTCATTCTTATGTTTTAATAACTATAACATTTTTAATGTAGTGTTATATTGAAGAAATATTCTAAAATAAATATAATATTAAAAGAAAAAATAATTATATTCATCAAATAAATTTATTTTTAAATTTTAGTGATTTTTTACCTTAAATGATTACAAAATAATGATGCAGTAATTGTTTAATTAATAGAAATATAAAACGAATGATATTAAAAATATTAAAATAAATATAATTTGACATATTTAATGTTATCCAAGAATTTTATTAATGAATTTTAAATTTTATTGATGTGTTAAAATATATGGTTCAAATTTCTATTATTTTTATTACATTTTTTAGAATTCATGTTCTGAATAGTTTCAAAATTGACATTAATAATATTTTAAAATAAATAATATTTTATAAATGATATAAAATATTTAAAAATATCAATTTCGGCCAAATAATTGGGGTAATTCAAAAAAATTTATAAATTACTCATTTATTGGTCTATTGGAATTTTATTATAGTTATAGTAACGCTGAAACTATATATTTCATGATATCACATTAAGAGTTAAAGGGGTTAAATAACGGATAAAAATAAAATATAAGGATTAATAAAAATTAAAAACCTATACAATTTTAATTTTATGAATATATTTAGAACCATCCTCATCCTATCATAAAAAATATTCACTTTGGATCCATTTGGAAGAGAAAATTAATTTATATTAATTTATTAGACCAAATAATTATAAGAGTTCCCCTCACCTCTCTTATAAAAGGGAACATCTTATTATCTTTTCTTAACACTTAAAAACCTATTTTTAGCGAATATATTCCAAAATACCTTTAAATAATACCTCCCTATATTTTAGATATCATTATTTAGGCATAACCTTACCCTTAGTTCTTTTACAGTGTTAGAAAACGGGAGACCATCCAAAGAAGTGGTATTGTCTTCATCATGTATTTCTATTTTTTTCTTTTTCCACTTCCTTAAAATATTCTTCGAACATGATGAAATAATAAATCCATTTTTCTAAATATAATTATATTTTATTATATTAATATAATCACCTTCATACATATCCACTTTCATCAAATGGGTAAATAATTAATCATTCGTGTGTACGACTAACTACCACCTCTCGAACTGATATAATTAATTTTCCATAAAAGTCTCTAAAGACTGGTTAAAATGATGAAATTAATTTTTATATGTGATATTAATGATATATTTAGAATTATGAAATTATAATATATCATTTATATTCTTACATTTCCATACATATATAAGTTATAATGTCGTTCGTACGTACAAGTGAACTATAACCTCCATGAAGCGATGCAATTCATTTTTCATTATCAAATCCCATGGATAATTTATATAAGTTATTTAAATATTTAATATGATATTAATGATTTTATGACCATTATAGAAACCCAAAATAATATTTACATTCATTCCATAATGATCATTTACAAATTGAAATGATACTCATGCGTACGCACGACCTACCATCTCCATGATTATAACACAATTCATTTTTAATAACCATACATAATGGTTTGATTTTAAATTATAATTCATATAAAAAAGTGATTATTATTTTGTTAATATTATTCTAGATAGAATGTACAAATTCCACTTTTACTATTGATCTCATACCGAATACATTTTGGACTCAAGTACTGAGTAACGTCAAAACATCTGATATGAAATTAAATAATTAATTAATTGTTATAACATGATAATAAGTGATATAAAAGAAATGATAAATTTTAAAAAGGTTATATTGAAATTAAATAATTAACATATGTTTATTATTCAGGATGTTAAATATTTTATGTGATGAGTCATACTCAAGGTAAGGGACTTTTTTTTAATACTATCTATTAAAGTTACACTCTCAACTATTTTTACAAAATCCATAAGGAATGTTTTTTCCTATATTTAATGAAAACATTTTATGGATTTATGTTTATTTAATGTTTTTTTCTTTATTTACATGTTTAAAATTATATTTTCTAAAACTTGTTTTTATTTATGCTTTCACGACTTTATGAAAATGAAAATTGATTTCGAAGTGAAAAATATATTTTTCTTTTATGCATAATTTATGTGTTATGATTATATAATGGTTCTTAGGAATTTTTTATTAGTATTGGTGGTTACATGATAAAATGAGGGTGGGTGAGCCTGTTATAGCTCTTCAATGAATTGGGTAATGATACATAGCTAACCGGTAGAGTTTCTCCTAATTTATTAAGGAAATATACCACAGTGGTTATTCCAAATGTAATCTTTAAGGTTACACCCTATGTAGTGGTAAGATCTATAGTAAATGTAATAGTGATATGGAAATGATGCAACAAGTTACCTTTATGATTTATGTTTTCTATGGAGTTTTATAGAAAACTTATGATTTCATAAGGTATGCAAAAAAGATTATGTTTTATGGGTGAAAAGTATAACTTTGTGAAAATGTTTTCATTGGTTTATAAGTATTCATGGACTAATGATTTATTTCTACTTTTTATATCCTTTACTATGATTTTTGTTCTCATAATAAGTTTTAAAATGTTTTTTATAGGTTATAATGATTGATAAGATAATGGTGGAAGTCAAGTTAAATGTTATGAATATTTTTCATGAAGAAGAAATACTCTTTTATTTAAAATGTTTTATTTTTTTTAAATAATGGATATTGTTTTAGTAGTATAAATTTTTTTATTGAGGGATGTTATGTATAAATAATGGATTAATTATATAAAAATATACACCTGATAATATACTAAATGTTAATGAAATTAAATTCTTGACTAAAACTCCTTAATTTTTAATGTTTAAGGATACGTCCTTATAGTTCATATCAAAGGTAGGTTTAGATAACTTCAGGGGTTAGGATATTGTTAATAGAATATCTATAATTTTTTTTACATTTTGAATAAGTTTAAATGATATATTATTTTAAGACTACCATGTTTCTTAATATAAGATGTGTATGTATAGAATGGTTTTATGTAGAGGAAATAGGGAAGCTATGGTGGGAAGGCATCAAGAGGAAAATATCCTTCCAAATCTACATCCCGAGATGGTCAAAATTGGAACCGATTTTTTTTGCTGTGATGGTTCAGTTGACCTAGGCTATAAATGGTGGTGTAATCCATGAAAAAGATCATCTAGATAAATCAAGAAGGAATAGATTTATATTAGATTATTTTATAAGGAAAAATCTACCAGATTTTAGTGGATCTACAGACCCAGTGTAAGCTTAATGGTGGATTAATTCCATAGAAAAGATTTTTTATCATGGGGGTGTTTAGAGCATAAAAAGGATATTCTTTCTATTTATTGTTTTGATAGTGAAGTCAAATATTGGTGGTATATAGTGAATAATATCATAAATAATGATGTGATTGATTCTTTATAATGGGATGAAAGAAAAAATATTTTTATTGAGAAATATTTTCCTAAGGAAATTCAACATAGGATAGAAAAAAATTTCATATAATTGAAGTTGGAGTAGGATTCAATGGCTATATAAAAAGAAAAATTAACATGATTGGTAATGAATGATCTAAATTTTATCCAAGATCTTGATTGTAATATAAATAATTTTTTACTCAGGATTAAATCCAAAATATCAAAGGGAATAAGATTATCATGATTTAAAAATTTATGAAAAAAATTGTTTGGTGTGAAGATAAGGTGGAAGTGGAGTTTTCCGATGATCAGGTTTTTTTTGAAAACTAATAAAAAATGAAGTCGTGGTTGAAGGAAAAATAAAATAATTCCTCAAAGAAGTTTGATGGTAAGAAAATTAAGTTTATAGTATGTGATTATTGTGTTAAAAAACACAATGGTGATTTTTTTTTGAATTTGGTTATGTATTTACAATGCGGTAATAATTGGAATAAGGCTTGTAACTATAATAAATAATTTCATGGTTGTGGTAAGACAAATTATGACATACAGTCTGTAATTTTTTTTTAAAATGTAATTTGACAAATCATTATGAAAATGAGTGTCCGAATAAGAACATGAATGATGGGAATTCGTAAGACTAAAAGAAGAGAGGTGTGGTGAAATCCTTTGTAACTAATTTAGATAATGTTGGTCCATTAAACGAAGTGGCATCATGTATATATTTTTTATTTGTTAATATTATTATAATGTTTTTTTGATTCACGGTCTACACATTCATTCATTTCAATGGAACTTTATGGTAAATTGGAAATTCGACCACAATAAATGAATCCCTAACTTATTGTAAAAATAATTGGGGGAATATTTAGTCAAAAAGAAATTATAACAATATTTTTGTTGTTTTCTATTGAAATAATTTACCTATAAACATTTTTATTTTTCCACTACTATAGTTTTATGTTATTATGGTTATGTATTTTATTGTTGTTCACAATTCTAAGATGCACTATAGAGATAAAGAATTTTATTTTCAGGAAGATTTTCAGTTTGTGTAAAATAATTAAAAAAGAACATTGATAATATATCAGGATGCTGAGAAAATTTTCAAATATGGAAAGGAATGTTATCTTACACATATTATTGAAAAATGATCTTTTTAGATTAATGATTTTTTGGTGGTAATTTATTATCTAGATATTTTTCCTGATGGGTTTACTTATATTATACCTGACTGAGAAGTTGAATGTACTATTTACATATATCCTGACACCAAGCCAATTAATATACTACCTTATATAATGGATCAATTAGATATTATAGAAATGAAAAATTAGTTTCATGAATATATATATATATATATACATATATGTTTCATCTGACCTAGAATTTCACCCTGGGGTTCTCCTGTCTTGTTTGTTAAATATGAAGATAGTTCAATGAGACTTTACTTTGATTATAGAGACTTGAATGACATAATTTTATAAATAAGTATCATTTTACTCATATTGATGATTTTTTGACCATATCTATGGAGAGAAGTATTTTTTTAAGGTTGAACTGATGTTGGGGAACCATCAGTTGAAAGTAAAGGAAGTAGAAATTTTGAAGACTATGTTTTAGACTGGATATGGGCATTATTAATTTGTAGTTATGTCATTTGTGTTATATGATACAACCGATATATTCATGGATCTTATGAATATAATATTTCATGAGTTTTTGAGTAAGTTTTTGGTTGTGTTTATTGATAAAATTTTGATATTTTTTTAAAAGTATAGAGTAGCATGAAAGTCATCTAAGGGGGTTTTCTTGAAACCTTTTGAGAAAAGAAACTGTACTGGAAATTTAGAAAGTGTGAATAATGTTTGCCAAAAATTTCATTTCTTGGTCACATTATTTCTAAAGATAGAATAAATATTGATCCTTCTAAAATGAGAGTTGTTGATGAATGGATGAGACCCACAAATATAATCGATATTTGTAGTTTTCTTGTATTTTTAGGGTATTACCGCTATTCTTTTAAAAAATTTGAATGTTTATCAAGACCACATACTAAGTTAACTAAAAAGAAGAGATAAGTTCATATGGAAAAAATAATGCGATGATTATTTTCAGAAAATAATATGAAGGACAGAGAATGGTCAAGTATTGACCATGCCTTCCAAAAGTGGTGAATTTTTCTTCTATATTGATGATTCATTGAATGGACTTGGTTGTTCCTAAATGAAGAATGATTAGGTAATTTCTTATTATTCAAATCAGTTGAAACATCAAGAGTTAAGTTATGCTATAAATTATTTGGAATTATCTATTATTGTTTATGGTAAAAATTTAGAGGAATTATTTTTATAGATTAAAATGTGAAATATATACTGAAAAAATATATTGAATTATATATTCACCCAAAAACAATTGAACATGAGAGATAAAAGGTATATAGAACTAGTCCAGGGTTTTGATTGGACAATGAATTACCATGATGAAAATTAAAAAAAAGTGTTCGATGCATTGAGTTGGAAAAGTAAGGATAAATTATCCATATTATGTTTGAAACATGACCATTTGTTTAATAATTTGAGGAATTTTGTCTTGGAAGTTATGGGTGTAAGAAATTTCTATTTTTTGTTTTAGGTGTTGTTACAATATTCCTTATCAAACAGAATTAAACCAATTTAGAAGGAAGACCACAGGTTATAGAAAAAGGTAGAATTGGTTAAAAGGGGAAATTTTCTTGAATTTAACATTGATAATGATTATGTTTTGAGATTTGGGAAGATATTATGTTTTCAATGTGATTCATAGCTAAAGAAAGAGATATTACATGAAACTCATAGTTCTCTAATTTCAGGTCATCCTATCATCACTAAGATGTATAGATAACTTCAAGAGTATTACTAGTGGAATGTAATTAAAAGAGATATTATTTAATTTTCCATGAAGTGGTTGAATTTTCATTAGGTTAAAGCAGAACAATAGTTTTCGGAGGGAATGATTAATCATTTTATAGTTCCATAGTGGAAATGGGAAAATATATCCATAGATTTCAGAGAGGGATTACTAAATAATTCACAATTAAGAAATGTGATCTAGGTTATTAATGATTTACCAACTAAATCTTCACATTTTAATTATATTTGAGACACTCTATTTCTGGATCCACATTCCCAGTTGTATCGTAAAGGGATAATCAGGTTATATGGAGTTACTGTCTCTATTGTATATGATCATGATACCAGGTTTTATTTTAACATTAGGAACAGACTTTATACTTCATTAGTAACTAAATTAAATATCATCACAAACTTTCAATATTAGTCGGATAGATAGTCAAAGAAAAAAATTTAGAAATTGGAGGATGAGCTACATGAATAATCAATGTATTACATTAGAAGTTAGGATAAATATCTTTATTTGGTTTAGTTTTATAATGGAAATGGTTTTTATTATAGTATAAAAATAGAACAATTTTTTGCATTATATGAAAAGTAGTTTCGAACTCATGAATTTTGGGAAGGAGTAGGTGAAAGAAATTTTATGGGACCCAAATTGGTAGAATAAAGGACAGAGAAATTTTAGTTGGTTTAGAAATGCATGAAGAAAACATAGAGTAGAAAGAAATGTTATTGGGATAATTGGATAAATTATATTTCTTTTGAGGTAGGGGATCATGTATTTATCAAAGATTCTACATGGAAAAGTGTGTTGTGATTTAGTAAGAAGGGGACACTAATTCCAAAGTTCAATGGATCCTTTGAAACCCTAGTAAAATTTGGATCAGTTTCCCACCAAGTGACTTTTCTTATGATATTTTACTAGGTACACAATATATTTCATGTTTAAATGTTATGGAAATACATGCCATACTGATTTCATGTTTTGAGTATAGAAGTAGTTCAGTTGGAAGAGAATCATTTTTATGATGAAAACCCAGTTCATGTTAATGAACAAAGAGAGAAATTTTTAAAAATTAATGTGGCTACTCATGTTATATTTTTATGGAAAAAACATAAAATTTACAAGGAAATATGTTTTTCATAAAATGTCATGGGAGAATGATATACCCACTTATTTAATAAATGAATAAAACTGTGAGGAACGAATTTCCAAAATTGGGGGAAAACGTAACAACCTAGGTAATGATAGAATATTATTTCATATTTATTAATATTTATTAATTTTATTTTAATTAAAATATAAACTTATTTCATTAAATTTTATTATAAATATAGTTTTCTGTTTAAAAAATTTATTGTTCTAAAAATAATTTTATCACCTTTAAATGGAACAATGGTTTAAATAATAAATTTTGTCACTTGAAAAAATTATATTTGACAAAAATAACATCATTTTTAAAGATTAATACAAAAATTTACTTTGGATACATTTTTGGTATTTTCTAATAAATTTCATTTGTTGATTAATAGTGAAAAAATACTGTATATTAATTGAAAACTGCTTTTTCATATAATTTATGTATATTGTTAAATTATATTTTGGATTTTTTTAATATATATGTAGTTAAAATATGAATAAATAAATCCAATGAGGCTAATTGGAATATATTTTACATTTAATTTTGAAAAGAAACATTTCAAAATTTTGAACATTTTTACTTTAAAAACCTGTTGTTTCATCCTCTCTGTGGGATTAATTTTAATTAATTTCTAAAAATTATAAATTTTTAATTTTTAAGAATGGATTAAATATTTGGAATCATATGTTACAAATTTATTAAATATATCCCTTTTATTTTGGACCAATATGAATTATATCATTAGTAATTTTTGTTACCATAGTTATGGGTAAATTGGGTAATTAAGGAAAGCAATACTATTATAAATATTAAAAAATTAACCTAAAACTTGTCCTAATTTTCATTTATGAGTAATTTTAAACCAAAATAAGCCTTTTTAATACATTATGACCTCATTGAGTCACTTTTATGACATTATCCCTTTTATAGTATTTCATTTAAAAAAAATCAAATATGTCATAATTATGTTTTAATAACTATAACATTTTTAATATAGGGTTATTTAGAAGAAATAATCAACTATAAATAGTAATTTTAAAGATAAAATATTTATCTTCATCATAGAAATTTATTTCTAATTTTATTTAGAAATAATTACTTTAAATGAATACAGAATGATGATGTTGTAATTGTTTAATTAATAAAAATATAAAATAAATGATATTAAAAATATTAAAATAAATATAATTTTAGATAATTAATTTGATCAATGAATTTTATTGATCAAAAGACATGTTATTGATTTTTTTAAAATAACTGGCTCGAATTTATGTTGTTTTAATGATTTTTTAAGAAGTCATGTAATGAATAGTGTCAAAATAGACATTAGTGATATTTAAAAAAAGTATTTTATAAAATGATATAAAATTTCAAAAAAACTCAATTTTAACCAAATTATTTTCATAAGACATAAAATTTCATAAATGAATCATTTATTAGTATTTTTTAATTAATAATAATTATATTAACCCCCAAAGTGTAAATAACATGATATCATGGTAATAGTTAAAGGGGTTAAATAAGGGTTAAAACAAAAATATAAAGATTAAAAAATATATAAAAGTTTTCAAATATTAATTATATGAATTTATTTAAACCCATAATCAACCTCTATTTTAAATAACTCACATATTTCTATTTGGAATAGAAAACTAGTTTATATTAATTTAATATTTTGATGAATTCCAAGAGTACCCCACTCCTCTCTTATAAAATGGAACCTCTTATAATATTCTCTTAACACTTATTAGAATATTTTTATTGTAAAATATGTTCCAAAATACCTTCTTATGATACCTATACACATTCTCTAGTTCTTAGTTTATGAATAAAACTACTCTTAGTTGTCTTAATATGTAATGAATTTGAGATCATTTGAAGAAGATTCATTTTTTAATCCTTTATTTCTATTTTATTTCTTCTTCCATTTCCATAAAATCTTAATAAATCATGATTAAATAATAAATAAAATATCTTTAATATAAAAATATTCCATTAGGTTAATATAGTTACCCAATTCAATCTCAACATTTCTGAAATGTGAAATGAATTAATTGTTTGTGTGTACGACAGATTACAACCTCACGAGATGATAAAATTCATTTTCCATCACCATCACTCAAGACATATTATAATGATGAAATTAATATTTATATTTTATTTTCATGAAAAAATTATAATTATTAAATTATAATATATCATTTTAATTCTTACCATTCTATGGACATAAAAATGAAAACGTCGTTCGTGCGTACGTGCGACCTATCACCTCCAAGAAGTGATGTGATTCATTTTTCATCACCACATCAGATGGATGATATAAAAAATTATATTTAAAAGTTTAATAGTATCTTAATGATATTATTGTAATTCTGAAAATTTAAAATAATACTTACCTTATTTTCTTAATGATCATTGAAAAGTAGAAATGTTACTCATGAATACATATGACCTATTGTCTCCATGATTATAACATAGTTCTTTTTTCATAACCATAAATAATGGTTTACTTTAAAAGTATAATTGATAAATAAATGTGATTATTATATCATGAATATTATTCTATAGATTATGTTCTAATTCCATATTTAATATTGACATCATACCAAATTCATTTGGGACTCACGTACCGAATACCATCAAAATGTCCGAAATAAACATAAATAAGTATATAATTGTTATAACATGATAATAATTGATATAAAAAAAAATAAACATTAAAAAGGATCTCAAGAATTTTAATAATTAAACTATGTTTATTATTCATGATGATAAAGAGTGTACACGATGAGTTGGACTCAAGGTATGGGATTATATTTTAAAAATCCTCTATTATTGTTACATTTCAAATATTTTTTCGAAATCCAAAAGTAATATTTCATAAAATATATGGAATGAAATGAATTTATTTCATCCATTTATCATTAATTTTTTTATTCTTCCTTTACATGTTTAAAATTTTATTTTCAAATAAAGTGTTTTCATTTATGAGTGCACAACATTGTAAAAAAGAAAAGTGATTTCCAAGTGGAAAATTTATTTTTCTTTTATTCACGATTTATGTGTTATGATTATGTTATAATTATTGGGAATTTAATATGGTTATGGGTTGTTCTATGATAAACCTAGGGTAGGTGATTCCATTATATCTCTCCAATTCCTTAGATAATGAGGCAGTGTAAACTACTTGGGGGTTTCTTCTAAGAGATTAGGGGAATATATTTCAGTAATTATTCCAAATGTAACCATGAAGGTTACTCCATATGTATCCATGATATATACTGTATATTTAAGAGTTATATGGAAATTATTCCATAGGTTATCTTTATGATTTAATATTTCTATGGTGTTTTAAAAGAAAAAATGATTTCCTCATGCAAGCTAAAGATCTTATGTTTTATGTGTGAAAGTATATTAATGTGAAAATGTTTTCTTGGGATTATAAGTATTCATAGACTATAGGTTTCCTTAAATTTTTGTCCCTTACTGAGATTTTTATGCTCATCGATTATTTTGATATTCTTTTTACAAGGTATAAGGATGGGTAAGATAAAAAGGAAGCCAAGTTGCAAGTTATGAATATTTTTCATGAAAAAAGAAATAATTTTTTATTTTAAATGTTTTATATTTTTGAAAAAGTGGATAATATTTTAGTATTATCCATTTTTTTTCAAATGACAAAGGTCTATTATGTATGAATGAAGGCATAATTCTATAAAACTCTAAACATAAAAATATCCTTAATTTCAAAGAAATTAAATCCTTTAAATAAACTAAATATTTCATAATGTTTAAGGTTTGGTCATTATATATATCACATTATGGTATTTTGTTATTATATCAATGAAAATTGTAGTCATAAAAATATTCATATATCATTCTCTCTTTCATTAGGTTTTCATTTGAATGTTACCAAAGTGGTAATGGATTTACGTTACAAATTCATCATTTGTCAGGATTATTTATGATTTTGTTTCTGATGATGATTTTTTTTGATCTACCTCTCAAGAAACTCAATAATTTTCTTCTCCTATGGTTATTTATTGATATTAAACATTTCATTTCTTTTTTATATCTTTAATAACTCAATTCCTTGTATGGATGTTTTTTAAGAAAATCCATTTTATTACTCTCTTCATTCAGATATCATTTTTATTTTCTGACCATGTTTTTTTAAAATATTTTCAATATTATGGTTAATAATCTCCTGTTATTGTTTAAAATAATTTTGACACATGTTTGATTTTTAAAATACATATTTAAAATGAATATTCATTAAATTTTTGGAATGATTTTATTTTGAATTTAATAACAAAAAATTTAAATGAGTGATTATTTTAAAATACTCCATATGAATAGAATATCCCTCCATAATGAAAGCTCAATGATTCAAAAAAAACCATTAAATGTTTCAAATAATATTTTGAAAATAAAAATCCCAACATAATTTTGAAAATTTTATGTTAGAGATAATTGATTCTTAAATGAAATGTTATTTTCCAAAAACATGTTCTATTGAAATTTGAAAGGAATTTTTCGTATATGATAAAATAATTAAATGTTACTTATTCTTTAATATATATAGGATATGATGATAAAATCCACATTTGTTTTCTAGGATGTCTTATAATGATTTAAGGACGAGTCTATGAAACCTTTTTCTTTCCCACAAGTTGATTCATTAATGAAGAAACATTTGTTATACCTTTCTATTTTACATAGGTTATGCAATGATGAAATAAAGAAATTTTTATGAAACTTTCTTCCATTCCATGGTTTATGATATTATGATTGTTTTGTGATATTTTTTAAAATAGATATATTATTTTAATTATGTGTTAGTTGGTCATGTAATTATATATCTCTCCAATTTGTTGGGTGAATATGGGTATCTTGTTAGATAATAAGGACTGGAATGGGGAGTAAACTATGTTCATTAAATGAATTCTTACACTATGACAGTCTTGGTAGTGATTCATGACTAAATAATAGTTATTTAATCCAATCCACTATGATTGTATTGAAGTTAATACTTAACTACAATGAAAATGGTTTCCAATTTTTTTTGTATTCCACAAACATATGTATTATTCCTATGTTATGCTTTCAGGACTCATGTTCTTGGATTACCATATGATTCATTTCTTATTAAATTAAAAGATTATTTCCAAGAATCAATAAAATGACCAATGATATACATAGAACGATTTTAAAATATTAATATAATTTTCCCATACATCGTACTCATGTTATTTTTATGAGATCATTTTTATCTCATTTTTTCCATTACAAATCATCTATACTTACCCCTTATTTTGTTTTATTTCCCCTAGTTATGAATAATGGTTTAAATAGGGTACTAATATGATTATTTCTATGTGGGAATATCTTTACAAGAGATATTGATGTTATTTCATGAAATAAGAAAATTTTGTATCTAGTATACAAAGATAATAAAACATTATGGCCCTTAATTACATATTTTTAAAATATATTTAATATTATTGTATTAGGAAGAAATATCTATCTATGAAAAATATGGTTTTCTATAGTTTGTATTAGGGGAAAGGTATAATTAATCAATGGAAAAAATAATTAGATAACAATGGTGAAACCCTAGATATATGTCTATTTATATGATAACATCCTTATATTTTTTACGGAAGATACTATGTTGTTTTTGTTTACATATATCTCTATCTGGATACTAAAAGTGGTTGTCATTTTGAAATAAAAGTATATCATTTTTATAACCTCAAAAATTGTTTATTGATTATATCTCTAACATCAATTAGGTGAACATTGTCTGGTCCCTTACAACACACTTTGTTTGATACTCCTAATGGATAATCGTTGGTTAAGTAACATTTACATTATTAACCATTACGAAGGATTGAAATAGATGATTATTATGGCTAAAATAGATTACACCTATGTTGTATTAGATTGAAAATAATTTTTCATGATTGAGAAATACTCTAAATGTTTTTTCATGATCATGTGGTGTCCCACTATGATTATTATTTATCACACTATATATTTTTTTCTTAAATTACATAAACAATGAGTATTTTCTTTAATAATTAATGTGATATAAAATGAATTTTTTTTGAGAAACCACATAAAAAATGATCTATAATATGAAACATTGTTATTATTTTTCATTAGAATTCTTTTGTGCTTGATAGAATTCCCATATTTTATTTATTTTCTAACATGAAAAATAAAAAAAGGTGTTTCCTGAAGACCATGGAGCAAATAAGATTCAATTTTTTACAAAATGAGTATGTGGGAAAACCATATAGGGAAATATCTTAGTGACTGAGAAGATATTTTATGTAGGGAATATAAGTTCATAAAAAATTAATAGTAAATGAAATTGGAAATAATGGTTTACACAATTGATGTGAATACTAGTTTCTCTAAGTTTCCATCAACAGTTGAATGTTTTAAAATTTGATATTATTGGAATTATACAAATAAATATCCTATAGGGACAATTTTAGAAAGGTACCAGCATGGTATTACAAGTAATGGTTTTATAGTTGATGATGAAGAGATGAAAAATCACATATATAAGAAAATATGAATTAAGGAATGGGATTAAAAAAACTATAAAATCCTGTAAAAAGTAAGTTCAATGATTGATGTGTTTAATATGTTAGAATTTAAGAATGATGTTATAGAATTTTTTTTATTAAATGTATTCTAGTTAAAATAATCATGATACATATAAATATTTTTTGGTAGAATTTTTTCATTTATGATGTTCATGCATATAATACATTTTACCAATAACCAAGAAAATTTATTTAGTTTTAATGGGTTATTTTTATAAAACATGTTATTAAGGGAATTATAACCCATAATATGTTCCTTGTGTAGTGTTAAAAATGTTTTTTTGGGACAATGAGATGATTGACCTTGTGTAACTACATGATATAATGTCAATAAAATTATATCTGATTAGTGATTTGATGATAAAGTGTTATAGGTTATCTTTAAGGATGTTTAATGAATTTTTGGAATTATGGAATATATTTTATGATCAATCATTTATTTAATTACTTATTATAAAGTTAATTTTTGAAATAATATATAATTCCATTGTTGTGTTAATGTAAATCAGGTTATTAACATTTTTGAAGAGAATACATGATCAAGGTATTCATAGGTTTTTTATGTGACAATATGATCAAATTTATGTTTTTTTGTTTGATTAATTCAATTTTTTTTGAAAATTTAGTGACCTTATTTCTAAATTTTCAAATTCTAAATTTGATCAAACATATTTCAGAAGGGTGTTATGGTTAACTTTTTACAAAATGGAATAAAATGAAATATTGATGTAATTGTTACACAGTTAGAGATAAATATGTGATTTATTCATAATGGATACTTTAACTAACCATTTTTATTTTGGTAAATATATTTTGACAATAGGAAATAATTTTCATCTTTTTTGGGATCTCATAATCCATTAAAAGTTAATTTTAGTGCATCGGGTATGAAAAATTCATCTTGAATATCTATGTCATTGGGTAAGGTATGAAGTCTAAATTGATCGAAGCACAACCATAGGATGAAATCATTATAATGAAATAAAAATAACACATGTAATTATATTTTATAATGTTCACTATCTTTATAGTAAAATAATGCCTCAACTTTAGGAAAAATATCCTAAAATAAAAATGCTATCCTTTTACCATCATTTCTGATGAATTTATGATCTTTTTAATCATTATATATTTCTTTTTTTATTCATTATCATTCTCATAAAAATTATATATATAAATATATAGTATTCCATAGATGTTTGTTTTCTTGAACATTTCTACATTTTATCTTCCCACTAATGTTCTCCTAATCTGGGTACCCGATGATGTATTATGTTTCACACTTTCCAAATTTAATGTAATTTTTATTATTACAATATACAATTTTTTTTACAAATATATTTTATAATCACGAAACATTTTTCACCATAATAAAAGTTTGAGGGAATAATTTATTATTTTATGGATAATGTTATGACCTGATATTTTAAATGAATACTATGTTTGATAACAGATATAACATGAAACAATGATTTAAACAAATAATTAAATATTATTATTTAAATTTTATAATTATAACCTAGATATTAAATTAAAAGGTATTAATAGTATTAAAAACATATTGAAATATATATAATGGTCTTACCCAATTAAGATATATCGAATACTATTTATGAAATAAATACTTCATTTTTAGTAAACTCATATTATTCATTAAAAACCTGCTTTCTTCCTGAATGATTTTTATCCCTTTTTAAGAAAATATTATAATTTTTTTATATCTTGTAAAAATTTTAATTGATAAAATTAATTTCATTTTGGGAATCTGAAAATTCAAATTCTATTAGGATTAAATTTTTTGACTTATTAAAAAATATTGAATTTTTAGTGAATATTGAAAATATATATTTTTTATACCATTTTAGTAAAAATATAATTTAATTTATTTGAAATGTATCATTATAATATTAATTTGATATTAAATTAACATAGTCTTGATAGTTTTTTAAATAATCTACTCAATTACGTAGAAATTAGAATTTTAATTTCTTTTTGTAAAATTACTTTATAGGCATCAAAATGCTTTTTTTAAAACTAATTTTTATTGTATTTTACGCATTTATATTAAATGTAATTTTTTGGAACATATCGGAACATGATATGAAAAAATAGTTGTTATTTATGGATTGATAAAATAAAAGTTATCCTAATATGAAATTTAGATATTTTTTTAATAAAGATAAATTTTTATTCAATAGTAAAAAGTAATTATTTTTGACAACATTATATATTATAATATCAACAAGAAATAAACATCACCAAAAAATTTATTAAAATTATGGAATGAATTATATAATAAAATATGGTAAAATAATATTACAAAATTGATTCAAAACATTTATACTAGAATTTATTTATGATAAATATGAAAATTATTTTCAATGAAGACACAATGCTTTCACATTAATAGAAAAGTAAAATTTTGTGTCATAAAGATATATTTTAGAGGAAAAAATTACATGTTATATTTTTTGTTCAATATATAGTAATTTTGGTAATTTTTATAGATAAAAATATATTTTTTAGTTATATAACTATTAACACATCCAAATTATTTTCAATTCATGCAGAAGGACCAAAAAATGAAAATAATAAATTAAAAAAGGATCTATGAAATTTATTTTATTAAATATGTTACACCCCAAAAATTATAAAAGAATATCATTTTGTTCAATATATTATATAAAATGCAACACAAAGAATATAAGAGAATATAAAATCATGATATTTTACAATCCATTTATTATTCAATATATTCTATATATTGGAATTCATGCTACACGATGTTAATATTGATTTATATGAAACACATAGATCAGATTTTTTCACGAAACTCTATATTTGGATTTTATTACAAAGAATGACATGTTATTTTGATATATTATGTTAAACATGAGACTGTGTTTTATAAAACAAAAATACATTTTTAAAATTTTATTATTTAATATAATAAGTTATAACCTAGCCATGAAATTGGTGTTTATGAATACTATGATATAAATTATTAATATATACGGCTTAATTAATTGGTTATAAATTAATTAGATATTAATATAAAAAAAATTTAATATAAAATAAATATTTTATAAAAAACAATTATCGTGCACCAAAGGTGTTTTAATCTTAATAAATTAAATTAATTACAATTAGTGAATAATCATAATGAAACTTAAATATTACATATTGAATAAATTTTTTAACATTAATGCAATAGATTTTATATTAATAATATATGAAAAAACAAAATTTTACTACCCACACCTACACACAAATCCATTAAATGGTATATGCAATCATCATATGTGTCTAAAATAGACTACTGACTCACAAACTAATGTTGTTCATTTTTTGATTACCACCTTTCATGGTTTGGAATAATGAAGGATTTATAGTTTTCATAATATATATATATATATATATATATGATATTTTAAATTTATTTTTGCTTTTATAATTATTAAATAATGCATAAATTATTTCTTTCCATTTTGTGGGAATATGATAACATCATTTTGGGATGTGTGGACTACTACCTCCTCAAAGTGATGTGATTTGTCCACACTTTACGTAGAAGGTATTAAGTTTGGTTTTAATAAAAATATGTAATGAATATGAAATAAATATGATAAATTTACCATAATATACATATTTATAATTTAATTTTCATTATTTTAACATGATAAGAAAATGCAAACAATGATCATGTGTAGGCACAACATACCGTCTCTAAGAATATTGTATTTCATTTACTATCTCCACATTTTATGGATTACTATAAATAAATATATAATAAATATATATGATATAAAAATATTTATTTACATTCTTTATATGATGAAATCATGATTTAAGTAATAGGAACAAAAATAAAAATTCAAAACATACTTGAAAAAATAGGTAATTAACACCCAAAATTGTGAAAATAATGAAATATTGTTGAAAAAGGGGTAATAAGATGTTATAAAAATATATTATATGTTATAATAAATATTAATATGGTTATTTAATAATTTATTTACATGTTTAAAAAATATATATAAGAGGATAAATTGAATTCAACAAAAAATGAGTGTAAGGTAATGTATTTTAATCTCCCTTTTTTACATCTGTGAGATAAATGTCATACTCACCACTTAATTATTTGGTGTGGTGTATCTAGAGACCATATTGATATATTATATCATAAATTATTTATAATTTATGTAATTTAAATGTTTCATTTTATTATTATAACTTTTGGGACTTCCGATTTAGATGTTACCATAGTTGTAAGGGATTTCATCTCAATTTATGTTACACTCAGACTTATTTGTTATTATTAACCAATACACTTTAAGGTGGTGTATAAACTGAACCTATGTCATTTAATAGAATTATTCACTCATAATTAATGTTATTATATATTTCAATTTAAATTATCTCACCCAATGGGTCTGGAGTGAAAATTATAATGTGGTAAATGTTATCTTCGAAATCTCACTTTCTTCTGTGATTTTTATCTATATCTTGAAAAAATAAATTTATTTTAATAATTATTAATAGGAAAATAAATTTACCTTAAATATCTAAATTCTTGGGTGATGGATATTATTATTTCCTAAAACGTATATCACTTTTATATATGATGTTTACTTTGATATTTATTTGTTTATCTAGGGAAATATTGATAAATACGTAATCTTTACTCAATTGGGATATTTAATAAGGCCTATTGTTTACTAATTTAACTAATTAATCTATATGTGAGAAATTATTTATATAGGTAGTGATGGGTGGGGCTTGAACTTTATATACCACCTCAATGCATCTATTTTTTCTCATGATACAAATTAGTTGTCCAAATTAAATGTTTTTCTACTTGTAGTTTTAAACCATCTTGTGAATGGTATTGACGATATAGGTTTTTATGTCACTTATACATAAAGTGAAATAATTAATAATTGACTTCATTCAAAATTCATTTATTATTATTATTATTATTCAATGATATATTTGCATTTACATTATCCATGGATTCATTTCAATATTAGTTTTTTGAAAAAATTGCATGTGATTTATTTATTTACCTTTACAAATTGATTATATAGTATCTAGTTATTTAAATGGAATTTTTGATCAGATATTTAACTTTAAATTTCTATTATGACTATTGGTTCATGATATCTTACATTGTACGTACCCCTTATTGAGTATTTTTGCTAACAATTATTTTGTTTCCTTTCCTCAGGATTCCATAAAGTGTACTAAGAAATATATACAAGCATATTCTAGATAGAATAAAGTTATTTTCGTAAAAAAAATATATTTTAATTTTTTTAATAATTTTTTATAGAAGACTCATGTATGTATATAATTTACCAAGACTACTAAAATGATTGGCCATTATATATTTTTTTCCTTGTAATCATGCCAATTTAATCATAGGAGGCACTGACTCTAGTATTTCAGGGGTTTGGGCACTACTGTTGGTATCAAAGGATGTTTTTTGAATAATTGGAAACTATATATAGTAAAACATAGATTAGGGAAGATAACTCTAAAATATAATTTTAGTATAATTATAGAAGGACATCATATAATTTTAGAAAGGTATACATTATTTGTGTCTTCCTTATAATACATCTCTATCTGGATACTACAAGTGGATGTAGTTCTAGAACAGATGTAACAAGGGGTAATAACTCTGAAAAGTTAATTTCAAACTTGACTTAATCATAACCTGGTACATGATAATGAGCCATACTACACTCCTAGTTTAACACTCCTAGGGGACATTCTTAGGAAAATTCATATTTTCATTACAAACCATTATGTTAGATTTGAATTGATGATGATAATGAATAACATCAGTTACAACTATGTCATTATTGGTTTAAATTAATGTGTCATGATTTAGACATCCTCTAAATTATTATAAGGTTTTCTCACTATGATTATTATTACTCACACTAAGCTTTCTAGTTTTACTTAATGGTCGTAACTTGAAATATTCATGTTATCATTGATAATGGAAGACAAGGTGGTGATAATAGAGAATGAAATGATATATTTATAGGATTTAATGATGTAGCTATTATGTATAATTAGTTTTCCTGAAATATTATTGAAAACATATGCACTAACCCACTCCCGTACTCACCAAATAAGAGAAGGATAAAGTTTTCTAAGAGCATGAGTGGTGGGGACCATAGAGGAAATAAAGATTTATTTCCATCATATATGAAATGAGGAAGGATACAACTAGTAATGAGTCTCAATGGAATAAATAAATTATTAATTTATGGAAAATATGGGAATTAATAAATGAATATCTGAGGAAAAATGAAGAGTATGATAGAAGGAAATAAATATCATCTTGATGATCAATTTATAGTTTGTTTTCATAAATATAGGAAACCTGGTAATTACCCGAGTCAACCCCATATTATAATTGGTAACCCCTATAAAATGGAAGGGCATATGTATAAATAAAATGGATTAAGTATTTATGTATTTTTATTAAAGAAATAAATCATTGAAGTGTTTTACCAATAGTATTTTGGTTACAAGAATCATGAAACATATAAAGATTCTATTAAAGTTTATAAAGAATTTTGTATTCACGGAGAAAATTATTTTGGATAACATCATGGGTTAACAAGTATAATATTTAAAATAATATAAATTACTTATTCAACTCTTTTTAGGTTTTATAAAATGATATTCTACCAAGATTATGGATTTTTTTAAATTTACGAAAAGTATATATTTTAGTGAAAGATATATTTAGGGAATAATTCATTTAGATTTTATATACATAAGAATAATGGTATTGATATATTTTGTGTTTGATTTAAAAAAAATTATTAGGCTCCATAAAAAAATTGGAATTATCGAAAACTGTAGTAAAACAGTTATTTAATGACTAATTTTATTTCAAGGATGTCCATCAATTTTTTTGTAAAATTTGTATAAATTATATAGTTTATAAAAAGGAAAAATTATATTCATGGTAGTGACCTTCTAATCATGAAAGGTATTAGGTCTTGAACCCATGACCAAAGTATGATAAGGGTTTCATTCCTACCACTGACTTACATGATGTATTTGTTAGTATGTCATTGATTTTAGTTAAACAATATGATAAATAAATATTAATAATGAACTAGAAGTATTATATTTTTATTCTAGAGATTAATTTATTATACATTTTTTTACAAAATAGTTTGAGATAGATGGAAATAAATTTTACTCCTTTATGGTTCTTACAATCTATAAAATGTAAATCTTAATACGTCAGGCATAATTTCTTTGGATTTATTTTCCTGGTGTAAAAGGATAAATTTGGGACTGATCAAATCAAAACATGAGGATGAAACTACAATTGTGAAATATAAATATTTCATGTAATTTTACTTCCATATATACATAATAAGTAAAATAATCACTCATAATTTGTAAAATTATCTATTTTTTTGAATACCTTAATTTTTGTTCAACCAATGGTCTTTTAAATCATCACATGTTTATAATTTTGAGGCCCTAAACTTTCCATTAAGTATTAACTTGTTTGTGATCAATAACCTCAATCACTACCAATAAATATTTAAGTTTTACCTCCTTGTATATTTCTTAAGTTTCCACTAATGTTCTTATACATAGAATATGAATTATATGTTATTCCATGCGACCTCTGTACTTATGAATCTCTACTACCAATAGGATTTTTTACCACCCATATCAATATATGGGATTTCAATGATATAATTTCCTAATATCATACCATTGATTTCCAAGAGCAAGTTAAATTATAAGGACACGATTTATTTAAATTGGGTAGAATTTAAATCCAAAAAAACTCTAAAACAATAACATTTTGTTCAATAGTGTGTACGATATGCATCACAAAGCATAGAAGGGAATATAAAATCCTGATACATTAAAATATATTTAATATTCAATATATTATACATATTGTAATGAATTCTAGAAAAATTTAATATTTCAATATATGAAACATATAGATTAGATTTTAATACACTCAACTGTATGTTTTGAATGTGTTACAAATAAAGTCGTGTTCCTTTGATAGCTTGTGTTACACACAAGACTAGGTTTTACCAAAAAAATATATATTATTAAATTATTTTTATTTTATATAATAATATATAATTTTTCATTTAAATTAGAATATATTAATAGGATTTAAAAACTTATGAATATATATTTCTTAATTTATTGGTTTTCAATTAATTAGAAATGAATATAAAAACAAATTGAATATAAATTAAATGTTTTTATAAAAACTGTTTTCATGCACCAAAGGATTATTTTTTATAAAACATAAAATTAATTATTATTAATGAATTATAATAATTTAATATATTTATGATATATTCAATAAAATGTTTTTACATTCATACAATATATTTTATAGGCATAAAATAAGAACTAAAACAATTTCATAGATAAAAAACTATATTTTTCTAATGACAGTTTTACCACCTTTTAACTGAATTTTTTTTAAAAATATGCTTTTACACTTTTATAAAATATATATGAAAAAATACAAAACATTTCTGAATGAAAAATTTTAAAATTTCATTTGGTTGAACTTTTTATATTTTTATGAGAACATACATATTTTGATGAAAGTGAAAAAAAGTAATTTTAATTTAAAAATGACTTTTCATCTAAATAATAAATTGTGGTAAATTATAATTTTAATTGGTTTAAAATTATAAATAGATCAATTATACATAAATAAATGAAATTTAGGTAATTTTAATGTAAGGTCACCAAAATTACGTATTTTTTTTATTTTTTATAATTATATGGAAGTATTTTGAGACCATGAAATCTGATGATGCACGATTCCGAGGCCTAGAGTGCCCAGAATGATCTGTTGAAGTTTTATTAAGCTTTAATTAGCACATAAGCAGTTTTCTTAAAAAAGTGTAATAACACGTAAATGGTTACTCGGATCAGAAATCTGAGGGCACCGTTGCGATAAAGATGGTGGGTTTACCCTAAGCGCGACTTAAGTTTAGTCGGCATGGGCCTTTTGTGAGAAAAACCAAAAATGGCATAACCGTAAATAAAATAATTAAATAAAATAATTTTATTTTTCAAATTCTTATAACTCATGAACGGTAACTCATATTAGAAATCTGAGACCACCGCTGAACTCATGAGGGTATGTTCTCTTTAGAAAGATACTAACATTGGCCAGTACGTTCAACTAGTGAAAGTTAGTTTTTGGTCGTAAATAAAATAAATAACTGACAATTATTTTATTGTAAAATCTATCACTTTTAAACAGTAACTCTAATTGGAAATCCAAGAGTATCATTGGGTTCGTTGGGGCATGTTTCACTTAGGAAGAGCCTAACCTCGACCGACGCGGGTCGAGGGTGACTGCTAATATTTTTCTGAACTTTTTTTTGGGTACATTCAGTAAACACGCGAGCGAAACTTTTTAAAATTTGAACTAGTGCATAGAATTGATGTCCGAGGACACTGTTGAACTCGTAATGCTGATATTCACTTAAGTAGACCTTCACCTCAACCACAGTAGGTCAAGGGTGGAAGTTAGTTGTTTGGATTTTTGTGGTAGAGTTTAAAGAATAAAAAATAAAATAAAACAACAACTTTTATTTTATTTTTAAAACCTCTCATTTGAATCATAATGGTGGGGAACACATGAGGGTGGTCAGGAATTTAATGGTGGGTATTAAATGCTTGGTTACACAAAATGTGTAACCAAATTTCTCTTTAATTAAAAGGATACATTAATCTTGAATTAATGACCCAACTTGATAATTAAGATTTATTTTATTAACTCTTCATAAGGGTTGTTTTTCTATTGGAGAAATTGAGAGGTGGCCTATGTTGGAGAATCCTCCAATGAAGAACCACCCCCATTGAAGAACGAGGAGCCAATGCCCAAGCCTGGATCAGAAACATGTTGCGGGAGCGACGAACGTCAGCGTCCCCTTCAACAACCTGGTCTTCCTCCTCATGACACCTCCGACAGACGATCGAGATAGGGGTTTTTATTTGAAGTAGGATTAAATCACTTTTGTTTATTCTTTATATTCTTGATTCATAACAATGATGGCCAAACCAAAATGGAAATCATTCTGAACTTATACCTTAACCCTTCTCTTTTGTTCTTTGTATGTTATTCATGCGTTCTTCGAAGCCAAATAATTTAGCGCACTAAAAACACAATGTCTCGTTTAGCGCGACATATGGACGCGAAGATCTCGACCTGAGGATCGTGAATATGTGCATGACATATTTTTCAGGCTTGGAACAAAGTTGCAATGACATGTGGAAGAGGTGCGGTGTGCGTTTGTGCCACCAGTAGAGGAGGAGGCCGCGGCTGTCAAGCTGGATGGCGCACCAGAGGGAGGCCGAAACCCAGCAGGCTGTGGCTTGAGCAGGAAGCGCACTTGAGGGCGGCCGACACCTGGCTGGTCATGGGAGGACAACAGCATCATCGTGCCACTGGGAGGACAACTCGCTAGAAATCCGGCCAGCCGTGACGCACTGAGTAGGAACCGATCTGGAGGGTCTCGCTTTCTAGTATGTAGAACGGTTCTTTGGACTGTTTGAGAATCCAGGTGGAGGGGGGGGGGGGGGCTTTCCCCATGTGGCGGCTAGGGCGCACAACACACTGTCGGGTAGACCGCACCCAGCCGGGCGGACCGCACCGTAGTGGGCCGCGCCCTGCGTGCTGGGCCAGTCCATGGCCCAGCACAACCAAAACGGACCCGAGTTGGGCCGGGTCGACCTAAACCAATTCGAGTCGGGTCAGCCGAGGCTGAGTCGGTCCAGGTCGGTCTGACCGGGTGGGACCGGACTGGGGCCATCCGAACCCAGTTTCTTTGTTTTGGCCATATCTTGAGAACAGAGTGTCCATTTGATGAATAGTCTGTGGAGCTGAGATCCTTGGATCGATATTGTCGTTTTTGTATACTCCACTTGAGATTTGGAGAAATATAGAGTACATCCAGGTTGGATCGAACCCGAATCCAACTGGGCCCTTGGATATAAAACGCTTATAACTCACAGACCGGGAATCCAATTGATGCATCGTCTATCGCGTTAGAACCCCTACAACATGACGGTTCATTGGGTTACTTATTTATGAATCTTAGTGGCATTAGAGGCATGAACGATATATCGAGGGATAGATTCTACAAAACTCGAACACACCGGGTGAGAGGAAACCTGTGGCAGGCTACAACATGAATAAAGAACATCGATCCTATGTGGGTCAGCATCTATCGATCATGTGTGGGTCAGATCCTATGTGGTTCAGCACTCATCTATCTTCTGTGGGTCAGCCCATACCGATCCTATGTGGGTCAGCGCTCAGTGATCCTGTGTGGGTCCGTGCATACCGATCCTGTGCGGTTCAGATCCTGTGTGGGTCAGTAGGGGTTAATTACCTATCTATACTGTGCGGGTCAGTGGGGGTTAGTTACCTATCAATCTTGTATGGGTCAGTGGGGGTTAGTTCTCTATCGATCCTATGTGGGTCAGCGGGGGTTAGTTACCTATCGATCCTGTGTGGGTCAGTAGTAGTGCTTCTTAACAGAATAAGATAATCTAGCTTACGACTAATCATATTTACTTCTTTACATAAGTTATAACTAATTTTGTGATGATTCTTTTATCGGTGTGGTACTTCTATCTTTGTGGAGTTACTAGTGTAGTATTTCTACCATCGTGGTATCGTCTTTGTGATGTTACCTATGTGGTACTTTTATTTTCGGGGTGTTACCTGTGTGGTACTTCTATCTTTGTGGTGTTACCTGTTTGGTACTTCTAGCTTCGTGGTGTTACCTGTGTGGTACTTCAACCTTATTGGTATCGTCTTCGTGGTGTTACCTGTGTGGTACTTTTGTCTTTGTGGTGTTACCCATGTGGTACTTCAACCTTCAAGGAGTTACCTTCGCGGTGTTATCTTCGTGGTGTTACTTGTGTTGTACTTCAACCTTCGTGGTGTTACCTATGTGGTTTCCTTCCCTCATGTATGAGATGATTATATATTGATAACTTAGGTATATGTATGGGAATATATTCAATTAGACTTGACTTCTTGCTTTTTGTTTTTTCCTTGTGGAACTCTAGGAGACCTATAGGGATCTTGGGGTCCCTATTGAGTATCGTAATACTAACCCCTGCACGGGCTTCTCCCGCACCTTGTTGTGTCTGGGGAAGATGATGTACAATGTTGATCGAGGCTAAGGGAGCTAGGACTGGACGGTGCTTGGAGGTGTACCATTCGACGTGACGTGACTTGGAGGAGACTGATGGACGTGGAGTGCCAAGGAGGCGATCTGTACTCACCCTACATGTAGGAACCTCGAAGGATGACCCATTAGTTGTTTTCCATTTTTCTTTTAGTTTTATTGTACTTCCAGTCGTACTTGTACTTTAACATGTGGGGTTGTATTCCATCCCCTTTTTACTTTTATCACTATTTTACTACAACAGTTTACATTGTGGTTGCATCTTATTACAATCTAGTCTGTGTGATTACTTCTTGTTCTATTTTTGGACTGTGTTTCTTTAGAGGTTAAAAAGGAAATACCTTCCCATTTAAAGGATACACCTTTTCGGTGCTAGTTGCTAGCCCCTGGCCTATGGAAATCAGGCTTTGGGGATTCACGACACGGGCCCTGAGGGATAGGTCGTGACAATGTGGTATCTGAGGAGTTCGGTTCTACTGAAGAACTAGGACTCTGATATTTTCTATGTGGAAATAGTGTTAAGTGTTATGAGTTTGGTTTTTAGTTTAGAGAATTCAGTGTTGGTGCGGCGGCTGACGTATCCATACACCGGGACCCTGAATTCTAATCTCTGACTCAGCGCATGAAAACACTGATTGCATGTGTTTTTTAAAAGTTTTTCTTTTGAATTATTTGGTGTCACCTCACCAGGTATAACTTAATGAATGTTGTGCACCTGCTACTTATCAGGATTCCACCGCTTAGATATCAACCCAGGTTTCCTTAGATAGTACACAATGATGGCCCACTGATCAATGAGGCCTCTGTATAGGGCCCACTTACAGCTTTATCACCTTCGGGTGGTGTACTAACAGCACCACTACCCACTGGGCAGCCGTTACCACCAGCTCCACCAGTAGGGGATGCATGCCGAATGAGCACGTTTCTTGAGTTCCAATAGTAGAGGACTTTGAGGTGAGACAGATTCCCAGGCAGCTGAGGACTGGCTGGAGGCTGTGGCTAGAGTTTTCCACTTAGTTGAGACACCGATAGAGAAGATGACGATCTTATCATGTAGTCTTTTACAGTGAGTGACCATGAGGATGGTCCGCATAGTGATGAGGCTTCAGTACGTGGACCATTGCCCAAGATAGTACCTTCGGGTATTGTGTCAGCTATATCACTACTCGTTGGGTAGTAGTTACAACCAGTGGTATTGGTAGAGGAAATATTTAGGCTTTGTGCCTTACACGAGTTTCAGCATCAGATAACCCTCAGGATCCGAGGTGAGCCCGAATCACAGGGGGCTGAGGACTGGCTTGAGGAGGTGGATGAGATTTTTCTAGAGCTTCTACAGCTTCGAAAGGATGACATGTTATTAGTAGAGTTTTCATTGAGGCGTACTAATCATTCCTGGTACTCGATGAATACGATATGATCAGTGATTCGGGGCTCAGACTTCCTGGAGAGGTGTGTTTAAGGACGTCTGAGCCAGAACTATTACTCTATGCATTCCTACCTATGTTAGGGTGCTAGAGAGAACCTTTGAAGTTGAATGTTCTTTGGCCGAGCAGATACAGCCAGTGAATGTTAGTAGTATGAAAGCAGGAAACTGGTGCCAGTCTCAGAGACTTGGCATGTAAAAAAGTTTCTGGAAGAAGAAGTGTTAGAGACAAATGAATCTTCAAGGATGATTATGTGGAAGCCGAGCTAAGATAGCAGCATGACGTTCTGTATATTTTGAAATGTTACAACCACCCCCCTTTGTGATCCCTACCATGCTCAGGGAGATGGAGGACAAGGGAAGGGAGTAGCTGCATATGGTCAAGGAGTGTGGCCCAAGGGCTCTAGGAATGATTCGATGAATAGTTTATGTCTACTACTAGCTACTGTATTAATAGACATAGGTACCAATAATTCCTTTCTTCCATGAATCTGGTCCAAAACCTAGATTTTCAGATAAATATGTTGACTGGACCCTCACGTCGGGAGGTAACTTTGGGTGGAGACTCAATAATCACACTTATGTTGACAGTGTGATCTGACCCTTGATGCGAGAGTTTAGGTTGGAACCTCTTGGTGGAAGCATTGAGGCCTTACGACGTTAGTTTGAGTATTAACTGGACATCCCCAGTTCATACTCAGATTTAATGTATTAGGTAAAAAGGTTGTGGTTTACCTACAACATTGGAATGAGATTTTCCTTGGTCGGTGAAAAAGGAAACCCAGGAAACACAGGACAAACCCATGAAAAGGAGGGTGCAGCCGATCACGCTTGAGTCAACCATCCCTACCCTCATGAAAGCGGGAGTTTTTATTTTTCAGTTCCCAATATAAGTCTTATGCCGATAAAATATGGAGACCTTTAGAGTTACAGGAGGGGGGACCATGTTTTCTTCTGAGTTTTCCCTTAATGGGGAATACATAGATTTGGCTGAGGCGGTAAGTTATCACTGAGGTTTATCAGACCATTTCTAATACTTCAGAGGATTGACGATGTGGCATACCTCTTGGCACTGCCACCACGATTGGAGTGGGTGCACGACGTCTTCCACATATCCCAACTGAGGAGATACGTGCATGACCCTTCTCAAGTCATCGACCATGGTGAGCTGAACATAGACGCCGTGGGAACATTTACAGAGGTTCCAGTAGAGATTGAGGATTGACATGAGTGGTTCCTTCATCAGTGGTCGATACCTCTGGTTCACATTCTCTAGAAGCACAAGAACCTCCATGAGAGCACATGGGAGCAAGAGGCTCAGATCTATGCTCAGTACACCCATTTATTTCCTTAGTTTATGTTATGGATTTCTAGGACGTAAATACCTTATGTAGGGAGAATTTAATGTCCCAGAAATTCCATGTAATATATTTTTAATTATATAGAACTATTTTGAGACCGAAAAATTTAACGGCGCACGATTCCGAGGCCCTGAGTGCCTGGAATGATCCGTCAAAGTTTTGTTAAGCTTTAATTAGCAAGTGTATGCAGTCTTCCTAAAAAAGTGGAATAAATCTTAAACAATTACTCGGATCCAAAATATGAGGGAACTGTTGCGATTAGAATGGTCGGTTTACCCTAGGGGCGACTTAAGTTTAGTCAGCACGAGCCTCTTGTGAGAAAACCCGAAAATGGCATAACCGTAAATAAAATAATAAAATAAAATAATTTTATTTTTCAAATTTTTATAACTCATGAATGGTAACTCAGATTAAATATTTGATACCACCACTAAACTTGTGAGGGTATTCTCTCTTTAGGCAAATACTAACATTGTTCGACGCGGGCCACCAGTGAAGTTAGTTTTTGGCCGCAAATAAAATAATTAACTGAAAATTAGTTTATTGTAAAATACATAAATTTTAAAAGGTAACTCAGATTGGAAATACAAGAGTACCATTGGGGTTTTTGGGGTGTTTTTCATTTAGTAAGAGCCTAATCTTGATCGGCGTGTGTCTAGGGTGACTATTAATATTTTTCAGAACTATTTTTCGGGTACGTTCAGTAAACGCGCAAGCGGCATTTTGTAACTTTTGAACCAGTTCATGGAATTGAAATCCGAGGACACTGTTGAACTCACAGTGCTGATATTCACTTAAGGATACCTTCACCTTGACCCCATTATGTTGAGGGTGGAAGTTAGTTTTATGGATTTTCTTGGGAGATTTAAAAGAATAAAAAATAAAACAAAACAAAAAATTTTATTTTATTTTTAAAACCTCTCATTTGAATCATAAAGGTGGGAAACACACATGGGTGGTTGCGAATTTAATGGTGGTCATTAAATTCTTGGTTACACAAAATGTGTAACCACATTTCTCTTCAATAAATAGGATACATTAATCTTGAATTAATGACCAAAGTTGATAATTAAGAGTTATTTTATTAACTCTTCTTAAGGGTTGTTTTTCCATTGGCGAAAGGGAGGGGAGGCATGTGGTGGAGAATCCTACAACAAAGAACCACCCCTAATGAAGAACAAGGAGCCGATGCTCAAGCCTGGATTAGAAACCTCTTGCAGGAGCGACGAACGTCGGCGTCCCCTTCAATGACCTCATCTTCTTCCTCACGAAACCTCCAATGGACGATTGAGGTAGGGGTTTTAGTTTGAAGTATGATTAAATTTCTTTTGTTGATTATTCATATTCTTGATTCACAATGATTATGGCCAAAAAAACATAGCCATCATCCCGCACTTATACCTTAACCTTTCTCTTTTGTTCTTCACGCGTTCTTCATGTGTTCTTTTACAACAAATAATTAAGCCCACTGAAAACACAATGTATTTTTGAGCGCGACATATGGGCATGGAGATCTCGGCCGGATGATCGTGAATATGTGGACGACATATTTTTCAGGCTTGGAATGAAGCTACAATGACGCGTAGATGAAGGGCGATGCACGTCTGCGCCACTGGTAGAGGAGGAGGCCGCGACTGTCAGGCCACGACGACACACTGGAGGGTGGCCGACACCTGGTTAGCTGCGTCTTGAGCAAGCGGCGCATCGGAGGGAAGCCAACACTTGGCCAACTGTGGCTTGAGCAGGCGGCGCACCCAGAGGGCCGCCAACACTCGACCAACAATGGGATGACAGCGGCACTGTCACGACGCTAGGAGGAGAACCATCCATAAATCCGGCCAATCGTGACGCACTGAGCAGGACTCGCTTCGGAGGGTCCCGCTTTCCAGTAGGCTGAACTGTCCGTTGAACTTTTTGAGAATCAAGGTGGGTGCCTCCCCCCGGGTGGCAGCTAGGGTGGACCGCACCCAGCCAGGTGGACCTCAATGTAGTGGGACGCACTGCAGCGGGCAGTGCCCAGCTGGCTGGGCTGGTCAGCGGCCCAGTGGTTTGGGTCCACCAAGACCCAGCCCAAATGGGCCGGACTCGAGTTGGGCCGGGTCAGGCTGACCGGGTTGGAGAGGAATCGGGCCCATCCGGACCCTGTTTCGCCTTTTTGGCCATATCTTGGGAATGAGGTGTCCGTTTTATGAACCATTTGGGGTGTCGGGATGCTTGGATAAAAAACGCTTATTAGTCACTGACCGGGCATCCAATTGATGCACCGTTTATTGCATTAGAACCCTTACTACATGGAAATAGTTTGGGTTACTTCTTTTCAGAGCATAATGGTGGTAGAGGTATGACCGATATCTTGAGGGAAAAATTATATGGAACTTGAGCGCTCTGGGTACGAGGAAACCTATGGTAGGATGCAACGTGAAGAAAGAACATCGATCCTATGTGGGTCAACACCTATCAATCCTATGTGGGTAAGATCCTGTGTGGGTCAACACTCAGCAATCCTGTGTGGGTTATCGCATACCGATCCTATGTGGGTCAGATCCTATGTGGGTCAGCACTCAGCGATCTTATGTGGGTCAGCGTATACCAATCCTGTGTGGGTCAGATCCTGTGTGGGTCAGCGGGGGTTAGTTACCTATCAAACCTGCATGGGTCAGTGGGGGTTAGTTACCTATCGATCCTGTGTGGGTCAGCAGCAGTTTTTCTTAATAGAATAACTTGATCTAGTTTACAACTAGTCATTTTGAATTCTGTACATAAGTTATACCTGATTATGAGCTAATTCTTTTACCTATGTGGTACTTCTAGATTTGTGGTGTTACCTGTGTGGTACTTCTACCTTCGTGGTATCTTTATTCATAGTATTACCTATGTGGTACTTATATCTTCACGGTGTTACTTGTGTGGTACTTCTATCTTCATGGTGTTACTTGTGTGGTACTTCTAGCTTCGTGGTGTTACCTATGTGGTACTTCTACCTTTGTGGTATCATCTTCGTGGTGTTACCAGTGTGGTACTTCTATCTTTGTGGTGTTACCCATGTGGTACTTCTACCTTCATGGAGTTACCTTCGTTGTGTTATCTTCGTGGTGTTACCTGTGTGGTACTTATATGTTCGTGGTGTTACCTATGTGGTTTCCTTCCCTCAAGCATGAGATGAGTATATCTTGATAACTAAGGTATATGTATGGGAATATACCCAAGTATAGTTGATGTATTTCTTTGTGGATTTTCCTTTTGGAACTCTAGGAGACCTATGAGGGTCTTGGGGTCCCTACTGAGTATTTTTATACTCACCCCTACACGGGCATCTCCCTCACCATGTCATGTTTGGTGCAGATGACGTAGAGTGTTAATCGAGGCTGAGGGAGATAGGACTAGACAGTGCTCATAGGTGGACCATTTCGCGTGAAGTGACGTGGAGGAGACTAACGTACATAGAGTGCTGAGGAGGCGATCAATACCTACCATACATGTAGGAACCTCGAAGGATGACCTAGTAGTTGTTTTCCGTTTTCTTTCAGTTTTATTCTACTTCCACTCGTACTTGTACGTTTACAGATGGACTTGTATTTCAGCCCCTTTTTACTTTTAGAACTCTTTTACTATAGCAGTCTACTTTGTGGTTGTATATTATTGCATTCCAGTCTATGTGTTTTCTTCTTGTTGTGTTCCTGGACTGTGTGTCTATACATATTAAAAAGGCAATTACTTCCCATTTAAGGGATACTCCTTTTTGGGGCTAGCCTACGACCCCTGGACTATAGAAGGTGGGCTTGGTGTAGTTATGGCATGGGCCCTGAGGGATAGGTTGTGACATTTAATCAATTTTACATTGAAATCGGACATATTTTTTTTCAAATATTTGAATATTTTCACATTAAAAACCCTCTTTTTTGTCCCATATTTTAGATTAATTTTAGATTAATGTATGCATATAATGTGAGTGGAATTTAGAAAAATGGATTCCATTTTTGTAATGAGAATAATATTATCTTCTATAAAGGTCAAATTATTTTTTGAAAAAAAAATTATTAAAATAAATTAAAATTAATTATAGTGATTCATGTGAGAATGAGTTTTCTTAGTGGTTAAACATTATTATTCAGTGAAAAAAATGACCTATAAACTTGTCCAAAACCTATTTTATGGCCATATTTAGACCATATCCTATATTTTTTTCACATTTGTTTATTAATATAGGAACATTATGCAATGGAGACCTCCCAATAGTGTTTACCTTTTTATATTTACAAGAATGTCTCTTCTCCACCACTATAAATGGGAACTCACACTACCCCACATGTTCACACATCTCAATCCATTTAGATCATCCAAAGCCTACCCAAATAGGATCCAAAAATCACTCCCCTAATCATAGAATCCCCACATTGGTATTAAATCCAACCAATGATTTCCTTTTTGTATAAACTAAAAAAATTAACCTAAAAAAGATGTAATGTTCTTCAACGAGCACCTTTTTATTTTATTTATTTATCCAGCAATTAATTTCTAATTATATTTTGTTTATATAATAAAAAAAGTTTCATAAATATAAAAATGTGTTGTTAACTTATTGGTATGACCTAAACCTACACACACTTCCATCAAATGGGATATGCAATCATCATTCGTGTGTATAATGGACTACCTCCACACGAATTGGTGTCATTCATTCTTCCATTACCACATTTAATGGTTGGGAATAATGATGGAATTATTTTTTTATATATTATATTTATTATATTTATTTTTTATTTATTTTTATGGAATTATTATATAACACATACCATTATGATTTACATTTTATGGGAATAAGATAACATCGTTTGAAGACATGTGGACTACCGCCTCCTCAAAGTGATGTGATTTGTTCAAGATTTACACATAATTTATTAAGGATGGATTTAATAAAAATATGTAATTAATATAAAATAGATATGATAACAAAAACATAATATAAAAATTATATTTTAATTTTCATTATTTTAGTACGATAAGAAAATGGAAACAATATTTATGCGTATATACATACTACAATCTCCATGAACAGTGTATTTCATTTCATATCTCCAAATTTTATGGATTAATATATACATATATAATTAATATATATGATATTTAAAATCTGAATATTATTAAATCATGATCTGAATATCAGTAAAATAAATTACATGTCCAATCATACTCGAAAAAATAGGCAATTAATACAAGAAATAGTGCCTATAGTGAATGATTATTAACAAATGGGTAAAAAGATGTCATAAAAGGACCATATATGATATAAAAAATATTAATATGTTTCTATAATATGTTATTATTATTTTTAAAATATTATAATGGATTTTAAAAGGCTTTCAATAAAAAGGAACATAAGGTAAGATATTTTCATCTCACTTTTTCAATCTGCGAGATAAATATCATATTCAACACTTACTTATTTTTTGTGTTGAATATACTAAACCATTTGATATATTACATCATGAATTATTTTATCTTCATGGTATTTAAATGTTTCATTTGATGATTATTAATTTTGGGTCTTCCGATTTATATTTTTCCATAATTGTAAGAGATTCCATCTCAACTAACATTTTATTGAGATTTATTTGTTATTATTGACAAATTCACATGAATGTGGTTTATATACAACCCATTTATCATTTAATATCATGATTTAATAACACTTCATGGTATTTTGTGCTTCACTTTGAATTATACCACCCAAGGGGTTTGGCATGAAAATTACAAAGTGGTAAAATATATCTCTGCAATCTAACTTTATTTTGTGATTATTAACTTTACCATGAAAAATAATTTTATAGTAATAAATTTTCAATGTACTCTACATTTCCATTAAATGTAAAAATTGTTGGGTGATGGATATTATAATTTCATAAAATGTATACAGATATTTGATAAAGAATATGGATTCTTAATTTATTTTAATCAATTTTCAATGTACTCTACATTTCCATTAAATGTAAAAATTGTTGGGTGATGGATATTATAATTTCATAAAATGTATACAGATATTTGATAAAGATTATTGATTCTTAATTAAACTGATTAATTGATATATGAGGAATGTATTAGAATGGAATTATTAGGTGGGGTATTGATTTTATATATCCGTTTGATGCATAAATATGTTCTCATAAGTCAAATCAATTGTACAAATTAAATGGGTTTCTACATCTAGTTTTAAACTTCATTATGAATGGTCTTTATGATATAAGTTTTCATGTCTCTCAAAAATGACATTAAATAATTAAGAATTGAATTAATTAAAAATTTAGTTATTGTTATTATTATTTATCCATTAGATCTCCTCATTAATGTTATATAGGGATGAATTTTATTATCAGTTTATTGATTAAATGGAATGTTTGTCGGTTATTTACCTTTCCATATTGATTATGCCTTATCTAGATATTTAAATGGCATGCATTATCATTTATTTACCTTTCAATGTTTATTTTTCTTACTGATTAATGATAGATTAATCTATTCTTATCCCCTAATAAGAATTTGAGATCACCCTTATTTTGTTTCCATTCCCCATAATTCTATGAATTTTAATAATAAAGATATACAGTTATATTCTAGAAGGAATACATTTATTTTCAAAAAAAATTAAGATTTAATTTGTGTATCCATTTGTAATAAAACATTGATGCATGTATCTAGTTTACCAAGACTACTAAATAGATCATTACTTCAGGATGCATTTCCTTATAATCATGCCAATGTAATTGTATCAGGTACCAGATCAAGGATTTATTGGGTCAGGGCACTACCAAATATACATATTGGAATAATGTAAAATTTTACCATGAAATTATATTATTTATTTTTAACATGGGAATTTAATTTTAAATTTTTATGATGAAATAATTAACTTAAATTGTGACACAACATTAACATAGTTATTTTCCAAGGAAAATAAAAATAAATTAAATTTTTTTATAAATAATAAAAATAATTTTTTATGAACGAGTTAATGTGTCCCACTATTGAAACATATAAAAAATTATGGATGTGTTAAATAATTATATTCTAATTCCATATTTTTATTAGTTCCTTTAGAGTCAAATTAATTGAAGAGTGTAAAAAAATTCATTTATGATATTTTTCTTAAAATAATATTGTATGATATTTTTCTAAATATTAAAATAATAAAATAGGACATGGTGGATAAGAAAGGGTCTAAAATGTCATCCTATTTCCAATAATGATCCAATTTTTCACATTATAAGTAAAATAACAATGCTTTAGTTTTTAAAATGTCACTACCAAGGTTATGGTTAAAATTGGATAACTATGGGTTTAAACCAAAAAATAATAATTAAAGATATACATAGACATATCCAAATTTTATTGGTTAATGTTATTTAATCATTATATTTACTTGTATTCTAAATTATTCCCATATAATTCAATTTTCACATGAAAATTGAAATTATTATATTTAAATCTTGTTAGTCATTCCATATGAGTACATTCCATCACATATAAAAAGAAACCTCTTATCACATTTCATTACACCACATTGACGCATCAAGATCAACCAATACCTACCAAATTCTATATAAAATAACCCTATCCATGAATTAAAAGATGATTTATTATTAAATGTATATTAAAAGTTTTCGGAAAACTTATTTTAATGACCACTAAATCATGTTTATTATGTTATTAATGAGTTTTATGATTTATGATAACATTTTACACCATATGGTAGGATGAAAACATTTGGATAAGTATGAATCACTATTAAGGTTGAGTCACTTCCACCAATGACTCACAATTGAGGTTGAGTTGCCACAAATAATGAATCACTGTTGGGAAAGAGTCACCACCATGGATGTCTCACTTACAGAAAGAAAATTTGAACATGTTTTGGAAACAAATATTGTAAACTTTGTGTAACCTCTATAATAGATTATTGAGAAAGTATGAGAAAGAGTCACCTCCATTACATGACTCACTGTTAGATCAAAAATTTGGAAATTTTGGAAAACTCCCACCATGTGAAATAATATATTGAAATTTGAATAAGTGTTGGAATGAACTACCACTAGACCTAAGTCATTGTTGATGATGACCTACCACGAGAATGGAAAATTGGAAAAGTGTTGGGATGACTCAACACCAGCCTAAGTCCCCACCATCATGAATCAACAATAAATATTGTATCACTATTCATGATAAATTACTACCAGACTTTGTGTAACTATTCAAGGGATTCACTTCCACTATTCTATTTCTATTGAACTAAATATTTATGATGAATATATTATATACTTTAATGGTGAAACTATTTTTAATGATTTTTATTAATTGTTTTTTAGAAATTTATTAATGTATGTTTCATCCCTGAGTTTGAGGATGTAGAAGACATGGATGATTCTTCTTGCATGTTACTATTAAAGGATGTAGAAAACTCACTCAGGAGAATATATAAAGAACTAATTGACACATGGTTATTCATATTTAAATGAATGAACATGTAAAAAGTTCCACTTACTGGGTGATTACACACTACATCTAGCATACACACATGTGTGAGAAAATGGCACTCCATGATCACCCATATCCTCTCATATAATTAGAATAAGAAAGTGTTTATGATACTATGTTATAGTATGAATTCCTAAAACTTTAATCAAGAATTAGTTCAAGAAATATTCAAGGAGTCACGATCCATAGAGCTTATCATGTAGAGAATCACCATCTTATCTATATCATTAATTTCACTTTCTGTTTATTTTATTTACATTACGAGTAGTGTTTGTGTAATATATATATTTGAACATACACATTGTATCCTACACTAAAACTATAATGTACTAGATATCTTCATAAACTCTTTTACAACTATTTTTCCACGTGTTATGGAAGAGGACCTTTTGTGGACTGTCTTTGTTTTATTCCCATGGGTTGTGTGGAAGAGGTCACTATATGGACTTGAAATATTTCCTATTGTACATTCGATCTATGTTGTGGATCATTGATTATTTTATATAATATTTTTGGAAATGTGTGACTTCCAAGTAGAGAGGATTACGTCTCGGCTTGAGACGGGACAACCTGTATTTTATTCACCTCTTTGTTTTTTTTATTTTTTTACTTCCATATTTTAAAAATTAATCTGTTTAAGACTTAAAAAATATCCAAAACATTAATAGATAGTATTTATTAGTGTTTATATAAGGTTTGATCAAGTAAACTGATTTAAATAGTTAAAGCAGTATTTGGTATCATTTTAATGAAGACCTAATCAATCTTTGATAATTTTTTTAAAAGATTAGAAATTATATCAATCTGTTGTTTAGATTAACTGGGTTGTTTTAACTACTAGGATGATATTACTTAAACATTTTTTATAGAAAATTTTATTGGATACTCAACTCATCCCCTCTTGAGTTACTCACTCCAACCAATATTTTCTATCAGAGTTTTTTTAAAATCTTTTCATTGATGATTTTAGTTTTTTAATGATTTTAGATTTCTATAATTTCTAAATTTAGTTCTTTTAATAGATAATAGAAAATAACATTATACTACTAAGAAAACTCCTTTTTAATGGAAATAATTATGCTCAGTGGAAAACTAAAATTAAAACGTATATAGAAATTATGGGTTTTGAAATATGTTCTGCTATAGAGGATAAGTATGAGTTACCTGTGACATCTTGTAATACTCGGTATGATACAACTAAAATTTCTTATGAAAATGATCATAACTCTATGAATTACCTTTAATATTATCTTGGATATGAAGAGTTTAATAGAATATCTGATCGTAAAACTACTTTTGAAATTTGGGATACTCTAGCTATTTTACATGAAGGAATGAAAAATGTTAAATAAATGAGATTTAATACATATACAATTAAATATGATAATTTTAAGATGAATTATGAAGAGTTAATTTCTAATATGTTTCTTAGGTTCAATAAGATAGTCAATTCAATAATCTCCTTAGTAAATCAAGTTTCAGATAAATAATAATTCATGATACTGCTGAGATGGATTCTAGAGATATGGAGATGGAAATCTATGTCACAAATAGAATTCAGTGATATTAGTAAACTACCTATCAAGGAGTTTATTGAGAAGTTGATGAAGTAAAAAGAAGATATTATAGTCAATCACCAAGAGGATGATGAAACTAATAGAGTATCTATATCTTTCAATACTACTACATAAAAAAAATGACAAAGAAAATTTATAATTTGAAAGTTCCAGTGATGAAAAATCACTATCGGATAGTGATAAAGAAATTACCTATTTGGCTAGAATGTTTAAGAAGATCTTTATGAAGAACAAGTTCTTAAGGAAACTGAACTTCATAGGAAGGTATGACAACATAGAAACTTGGAAAAATGATTGAAATAGGGATGAAATATCAAATGAGATTATCTCTTATGATTATAAGAAAAAATAATTGTTAAGGTAGACTATTTAAATTTAAAATATAAGAAAAATTATTAGGAAAAAGAAAGTGAATATAAGAAATCCCTGAAATCCAAAATCAGTGCCTCTGAGGAGAGATCTAGTGACTCTAACTCAACTTTTGAAGATAAACTAGATAGATCCAATATTCGTTTATGAAAAATGATTCTAAGGTACCTACTATATCGTCTATAATTAATTATGAACGCTTTAAAAATGAAAATGATATGAATAATGAATAAAATTTTGAGTATTCTTATATTCTTGAGTATATCTTAAATAAACTCAAATAAAAATACAATTTTCTTAAGAAATAACATGATTTGATAGCAAATATTAAATCTGATATTTCTTTAGAGAAAAAGAAAATTATAAATTATAAATTATAAATAGAAAATATTGAACTAAAAATGTCAAATGAGAAACCTAAGGAAGATTTAAAAATATTAATAAACTGTTTAGAAAATATATCTCAAATATAATGGAAAAATTATCCTAAATATGTTATATGTATAGGTTGTAAACTAAGAAAGAAAATAGTATTTTAGAGAACATTTTTTCCAAAGTACAATTTTGGAAATTCTACTACTAGTTATTGTTCGAATAGACCAAATAACATATTTTTTGGAAAATGTTTTTATTATTCATATAAGAAACCTATTAATAAAATATTGTTTCCTAAGGCCCTAATAACAAACATATACAGACCCAAGAATATCTGGGTACCAAAATCATTTCTTGTATAAATCATGTTTTATAGGTAAGTTGGTTAAAGTGATCCTGTAGGAATCTATGGTATTTGAAAAGTATTTGATCCAAACTTATGATATGATACTATTTAATTTTAAAGAGCCTTATATAGGTTATTTGTGTTCATTTTCCCATTGGTGACAATGATAAAGAAAAAATCATCGACCTTGTCCAAATTGGCAACACTAATTTAGTTTTTATTTCTAAAGTAATTTTTTGTTTATGGATTAATATATAACTTAATTATAATCTCATAATAATGTGATTATGGTTTTAATTTGATGTTTGAAAAAAATTATTATAATGATTTTAATTCCAAAAATGATTTAGTATTTACTTCTTTGAGAAATGTTAATGTTTATATTATTAATCTTGATTCTTTGATTTCTCTAAGTGTTTCCTTATAAAGTGCCTTTCGTAGTTAATATTGGATTTTGAATAGGATAATGGGCCACTATAATATTCAATAACATATAAATATTACAAGAAAATGGTTATTTAGGGATCTACCCAAACATTAATTCCAAAATTACAATGTCTATAACCCCTATCAAAATGGGGAAGAATAAAATATTTGTTTTAAATTAAAGAAAATGTTTTAACTTCTCAACCTCTTGAGTTGGATGACATGGATTTTTTGGACCATCAAAAGTTTTTAGTTTAAATCGAATGTGCTATGTTTATGTACATATAGAATAATTTTCTAGGTTTTCTTGGGTATTTTGTTCAGCTCAAAAAAAGTGAATCTTGTTCTTATTTTACCAAATATGATAAATCTTTAAGAAACCTAAGGGGACTTTGAATTCAGACATTAAGAGGTGACCATGGATGTGAGTTTGGAAGTTATGTTTTTGAATCTTTTTTATCAAAAAATATCAATAGTCAAAAGGTCTATTCTCATATGACCCCTGAGTAGAAAGAATTTATACAAATAAGAAATAGAATAGTTCAAGTGATATCCTAAACAATGCTTAATGAATATGACTTACCTATTTACTTTTGGGAATAATATGTGAACACTACCTTATAAAAAATAAAAATATTTATATTTTGAACTATCTGGAATAAAACCCTCTATAAAAAATGGAATAATATAAAGCATAATGATAATTACTTTATTGTTTTGGTTAGAGTGTCTGTATTTTTAATACTAAGGATAATCTTGACAAGTTTTCCTCCAAAATTGATTAGGTGATTTTCCTAGGTTATTAATCCTCTAGTAAATATTATAGGGTTTTTAAAAGAAGAACCATGATATTGTAAGAGTATATTCATTTCAAATTCTATTAGATATATCCACATGATCCTAAGAACCCTTTATAAAATATGGAGGATTATTTATCCACATTGAACATAAATTCCAAACCATCTAATTCTTCTATAAAGAAAGTAGACAAATCATCCAATTTTGAGGAACATAAAGAGACTAAACCTAAAACTATAGATGACCTTAAGGTGACCATACTTTCTTTTTTCTAGAGATTTTATGAATCTTAAATTCTACCCTTGAGATTCTGTTTTTGGATACCTAGATATAGGTACAAAAACTACTGCTTCTCTAAGAAACCAAGTTGAACATAAAACATTATTGTCCTAAATAAAACCTAAGAACATTAATGATGACGTAAATGTTGAATTATGGGTAATGACTATGCAATAAGAAGTTAATCAGTTTGAAAGAAATAATGTTTGGTAACTTTTGGATATACCCAAATACACCTTGAATATAGGTAGTAAATGGGTGTTTAGAAACAAGGATGTTTAATTTTGTACTATAGTAATAAATAATTCTAGAGTAGTTTCATGATGATATATTCAAGAAGATTGTATAGAATATAAAGATTCCTTTTCACTTGTATCCCACCTTAATTCCCTTAGAATACTTATATCTAATGCAGCACATCTAGAATTAAAACTATAGAAAATTGATGTCAAGATTGAATTTTTGAATGGGTATATATATGGGGATATTTTTTGAAAAACCCCCTGGATTTCAAAATCACCACTATAAAAATCGTGTTTTAAGTTAACAAAAGATTTTTATGGTTTAAAATATGCTCCTATAGCTTGGTATGATAGGCTCACCTAATTTCTTATTTCTTCAAAACTATTTTCAAATGGTGTATCTGATCCTACTATGTTTATAAAAATAATTTCAAAATATGTATTAGTTGATCAAATATATATAGATGATAATATTTTTGGATCATCTAAAAACTAATTATGTACTTATTTTTCAAAAATTATGAAAAATGAATTTTAAATGAGTTTAATGGGTGAACAAAAATTCATTCTTGGTTTTCATTTTTATTCAATATAAAATACTAATTATTTAAAATCAATGTAAATATAATAAGGACCTTTTAAAACGTTTTAATTTGAATATAACTAAGAGTAGTGATACTCTTATGGGTACGAACAGTTAGTTTGACCTTAATAAAGGTGGGAAATAAATTGGTTAAACAAGTTATATAGGTATGATTGGAAGTCTTCTCTACATAACTACTATTAAACCTGATATTATGTCTATTGTCTGTATGTGTTCTCATTTTCAAGAAACTCCAAAAGATTCATAGTTTCATGATATAAAAATAATTTTCAAATACCAAAAATATACAACTATTTTAGGATATTTTACCCTAAAAGAAAATAATTTGACTTATTTAGTTTTTATGATTTTAATTTTAGTGTTTCCAAGTTATATAGAAAAATAAAATCTAGAATATGTCATACTTTGGGAAAGTATGTAGTTTCTTGGTGTAGTATGAAAAAGAATTCTGTTTCACTGTCTACTACTGAAGCTAAATACATAACTACAGGGAGTTACTATGCATAGAATTTTATGATGAAACACACATTACTAGACTATTAATATCAATTCAGAAATGTCTCTATAAATTGTGATAGAAAATGGTCTATAAATATTTCTAATGACCCTCTATCTCACTCTAGAACAAAAAATATTGATATATGACATCAATTTTCGAGAGATGATTTACAAAAAATAAGATCAAGATTAATGGTTGCATTAGAAAATGTCTTTATTTATCATATTACTGCATGACTGGGGATGGGGATAATGGTTTTAGTTTAACCAAATATGCTTATTTACTAGGTTTTTTCATGAGTTTTATCAGTTTTTTAGTATTGTTTTTAAGAAGACGAAGAAGAAGACTGGGTGAGAAGTATAGTAAATGGATGTAATGTTGCATTCTCCTCCAAGAAATGGGGATCATGGTTAATAGTTCATCATGATATTGTAGTAAAACTATATCAAGAAACCCTTATTTATGATGGGGAATTTTTTTATGAAAATGTCTTGGCTGAGTTAACTAGGGGTAAAATAGTTAGAAGGCCAGTTTCCTCTGATCTAGATGACGAATACCTGTTTCATTTCAAGTTTGTCCAGAATTTGTTGTGTCCAAGGAAGTGTGAATTTTCCAGGACGAGGTATCAAGATTTTTATCCGTTGTATCTGATGAAAAAGGTAAAAGATTAATCTTTGAATATACTTAACGCTTCACATTTTGGATATGAGAAATCCATCTTCAAGGCCAAATTCATTAATCTACCCAAAGTTTATTTCAACTATGCTAGAAACTGAATGCATAGTTAATGAAAGTGAAGAATCAATTGTGGACTGTATAGGTTTCTACATTATAAGGATAATTTGAAAAAAGATGAAAATCAGTTGGAATCCTTCGTGTAAATAGTGGGAAGATGATTGTGGGAGGATATTTGGTGTATTCAATCTAGTATACTATTCTTCTAGAACAAAGGATCTTGTGGACCCTAAGTTTGAGGTAAATTATATTTTTTAATATTTATATGAAGTGAAAGAGGAGGATAGTACCTCTAGTGATAAATACAATGAATTTTCTATGGATGAGGGATGTGATATGGACATATTAAGAATTTATCTTGATATATCAATTGGTTCTCATAGTTCTCCACGGTCTCAACCTACTAGAGATAAACTCTTGTATGAAGGTAGTGATGAGGAAGAAACCGAAGTGTCAGGTGAATATAATTTCAAAAGTAATTTATAGTCCCTATATGAAAATTATAATGATGAGAATGGCGATGAAAGTTAATAACTGGTAGGAGGAGAAGATGAAGATGATGGAAATAGAGATAAAGATGATAGTAATAGAGGGTTTGATCATGATGGTCCTAGTGGCCACATTAGAGCTGAGGAAGTTGATATGCTTGAAGATCTTATTTATTCCCTAGTTGTCTCTAGATATGTGGAAAGACTGAGGTAGTTAAAGGTGTTCATATGACTCCTAGAGATTAAAAGGAGGAAATAGTTGAGGTGGAGGAATCCTCTAGTCTGCAAATTCATCAATTTGATCCTACTATTGGTAGTGATATTAGTGTAAATGTAGATATTTTTGAGAAAACTTCTATTTAAAAACTTGTTGTTGAGAAGACGGATGTTGAGCATGTTGTTGTTGTGCATCCAACTATTTTATGGAGATCTGTCAATGAATCTGTTGGTGTCCTTTCTATAGGTATATCTACAATTTATAGTTATCATGCTATAAATTCTCATTATATGTCATCTACGGGTAGGATGGTTCCCATGCTTGATTAATGGGATACGTTTTATCGTAAGTCTAGTAGTCCACCAAAGAATGGTGGACTTTCTATTGAAGAAAGGATCATGAAGGATCATTGGTTAATCAGATTGATGATGCAGGTCATCTTGAGTGGTTTTTAATAATGATCCTACTAGGTCTGAGATTGTTATACCCTTACCTATCTCTATTGTGCCTTCAGTACCAGTTAATGTTTTAATTAGAGGTGACTAGGATTCATTCAGAAAAAATATTTTTTCATATGTTTGATTCTTTTTTAATAATAATGATGCCTTGGTTGCCAATCTAAATGACCAAGATTCTCAGCATTTTATGAGACTTGTGTTGCTGGATATGTAGCCTAATATGATGCTTCATATTAGATAATTGGACATGGAAAGAAGAAGTATGGACAACGAGATTGATGATTTAAATTCCACATTGGATGAAATGAGATCTTATTTTGTAGATTGCATGGATTATCTAATAGAGAGGATGGAGAATCTCACTTTTGTGGATTGTAATTATAATGCTCCTCCTACTTTTTTGTTGAGATGATCAGATATGTAATGAGAGAATATATTCGTGCTTCTTCTCATGATTCTCCAGACCTTCCTCAGAAGACATTGAGTAAAATAAAACATAATAGTGACTATGTTCATTTGATGTTAAGGGAGTACATAAAAGATATAAAGTATGATAATGAGACCATAACAAAATCCATAAAGTATTATCCATCAAGGCTATTTACTAAAAATGAGATTATTCTAAGGATGTATCCTATTACCCAATAATTTATATAGAAATTCCATCAGTTAAAGGTGATGAATCCTATGCTAAATCATTTTATGGATGAGAAGAATGATTTATTTAGTGAAATTGAAATAGGTGGGAATATCATTATGGATTTTATAAATTTGATAATGCCCTTTCTCCATGTGTCTGGAACTACTGTATTAGATCAAAATTCCATACATGATAAAGATCATATGAAACTTACAATTATTGCTCCATAGATCTTCAGGCCTGGTGTAACCAGAGATCCTAACACACCCTTTATATCTTGATTTCATCCTTTTTGTTCTCTCTACTAAGGTAGAATTTGAACACCTTAAACCTATCATCCTCAAAGAGAATCCATCTCTGACTAATGTTCCTATAACTGTTCCTTGAGCACCATTATATCCCAATGTTGAGACTCCTACTTTAGACAAAGGTAAGCGAAAATAACTTTTGATTCTCTCCATATAGCTTGAAAAGCATTGACATTGTAATTTTTGTTTTTACTTTTTGGATGAACATCAAATGATTTTATAAATTGAAATTTCCTACTATTATTATTCTATTTGATATTAATTTTCAATGAATTTACCATTTTCTATTACCTTTTTAAAAATCCCAAAAGTGGGAGATGACTGTATGAAATTTACTTATAATGTAGTATTTCTTTGAGACCACACTGATGGTCATTTTTTATGTCCTTATTTTGATACCAACTTTTCTTTTACTATCTTTACTATATAATTACTTCCAATAACATGTTTCCATACTTTATCATTGATATTGTGTTCATAACATTCCATTATTTGTGATCATTAGAAAGGGGGATACTGTTATAACCCTTGTTTTAATGATCACCAAATCATGTTTATTATGATATTAATGAATTTTATGTTTTATGATAAAATTGTACATCCTAAGGAAGTTTGATGAAATTTGGATATAGATGACTAACCATTGAGGTTGAGTCACTTCCGGTAATGACTCACCATTGAGATTGAGTCACTTCCAATAATGCCTCACCATTGGGAAAGAGTCACCGCCAAGGATATCTCACTACCAGAATGAAAACTTGAAAAAGTAATGGAAACTACTACTGTAAGCTATGTCTCACCACCGTAATGAATTTTTGTAAATGTATAACAATGGTTCACTACTAGAAGATGAATCACTATTGGATCAAAAATTTGGAAAGGTATAGAAAACTACTGCCATTATAAATGATCAATTGAAATGTGGATAAGTGTCAAAATGCCTATTGCCAAACCCAATTCACCATTGATTATGAACTTCTGCCAGAATGGAAAATTGGAAAAGTGTTCGGATGACTCACTATCACCCTAAGTCACACCAAACTTGACTCACTTCCAGAGATTGTCTCATCAATCTAAATAAAGCCCCACCAGATTTTTAGTCATAGTTCAATGTATTCACCAACACTAAAATGTTTATTTTGAATTAAAATTTTATAAAGGATATATTATAGAATTTAATGTTGAAACTTATTTTAATGACAATTCTTAATTTTATTTGTAGAAATACATTAAAGAATGTGTTAGCACAAAGTATGTGGATGAAAAGGATTTTAATTATTCTTATTAAATGATGATATTAAAATGAGTATAAGAAACCATCATGTAGATATATAGAGAGCTAACAAACACACGGTCATATATAGTGCAATTAAAAAACATGTGAAGAGTTCAACTTGTTGAGATCTTATATGCTACATCCATCCAACACACAAATGTGAGAAAGTGGAGCTTCATGGTCCTTAAGATCCTATCATACAGTTATAAAAAGAAAGAGTTTTTGTAACACCCTGACCCCAGTTACCCAAAGTCAGTGCATTATTTTAATACATTGGAATGATTATAAGGAATCAAGTCCTGAACCGGTTGGTTTATTAGTCTTAGAAAATATATTATATATATGGACGTTATATTACACTTTAGAAAATAAAACACAACATAAATGATCCTTTGAGAATTCCATTAATACTCTATCTTAACCCTGTTTATCAATCATAATACACTTCTTGGAATCCTGAGAAAATTAAAACATAGAAAGGGGTGAGATGAGATGCTCAGTAAGGATAAAAATATAGCGGAAACATTCATAAATAATCATAAACATTTAAGGGAATGTATAACTAAAACAAAATCCTTTTAAACATGAACTTCAATAGAACATGGGAAAAACAAAATGAAATAATTCCATTTACTTATTCACATAGATATTCTACTAGTCGAATAATCACATGAAATATCAATAACCACTTTCATAATGATGGAATTCATAATTACATACTATCATAACCACATAGTCAAGGCCTTGTGCCCAGACTACAAATAATATTTTTTGAAGGCCTTGTTCCAATACACTAGTTTGTCTCATGAGACTTACCGATGCATCGAGGAGCTATAGCGGGCTCCACCCATCACTTACTAAGTCCACTGCGTTCCTCATATGAATAGGTTTAAACATAACACAAACATTTGTCCAAAAACTAGCATACGAAATGTCAATAATTTCTCTATAAAGCATGAATGGTATAAAAATAACACATCCACAGTCAAACATATCACAAAACCTTCAATAAAATATGAATGTTTTGTATCATAATGAATGAACTTCAAATAAGCTTAAAATCCATCAATAGATGTTGACAGAGATGAAATCATAACTATTTGAGAGAAATATCTCTTTTTTTGAAATCATTGAAAAGTCACACATTTATAAAGGAAGTAATTTAAAAGAGAATTTTTAATCAAAGTGTCCCATACCACTTTGAAACTTTTGAAATGAAATATCATTTCAAACCATTCATGTCCATATAAATAAATCCTTAAAATAATTTTCAAAACATGGAAATTAATTAAAAATATTTATAAAGATAAATCTTTAAAACATTTAAAATTCTGATCTTGATAAAGAGTACGTTTCACAAATCCTTAAAATATTCATTTTGAAATCATTTTTATGAAAAATGGACATGGATGATAAAAATTTCCTAGTAGATACATACACATAAAAAATATTGGATAATAATGAGATTGAGGAATTAACCCTTACCTTGCACTTTACTTTGGTCGAGGGTACGTTTGACCTCCTATATGAAGATCGTAGTATGTTATTATATTATATCAGAACCATATTAATATTTATGATATCTTTCATGATTCATTTATGACTTTATACTACCCATTTAATAATAATTTCCATTTTAAATTAACATTTTAGAAAATAATCTCTTTCTTTATCGTACGTGTTTTAACTAGTTACTCTTTATTGTATCACTTAGACACATATTTAAATACTCCTTAGTCCATACATACGCATAAACATTGTTTCCGTTTTCATATCGTGTTGAATAGAAAAAAGTGAATAAGATATATGTAAGTATATATATATAAATATATATATCTCCAGTAGAATTATTATGTCATATATTACATACTTATTAGTAATATATATATTTTTATAATTGTCGGTGAATGGAGCACATGGAAATGAATCTCATCGAGTCGTGGAGACGGTAATCCGTACATACGCACGAACGACAATATCATTTCCTTAAAGGTGTGGAATTGGATGGTATATTAATTTTACAGAGACATTATCATGTTATTTTCATTATTTATATACGTATTACTCGTCATTATATCCATCCAAATAACATTGTGTTGAATAACAAATTACACCACGGTGTGGAGACGGTAAGCCGTACGTACGCACGCATTGTGACATTATCATTCATAAGACGGATAGAATAATGAATAAAGTTGTTCCATATTTCTAATAAAATCACAGTATATATATCATACTAGATTTATTATTTTATAATGGAAATAACAAAGAAAGAAGAAGTGGAAGAATAGAAGAACTTGAAAGAGGGTGGTGAAATTATTACCTCTTCTTCGGGTTCTTCCTTTTGATTTGATCAAAAGGGCTCATTAAGTTGGATTTCTGACTAAAGGAGGGCCTCTAGGATGAAGGGAGGATAGTTGAGAGAGTATTTTGTCCGAGTTTGGCTGATCCAAAAGGCTTTGAAGGTGTGAATTAGAGAGAAGGGGGAGTTCCCTTTTATAAGAGGGGTGAGGGGCACCTTAGAAAAAACATAAAATATTATTTTATAATAAATTCATATTCGGTTTATAATGTCTCCAAAGTGACTTATTTCTAGTCTTGGGTGGGTATGGGTAGAAATCCTCTCAACCAATAGGTTTTAGACAAGTTTAGGTTACCATTTTAACCTTATCCTTTAGATTTAACTCTAAGTAAAATAATTTTACTTTTACCGTGTCTTCTTTTATTCTTACACTATATGGTTAATAAACTTACTATAAACTTCCAATAGAATCCCAATTGGTTCATTAATTTCATATATATTATTATATAAGTCTTTTGGCTGAACCTTAGATATTTAGGACCATTATATCAATTAATAATATAATATGTTTTTAAAAAACTATTTTATGTCAATTTTGACACTCTTTGGTATTTGTTTTTAGATAAAATAATAACAATATGATAACATAAAACAAAATACATTGAATCAATCCTAACATTTCATATTCACCTATAAAATTAGTTGATGTCATAAAATATTTTAAATTATATTTATGTTAATATTTATAATTCCATTTATTTGATTCTTTCATTAATAAGGTAATTACTGCATCATTATTGTGTCATTAATAAATTTAATTATTTAATCTCTAAAAATTACAAATAAAATACCATTATGTAGGAAATATTTTCAAATTTCTAATGAATATTTTTCGTCAAATTTATCTTATGTATAACCCTATATTAAAAATGGTTTAGTTATTAAACATTGATTTTAACTCTTTTAACTCTTCTTTAAATAAAATAATAATAAATGTATTAATCTAATCCAAGTGGACCTAAAGGGTCATATTTTATTCCTAAGGTTGTTTTTGGTTGACTTACACGTATCCAATAGAATTAGGACATGTGTTAGGGGAATAATAATATCATTTTTACCCTTAATTACCCTATTTACTTTTAACTATGGTAAATAAAAGTAAAAAGTTACTATTCACCAAAAATTATTTTTATCTTATTGAACCACATTTTACTCATTGATATTAGTTGTGTCTCTCAGATTTTTGAAATTCAACTCACAGAAGGGGTAAAATTATGTTTTATGTAAATTTGTAAATGCTCCTAGGAGGTGGGTAAAAGACGATAAAAATTTTGATAAAATTTATATATATCTAAACTTATTTTAAACTGAATCCAATGAATTCAATTGAAATTATATAGGTATTATGTATATTTTTTGACCTAAAATAAATTTAAATAAAATAAATAATTATTTAAATAAAAATTTGGTTTTAACCAATAACTCAGTGTTTTCACTATTCATCAAAAATTGAAGTTTCTCAGAAAAATTCCAAAACATTAGCCTAAGATATATTTGAGAGTATGAATTAATAAATTATTTCTATTTTACCAAATTAAAAACATATAAGTTTCATTAATTAATTTAAAATTAATTCCTGTTGTCAAAACCAAAAGGTGTATTTTTAAGAAACAATATCTATTAAAAGATCGACACTTATTTATGTCCAATATCAAAGTGAAATTACTTATAATGACCATCATTGGATTAAATGTAAAAAATATAATCTATTTGTACTTCCAAACCATTAAAATTTACAATTTAACACTATAAATTATTTTGATTAAAAAAGTTGTTTTCAGTTAAATTATAGTATTTTTCACTATTCACCCAAATATGAAAGTTATCAGAGAAATACCAAAAATTTATTGAAACTAAATTATTATGTCCCAATTCTAAAAAATAAGTTTATTTTTTCAAATTTAATATATAAAAGTTTCAAATATTGGATTTAAAAAGGGTTCATTATTAAAAGGCGGTAAAAGAGCATTTTTTGAAAAATACTTCTTTTATCTAAAAAAAATGAATTAGTTCTGAAATTAGGTCTGAGAAACTCATAATATGGATTCTAAAATTATAAGGATTATATATAGTTCAAAATTCAGTTAATACTATTCATAACCGCTTTTGAACGACTAGTTTGGTAAGTTATGGTGCACTTGAACTCGATGTTCCGTGTAATGAAAGTTATTGAATTACTTTGAAGAAATAACGTTCTATGAAATCTTGGGGTGTAACATTATTCCCTCCATCAATAAATTTCATCCTCACAATTTGAAATTGTTTTTCGAAAATAAAAGGTTGAAAATAGAAAATTCATTTGCTGGAAAACCCACATCGGAAATTGGGTTAATAAAATTTAGTCTTAATACGAAGAAAAGGGGAATGAAAAAGTCACCACCAAATTATGATCTCAATTAAGAGAACATTGGTGGAAATTAGAGACACATAATTGGAGAAAAAACGTAAATATTTATAGGGAGTGATTGAGGTCATAAATCACAGTCAATTGTAGAATTTTGGGCCTCAAAGCCACCAATCTACTATGATTTAAAATACCATCGGTTCAAAAAAATGTAAGGTATTAGGATAAAACATTTTTTGTTTTAATATGACTTACCTAAAGTTTAATAATTTATTTCTTTGTAGAATAATTGATGAAAAAACTGCATACTTGTCAAGTAGAGTTCTATCCTTTAAATAACTTCTACAAGAAACTCGTCTTTTACTCTAAAAGATAATATAACTTAAAAAAATATTATATTTATCCTATTCGTATAGGGTTCCAAAAAAATGAATATATAATTCATGTACCAGAACCTTTAAAAAATATTATTCAATCCAAGTCATCACGTGGGTCAGTGGTAGGTGATACACCCTTTTTGCCCTTCGGTTGTGGGTTCAAGTCTCACGCCCTTGCCGGACGCAACGGGTTACCACCCGACCTCCGGGTTGTCCTTTTTTATAGAAATCCAAAAATAATCTCAAACTAGACTTATCCAAAATAATTCTGTCCAAACTCACAATCCAAAATATATAGGGAAGTTAAACACAATGAAGATCCTTTTTTCCACGTAATAACATGTGGACACCTTCATCGTGTTTTCTTTTAAAACACTGCAACATCCTGAATTACCATAAAACCTTATTGATTACATTCATGCTCCCTTATTCATTATAGAATACTAGATATACTCCTTCTATCTAAAAATGTTGTAAACTAAAACAATGACATAATTTACAAATCATTAATCACTTTCATGGTAGTCAAGAAAATCCAATATTATTTATCTAAATCAATCATGTATTATTCCAAAACCACTACCTCAGTATCAGAACCATATTATGGTTTATCTTTCTCTGAACCATATATTTTCCAAAAATTTAACCTACTATTGAGTCACTTTTCTTGGTTCCACACAATCTCATGTCCTTAATGAAATAGTACTGCAGTACAATCCCTATATACTCCATAATTATTATAACCAGTACATCGTTGATACATCACTCAAATGACATAATTCTTTAATAACAAAATAAGAACTCTAATCATTACTCCTCAACTATGGTAGTATCATAACTTGATTATTATCCAACAGCATCATTTGGGGAATACTCTAATGATTTGGACATTGGTTTGCATAGTGTCTCAACACCTTTCAGATGAATAATTTTACATTTGAAAACATTTTCTTACCCTTGTAATCGCGTACTTGGTGTCCTTTTTTTCCACACTCCATTTCCTTAAAAAATTTACCAAGGTGATTATTTTAACAGTTATCACATATGGGAAAATCCTTCTTTCCCTTATTCTCTTTATCAATTTTTCTCTTTACCATCCTTTTCTTCTCTTGCTTGCCTTCAAAGCCATATGACTCAGAGAATTATTTACTTATCTTACTAACAAATGATATTATTGCTTCATATGTTAAGAATACATGGGAGAATATTTCACTTCTAAATTTTGGCTTAATACCATGAATGATATGACCCTTTATAATCTCTAGATCATACGTATTGTTGGAGTTCTCATCCCTTCTACTGGGTGCCATTTCTAAACAATGGCATACACTAGGTCAGTTTATGAATCATAATTCATAATTCCAAACATGTAAAATACCTAATGTAAATTTAATAGTTTATGGATATAATCCATAATCACAAAATTGTTTTCTTTGAGGAGATATGTACTCATAAACAGTTCATAGTGGTTTGTAAAGAAAACCAGAATTATCCTAATCATATCCCCCGAGAGTGTTGTAAGCAAGAGTGAAGCAAGACTCGTTGTCATGCACCAGTTCCCGTTCGAGTCTATCTCAAAGCGGTGTTTTTGGGTTTTACCCCTATGTACATATGTTCCAGAGCCGCCTATACCTACTCGTATCTAGACAGGGATATATTTTCTTGGAAAACTCACAAAATCTCTACACTACCAAAATTCTAGGGTGTTCTTCTATACTAATCCTCAAAGTCTATCTTAGGGTAATGTGCTCTAATCAGTGTTTATCTAAATCTAGTTTCGAAGGTTATTGCAAAACTTCCTCTGATACCAACTGTAACTCCCCAACCCAGTTACCTAGAGTCAGTGCATTATTTTAATAAATTGGAATGATTATAAGGAATCAAGTCCTGAAAGACCGATCAGTTTAGCAGTCTTGGAAAATAGATTAAATACATGGAAGTTACAATACACTTTAGAAAATAAACCACATCATAAATGATCCATTGAGAACATCATTAATCACCTAGCTTAACCCTGATTATCAATCATAATACACTTCTTGGAATCCTGAGAAAATTAATACATAGAAAGGGGTGAGCTCAGATGCTCAGTAAGGATAAAAATATAGTAGAAACTTTCATAAATAATCATAAACATTTAAGGAAATCTATAACTAAAACAAAATCCTTTCAAACTTGAACTTTAGTAAAACATGGAAAAAACAAAATGAAATAGTTCCATTTACTTATTCACATGGATATTCTACTCATCAAATAATCACATGCAATATCAATAACCACTTTCATAATGATGGAATGCATAATTACAGACTATCATAACCACATAGTCAAGGCCTTGTGCCAATACTACAAATAAGATTTTGTCAAGACCTGGTGCCAAGACACTAGTTTGTCTCATGAGACCCACCGATGCATCGAGGATCTATAGCGGGCTCTACTCGTCACTTACTAAGTCCAATGCATTCCTCATATGAACAAGTTTAAACATAACATAAAAATTCGTATTAAAACTGGCATACGAAATGTCAATACTTTCTCTATAAACCACGAATGGTATAAAAATAACACATCCACAGTCAAACATATCACAAAACCATCAATACAATATGGAAGGTTTGTATCATAATAAATCAACTTCAAATAATCTTAAAATCCATCAATGGATGTTGACATAGATGAAATCAAAACTATTTGAGAGAAATATCTTTTTTTTTCAAATAATTGAAAAGTCACACATTTATAAATGAAGTAATTTAAAATATATTTTTGAATCAAAGTGTCCCATACCATTTTGAAACTTTTGAAAATAAATGTCATTTCAAAACATTCATGTCCATATAAATAAATCCTTAAAATCATTTTTAAAACATGGATATTAATTAAAAAGATTTAGAATGATAAATCTTTAAAACATTTAAAATTATGATCTTGATAAAGATTAAATTTTAAAAATCTTTAAAATATTAATTTTGAAATCATTTTTATGAAAAATAGACATGGATGATAAAAATTTTACAGTAGATACATACACATAAACAATATCGGATAATAATGAGATTGAGGAATTAACCCTTACCTTGAACTTTACTTTGGTTGAGGGTACGTTTAACCTCCTGCATGAAGATAGTAGTATGTTATTAAATTATATCAGAACCATATTAATATTTATGATATCTTACATTACTCTTTTATGACTTTATACTACTCATTTAATACTAATTTCCATGTTAAATTAACATTTCGGATAATAATCGCTTTCTTTATCATACATGTTTTAACTTGTTACTCTTGATTGTATCACTTAGACAAATATTTAAATACTTCCATAATATAAAACATGATTTATATATCATATATTTTTAGAATATAAATATGTATAATAGGCATATATATGAAATGAAAAACACCGTTTATGGAGACGGTAGTCTGTATGTACGCATAAATGCTGTTTCTGTTTTCATATCGTGTTGAACGGAACAAAGTGAATAAGATATATGTAAGTATATATAAATATATAAAAATATATATCAATAGTAGAATTATTATTTCATATATTACATGATTATTAGTAATATATATATTTTTATAATTGTCAGTGAATGGTGCATGTGGAAATGAATCTCATCACGTCAAGGAGACGGTAATCCATACGTACGCACGAGCGACAATATCATTTTCTTAAAGGTGTGGAATTGGATGGTATATTAATTTTACAGAGACATTTTCATGTTATTTTTATTATTTATATACATATTACTCATAATTATATCCATCCAAATAACATAGTGTTGAATAACAAATTACACCACGGTGTGAAGATGGTAAGACGTATGCACGCACACATGGTGAAATTATCATTCATAAGATGGATAGAATGATGAATAAAGTTGTGACATATTTATAATAACATAATAGTATATATAATATACTGGAGTTATTATTTTATAATGGAAATAACAATGAAAGAAGAAGAGGAAGAAGAGAAGAACTTGAAAGAGTGTAGTGAAATTATTACCTCTTCTTTAGGTTCTTCCTTTTGATTTGATCAAAAGGGATCCTTAAGTTGGATTTCTGACTAAAGAATGGCCTTTAGGATGAAATGAGGATAGTTGAGAGAGTATTTGGGTAGAGTTTGGCTGAGATAAAAGGCTTTGAAGGTGTGAATTAGAGAGAAGGGGGAGTTCCCTTTTATAAGAGGGGTGAGGGGCACCTTAGGAAAAACTTAAAATATTATTTTATAATAAATTCATATTTGGTTTATAATGGATCCAAAGGGACTTATATCTAGGATAGGGTGTCTATGGGTCGAAATAATCTCAACCAATAGGTTTTATACATGATTATGTTACCATTTTAACCTTATCATTTAGATTTAACTCTAAGTTAAATAATTTAACTTTTACTGTGTCTTCTTGTATTCTTACACTATATGGTTAATAAACTTACTATAAACTTACAATAGAACCCCAATTGGTTCATTAATGTCATATATATTAGTATATAAGTATTTTTACCGAAACTTATATTTTTAGGACCATTATATCAATTAATAATATAATATTTGTTTTAAAAACTATTTTATGTCAATTTTGACACACTTTGGTATATGTTTTTTGATAAAATAATAACAGCATGATTACTTAAAAAAATGCATTGAATCAATTATAACGTGTCATATTAACCAATAAAATTCGTGTATTCCATAAAATATTTTAAATTATATTTATTTTAATATTTATAATTCCTTTTTATTTGATTCTTTCATTAATAAGGTAATTACTGCATCATCATTGTGTCATTAATAAATTTAATTATTTAATCTAGAAAAAATATAAATAAAATAAAATTATGTAGGAAATATTATTAGATTTCTAATGAATATTTATTGTAGAATTTATCTTATGTATAACCCTATATTAAAAATGGTTTAATTATTAAACCTTGATTTTAACTCTTTTATCTCTTCATTAAATAAAATAATAATATATGTCTTAATCTAATCCAGGTGGACCTAAAGGGTAATATTTTATTTATAAGGTTGTTTTTGGTCGACTTAAACTTATCCAATAGATTTAGGACATGTATTAGGGTAATAATAATATCATTTTACCCTTAATTACCCTATTTACTTTTAACCGTGGTAAATAAAAGTAAAAAGATACTATTCACCAAAAATTATTTTTATCTTATTGAACCACATTTTATTACTTGATATTAACCATGTCTCTAGTATTTTAAAAATTAAAATCACAGAAGTGGTAAAATTATGTTTTATGTAAATTTACAAATGCTCATAGGAGGTGGGTAAAAGACGGTAAAAAGTTTGATAAAATTTTTACATATCTAAAATTATTTTAAACTGACTTCAATAAATTAAAATGAACTTATATAGGTATTATGTATCTTTTTTTTACCTAAAATAAATTGAAATAAAATAATTAATTATTTAAATAAAAAGTCGGTTTCAAACAATAACTTAGAATTTTCACTATTCATCAAAAATTGCGGTTTCTCAGAAAAATACAAAAACTTCAGCCTAAGCTATATTTGATAGTCCAAATTCAAAAATGATGTATATTTTACCAAATTAAAAACATATAAGTTTCATTAATTTATTTATAATTAATTCCCTTTGTCAAAACCAAAAGGCATATTTTTAAGAAACAATATCTATCAAAAGATCGACATTTGTTTATGTCCAATCTCAAAGTGAAATTATGAAAAATGAAAAGCATTGGATTAAATGGTAAAAATAAAATCTATTTGTAATTCCAAACCATTAAAATGTAAAATTTAACACTATAAATTATTTTGATTAAAAAAGTTGTTTTTAGTTAAAATATAGTATTTTTCAATATTCACCCAAATATGAATGTTATCAGAAAAACACCAAACATTTATTGAAACTAAATTATTTAGTCCCAATTCTAGAAAATAAGTTTATTTTGTCAAATTGAATATATAAAAGTTTCAAAAATTGGATTTAAAAAAGGTTCACCATTAAAATGTGGTAAAAGTGCATTTTTTGAAAAATACTTCTTTTATCTGAAAAAAATGAAATAGTTCTTACATTATGTCTAAGAAACTCATAATATAGATTCTAAAATTATAAGGATTATATATAGTTCAAAACACAGTTAATAATATTCATAACCGCTTTTGAACAGCTAGTTTGGTAAGTTATGGTGCGCTTGAACTTGGTGTTGTGTGTAATGCATGTTATTGAATTACTTTGAAGAAATAATGTTCTATGAAATCTTGGGGTGTTACATTTTTTGATAATAAATTATACTATTAATTTTAGAAACATTAATGAACATTCAGTCCTAGCTATTATAAAGGATTCACGTGCCATAGAGCTTATCGGAGATAGAAACACCATATTATCTGCATCTTTATTTTCACATTTTGTTTGTTTTATTTACATTATGATCAATGTGTGTATACACTGTATTTATAAGACAAAAATTGTCTCCAATACTACAACTGAATGATAATAGATATCTTTTTAAACTCTTTTATACATGTTCTCCCATGTGTTGTGGAAGAGGTCCTTGTGTGTCCTCTCATTGTTTTATCCCCACTGGTTGTGTGGAAGAGGTCCCTGTGTCTCTTAGACAGCTTTGATGTTGTACACCCGATATAGACTATCGATCATATATTATTTTACATAATCTTCTTAGAAATGGGTCCTTTACCTGTGGAGAGGTTTAGGTCTCTACTTAAGATTCAACCTCTTGTATTTTATTCTGTTTTGTGTTTTGTTTTATTTCTAAGCATTAAGACTGAATTTGTTTAAAACTGTAAAAAACCATTATATTTATAGTTAGTATTTATTTGTATTTATATATGGTTTTGATATAGTAAATTTATTTCAAATGTTAATGTAATATTGTATATCATTTTAACTGAGACTTAGTCAATATTTGATAAATATTTTTAATTTATTAGAACTTATATCAATCTTCGGTTGAGAATAACATGGTTATTTTAATTAATTGGGGGGTTTTATTTAAACATATTTTTTATTGAAATTTTTATTAGTAACTAAATTCACCCCTATTGATATACTCACTCTGAAAAACATATGTTTTGTTAAGAAGTGATATAAAGGAGGTCTACCGATGAATAGGTAATTATGTTACTTGAAAAGTTTGAAATTATTTTTTCCTATTCATCCTCAATATCCATTGTAATGATCATAATATAATAAATAATTTATTATAATTGTACTTAAAATTTATTATTACTATAGTACAATGACTTCCGATCTATTTTTCATCATATTTAATGCGGAAACATGACTCCTACATACACACATATTACTTTCTCCACATAGCGGTGAAATTCAATTTTCATAACCGTTCTGATTTTAATTTTATAAATATGGATATAATTAATATATATGATGTTTATGGAATAATTAAACTTCTAAAATTATAATATAATATATTTCTTCTTCCCTTCTAGTTCATTTGAAAATGAAAACATGGATCGTATGTACATGTGGTCTACCGCCTCCTTGAAGTGATGTGATCTGTTTATCTTTTTTAAATTACATGGATTGTAAAATGAAATTATTAATGAATATATATGATATAAAAATGATTCTATAATGGAGAATTAATATTTATCTTTCTTTTGTTCCATCCATCAAAATTTGAATTCAATGTTCAAGAATACATACGACATACCATCTCCATGAATGTTTTAATTCTTTTTTCTATCTCTACCTTTTAGGGATGATTATAAACATGTATATTATGAAAATATGTGATATTTATATCAAAATTAGTATTATGGTGATGGTATTACTATGATAAACATTCAAGGAATGAATATTCTGATTGAATCATTCCTGACATATGAAAACAAGTAACACTAAGAAATAACCAATTTAATAATTAATTATTAATAAATGGATTTTGAATTTTTATAATTGAAAAATAAATGATGTATCAATTATATAAATGATTCTTGTAAATATATATATTAAATTATAATTTATTATGATGTATGATAGGGAACATTCAAACAAAGCTGAATTTGGGTTAAGGGATTTCTATCTCAGTTTTACTAATGTGAGATATATTCCATATTCAATAACTTATTTATTATTTTTGTCATTTATATAAATCCCATGAGGATATATTATTATTATTATCATGAAAATTATAATTACTTAAAAATCCATCAAAAGTTCCCCCCTTTATCTGTTTTTGATTCACAATTTTCCAAAGTAGAAAGGGATTTATGTTGCAATAAAATTATTTATCTGGATTATTTATGATTATGTTTATGATGATAAAATTTTAGGATATACATCTAAAGAAACTAAAGAATTTTTTTATTCTATGATTAATTAATTATATTACATATTCTCCTTTAATTTTACTCTCCTTACACTAAGAGAATATTTATAAACAATTTGATTATATTTCACACTTCAGTCAAAAGTCATTATTTATCGACGTCCATGATTTATAAAAATTGATTAAAAATTGTTTTTAATATTACCACGTGATTAATTAAAATTTTTAGACATGTTTGTAATTGTAAAATGAGATTTAAATAGAATTTAAATGTTTTTTTAATGAGTTACTTTTTATTTTTTTACTGATAATGTCAATGAAATCAATCTTTAAATGTATTCAACATGAATTGAATTTCACAATGCCATAAATTCTCAATTAATTAAGGAATCATTTAAATGTTTAAATATTATATTCAATAAATTTTTTTAATTGATATTTTCATAATTTTTAGAGTTCATAAAATTTATTCTTAAATGAGAAGGGTATTTTCAACAAAAAAATGTTCAAGTGATCTTATAAATGAAGTTTTTATCAACAATGACATCATTTTATGTTAATTATGATTTAATAGAGGTAAGATAAAATGATCCCATATCTATTCATTCTTGGGATGTTTTATATGGATTTAATAATGATTCTATGAAACCATTTTCTTTTATATGTATTAATTAAGTTATAATGAATCCTTTATGAAATCATCAACATTTAATGGGTTAGTAATGATGAAATGATTATTTATTTATGAAACTCACTTATATTCCCTATAACATCCCAAGTAAATGAAGAATAAGATATTTGTATACTTATTAATATTTTTGAATTAAATATTAATTTTACTTCAAAAGGGTTGCTATGTTCGATAGCGTACCTGATACGCAACAACCGGTTTCTTTGAAATCTTACGTTGCACACTAATAATATAATATTATTATTTTAAATGGTAGTTAACTCCTAGACATTGTATTGGAAATAATGAATTAAACTAACTAAAATATGATTATGCATGATTTTTAAATGTATTTACATTATCCAATAAAAAGTTAGAATATTAAAATGTAAATTAATCCAATTTTAAGCGTAATTTACATTAAAAGGACGATTTATCGCCTTTTAATGAAGAACCCTCCTTAAATCTAGTTTTGGTTACATTAATACATTATAATTGACCATATAAAATTATTCTTTAGAATGGGGACATCAAATTTTACTTTGGTTAATTTTTTGGTATTTTTCTGATAAAGTTCATTTTTTAATGAATAGTGAAAAATATTGCATTTTATATCAAAAGTGCCATTTAATCTAATTTATTTATATGGTAATATTATCTTTTTAGTTGGTTTTAAAGTGTAATTAGAATATATTTTTACCATTTAATCCAATGTTGGTCATTGGAATTATTTTCACTTTGAAATTGGACATAAACAAGTATCAATCTTTAGATAGTTATTGTTTCTTAAAAACACGCTATTTGTTTTGATAACGGGAATTAATTTTAAAATTAATTAATTCCACTTATATGTTTTGAATTTTAAAAAATAGAAATTATTTTTGAATTCGGAATATCAAATATAGCTTAGGCTGAATTTTTGGTATTTTTCTGAAAAACTTCAATTTTTGATGAATAGTGACACCACTTAGTGGTAGTTAAAAAAACTGATGTTTTCATTTAAATGAACTTTTACCAATTCTGGGAATTGAATTTCAAAAATCCGACATACATGGTTGTTATCAAGAAGTAAAATGTGGTTCATTAAGATGAAAATAATTTTTGGCGAATAGTAACTTTTGACTTTTATTTACCGCAGTTAAAGGTAAATAAGGTAATTCAAGGTAAAAAGAATATTATAATAATTCAAAATTACCTTAAAAATTTTCATAACCTTATTGGATGAGTAGTGGTCGACCATGTCCATCCTTGGGTCGATTTTGTGACCCCATGAAGCTACTTATGAAAGATAATGACCCTTTAGATTAATTAATTTAATGTAAAGACAAAATTGACAATAAAAAAAATCCTTTAGTAAATTAATTTTTATGTCGTGTTGTATAAGTCATATTTTCTACTATAAATATTCATTGGAAAGATGAAAATATTTCCTAAATCATGGTATATTTTCTAAAAATTTTTAGACAACAAATAAATTAAATTATATATGACATAATAATGATGTAGTGTTTACGTCATTAATAAATCATTTAAATAAATAAGATTATAATGATTAAAATATTATCCAATACATGTCAAATTATTATTGGATGATTTTATTTCAACCATGAGTATTCTTATATTTGATTATAATTAATTTTGTCCCATTAGAAACTGAATATCATTATATTATAAAATAATATTTTCACACTTTCCTAAAGAGCCCGTCCTCCCCCTTATAAAAGAAGACCACTTATAACCAATTCCTCACACCTCTCAAGAAATTTGTCTCGTCCAAAATCTTTCAAATTAATCTCCAAACATCCCCATCATCCCCTTAGAAGCCTTACCTTAGGCAGAAGGCACTTCAAGAAATCCTTTTGGTTCAAACCAAAGAAAGTTGCCTAAATTAAATGTAACGATTTCTCTTAAATTATTTTCCTTTATTTTACTTATCCAACCCATAAACACTTTTTATTACTTTATTTTGTAACAAAACTAGTATCCTAAATATATTAGGATGTTGTTATTAGAAGTATTTGAACTACACATACACACACCTCCATCTAATGGGTGAAGAACATAATGTTTCTGTGGATGGAAAACTAACGCCTCACGAAACGATGATTGTTCGATTATCTCCTACCGCCTCTCATGGTGGCCATTATGATGGCACTGTATTTATATATGATATATATTATGTTTATGTTTTCTTTATTCTTATGTATTTTTCATTTATAGAATGCCTTTATGGTTTCCATAGTGCGTAAATACGATAATCTCATTTGAGGAAGTGAGGACTACCACCCCCTCAAAGTGATGTGATTCGTTAATGCCTTATGTGGGATGTATAATGGATGGAGTTAATAATATTATATATGATATTATACTGTAATTATAATATACCTATGTATCATTATTTCTTATTTCTATTATAATAAGAAATATAAATGAAAGCAGCGTTCATGCATACGTACGACTTACCGTCTCCATGAACGGTGCATTTCACTTCTTACCTCTAAATGTTATGTACTATTATAAAAACATGTATATACTGGAAATATATGATATATATGATATCCAAATCATGAATATAATTCTGGATATAATTAACCTTCTACCACATGGACAAATTGTAAATATAAGTTTTTCATTTTTACTCAAGTACCAAATATTGATAAAATGAACACTATTAACTTAAATGATTGCATAATGTTTATAACATGGTAATAAGTGATATAAAAGGAATAATAAACTTGAAAAAGGTTCTTAATCAAGTAGAAATTAACTTTAGTTTCTTATTCAGGAGATTAAAGAACGATCGAGTCAAGTCGGACGCGAGGTAAGGGACTTCATCTTAATCTCCTTTCATTGAGGCATTTTTAGTTTTATACACGACTTTATTTTATACGGTGTATAAAAACCTTTGAATTTTCATTTTATTCAAAGTGAATCTTTTTATATGAATCATTTTACTAAACGACAAAAAGTAATGTTTCTCTTTTTAACGTAAGTAGTGACAACGACCTTTCCACCGCTGCGAGTATTATTTGATCTTTGGCTTCCCTAACAAGCCGGAATGTTTTTCAAAAGATAAATAAATACCATATACTCTTTTTATGTATTTTGGTATTGAAAATTATTTTGAGACTGTATTTATTATTTCAATATCTTGAAATGATATTTTAGTATTGGAATTTGGAAATGTTATCTTTCCTTTATGGTTATGTTATGTGTTATGATCATGTTATAGTTCTTGGGAATTATTTACGTATACGAGTGGTTCCATGATATACCTAGGGCGGGTGAGCCCGAGATAGCTCTCTAATGCATTGGGTAATGTGACAGAGGTAAACGTGAATGTTTCTCCTAATAAATTTAGGGGATATACTGTGATTGGTATTCCAAAGTAACTCCCTATGTAGCTGTGATAGCTACAATGTAAGTAAGATATAGATTCCACAAGTTAACTTTATGATTTATGATTTCTATGTTTCTTTCATAAATCTTATGATTTCATGAGGTAAGTAAAAGAGTTCATGTTTTGTATGTATTTATGAAAAAATGTTTTCATTCTTTGTTCTATAACCCTTACTGAGCTTTTTATGCTCATCCCAAGTTTTGAAATGTTTTCACAGGTTATAAAGATGAATAAGGTCAAGGATGGTATCAAGGAAAAGTCAGGTTGTCTAAAACATGGAACTAGACATGAATCTTTTTTTTAATATTTTTTATTTTATAAAAAAATGGGAACTATGTGGATATGTATACCTTGTAATCTTTTGAGATATAATAGTTATGTTCTAATTCTCTAAAACTCTAATCCTAAAAATATCCTCAATGTGAATTATTCATTTAATTCAATATTATGTAATGTTTAAGGCTGGGTCCTTATAGTTGGTATCAGAGGTCGGTTTAGATAACTTTAGGTGTTAAGGTATTGTTAAAGTAATATCCATAAAGTAATTTATGTTAATATTGACTTCATATTGCATTTCTAGATTACCATGTTTCTTCTCCTAAGATATTTCTATGTTCAGAATGGTTTTCCGCAGAGGAAACATGGCAGCTATGTTGGGACGACATCAGGAGGAAGACAACCTTCCAAATCAGAAACCTGGGTTGGTCAGAATCAGAACTGAATAGTTTGTTGCAGCGATGGCACTGTTGACTCAGACTATAAATGGTGGTGGTATCCATGTATGAGATCATCCAGAACAACTGGAGAGGAACATTTCAGTAGTGGAGCATTTCATGAGGCAATATCCCCCATCATTCAGAGGATCATCTGACCCTGTGCTAGCTGAAGGGTGGATTAAAGCATTGGAGAAGATTTTTGATGTCATGGGTGGTTCATAACATCAAAAGGCTAGTCTTTCTCTTTACCATTTTTAAGGTGAAGCAGATCAGTGGTGGTCGATGGTGAAAAATATCAGGGATAGTGAGGAGATTGATGCTCTTGATTGGGATGAGTTCAAAGGTATGTTTCTTGAGAAATATTTTCCTAAGGTTGTTCGTCTTAGGATGGGAAAACAATTCCTGGAATTGAGGCAGGAGGATGACTCAATGGCTGCTTATAAAGAAAAAATCACTTTATTGGACAAGTATGCTCCAAATTTCATATGAGATCTTGATAGTAAAATCAACCGTTTTTACTCAGAATTAAAGCCAAACTATCGAAGGGATTTAGCTTCTTATGAGTTAAAAATTTATGAAAAACTTGTTTGTTGTGCAGAGAAGGTGGAAATGGGGTTTGACGATGATCATGTATTCTTTGACAAACAACAGAATAATAGGATGAGGTGGCAGGCGAAAGGGAAGAACTCTTCAAGAAAGTTTTATGTTAAGAAACTTAAGTTTACAGTTTGTGAAAATTATGGTAAAAAGTATGTTGGGGAATTTCTTTTAAATTCTGGTAAGTGCTATCGATGTGGTAAAATGGGACATAAGGCTCTTAATTACACTGAAAAAGATCAGGGTAATGGTAAGACAAAATCTGATTTACAGTCAGTAAAATGTTTTAAGTGCAATGAAATGGGTCATTATGCAAATGAGTGTCCAACAAAGAACTAAACCAAAGGAAAGCAGCAAGACTACAAGAAGAAAGGGGTGGCTAAATCCTTTGAAACTACTTCAGCAGATGTTGGGCCATCAAATGAAGTTGTATCAGGTACACTGTTTGTTTGTTTAGATTATGCCAATGTGTTTTTTGATTCGGGGTCTACACACTCTTTCATTTATGAGAAGTTTTCTAGTAAATTGGGAATTCCAACTCAATATATGAATACATAACTTATGGTAAAAACACCCGGAGGAGATGTTGAGACAAAATGAAAATAGAAGAAAATTCCTGTCCTTGTGTGCAGAAATAATCCACATGCAAACCTTATTGTTTTGCCTCTAGTAGAGTTTGATGTTATTTTGGGAATGGATTTTCTTTCTATTTATCATGATAAGATTGATTGCAGATATAAAGAGGTTTCTTTTCAGAGTAATTTTCAGTTTATACAAAAAAATGAACCCTTGCTGTTGATAACATATTAGGAAGCTGAGAAACTAGTAAAAGATGGAAATGAATGTTACCTTTCACATATTGTTGAAAACAAAGAAACCATTCAGATTAATGATGTGCTAGTGGTAAACGAGTAACTTTATTTTTTTCTTGATGAGTTGCCTGGTATTATACCTGATCAGGAAGTTGAATTTACTATTGACTTAGTTCCTGATGCTAATCCAATTTCAAAACCCCCTTATCAAATGGCTCAAATTGAACTTTTAGAGTTAAAGAAGCAATTGCATGAGTTATTAGATAAAGGTTTCATTCGACCTAGAACATCACCTTGGGGTGATCCTATATTTTTTGTTAAAAATAAATATGGTTCAATGAGACTTTTCATTGATTATAGAGAATTGAATAACATCACTGTTAAGAATAAGTATCCTTTGCCTCATATCGATGATTTGTTTGATTAGCTCCTTGGAGCTCAGTTTTTTTTGAAGATTGAATTGAGGTTGGGGTACCATCAGTTGAATGTAAAGGAAGAAGAAGTTCCAAAGACCGCGTTTTGTACTAGATATGGCCATTATTAATTTGTAGGTATGCCTTTTGGGTTAACCAATGCACCTGGTTTATTCATGGATATTATGAATATAATTTTCCGTGAGTTCTTGGATAAGTTTGTGGTTGTGTTCATTGATGATATTTTGGTTTATTCCAAAAGTAAAGAGGAACATGAAATTAATTTAAGGGTTGTCTTGAAAACCTAGAAAAAAAGAAACTATTTGGAAAATTCATCAAGTGTGAGTTTTGGTTACAACAAATTTCTTTCCTTGGTCACATTGTTTCAAAAAATGGCATAACTGTTGATCCTGCTAAAATGAAAGTTGTTGAAGAATGGCCAAGACCCACAAATATAACCAAGATTCTTAGTTTTCTTGGTTTGGATGGTTATTATTGGAGGTTTGTTGAAACTTTGTCACGGTTATCTAGTCCAATTACTATGTTATCTCGAAAAGGTGATATTTTTATCTGGACAAAAGAATGTGATGATTGTTTTCAGGAATTGAAAAGAAGATTGGTGAATGCTCCAGTTTTGGAACTACCATCCAGAAATGGTGAGTTTGTTATCTACAGTGATTCTTTGTTGAAAGTATTGGGTTGTGTCTTAATGCTGAATGTTTAGGTAATTGATTATGCTTCACGTCAATTGAAACCTCATGAGTTAAATTACCCTACACATGATTTGGAAATAGCTGCTTTTGTTTTTGCTTTAAAATTTTGGAGGCATCATTTGTATGGAGTGAAGTGTGAAATATATACTGATCACAGAAGTTTGAAGTATATATTCACTCAGAAATAATTGAATATGAGATAGAGGAGATGGTTGGAATTAATCAAGGATTATGATTGCACAATCCTTTATAATCCAGGGAAAGAAAATAAAGTGGATGATGCTTTGAGTCGAAAAAGTAATTCTTCATTAACCATGTTACGTTTGGAATGAGATCCTTTGGTTTTTGATTTGATGAAATTTGGAATAGAAGTTGTTGTTACATGAAATTATTCTATTTTTTTTCAGGTGTCACTGAAATCATCTCTATCAGATATAATTAAGCAAGCGCATAAGGAAGACATTGAGTTACAGGAAAAGGTTGTGTTGGTTCAGAAGGGTATGTTGCCTAATTTTAACGTTGATAATGATTATGTTTTGAGATTTGGAAAGAGATTATGTGTGCCTTGTGATTCACAGTTGAAGAATGAGTTGTTATGTGAAGCTCATAGTTCTCCATTTTAAGTTCATCATGGCATTACTAATATGTACAAAGATCTTCGGGAGTATTACTGGTGGGATGGAATGAAAAGAGATATTGCTGATTTTACTGTGAAGTGTTTGAATTGTCAGCAAGTTAAATAAGAGAAATAGTTACCGAAAGGAATTCTTCAGCCTCTACTGGTGCCAGAGTGGAAATGGGAAAATATATCCATGGACTTCACTGTAGTATTACCAAAGACATATCGAGGTAATAATGAAATTTGGGTTATAGTTCATCGATTGACTAAATCTGCTCATTTCCTTCCTATTAGAGAGACATTGTCTCTAGATCAACTTGCTCGGTTGTATGTTAAAGAGATAGTCAGGTTGCATGGAGTTCCCCTCTCCATTGTATCTGATCGTGATCCCAGATTCACTTCTAAATTTTGGAAAGGCCTTCAGAAGTCATTGGGTACTGAAAACTTTTAGTGCAGCTTTTCATCCTCAATCAGATGGGCAGACAAAATGAACAATTCAGACCTTGGAGGATATGTTACGTGGTTGCTCGATAGATTACTAGGGAAGTTTGGACCAACATCTTTCTTTGGTTGGATTCTCTTATAATAAAATCTTTCATTCTAGTATACAGAGGGCACCATTTGATGCATTATATGGAAAGCATTGTCGAACTCCAACATTCTGGGATGAAGTAGGTGAAAGGAAGCTGATGGGACCAGAATTGGTAGAAGAGATGGTAGAGAAAGTTCAGTTGATTCAGAAGCACATGAGAACAGCTCAGAGCAGACAGAAAAGTTATGTAGATAACCGGAGGAAGGATCTTTCCTTTGAGGTAGGTGATCATGTCTTTCTCAAAGTTTCTCCATGGAAAAGTGTGATGCGTTTTGGTAAGAAGGGAAAGTTGAGTCTGAGGTTCATTAGAACTTATGAAATTCTAGAGAAAGTTGGATCAGTTGCGTAAAGAGTGGCTTTACCTCCATGTTTATCCTAGGTACATAATGTTTTTCATGTTTCCATGTTGAGAAAGTATATGCCAGATCCATCTCATGTTTTGAGCCCAGAGGTAGTTCATTTGGAAGAGAATATCTCTTATGAAGAACAACCAGTTCAGATTATTGACCGTAGAGATCAGGTGTTGCGGAATAAGGTAATTTACCAGGTAATCATTTTTTTGGAAAAACCAATTGGTTTAAGAGGCAACGTGGGAATCTGAAAATGCTATGAGGGATAAATACACCCACTTATTTTGATAAGTGAATAAAAATTGCGAGGACGCAATTCCCAAAAAGGGGGAAGGATGTAACATCCCAAGTAAATGAAGAATAAGATATTTTTATACTTATTAATATTTTTGAATTAAATATTAATTTTACTTTCAAAGGGTTTCTATGTTCGATAGCGTACCTAATACGCAACAACAGGTTTCTTTGAAATCATACATTGCACACTAATAATATAATATTATTATTTTAAATGGCAGTTAACTTCTAGCCTTTTTATTGGCGGGAATGAATGAAACTAACTACAATATTATTATACATGATTTTTAAATGTATTTACATTTCCAATAAAAAGTTATAGGCTTAAAATTTGAATGAATCTAATTTTAAGCATAATTTACCTTAAAAGGCCGATTTATCGCCTTTTAATGGTGAACCCTATTTAAATCTAGTTTTGGTAACTTTAATACATTCTAATTGACTATATAAAATCCTTCTTTATAATGGGGAAATCAAATTTTACTTTGGGTATTTTTTTGGTATTTTTCTGACAAAGTTCATTTTTTAATGAATAGTGAAAATATTGCATTTTAATTCAAAAGTGCGTTTTAATCTAATTTATTTATATGGTTAGATTATCTTTTTAGTTGGTTTTAAACTGTAATTATAATATAATTTTACCATTTAATCCAATTTTGGTCATTGTAATTAATTTCACTTGGAAATTGGACATAAACAAGTATCAATCGTTTGATAGTTATTGTTTCTTAAAAACACGCTATTTGTTTTGAAAATGGGAATTAATTTTAAAATTAATTAATGCCACTTCTATTTTTTGAATTTGGAAAAATATAAATCATTTTTTAAATCAGAATATCAAATATATCTTAGGCTTAATTTTTGGTATTTTTCTAAAAAACATCAATTTTTGATGAATAGTGACACCACTTAGTTGTAGTTAAAAAAACTGACGTTTTCATTTAAATGAAATTTTACCACTTCTATGAATTGAATTTAAAAAATATGACATACATGGTTGTTATCAAGAAGTAAAATTTGGTTCATTAAGATGAAAATAATTTTTGGTGAATAGTAACTTTTGTCTTTTATTTACCGCGGTTAAAGGTAAATAAATTAATTCAAGGTAAAAGAATATTATAATAATTCAAAATTACCTTAACACTTGTCCTAAACTTATTGGATGAGTGGTGGCTGACCTTGTGCATCCTTGGGTCGATTTTGGGACCCCATGGAGCAACTTATGAAAGATAATGACACTTTAGATTAATTAATTTAATGTAAAGACAAAATTGACAATAACAAAAACCTTTTAGTAAATTAATTTTTAGATGGTGTTATATAAGTCATATTTTCGACTATAAATATGAATTATAAATCTAAAAATATTTCCTACATCATGGTATTTTGTTTATAATTTTTAGACAACAAATAAATTAAATTATATATGACATAATAATGATGCAGTGTTTACCTCATTAAAAAATCATTTAAATAAATAAGATTATAATGATTAAAATATTATCCAAAACATGTCCAATTATGATTGGATTATTTTATTTCGACAATGAGTCATCTTATATTTGACTATAATTATTTTTGGACAATTAGAAACTGAATATCATTATATTATAAAATAATATTTTCAAACTTTCCTAAAGATCCCCTCCTCCCCCTTATAAAAGGAGACCACTTATAACCAATTCCTCACACCTCTCAAGCCATTTGGCTCATCCAAACTCTACCAAATTAATCTCCCAACATCCCTCTCATCCCCTTAGAAGCCTTAACATAGGCAGAAGGCACTTCAAGAAATCCTTTTGGTTCAAACCAAAGAAAGTTTCCTAAATTAAAGGTAACGATTTCTCTTAAATTGTTTCCATTTATTTTACTTCTCCAACCCCTAAAACCTTTTTATTCCTTTATTTTGTAACAAAAACTGTATCATCAGTATACTATGATGTTGTTATGAGATGTATTCAAACTACACATACAGACACCTCCATCTAATGGGTGAAGAACATAATGTTTCTGTGGATGGCAAACTAACGCCTCATGAAACGATGAATATTCGATTATCTCCTACCGCCTCTCATGGTGGCCATTATGATGGAAATGTATTTATATATGATATATATTATGTTTATGTTTTCTTTATGATTCTCTATTTTCCATCTATATCATTCCTTTATGGTTTCCATAGTGGGTAAATACGATAATCTCATTTGAGGAAGTGCGGACTACCGCCCCCTCAAAGTGATGTGATTCCTTAATGCGTTATGTGGGATGTATAAAGGATGGAGTTAATGATATTATATATGACATTACACTGGAATTATAATATAAATATTTATCATTATTTTTTATTTCCATTAAAATAAGAAATAGAAATGAAAGTAGCGTTCATGCGTACGTACGGCTTACCGTCTCCATGAACGGTGCATTTCACTTCTTACCTCTAAATGTTATGTACTATTATAAAAAAATGTATATACTAGATATATATATGATATATATGATATCCAAATCATGAATATCATTCTGGATATAATGAACCTTTTACCACATGGACAACTTGTAAATATAAGGTGTTCATTTTTACTCAAGTACCAAATATCGACAAAATGACCGTTATTAACTTAAATGATTACATAATGTTTAAAACATGGTAATAAGTGATATAAAAGGAATAATAAACTTTAAAAAGGTTCTTATGAAAGTAGAAATTAACTTTATTTTATTATTCAGGAGATTAAATAATGATCGAGTCAAGTCAGACGCGAGGTAAGGGACTTCGTCTCAATCTCCTTTCATTGATGAATTTTTACTTTTATACACGACTTTATTTTATACGGTGTATAAACCCCTTTAACTTTTCATTTTATTCAAAGGGAATATTTTTATATGAAGCGTTTTACTAAATGAAAAAATGGAATGTTTCTTTTTTAACTTAAGTGGTGACAACGACCTTTCCGCCGCTGCGAGTATTATTTGATCTTTGGATCCCTTAACAAGCCGAAATGTTTTTAAAAGGAAGAATAAATAACATATACTCATTTTACGTATTTTGGTATTGAAAATTATTTTGATAATGGATTTATTATTTCAATATCTTAAAATGATATTTTATTATTGCAATGTGGGAATGTTATCTTTCCTTTATGCTTATGTTATGTGTTATGATCATGTTATGGTTCTTGGGCATTATTTACGTATACAGGTGGTTCCGTGATAAACCTAGGGTGGGTGAGCCCGAGATAGCTCTCCAGTGCATTGAGTAACGTGACAGAGGTAAACGTGAATGTTTATCCTAAGAGATTTATGGAATATACTATGATGGGTATTCCAAAGTAACTCCCTATGTAGCTGTGATAGCTATATTGTAAGTAAGATATGGATGCCATAAGTTACCTTTATTATTTATGATTTCTATGTTTCTTTCATAAATCTTATGATATCATGAGGTAAGTAAAAGAGTTAATTTTTTGTATGTATTTATGAACAAATGTTTTCATTCTTTGTTTTATAAACCTTACTGAGCTTTTTATGCTCATCCCAAGTTTTGAAATGATTTCACAGGATATAAAGATGAATAAGGTTGAGGATGGGATCAAGGAAAAATCATGTTGTCTAAAACATGGAACTAGACATGACTCTTTTTTAATAGTTTTTATTTTATAAAAAATGGGAACTATGTAGATATGTCTACCTTGTAATCTTTTGAGATGTAATAGTTATGTCCTAATTCTCTAAAACTCTAAACCTGAAAAGATCCTCAATGTGAATTATTCATTTAATTCAATATTATGTAATGTTTAAGGCTATGTCCTTATATTCCTTATATTATGATATGGTTAATGTTTTATTATCTTTGTTTCCACATATGTATGATTTTAATTATGTGAGGGGTGGGCCTAGAATTAATCATCCATCCAATGAATTGGGAAATGATGAATATCTTATAAGATAATAAGGACTAGAATGGGGACTAGACAAAATTAAATAATGGACAATATCCACCAAGATATTCTTGGGAGTGATCATTGACTATCTAATGGGGAGTTAACACAATCCACTATGATAGTATTTGTATATCACCATAAATACCTTGGAAATGATTTACCATTCTTATATTTATGCCATAGAAGTATGTATCAATCCATTATTATAATCTCATAGATCATTTTCTTTTTTTTTTCAATTATGAATCATATATTATGAAATACAATGTTTTATTACATGACTCATGATTGTGATATATGATATATAGGGAATGAGTTTCAAATGTCAATCTATTTTTATCATATTCTTATGCTCATTTTATGCTTAAGTGATCGTTTATATCACACTTTTTTACCCTTATTGGGAATCTTAGCTCACACTTTGTTTTGTTTCATTTTTCTAGGTAATGATGAATGGTTATATGTTTGGTATTTTAATGAAGATTACTAAGTGAGAATATCTATATGGAAGATATTTATGATTATTAATTGAATAAGAATATTTTATATCTAGTATCCAAGAACAATAAAACTTTACAGTCAATTAGAATGTATTGTTAAAATATATTTAGTATTTATATATTAATATTTAATATACATGAATGTAAAATATGGGTCTCTAAATTACAATTTTATTGAGATATTTTTATTCTATACACTAAAATTGCATCATTTTTGGGGTATATTAGGATGATCCCCACAGTTTCTGGATATTTAATAATTGATAAATGAAATTTATTTAATGAGTGGGGATGGATCAATATTCTTATAAATTTTTTTCCAAACTTTAGAATAAGTAATTAATTTTGGTTTCAACATGAAATGGGTTATAAAATTAAATTATTAAACTTGTAATCGAATACATAATTTTACTAATAAATTTCTAAAAAAATTGATAAATATTTAATAAAATGTTTTTCTATATGATTGATATCTAATCCTTAGTAGTGAAATACTAGTATCCAATGTGAATGTAGTTAAAAATGAATATAAGTATACTTAGTTTTCCTAAGTATGGTTTTGTGATATATTCTTATGTGTTATGATTTCAAATTTTTTTCTAGATGATTTTTTTGGAAAAAAAGAACTCAAATTTTTTGGGATGTTTTCCACAACATCACTTATGATGAGGGAATAGATAGATGACTCACCTTATCCTCTCACTACCATTATCTATAGTTTTTATGTTGGATTATCTTGTGATTTAGTAAATTATCTTATATGGTGTATTCCTATCCAGGAGTTGATAAATCTTAGTTTTATTAAGAATTTATGTTTTTGTTCAAATGGTTTAAGGTGTAGTACACACTTGTATCTAGTCACCGTTTCTAAAACTTCCCATGATTTTCCATGCATGTACTATGATAGCTTGAGGTATGATAAATGAAACACAGTTTTGTAGATGACTCTAAAAAACTCCATGGTTACTACTATGTTATTAAAAATATTCAAAATAGATATGATATGTATCCATGAGTTTCATGATTTTATTTTTAAGGGATACAAAATTTAATTGATTGATTAGGTTTTGAGACTGGTAAAATAGTGAAAATAAGAACTGTGGTACCACTTATATATATATATATTCAATGTGAATTTCACACTTATATGCATTTTATGGGGAAAAATACATGGTGAGGTTTAGAAAATATTTTTACCTATTTTGGTAATGAGTTGGTTTCATTTTTTTATTCTCCATTTTTCAGTATGGTTCTTTCATATTTTGAATGATATGTTTTGTTAAGGATCATACTGTGGGTAAATATTATACTCACCAAATATGTGTATTAATTTTTTTTAGGTCCACCAGATATGGATTAAGACAATGTTGGATATTAATATATTGAAGTAGTTATTTAAGAGTTTATTTTTTGTGTGGTCTATGTCAATGATTATTATTGTAATTTTAGTTTTTTTAAATCACAAATTTAAAATAGGTATTGGGAGTACTTATTTTTTATCCAATTTTTTTTCATTTCTATTTATCTCTTATATATATATATAAGGGAAATCAATTTGATTTTATGGATTAAATATCTTTGGTGGTAGTCTTCAAATAGTGGCATGTCCGAGGCACAACTTGTAAGGGACCAAATCTGTGTGGATAGACCCTTTGTGTGTTTTTAATGTTTTAGGTACTTGGAGGAGGCTTGGAGGCAGTATTAGGTAGTTTGATTACTATAAGATGAATTTAGGAAGATTGCATGACGTGTAAAGTTTTTACGTGATGTGAAAATGGGTTTCACGACGTGTAATTAATTAAGGTTTAAAATGAAAATAAAAAGAACAAGTGACACGTTTTTAGTGGAAACTAGATGCTAAGGATTAAATTACAGGAATGGGGACTAAAAATCATGTAATTCCCCACAAAAGTACTATTTTAAGTGTTTTAGACTCCCATTTTTTTTCATAAACCTACATATGTAGCATCTCTCCCTCTCATTCTAGGTGACTTGATAGCCACCTCTTTGATGTTTTGGGGATTCCTTTGTCAATGATTGATCCCTAGCTTCCCTCCGTCAATATGTCTTCGATCTAAGGTATGTTCTTCCTCCATTGTTGTGGTTTCTTCGATATGTTTCCTACCATAACTTCTTCCATGTGGTGGTACTTTATATCCATGTTTTTAATGGTGATTTATTGGTTGTTTGTTGGCACGTTTGTGGCGCAACATCATCAGGTGGATGCAATTCTTACCGGAGAAGCGATCAGGATCTGTAACATTGGTCTATTCTCATGCAAAGAATGTTGAAACCATTTCTGAGGTAGGAGATTCATTACTTCTCTATTTAATTATGTGCAATCATAGAGATATCATGGTTTATCCCCTCTAATCATAATGTAATTTAACCTAATGATTACTTGAACCAGATTAAATAATTGTTATCAATCACATGGGGATGTTGTTGTTATCTCCATGATAACAGGTTGCCTCTTGATTTTCAATATAGCACGATTTCTATATTTTGATTGTTATTATTGGTTTAGAATTTTAAATTAGTAAAGAACCTAAATCCATAATTAATTGATAATTAATGGGATACAATATTAAACATACATGTTTAAAGAATCTGGTTGTTATTGTTATAATTTGATGATACTCAAATTCATGCACGTATTAATGTTTAAATAAATTGGTTAAGGAAACTAAATCATGTTAATTATTTTTGGAAAAATAATTAAAGGCATGTTAAATTAATTGTTTATTTAAGTTGTGACAGCTTGTGATAGCTTGCTTCTTAGGTTTCCCATAGTTAGAACCTATAAACAATTAATCCATTAATTGAAGATGGTATAAGTACCAACTATGTGATAAAATAAAATTCCATTGTAGGGTATGGGTTGACCGCTTGTTTATAATATCTTAGTGCCTTGTTCTTTAGATCCACGAGAGATCATTCTGTGTGAAGGTTGAATGCCATGTTTAGTCCTAAGAGCATAGTTTCTATATTTGTTTCCTGGTTCTTCTGATGTGACATGATCATGGGATGGCTAATCCTATAGGGTTGTTGTGTTATGCAGGGTGGAGAGGCCAGGTTATGATGTGATCCTAGGATGGTAGAGCATGGTGGGATATTATCGTATGTGGGGCAGGGAGGCCCGATTGTTGTGGGATCAATTGATGATTATAATGAAAAGATGTATCATTATATGCCTATGGGTGGTAGGGAGGACACTGGTGATTACTGAATGAGATGAATCTAGGATTTATCATTGATATGAAAGTTGAATTCTTGTTTGAATCTATTGATTGTCCGACCACCATGTTGTTTGTTTATTTTCTTTCCATTCCCCACTGCTTGAGGAAGATGGATGTGCTTGGTTGCTTTTCATTATTGGTATATTAGGATGTTTTCCTAGATCACTTGGTAATATTGAATGTAATAGTGTTAAATAATGAATATATGTTTATCCCATGGGGTTGGATATTTTTGGGATACGATGAAAATGTTTTAATTCTGAGAATCCATGGACTCAGTTTTCTTATGCATGGAGGTCATGGATTATTGCTGTAATTGTACTGTAATATAATGTTGAAAATGTTATTTGTTAATTAATGGTTAAAAAATTAATTAAAATAAATTGAAACTGATAAAAGGGATAATGTAATTTAATTTGGATCTTTAATTGGTTGTGTGCTTATAGGATATCTGGTCTTAGAGGTATCATCTGGGAGTTTGAGACATATTAGCTACAGTTTAGTATAAGACTATTTTGTGCCCATAGTGTGGTTGTGATCCATATTATATCATGTAATATTTGTGTTTTTTATATTCTATTACCCCTATTGATTAGGTAAACTGACACCCTAGTGATTCTGGTACCTAGGGGGTGTTCTCCCCAATATCCTAGTGGGAGGATGGATGGATAACTACCCATTTGACCCCACTCTCTTATCTTGGTAGCTACTTGTTTTGGTATAAAAAATGATTATTTTTCTCCATACATGTGTATAGAGGGATGTAATAGGTTATGGTTATTTTCACACACATATATTGTGGATATAGTTTCTTAAGAACTAGTATAGGTGTAATGTGTATAGGCCATGGTGGCTTGATGTACCTTGCACGGTGTATGGGCTGTGATGGCTTGATGTATAATACCTGATGTATGATACACATTATTTGGGATGTGGTGGCTCCCAGAAAATACCTATTTACTTTTGGTTACATGGACATAGTGGTGTGTGGCATAAGGTGAATATTTTGGGGCTTCACCCAAGTGTCTATAGGCTAGCCTTTTTCAAGAGAGATGCTCAAAATGTGTGAGTTGGGGCAGAGGAACAAACCACTGGGGAGGCGGTAGAGGGGTTCCCTTGATATTTGTTATTATATTATATACTCTTTAATGTGATACATGGTGAGAGTATTCATGGTGAGAGTAGGAAAATAGTATACCTATTGAGGTGATGAGTTAGTTTTAATTATTATTCGCTGTACTTTAGCATCCTTTATTTACCTTTTTCACAATAGTCTCTGGGGATGATCCTATTGAGTATACTGTTATACTCACCCTACATATATAGAAACTATTTTCAGGTTAGTTGGAGGTCAGGCTAGTTACTACTGGCTTTGGATTTAGTAGGATCTATTTGGGATTCATGGTTACTTATATCTTTTCTTTTCTTTTGGTACTTCTAGTTTTCATTTCAATTGTAGTTGTACTTGAATGTCATTATATATGTGCACTTTAGTTTTCTTTTATATTAAGTTTTGAGTTGGATTTGGTTGGTGTCTATTATATATCTCTCTTTCACATATATTCTCTAAGAGCGTAATTCTTCCCATCCCTATGTTACCCTCAATGTTAGTCTCCAACCCGGGGCCTATTGGAGGCACGACTCGGGTTTCACTATATCTCTCCTCCTATTTCCATCCTAGGAGGGGTACACTTTTTGTGGATTGGTCATGATAGAGTGGAATCATAGGTCTGATTGAGGGATATAATTGAGTTTGGATTTAGGCACTTGTGAGGTTGTATGGACTGGTGGGAAAAAAATGTCAAATAAGTATATAAAGTTTCACAAACATAGGAGACCAGCTTAAAAATAGGTTTTTAGGCCCCCCTATGATTTGATTCCTGAAATTTTATGCTTATAGCGGTGACTAAATGAGGTGATACTGGTTGTAGGGTAGAGAAATAGGAAAGGATCATACATCATTCTTATTGTGCATGTGTTTTAATGGTTACACATTAGAATAGGTTAACCTAAAAAAAATAAATTAAAACAATTAATTAATGTTAAAGTCAGCAATATTCCATGTTTAGAAGCTCTAACTATTTGTTCTTTTATAGGAATAGATCCATGTCGGTGTCCTCTTAATATTCACGTAAAATATGTTCAGTAGTTTGTGCCAGAAAATCACCGCAGAGTAGATGTTGATGATCAAGACACTTGGAGAAGGATACTCAAAGAGTTTCAGCACTAGATTCTGCAGATGTATGAGGGATCCATTTCACATAGTGTCATATAAGACTCATTGGAGGAGGTTGAGATAGCCTTCAGTTTGATCCAGGCATGGATGTATCACTGGGTATCATTTTATTTGATGATTCTACATGGGGAAGTGAGACAATGGTGGTTCTTATCCTTGGAGATCGTGAGGAGTCGACAGTCTCATGGGAGGAGTTATGAGACTAGTTCTGAGCTAAATTTCTTTCTTTGACCATGAAGGTGGGAAATCGCCAGGAGTTACTTACCCTTTGGTAGGGGATCCCTAGTGTGATAGAGTTCAAGATCCATTTTAGAAACCTTATATGACATGATTCAGATCTATTTCTAGATGAGGATAATAGGGAGAGGAATTTAGAGGAGACTATACATCCAAATATGGAAAACCAGGTCATCTTGTTTTTGATAAAGATGTATCTCAAGATATTTGAAAGAGAAGAGGTCATCAATAGGAAATTATCTAGAACTAGATCTTCAAGACAGGGGAGTCTTTAGGATTCATCATGAAGCAGAGCTATGCTCTAGGGTTCCCAGTTTTCAGGATAGTAGAGCTTCTGATCATTCGGGGGGTAGGTCCCAACCCTCAATGTCTCATTTCTCTGGGGTTGGAAGCTCTCAGGACTATTGTAATGGATTATGAGCATGTTTTTCTTCTGTATTTCAATGTCTTTAGCATAGATATCTCTTGAACTTTCTTAGCAGTTAGTATCCACCAGTTGTTCCCTTCAGGTTCTACCACTAAGGCTGTTCCAACTGAGGCAACAACAATAGATTTCTCTAGTTTGTGACGAGAATAGAGTAGATGGGGAAGGTAGAGGATAGACCTAGGATCCTACCCATCCCTATAGAGAGGATAAATTCCCTGAATGTGGTCATCGACATGTTTATAGAGGCCATAGAGTAGGTTGTGGTTAGTTTCATGCTTTAGCATTACCAACGCCAAGAGATATAGACTTCGTTTGAGGTATCATTTTCTTGTTTTCTACTTAGGTTCATACCTTGTTTGATCCAGGAGGGACACACAATTTCATATCACCTAACATTTTAAAATTATTTTGTACACGAGGTAGAGATACATCATGTGCTCTTTGCATTGACTACACTAGTTGGTGGTCAAGATAACTTATTTGATGTATGTAGAAACCGTGAGCTAGTTCTGGGGTATAACCACTATTGGGGAGATTTGTTCAATTTATGGATACAACCATATGAAATCATCATCAGTATGGATTGGTTATATTTGGCGAAGGATATCATGGATTTATTCAGGAGTAATGTTGTTTTATTCGATGTTGATGGATAGATAGCTGTCTTTGATGGTGAGAGAGACCCTCAAATGGGTCAGAGGTGTGTTCTTTCCTTGCCAATCTTAATGGATGAGCTCATGATGAGTTTGAATAGATTTTTTATTCGGTGTTTCCCAGGGTCTTATAAGAGTACCGTGATTTTTTTCCAGAGGAGGTTTAAGAGTTACCCCAATACCTGATGAGAGATCGATTTTAGGATCCAACTACAGCTAGGTGTGTCTCTTATCTCGATATCTCTATATAGGACATAACCTTACGAGTTGTGAGAGATTTTTATATAGATCAACAGTCTATGGAAGTGTGGTCTTGTTTGGTAGAGTTTGTCACCGTGGGGTACACCGGTTTTGTTCATAAACGAGGCTAACAATAGTTTGCAGTTGTGTATCGATTATCACTGCTTGAACCAAGTGACAGTGAAGAACCACTATCCTCTTCCATGAATTGATGATTTATTTGATCAACTAATGAATGGAATTTCATTCTCAAAGACAAAAATGTGTTCAATATATCATTAGATATGTGCAAAGTATGAGGATATCTCAAAACTACTTTCCATCTTCATCATGGGAATTATAAGTTTGTTGTAATGCTGTTCAATGTGAAGAATTCTCCATATTTGTTCATGGGGTTACTAAATAATATGTTTTGTGAGTTCTTGGATATGTTTGTGGTGGTTTTCATTGACAAAATCCTTATGCACTTCTTATCTGAGGAGGATCATACATATAATCTACGTGCTATTTTGGGAGTTATTTTTAATTAGAATATGTTTGGGAAGTTATCGAATTGGGAGTTTTGGGCTCAAGAAGTCCTTTTCTTGGGGCATGTTGTATCCCATCAGGGAGTATCTATGGATCCACTGAAGATATAAGCAGTTGTGTCTTAGGAATCCCCTAAGATAGTAGAAGAGGTGCAATGTTTTCTTAGTCTTACATGCTATTAAAGGATGTTTATAGCCAATTTATCTTGGGTTGCGACTCCTCTAACAACATTAACCCTAATGGATTATGTGTTCTTGTGGACTTATTGGTGTTATAAAATTTTTGAGTATATTAAGGAAAAGTTGGTTATCACTCTAGTTGTTTTTCTTCCAGTATAAGGAGTTCTTTTTGAAGTTTTATGTAATTCATTGCATCTTGGTTTAGGTTGTGTTCCAATGCACAAAAGATCAGTCATTTCTTGTGGGTCTTGATAGTTATGTCACCATCAATGTAACTATTCCACCCACAATCTCTAGTTGGAGGCAAAGTTTTTTATCTGGTTTTGTGGAGAAATTAGCTTATCGAAGAGAATTTTGTGGTATTCACCAATTATATGATCCTGAGTTATGTTTTATCCCAACGTGACTTGAACTTACTCCAGTGTTGGTGTATGGAGTTATTACTGGATTAAAAATTTGATATTTCATATACACCTGGAAAGAGGAATGTTGAGGTCGATTCACTAAGAAGGAAGTCACGTAGTGATGCAGTTCTAGAATCAGGCGATTCTCGGAGTATGGTGGAATAACATTCATTATTACACCTATATATGGGAGATTTTGGGGGTATAGGTTGTCTTTTTATATGATGGTGTATTCCTATTGTGTACAATCGGTGGAGGAATCCTAGTTGGGGGATCTTGAGCTGGAGGTCTGGAGAGAATGAGTTATCTATTTTGAATCCCCTAATAGTTGTTTTGAGGATGAACAACACCAATCAATTTTTAAGGGAAGGATTTCCATTCCTTTAGGAATGCACGATATGGTTCTCAAAGACTTATATAGTTCTTCTTTTTCATTTCATCCTTGCCTGAAAAAGGTGTTCCGAGCATTTAGAGGTTAGTTTGAGTGGCCTGGGTTGAAGCACATAGTTGCAGGGTTTGTGTCTCCACGTTTCAATTGCTTGTAGGTGTAGGCTAAGTACCATGTTCCTAGGGATTTTCTATAGCCGTTAGATGTTCCTAAGTGGGGGAGTGAGGATATATTGATGGAGTTTTTACCAGTTTAAATCAATCTTTGTGAGGATATGATTCTATATGGGTGGTAGTGGATCATTTGAAGAAATCATCCCACTTTATAGTGATCATGAAGTCTGAATCGTTGGAGGTTTTATTTAGGAATTATTTGGAGGAGGTGGTGAGACTTCATGGGGTCCTGAGGATGATCATTTCCGATTGAAAATACTCATTTTATCTATAGGTTGTGAAGATGTAGAAAACATGATTTTTTGAGCTATTCCTTAGCAATACATTTCACACACAAATGGATGGTCAGTTAAAGTGGACCATCTAGACTCTTGAAGAAATGTTGCACTCTTGCATATTGGATTTTGGAGGTTTGCAGAAGATGAAACTACCCTGAGTAACATTTTCTTATAAGAATAGTTTTCACTCCACCATCGGTATGGTGATGTTTAAAGCCTTGTATGGATGAAAATTCCATTATCAGGTCTGCTGGGCTAGGTTCAAAGAGTCAATAATTCGTAGGCTAGAATTGGTATAGAATACGATAGATATGGTTCTATAGATTTACCAGAGGATGAAAGCATTATAGAATCATTATAAATACTATGAATATCATAGTAGTAGACCCCTAGTGTTTGAAATTGGGAATCATGTGTTCTTGAAGGTGACTCCCTATCTTGGGAAGTGATGGTTTGGTTGTTTAATTAATCATTTTGTCTGGTTTGTTGGGTATTTCAAGGTGTTATCTCATGTTGGAGCTGTTGCATATCAAATATAAATTCACCCATAAATGATTTGGATACACTATGTGTTTAACATGTCACAACTCTATTGTTATATTTATGGTGACTCTCATGTCATCAATTGGGGTGTGATTGATGTTGAAGATGATGTGACCTTCAAGAAGTGGCCTGTAGAGATCCAAGACCACTAGAAGAAGGAATTTCATGGGCATGATAACCCCTTGGTTTGTTTATTGTGGCGACACAATGGCATGGAAATGAGTACCTAATAATGTGAGTCACAAATACGTTCTCAGTTCCCCAAGATATTTTATGTTTATCTCTTCACATGTGACACTGTTCATTTTTTGTTGGTAGACATTTTTTGGTTTGTCATCTAGATTTCTATTTTTTCTTGTTGTGGCTTACTCTATTTCCATGGGAGGTGAAGATGCGTGGGGTAAGCCGAGTGATTTCCATGTTTAGTTTCCTATGGTTAGATGAGGCTACTCTCCTGCTATTGGTGGTGAAGACTCGACGGGAAGTTCATCTAATCACCGTACTTTTCCCATTGGGCTTGGGTGAAGTGGTTGAGATCCTGTGGTAAGGAGTTCCTTCATAGGTATCTCACACAATGGTTGTTCAGATGGCCATTTATATTTCCTCTATGGGTTTGTTTTGGATTCTCGAGGATGAAAATATTTGGAGAGTTATCTAATACAAGGTCCCAGATTCATGTGGATTAAAACTTTGAATTTTTCCACAGACTAAAGTGCTCAGAGGAGGGTTGGATGAAGTCTAGAGTAATTTTAGTTTCTAGAAGCTTGAAGTAAGGATAGTAAGGAGATTTCACAACATGTAATATATTGGGGTATAAAGATAAATAAAAAGAAGAAGCAATGTTCTTTTTAGAGGAAACTAAACCTTGAAGATTACATGACGTGAAAGTGGATTACTTGTCTTGTAATTCTCCAATGTAGTTCTATTTATACATTTTTAGTTGTTTGGATTATTTATAACCCAACTGCTACAGTGGATCTCCCTCTCGTTCCAGGTGACCTGGTGTCTCCCTCTTCAATATTTTGGGGAAACCTTCGACAAGGGTCAATCCCAACCTTCCCTCCTTTGATCTGTATTTGATCCAAGGAATGTTCTCCCGCAATTATTTTGTTTTCTTCAATTTGATTCCTTCTGATACTCTTTGGTATGTGTTGGTTCTTGATACCCATGTTTCTAATGGATCTTTTTGGTTGTTTATTGGAGTGTTTGAGGCACGAAATCCTCCAGTGGATGAAGATATCATGGGAGATGAGATCGGGATCCACAACATTGGTCTGTTATCGTGAAAAGAATGCTGACACCATTTTGAAGTAGGGGATTTGTTGCTTCTCTATTTAATTACATGAAATCATAGAGTTATAATGATTTAGCCCCTTGAATAGTAATATAATTTAACCTAATAATTACCTGAACTAGATTAATGAATTGGTATCGATTTCATAGTGATGTTGTTTTTTGTTCCATGATAATGGTTTACCTATTGATTTTCAGGATATTTTGATATATATAATGTTCTTGTCATGCTTAGTTTGGAATAGGAAATTTTTAAATAACATGAAGCCGAATGTAATTGATAATTAATTGGATAAAATATTAAATAGGCATGTTTAATGAATTAGGTTGTTGTTGTTTTAATTTGATTATAATAAAATTGTTACAAATATTCACGTTTAATTGAATTGGTTAAGGAACATGAATTGTGTTAGTTATTGTTGATAAAAGAATAAAAGAACTGTTTAATTAATTTTTGACAGTTTATGATAGTTCACTGCATAGTTATATCGTAATTGGGGAATTTATATAACGAATCGGTTAATTAAGGGTGGAATAAAAACCGATTGTGTGATAATAGATAATGCATTTGTCGGTCCTGGGTTACCTGCTTTCTTATAACAGATGAGTTAATTGTTCTTAAGATCCATGATATATCATTGTATATAACGGAATAATGCATTGTTTTAGGGACAAGAACCAGGTTACTATGTTTTTTTACTATTTATTGTGATGTGACATGATCATAGTATGGTTGATCCTAGAGTTACATTTTGGTATGTGGGGCAAGGATGCCTAGTTTTTGTGGCAGCAGTTGACACTTGTGATGATGAGATTCATCGAGATATGGATCTGGGTGTTGGGGAGGACACCATAGATGATGGAATGTGTTGAAGTAGGTCATACCCATTGATATGAATGTTTTATGCTTGTTTCAATATGTTTTTTGGTTGATGACTAGGTTTTTGTTTATCTAAATTTTTTCACCACTACTTGAGGCATATTGATGTTCTTTGTTTCTTTCCTTGTTTGGTATATTAGGATTTTTTTCTATAGTACCTAGTAATATGGAAATTAATAGTGTTAATTAAAGAATAAATGTACAAACTAAAGGGTTTGAGCTTACTGGGACACAATGATGAGGTTTTAAATCTAATAATCCATGGACTCAGTTTTCTTATTCCTGGTGGGAATGGATCCTTATTATAATTCTAATGTAATGTAATGTGTAAAATGTTAATGGTTAATAAATGGTTGAATAATTAATTAACATAAAGTGAAACTGATAAAAAGAGGTAAAGAAATTTAATGTATCTCTTTAAATGGTTGCGTGCTTATAGCATATCTGGTCTTAGCAGTAGTAGCTGGGAGTCAGAGAGACGTTAGCTGTAGTTGAGTCTATGACTTTGATATTCCCATACTGTGGATGGGAGATATATTATATCATGTAATTATTGTTTTTTATATGATACTTCACCTTTTCGGTTAAGGAAACTCACACCGCGGGGATCCTGATCCCTAGAGTGTGTTTTACCCAACATTCTGGTGGAAGGATAGATGGATGAATACCCCATTTGACCCCACTCTCTTCTCTTGGTAGTGAACTTTTCTGGTATTCACATCAATTAGTTTTCCCCAGATATGTGTGTATATGGATGGAATGTTTTGTGGTTATTTTCACACACATATATTCTAAATATTGTTTCATAAGGACTAATATAGGTGTAACATGTATAGACTGTGATTTCTTGAGGTTCTTTACTCAATGTATGGGATGTAGTGGATTTAGTTATAATAGATGATATATGGTATAGATTATGAAGGATGTGGTGTATCCTAGAAACTACCTAGTTACTTTTGGTTATGCGGACATGGTGTTGTGTTGCATGAGGTGCATATTGTGGCAATTATATTAAGTGTCTGTGGGATATCCTTTTTGGAGAGAGATGCTCATGACGTGTGATGTTGGGGTAGAGAAGAAAATTAATGGGGAAGTGGTAGCAGGGTACCCTTGATATTATTTATTATATTGTATACTCTTGTATTTGATACTCAGTGAGAGTATCCATTGTAAGGCAGAGAACTTAATATACCTATTGAGGAGATGAGTTAGTTTCAATTTTTGTTCACTATGCTTTAGCATGATTTCTTTACCTTTTTAACAAGAGTCTCTATGGAGTATCTTAGTAAGTATACTATTATTCCCACCCTATGTATATATAAATTATTTTTCAGGTCAGTTGGAGAAGGATGGAGGTCTGGCCAGTTACTACTATCTTGGGGTTTATCAGGATCTGTTTGGGCTTTGTGGTCACTGCCATATTTACTATTATTTTGGTACTTGCATATTTATATTTAGTTGTAGTAGATCTAGCATGTCATTACATATGGGAACTTGGGTTTTCTTTTATTTTATAGTCTGAGATAGATTCAGTTGGTTTATATCTTATCCCTATATTTAGAATATGATCATTTTAATGGTAATTCCTCCCATCTTTTTGTTTATTATACCCTCAGTGCTAGTCCTTATCCGAGGCCTATTAGAGTTGGGAATTTATTTTCACTATCTATATTATCTCATTTCCATCCTAGGAGGGTTCCACTTTTTGGGGAGTGGATCCTGAAGAAAATCAAGCATCAATATCCCCTGATATTTACTTACAACAGAGAGGGGTTACTTTTAAAGGGAGGGGTTTTTGATAAAAAATATATAAAGGGAAACCATATTTATCAGTGAAAATGTTTTTGAATGAATCCATTTATAATATTAGATCATAAAATATAACAATAACTATGTATAACCATTTTAGAATTAATTTTAATTATTTTATATTTTTTCATATTCCAATATTTCCATGTTTCCCATGTTAAACCACTTCTTCAAAATTAATAAATTCATCCATTCCATCTGCATACAAAAAATATTTTAATATATAGTTATGTGTTTTTTATAAACATATAAAACATTGAGATTTAAATATAATGTTGTGTTCTATGTTATTAAACATTAACAAGACAAATTAATATACAAATTTTCTATATTATAATGTAGAATAATGTTAAATCCATGGAGCTAATTGTTATATTATATTTAATTAACTAGGTGTGATGGTATAATAATAACGATGAAATTTTTTCATCATAATATTTATGCAGTGATTTAATGTATGACAATATGATTCATTATATATATAAAATAACTCAAAAATGGGCCACCTAACTTAATAATTAAAATAAATGTTATTTATAGAGAAACAATAATTCCAAGGATGAATCAAATATAATTTTTTTTAGTAATGATCATAAAAATAAATAAAATGGGGAGACATAGCCCAAACAATCACATACAAAGTTATTTAAACCATTTTGGAATTCAAATAAAAATATCATTGGAAGTTAATGTATTTATCATTAAAATATATATCTTATGTATTATTAGTAATATTTGAAAAAAATAATCGAAAATATCAACTATAGAACCTATAAATCACTTGGATATTCTAGACCACATAATATCAAAATTTTCTAGATTTCAAAATTTCCAAAATCACGAGTCATGACTGGAAATTCATTTAACTAGTTTATATACCTATTGAAAACTCATATCACAACAAATATATTTGATATAAAAAAGAAATGAATGAAATAAATTGTGACCAAAAACAAAAATAAACCCAAAAACTTAGTAGTGAAAATCCAAAATTATCACCAGTGGAATAACCACATTTTTCATATAAGTATTATTGAAATAATACGGTAAATTGCACCAAAATATTCTCTATTAAAAATGGAATTGGATAATGTGACAATAATCCTACAATATTATCTAAAACCAATTCATAGGGAAGTCAAATGATATTAGATGATTTCCCTTTCACTTATTTATAATCCATAATTGAATCTCTAATATATAAAAATAAATTTGAGGAAAATGTGAGAAGTAGGTGGTGGAAAAATGGATATGTTTTATTATTTTTTGGAAAAACACCCTGGGTCATCCTTGAGTCTTGTAGTAAAATATAGAGAATAAGATGAACAAATAGGGATATGACACAGGCTTTTGAATAGTTTACTAGAAATTATCTTGAGGGAGAACCCAAATGGAATTAATTTAATATAATTAAAAGACTAAAATATATCATTTTAATAATTTTTTTATTTATTTATGTTGTGAAAAATTATATTGAAATTTTTTACCTGATGGAAAACTCATTCCACTTAACACTTTTCCCAAAATTACATGTTGAAAATATCCTTTCCAGTATTATAACACAAGTAGAACAACCTTATAACCCTTCTCATTATATCTAACCTTAAATATAACCTAAATTAAAATCTAGAAACACATAAGAGTTCATCCTTAAAATAGATAATATAAAATAAAATTCCCAAAAATTAGTATTGATTTATGAATATGAAATAAATAATAAAAAAATACCACATCTTTACTGATAATATTTCAAAAAAAATAAATTTCCATGTAAATTATTCACTACAAAAATTGGTCAGGGAAACCTCTCCATAAAATAGCTTCTAATAGATGAGAAGTTTGAGAAGATTTTATTGAAATGAATAAAACCATTTCCATGACACCAATTAAACTAGCTTCTTAACAGAAATAACTAAAGAAAGATCACATAATGTATTCATACCACAAAACATATAATTAAACATGCATATATATTTTATCTCAACATCTAAAATTCAATCCAAAACACCAAATTCCACCTAATTTTATTATCCATAACCAAGGGTAAAATTTATATCCCAAGCACTTACCACACTTCTAGTTCGTGGCTTATAAAATCAAATAGACCCACTGACAACAATAGTGTATCAAATCCATTTTTATACTAACATCATTATTATTCTATAAATACAACTAGCTATAAATTAAAATTTTAATTGGGTCCCCACCATTGGAATCTAATTGTGTATTCCAAATCCTATACTTACATATAATTCCAAAAGATAATTAAAAATTAAGTTATAAATAAATGTTTTCAAGGAACCATTCTTCATTTTGAGAGTCACAAAGTGACTCATTTAAAGAATATAACAAATTTATTTTTTAATCATAGTTCATAGGTATATTAGTTATAAAAAAAATATTACAATTGCCTTAATTGTTTCAAGAAACCAAACTAAAATTAAATTTTAAGATAACCATTTTATTTCCCAACATAGAGTGATATATAATATTAGTTTTAAATGGGAAGACCCCCTTTACAGACATTTACAAAAAAAATAAACCAAATTTTAATTATGTATACATTATGAATTTTCTTCACATCATAGAATATAAAATTAATTAATTTTACCCTATATAAAGAACCTATATTTTTATTTACATAGTTTTTTTTTCATGAGTATACATTCATTTTTTTGGATATAGAATATTATATTAATTAGAAATATTCCATGCATCCATAAAATATATTAATTATAATTTTTTATCAGTAATTTAACAATACTATCTTCCTCTAGAGTAAAATGTTAATTAAGTAAAAAAAATAAAATTCTTATTCATAAAATGGAATAAGAAACAAGATATTTTTTAAATAGTTATTAATAAATAAAAACTTGTATTTTTCCCAATAATATAATTTAAAATAAGGTATAAAATTGTATACTAAATTATAAAAAAAATGAAAAAATTAATAATTCTCTAATGTTAGGGATTAAATAGAGTAATTATGAAAGAATATAATGAGATATATATCATTCAATGGAAGAAATTATAGATTCATATCAACCAAATTTTCATTAATATATAAGTAAAAATTTCTAATTTTTATTCTATTTATGTTTTAGTGAATAAAAATATAAAATTGATACTAAATTAATTAAATTGTTGAGTTTTTATAAGATTTTTATTTATTATAATCATTATTCAATGAAATTCATATGATGAATATGAAAATTTATATTTTTTGAAACTCGATTCCTAAATCTTGATGTGATATTTTTTGGTAAAATAAGTTGATTGAAACATAAGGAATAATTCTTTCTATATATGGTGTCTTGATTCCATACCTTGAAGTCACCATTGTTCTTATAGAAATATTTTTGGTTCTAGAATCTGATGAGTTTCAAATGATGTTGAATATGGGTCTGGATGTTACATTAATAAATTATTTCTTGAGATGAATCAGAAAGAATTGATTTAATGTAATATATAACATGACTATTATGTTTAGAGTGATTTTTTATGATGATTAAGACATTTCATTGTGAAAATCTAGATGTTGATGCCTTATATTGGTCTTCTAATCATTCAATGAAATAATTTTCATGATGATATGATAATAAAATATGATTTAGGATGATTTAAACTGACTAAGTCATAAAATATGGCCTATAAAAATATGGTTCCCATTTCCAAAATATTGAAAACATATAAGAGAATGAAATCTCTATGTTTCATGAATTATTACAAATGAAAAACTATTATATAGTATTAATAAGTGTTTAAATTTGTTATATAATTTAAAAATTATTCTACATTAAAATAAAAAATGATGTATTGATTTTGTGTGAAACTATGAATAATGTATGTACAAAAAGAAAGTTAGAGAGACAAATTTCTTATCGATATGGAATCATGTTTAGAAGGAGAATCCAGAAAAACAATAAAATTTTTGTTAATGATATTAGAAATATATGTAGTCTTTAATGTTGATAAAAATGGTTGATATAATTTTTAATGTGTAATTATTATTTAATAATGATTAACTAATCTAGATATTGAGGGATTTTATAAGAATATGATACAAGAAATCCCCATGATCTGATGAATGGTTCTGTTTGGAATCAAAAGAATTAACAGATTAATTCTTTGTGTATTTAAACTTAGAATATTAAGATAGAGCATAAAATATTCATGATTTAATTTTGATAAAATGTTAAAGATCATATATTGATAAATTAATAAGTTTATGATATGAATAATCATGAATTATAAGGGGATTAAGAGCATAAAAATATATTTTTGTGTGGAAGAAGGTGAGATATCATTTTTCATACATCAAAATGTGCATTAGAGGCATATAATAAAAACATGGAAATTGAATGGGTGGTGTTATATTATGTTCGAACGAATAAATATATATATAATAATTAAAAAAAACTAGAAGCTTAACATGAACATATATATGATATTTTTTTGAGATGATGAGATTTAGTGTGATCATATAGATATGTAGATTGAGATATAAAAATTAATAACCAATATCTATGATTCATGATGAGATTTATGGAATATTAAATGATGAAATAATATATTCTTTAATGATTATTTTATCATGATAAATTATAATATTCACAGAACAATGAAGGTGATAAACTATTAATTGATAATGGTAGGTGAACCAATGTTTAGAGTCCTCCTTCCATATATTTTTTGGATAATGGTCGAAATGTTTTGGGAAAACATCATTTAGAGTAAGGTACTAAAAATTTGAAAAAAATTATTAATGAAACACATCATAAATTTTTCATAAAGACTATTGATTCAAAGAAGAAGAGTTATAACTATTTAAAATGTCAATTTCAACAAAGAGAGGAAAAATCATATAGGATCACTAAGATTATTTGATGGAAAAATATTTTCTAGAAAATAAAATTTATAATATTAGTATAAAAACATTAAATATTAATAATTGTTCAAATTCTAATTAATTTAAATTCCATGGTGAAATAATCATTTTTTGATTTTTTTAATGAAATAAAAATGAAGTTACGATTCACTAATTTTTATGATAACCTTGTAAATTTTTTCAAAACAAGTATAAAAAACATTTGTAGATATATGTAATATGGAAAAATTGGGTAATATGTGATACAATCCCACATAACTTATAATACTTTTTGATATTAGTGTAAAACCTATCTCTCAAACTCAAAAGGAACACAATGTGGTCTTAGTCATCAACATTGGTAGTAAACCATAGTTTTTTTCTTTTTTGTATTATATTTTGTTTTTATATGTTTAAGGGAAATTTTTTATACTTGGGCGGATTAAGTTTGTAATGGTTCATATAAGTTATTTTCAATGAATTAAATTATAAATGAGTACCACTGATTCAGTCCCTAGTCAATGGGTGTATAATATTCATAAAAAATTAAGTCATTTCATAGACACTGTGCTTTCTAAGAAAGGCGATTACATACTTGATGATACTTACAATCTATTATATCAATTTTTTTGGTATCCCTACAATCTATTCTATGAATTATCAGGGGTGGAAGAATATGATGATTTATAATATTTAATTTATTGTTCTTGATAGTGTCGATTATGATACTATTATGTTTACCCAAATTGAGAAATTTTCTTACTTTACATTATTTAATAAAAATAATTAAAATATTGATGTAAATATAAGGAATAAAATTATTACATCATCCACTATAAATGTGTATTTAATATTTATGGGACATTAACCATCCATGGGGATACAAGTCAAACTCAAAAATGATTTTTAATGAAATGTTAATGTATATGAAGTGAAGCTAAAGTCATCAAGAATAAGTTTTGATGATGTGTGTATGATTAATGATAAACCTATTGATGACTTCATCCAAATGAAATAATGTGAATCGAAACATCAAAGGTTTCAATGATACATTCTAAGCATATTCATTTTCGACAAACATATGATAATCGTATCTGACAAATAAAGAAAAATATTTCAGCATTTGAATATAGAAATGATTTTTCTATTAACGAATTATATAAAGAACATTTTTGTTAAATAATGTTGAATCAATTTTTTTTGTACATGATCAATAATGAGATGATATTTGAATCATAGTGAAAAATTAAAATCAATGAAGAGTAATATGTGTACTATATTGAATTGAATGATGCTAAAGAATATAATAGATAGTATAAGTATATTATGGGTCTTATGTTTATGAACACCTGAAATGGAAAAAGTTATGCATTAGAGAAAAAAAACCAATTTAAAATTTTAAACTATGGTGTAATTTCACACATCATAATTAATTATCATCAATTAATAGTGGTGATTGGAAGGGTGATGAGAAATAGGAATTAACAAGAAAAAATAAATAGAGTATAAGTTCCATGGAATTTAAAAAATCATATTAAATAAAAATTACTAAATGATAGAAAAAATATATATTGTAAAGAGAGAATTTGAAGGCTAATCTACTACATGTAGTCAATAAAAATAAAAAAACATTTAAATTTTTTTTAAACATCTTAAAACATGTTGAAAAAAATGAAACAATTCAAGAAAAGAATATTAAGAAGATGGAGAGGCATACATTTTTCATTTTTTAAAATTATAACATGATTATTGTCTTGAAAAAAATAATAAATATAAATAATATTTTTAAATAGTTTATATGATAATAAAAATTATGTTAATAAATTTTAAAAAAATGTATTGAAGGTTACAATGATGAATTTAAATATCTAAACATGAAGGTTTTGGAAGAATACAATATATTAAAAGCTTATGATGTTAATCATACTATAAAGGATGTTGATTTATATAAGAGGTGTTAAATTTTTTTTGAAGAATAAAATACTATTAAAAATATGAGTTAATTTTTAAAAAACAAATTTAAAAGTTATAGAAAAATCATATAATATATTTGATAATGTTTGTCAAAAACTTCATCTAAAATATTCTCCACCTAAACATAAAACTGAATCATTTTTCAAATAATAAAACTTTTTCTATAACTAAACATTTTATTGTTTAAATAATTAAAGGTCTATATAAATAAAAAAACTTTATAGGAAGATAAGGGTATCTTAATATGAAGCATATCCCATGGAATAATGGAGAATATAATATGTAAAGAAATAATGAAAAAATAAATCTAGATAGAACTCGAATCAATATTATAGATAAAAATTACATGGTTACTAATGGTTCTATTGATTTTTTTTCATAATTTAAATAGGTTCCAATAAAAAATGTCTCATACATAGAGTTTGTAAGTGAAAATATGTAATAATGAGATGGTAAAGACTATAACTATAAGTTTATTAAGTTTATCAACTTAAAACATATTTCATTACATGAAAACAATATATAGAAGATACGATCAACCTAGTTATTATACAATTAAATGTATGAATACTATTAAATAATTTTTTCTTCATTATAATATAAGTAAAAAGTATTAAAGGAATGAAAAGTAAATACATTATCTTTTTATTTTTGTGGCTTAAAAATAGATTTGGGTAATCTAATCTTAGATACTTGATAGTGTTCATCCGTCTCAAATGATAGAAGAAAAATAAATAATTATTAACAATAAAAATAATTTCTAATGTTTTTTTAAAATTTATAAATGATATAAATTTAAAATATATAGGAATTTTTACAACTGAGAATGATTCTCAAAACTAAAATTATGTTTTTTTGGTTTTTAATAGGTTTAAACCCAACTTATTCTATTAATGTCATCATTGCATTGATAGGAATGAGGTTATTTTTGAAAAAAACATAACATCATGTGATCAAAATATAGATGGATTATTATAAGGGGGAAGGAATAATTATTAACATAATCAAACCTTTTAATCCAAGTATCTATTATTATCCTAATTCTAATGTTGAAAAAAATTATGGCAAAAAATTGTTGGCCATCTCGATTAATGAATTATGAGTAAAACCTCAATAGAGAATATGGGCATGGGCTTACATCAACTGAATAAAGTAATTGATGTTATTTTTGAAACATTTTATAATTGGTATTAAGTTTGAGTAATTTACTTGAGAGTGGAAATTTATTCCACTTGATAATTAAATAAATTCATTCTAATTAATATAAGACAATGAGGCCTAAATTTAATTATGGTTGTCATTATATTATCAAATTTATTTATTATTTCATTTTAGTGACTAATACAATGTTTCTTATGGTTATTTTATTATAGCATATATGTTGAAAAAATTCTAATGAAATATTGAGAAATAATATGGAGTCTTCATTAAAATGTTGTGAACTGATAATCAAAAGGAGTTCACTAAATTTTTTTTGAATAATGTATTTCTATTCATGGTATTTAAAAATAATATAGTACTCCATATAAACCTCTAGATAATAAGGTTTCATAGAGAAATAGTAAAAGATTTGTTGTAATGGGTTGAACCATGATTGCTCAATAGACACTGTTAAAATTCATTTATATTGAAGTAGTTTTTTAAACTCATTAAATTCAAAATAGATGTTTATTTAATCTAGAATCAAATATTATTTCCTAGGATATTAGACACAAAAATATATTATTATGAACTACTTGTGATTTTTTGGATGTCCATGTATAATGAATAACATTATATTTTAATAAAATATAATGACGAGGTTCCGAAAATTGTTTTCCTTGGATACTAATTAAATACAATTAATTATATGTTATGAAAAAAATATATATACTCATTATGGTTGAATTATATAATGTGGAAATATTTTAAAATAATAACCACATAAAAGAAAAAGCTAAGGGTTATTTTGGGGAAATAATTGATGATAAAATGCACTGTCCAGAGAAAACTCTTGAAAAGGAAGATGATCATAAACTAAACGAAGTAAAATCTTTTTTTGATTAGTCAAATATTGATATTAATAATTTAAAAAGTATAATACCAATGATTCAGAGGTTATAATTTTTTTTAATAAAAAATACTTTGAAAATTTATATTAAATAATAAACACAAAATGAGTCAACTGATTGCTAAATAAATAAATATTATTTCCCACGTTGAACTGCAACCAATTACTAAAGTTGTTGATCACATTGATTTAAAAAATGCTATAAATATCGGAATTTAACAAATTGAGTAGCTAGTTATTTAGGATATTTATTGTTTACCTGAATGGGATAATATATTTAGGACCATATTTGTGTCCAATATTATATGGATTGAAACTATGGAGGTTTCTGGAAGATATAATATATTTATGTTCCAATGTAATTCCTAGATGGGTGTTATATACTATAAAGAAAAAATGTCACTAATTTAAATAATTGAAGATACTATAATGTTTATTCATGTTTCAATAAATAGAAACATCAATGTTTATCTTAAGGATTTTAATTATTCTTTATTTAGTGAATATCTTTATGATCATGTTTTTTTGAGAATCATGATGGATTTTTACTTCACAATGATATAAATAATGTCTAAAAATTGAAGAAAGTATCATATCAATTAAAATAGTCTAGTAAAAAAATTTATTCTAAAAACTATTATTTATTGGAATAAGTGATATTTTTGAAGTAAAATTTTAAATTAACTAGTATATAAATGAGATTAACATTAAGACCCTATTTTTGTTTTTTTATATCAATGAAATAATTATAAAACTTTATAGGGTATATTAAAATAAATAATTTCAAAAAAATGAGGTTTCATTATTTATTTTTTATGAATAAAGATATTTATTTCAATTTTAGATCGAAATTTATAAAAAAATAATATTATATGTTGTTATCCAAGGAGAAATATTCAAATTAATTATTTATGAAATATTGTATAGAAGATTATATGAAAGAATAAACAACCATGAGAGTTAGTTTGAAATTTAGTGAGGATTTTGTAAAGATATGTGTGAATCATTATAACATTAAAAATACGATTGAATGTGTATATAATATTATAGGATCATGAAATGATAATATTTATGGAAAAACCTTTTGGTAATGATTTTAATGTGACACAATGATGTCACACAAAATGGATATTTAATCTATTCTCAAGTACATTAAATGAACTTTGGGTTATGGTCTGAGGTATAAAATTATTGATTGATTGAATTTATATTATTTATATGTGGTTAATATAGAATTATATCATAATTAGATAAAATCAAAATCTGTAAGAACATCTATTCTTGAAGACTGTTTCATGAACTACATTTTTTTGAAAAAAATTCCATAACACTGAGTATAGAAAATATAATATATGTTACTACAACACAAGAATGTTAAAAGTTATAAGGATCATATTATAGTTTTATAACACAGTGGTGATAAATTTTAAACCTTTGAAAATTATTTATGATAATAAAAAAATTATAATTATCCATTAATCATTTGAAACACCCTAGATCCAATAATATGAATATAAAATATTTTCTACTCATTGAGAAATATTAGTAATTGAGGTATAATCATTATTATTTTTACCAAATATACTAGAACATAGATATGTTTAGTAAATATATTCCAAGGGATTTATTTTAATTGTCAAGTCTAAAATATCATGTTTTGAATTCGTATCTTATATATGAGAGATATGAAATACCCCTTGAACTATTAGGTTATATCATCTAATAGAGGGAAGTGTATAAAACTATTAGTTGGGAATGGAATTGTACAATTTTTTAATCATAATATTATTTAATTTTAACTTGGGGTTTAGAAGTTAAATTAGTTGATTATATACAGAAAATAAAATGTAATGGTATTTCATTACATTTTACTAATTTATAAAATTATCTAAAAATCATTTCATTATCCAAAAGTGTTTTCTAATACAATTTATATTTGATAAAAGATTTATTATGATGAATATATGATAGTTTTTGGTGTCGATATAAAATCCATATATGGAGAATGTATAGATAATATAAATGTTTTATGTGTTTTAATATTATCATCTTAATGTGAGATTTATTTTCAGAAATATTCCGATGAAATTATTTTAATTTCAGACGTATATATATATTATATGTTTTAATTGGTTGAAGTTGTAATATTATAAATGTATAATTATATATTAAAAAAGATTCATGTAACAATTAGGTCATAGAGGAACCCTACTTTCCCCGTAGATACATGGTCCCCTATTTGGGGAAAACCACATGCCCAAATGAATCATCATACTATCGACTTCCCCGACAAGAAAAAACATTTTATATCAGTGATATTTTTCCTCAATCATAGACAAAAATAAAAAATTTCCATGGGATCACCCATCCTGATCAATACATTAGGACTAGAATACCTAACAGTAGAGTTCTAATCAGGTACGTTCCTGGAAGGCAGGGTTCACATTATAGACATGGCATGTTGAGAATTATGTCTCCTATGTTGATTTCTTTCTCTTAGTCTTAGTTTTTCTTCTACTTTCTTGATTTGAACTAATATTTTCTAATTTTATGATCATTTATTCTATTTTTTATTTGTAATGTAATGCTTATGAGACATCTTTCTTAGGTTACATAGAAGGGTGAAATGGATTCTACCCAAGGAAATCCACAATTGGATTAAAATATTATATATTCTATTGTGTGAGTATTTTGTTCCATGGACCAAAATTTAATGTATGTATATAATATTGTTATTGAGGTAAAGAAATAAAATATATGAGAAATAGATTGATCTCAGGTGTTCTTATATGATAAAAAACCATCCATTTATTGAATGAATAATCCCTTAGAGGTATAGTAATGGCTAGATATGGTCAATTAGATATATTACATTTTGGATATACTAGATAATATCAATGTGATGTGAAAAATGTTTAGATATTTGGTTACCAACTATCAATGGAGGGATTTCATCATTCAAGATAATAGGAATTTGATCTTGGAATGGAAGGGTTTCAAGACACTATTCTTCCTACTATTGTAACGCCCTAACTCCAGTTACCTAGAGTCAGTGTATTGTTACATAACATTGGAATGATCACAAGAAAGATCAAATCTCGAAAGACCGATTGGTTTAGTAGCCTTGGAAACACTAGATATATTCATAAAGTTTTACATTACATCATAAAGTGAAAAACTACTACAACAACATAGTCTCCATATCCCATACTAATATCCCCACATATTATCCCTGCAGGTCATTCATAAATTACTTCTTCACATCCTGGGAAAAATAAAACATAGAAAAGGGGTGAGCTCAAATGCCCAGTAAGGATAACAATATAGCGGAAAATTTCATAAATAAGAATAAACATTTAAGGCAATGTATAACTTAAAACAAAAGCCTTTTAAACTTGAACATCAACATAGTTTGGAAAAAATAAAATGAAATAATGCCATTTACTTATTCACATGGATATTCTACTAATCGAATAATCACATGCAATATCAATTACCACTTTCAAAATGATGGAATGCATAATTCCAGACTATCATAACCACATATCCAAGGCCTCATGCCAAGACTAAAAATAAGATTTTTCCAAGGCCTTGTTCCAAGACACTAGTTTGTCTCATGAGACCTACCGATGCATCGAGGATCTATAGCGGGCTCCACCCATCACATATTAAGTCCAATGCATTCCCATGTGAAATGGTTTAGACATAACATAAACATTCGTATTAAAACTAGCATACGAAATGTCAATAATTTCACCATAAACTATGAACGACATAAAAATAGAACATCCACAGTCAAACATATCACAAAACCTTCAATACAATATAAATTTCTTTTATCATAATAAATCAACTTCAAATAAGCGTAAAATCCATCAAAGGATGTTGACATAGATGAAATCAAAACTCTTTTTAGAGATATATCTCTTTCTATTTTGAAATAATTTAAGAGTCATATATTTATGAAATAAAACATTTTCTTTGAAAATATTATTATAAGCTTTTACGGGATGCTTCGAAGATTTTATAACGGCAGAAAATAACCGCACCTGCCGTATAAGTTAAAAAAAACATTCTTACCTTAATTCTGTCGAAAAGGTTAAAAAGCACCTCGTTTGGAAAATGACAGAAAGATTCCTTTATAAACCACTTATAAAAAGTCAAACAAGGGTATAAATGACTTTAACCCATATTCTTGTAAATAGTAAAAATGTTTTGAAATACATTTTTAAGAAACATGTATGTGGATGATAAAGATATCCCAGTAGATTATTACGTATAAACAACCTCGGATAATGAAGAGATTGTGAAATAAACCCTTACCTTGTACTTTTCCTTCGTTGAGGGTGGGTTAACCTCCTGTATAATGGTGAAATAATTGTTATTAAATTATACAAGAATCATATATATTAATATGATATCATATATGATCTTTTAACATTGCTTTGTTAATAATATATTAGTATTACCGTCGTTTCGGGTGTTAACTTACTCGTTTTATTTTATATGTTTTGTTACGTAATCCATGTTTTTCATGGATAGGTTGTATCTTATTCATATCCATAATTATATCAAGTCCTTGAACATTATTTTTAAATCATCAAATTATAATTATATTTGAATGGATACGATGGAGAATGAATCTCATCGCGTTCGTGGAGACGGTAGTCCGTACGTACGCACGAGCGACAATATCATTATTTTGATATTAAAATAATATATAATTGGATAGTATATCATATATAAATAATCATTATATTGTTATATTTATTATTTACATGAGTTACACATCATTATTATACCCATCCAAATAATAATATATTGAATAACAATTACACCATGACGTGGAGACGGTAAGCCGCACGTACGCACGTATGGTGACATGTTATTCAAAGGGTGGATAGAATACTGAATATGGTTGTACCGTATTTATAATAACATCACAGTATATATAAGATACTGGAGTTATTATTTTAGAATGGTAATAACAAAGAAAGAAGAAGTGGAAGAAGAAATGAATTTGAAAAAGGGTGGTGAAAACATTACCTCTTTTTCGGGTTCTTCCTTTTGATTTGATCAAAAGGGCTCCTTAGGATGGATTTCTGATCAAACTAAGGCCTCTAGGTTGTAGTGAGGGAAGTTGAGAGAGTATTTGGGCAGAGTTTGGCCGAACCAAAAGGCTTTGAAGTAGTGAAGTAATGAGAAGGGGGAGTGCCCTTTTATAAGAGGGGTGAGGGGCACCTTTGGAAAATCTAGAAATATTAATTTATAATAAATTCATATTCGGTATCTAATGGCTCAAAAGTTGATTATTCAAAGGTTAAGGTGGGGATAGGTAGAAAACCATTCAACCAATAGAAGTTAGACTGTTTTGGGTTACTATATTAACCTTATCTTTTAGTTTTAACTCTTAGTTAATTAGTTTGACATTTACCATGTCACTTTGTATTTTTATATTATATAGTTAATAAACATACTATATACATCCAAGAGACCCCCATGTGCTCCATTAATGATAAAACTATCATGATATAAGTCTCTTGGACGATCCATAGATTTTTAGGAATTTAATATCAATTAATAATATAATATTTGTTTTAAAAACTCTTTTATGTCAATTTTGACACTATTCAATAGTTTATTTTTGTGAAACTTATAACAGAATGATTAATTCGAAAAAAGTCAATTAAATAAATCCTAATATGTCATATTATCCTCGAAAATTAGTGTAATTCATTAAAAGTCTCAAATTATATTTATTTGGGAATTTATAATATCAATTATTTTAATTTTTCACTATTATGGTAATTGTTGTATCATCATTGTGTCATAAATAAATTAAATTATTTAATGTCTAAAAATTATAAATAAAATATCATTATGTAGGAAATATTTTTATCTTTCTAATGAATATTTAAAATCAAATTTATCTTATGTATTACCCTATATTAAAAATGTTTTAGTAAATAAACATTGATTTTAACTCTTTTAACTCTTCTTTGAATTAAATAATAATAAATGTCCTAATCTAATCCATATGAACCTAAATGATAATATTTTATTCCTAAGGTTTTTTTTGGTCGAGATAAACTTGTCCAATAGAATTAGGACATGTGTTAGGGTAATAGTAATATCATTTTTACCCTTAATTACCCTATTTACTTTTAACCGTGGTAAATAAAAGTAAAAAGTTATTATTCACCAAAAATTATTTACATCTCATTGAACCACATTTTACTCCTTGATATTAACCGTGTCTCTCAAATTTTCTAAATTCCATTCACAGAAGCGGTAAAATTAAGTTTTATGAAAAATTCAGTTTTTTAACTACCACTTAGTAGTTTCACTATTCATCAAAAATTGAAGTTTTTCAGAACAATGCCAAAATTTCACCCTAAGATATAATTGATATTCCGAATTCAAAAATGAGGTCTATTTTACAAAATTCCAAACATATAAGTTGAATTAATTAATTTTATAATTAATTTCCACTGTCACAACAAATAGCGTGTTTTTAAGAAACAATATATACCAAAAGATTGACAATTGTTTAGGTCCAATTTCAAAGTGAAATTAATTCTAATGAACACCATTGGATAAAATGGTAAAAATATATTCTAATTATACTTTAAAAACACTCAGTAATATAATTTATCACTATAAATTATTTTGATTAAAAAAGTTGTTTTTAAGTATTTTTCACTATTCATAAAAATTGGAAGTTTTCAGAAAAATACCAAAAATTCATATTAGGATAATTTTGATATTCCGAAACCAAAAATAAAGTCCATTTTGAAATATAAAATATATATAATTTCAAAAATCAGGTATTACTATTCAAAAAGCAGGTATTACTATCACATTATTCAAAGAGAAGCGTACCGTAGAAGCTTGGGGTGTTACATTCTCCCCTCCTTCAAATAATTTCGTCCTCAAAATTTTCAGAATACTACCGCATGAAAAGACTCGGGTGGTTCGTCATCATAAGTTCCTCGGGTTCCCACGTTGCCTCTTCCATCTTATGGTTTCTCCATAAAACTTTTACCAGACGCGTCGTCCGGTTTCTTAGTACTTGTTCTCTTGTATCAAGAATCCTGACGGGATCTTCATAATAAGACAGACCGGGTTCCAGTTCTAATTCTTCATAGCTGAGTACATGCGTTGGGTCAGGCATGTATTTTCTCAATAGAGATACGTGGAACACATCGTGAGCTTTGGAGAGACTTAGCGGCATTGTCAATCGGTAAGCCACAACCCCAATTCGTTCTAGAATTTTGAAAGGTCCGATGTACCTGGGACTCAATTTACCTTTCTTACCAAAACATATGACTCCCTTCCATGGAGATACCATCAGGAAAACATGATCAATGACTTGAAATTCCAAATCCTTCCTTCGATTATTGGCATAGCTCTTTTGCCTACTTTGATCTGCTTTGATGTAATTTTGGATTACCTTCACCTTTTCCATCGTTTCCTCCACCAGTTCTAGGCCTACAAGTTTTCTTTCACCAACGTCATCCCAACAGGTTGGTGTGCGACATCTCTTTCTGTATAACGCTTTATATGGTTCCATCTGAATACTAGAATGGAAGCTATTGTTATAGGAAAATTCTACCAATGGTAAATATTGATCCCACATACCCTGAAAGTCAAGTGAGAAAGATCTCAACATGTCTTCTAAGGTTTTAATAGTCCATTCTGATTTTCTGTCTGTCTGAGGGTGGTAGGCAGTGCTCAAATGAATTACAGTATCTAGGGATTTCTGAAGACTCTTCCAGAATCTTGAAGTAAAACATGGATCACAATCAGAAACAATCGATAGGGGTACTCCATGAAGTCTCATAACTTCATTAATATATATTCTTGCTAGACGTTCTAGTGGTAGATCTTCTCTTATAGAAAGAAAATGTGCTGACTTGGTAAGACGATCAACAATAACCCATATTGCATCATTCCTTCTAGGAGTCTTTGGTAGCCCCATGATAATGTACATCATAACATTGTCCCATTTCCACTCCGGTATGGGAAGAGGTTTCATGACTCCTCCAGGCTGTTGCCTTCAAGCTTTCACTTGTTGACAAACCATACATCTTGACACAAAATCAGAAATCTCCCTCTTCATGTAGTCCCACCAAAAATGTTCCTTCAAATATCTATACATTTTGGTGCTCCCAGGGTGTATAGAGAAATTGGAACTATGAGCATCATCCAGCAATTCCCTTTTTAGATCAGGTAAATCGGGAACACAAAGCCTCTTCCCGAATTTCAAAATTCCATCTTCATACACAAATTCTATCAATCTCCCATCATTCATAGCTTTAATATTCTTTTGAAATTCTTCATCATCAGTCTGAGAACTCTTAATTATTTCTAGTAAAGATGGTTTGGAATCCATTTAAAAAAGCATTGATGTTTCACCATCCCTGGTTATTCCCATGTTCATCTTCACCAGATCCATGAAAATTGGATCCCTTTCAATTCTCATATTGTTCAAAATTCCATGGTCTTTTCTTCTCAAAGCATATTCCACCTTGTTTGCCTTCCCTGGGTGGTATTGTATCGTACAATAATAATCCTTGAGTAATTCAAGCCATCTCTTTTGCCTCATGTTGAGTTCCTTTTGTAAGAAAATATACTTCAAACTCTTGTGATCAGGTTAAATCTCACATTTTTCACCATAGAGGTAGTGCCTCCATATCTTTAAAGAAAAGATCACAACTTCTAACTCAAGATCATGAGTAGGGTAGTTTTGTTCATGAATTTTCAACTGTCATGATGCATAGGCAATAACCCTATCATTCTGCATAAGGACACAACCAAGTCCTTTCTTCTATGCATCCCTATAAATAACAAACCCATCATTCCCCGATGGTAGATTCAATATAGGAGAATTGACTAATCTTCTCTTCATTTCTTCGAAAAATTCTTCACACTCTTTTTTCCAAACAAATTTAACCCCTTTACGTGTGAGCTTCGTTAATGGGTTAGCCAATCGGGCAAAATTCTGGAAGAAACGTCGATAATAACCCGCCAAACCAATAAAACTACGTACCTCAGTTATATTCATTGGTTCTGGCTATTCTTGGATTGCCTTGGTCTTAGAAGGATCAACAGAGATTCCATCTGTAGAGAAAATATGTCCAAGAAAATAAATATCATGAAGCCAGAATTCACACTTGCTAAACTTTCCATATAATTCATGTCTTCTAAGAGTCTTCAGGATAATGCGCAAGTGATTTTAATGATCTTCGTAGCTTTTGGAGTATACCAAGATATCATCAATAAATACCACCACAAATTCATCGAGATACTCCTTGAAAACTCTATTCATTAGATCCATGAATACAGAGGGTGCATTAGTCAATCCAAAAGGCATTACAGTAAACTCGTAATGCCCGTACCTGGTTCGAAACACTGTCTTTGGAATGTCTTTCTTCTTCACACACAACTAATGGTATCCAGATCGAAGTTCAATCTTTGAAAAGTATTGAGCTCCATGCAGTTGGTCATATAAATCATCAATGCGAGGTAGGGGATACTTGTTCTTTATTGTTATAGCATTGATCTCCCTATAGTCGATACATAACCTCATGGATCCATCTTTCTTTTTAACAAAAAGAACAGGGGCTCCCCATGGAGAAACACTAGGGAGAATAAATCCTTTATTACTCAATTCCTCTAGTTGTTTATTTAGTTCGACTAATTCTACAGTGGCCATTCTATAAGGTGTCTTCGATATAGGCCTTGATCCAGGAATTAAATCAATGGAAAACTCAACTTCTCGTTCAGGAGGATATCCAGGTAAATCGTCCGGAAACACATCTACATATTCTTTAATAAAGGGTACATCATCTATTTGAACATTCCTTTCCTCACCCATAGTTATTTCATTCTCTTCCTCCCCAATAATTGAATTTAGTTGAGCTACTGGGGGTGGATCTAGATAAGAATTAGGTGGTGATGATTCTGCTCTAAAGATAAGGTGTTCCTTATCATCATCATCAAGAATCGTAACCTCTTTATTCTTACAATAAATCTTCGCATCATAGTCCGAAAGCCAGTCCATATCAAGGATTATATCAAACTCAATCATAGGCATGACGATGAGATCAGCAGATAAAGAACATTTATGTGCTCTAATGGGGACTGATTCACAAAACTTTGTTGCAATGATACTTCCCTTTGGAGTTTTAACTGACAACTCCCTTGTTAAATCAAATTGGAAATATCTAATTTTCTTAGAAAACTAGGAAGATACGAAACAATGCGATGATCCAGAATCAAATAATGCATTTTCTAAACTTGAGGAAACCATTAAATTACCTGCCACAACATCTTTCGGAGCTTCTACCTCAGCAGTAGTGATAACATAAGCTTGGCCTTGATCCCTTGGAATTTTCTGAGGTATATTCCCCTGAATCTTTGGACATTCATTTGCATAATTCCCCATCTCCCTAAAATTTTAGCACTAAACATTGGTAGCTTCCTTCTTCCCTTTGCAATCATGAGATTGGTGGCCTTTTTCACCACACTTGTAACAGACTCCCGTTCCCTTCAAGCAAGTACCGGGGTGTTTCTTCCCACATTTACCACAGGATGGATATTCAACATTTCCCTTCTTCCTCTTACTTCCATTCCCATATTGATCATTAGATATCTTCTTCTCTTGATTTTCTTTAAAGTCATAAGACTTAGAGTATTCTTTTTTGGTCTTGATAGCACATGAGACAATTTCTTCGTACGATGAGAAGGATTGTGATACTAATGCTCGACGGAGAAATGGTTTTAACCCATCAAAGAAACGATCAATATTACTTCTTGGGTTACGTATATAATCTCTAGCATACCTTGCTAACCTTGTAAAGTTAGCCTCATACTTTGTGACATTCTCATCCTCCTTTTGTCTCAGACTCCGAAACTGCCTTTCCATATCTGCTCGATGGTCACGAAGAAAGTATTTTTCTAAAAATAGATCTTTGAACTCCCTCCATTCCATATTTGATACTTCATCATCTTCCTTCGTATTTTGAATCAATGACCACCATTGATCAGCATCTCCAGTGAGGCGGTAAACTGCCACGATAAGTTTTTCCCTTTCACTACTACCAAAGCCTAAAATATTTTCTCTAGGGAAAATATCCATTGCTCAGTTACTAAGGGATTTGTACTCCCATTAAATTTTGGTGGTTGTTGCCTCATGAAGCGATCTAACATTGATCCTCCACGTTGTGGATCATGGTGCTCCATACGGGTAAGGTTATTATTCATAACCTGAGTAAGTTGTCCCAGTATGGTGATTAGCTGATCGGCACCAGTTGCATCACCAGATCCACTATAATTATCTTGAGTAGGAGGGAAATCCCTACATGGAGTGCGTGCATTAATACGGTTTCCATTTTTTCCACTAGGCACCATTTCTAAACAATGGGATAAACTAGATCAGTTTATGAATAAAAATACATAATCTCATACTTATAAAACACTTAACATAAATTGAACTATTTATGGATATAATCCATAATCATAAAAATGTTTTCTTTGAGTAAGTATATACTCATAAACCCTTCATAATGATTTGTAAAGAAAATGAGAGTTATCCTAAGCATATCCCCTGGGAGTGTCGTAACCAAGAGTGCAGCAATGCCCATTTTCGTGCACCAGTTCCCGTTCGAGTCTAGCTTAAAGTGGTGTTTTTGGGTTTTACCCCTTGGTACATCTGTGTCAGAGCCGCCACTACCTGCTCGTATCCAGACAAGGATGTATTTCTAGGAAAACTCACAAAATCTCTACAATACCAAAATTCTAGAAAGTTCTTCTATAATAATCTTCAAAGTTCATCCTAGGTCTACGTGCTCTAATCAGAGTTTATCTAAATCTAGCTTCCAAGGTTTGTACTAAAATTCCTCTGATACCAACTGTAACGCCTCGACCCCAGTTACCTAGAGTCGGTGCATTATTACATAACATTGGCATGATCACAAGAAAGATCAAATCTCGAAAGACCGATTGGTTTAGTAGCCTTGGAAACACTAGATATATTTATAAAGTTTTATATTACATCATAAAGTGAAAAACTACAACAACAACATAGTCTCCATATCCCAAAATCATATCCCCACATACTATCCCTGCAGGTCATTCATAAATTACTTCTTCACATCCTGGGAAAAATAAAACATAGAAAATGGGTGAGCTCAAATGCCCAGTAAGGATAACAATATAGAGGAAACTTTCATAAATAAGAATAAACATTTATGGCAATGTATAACATAAAACAAAATCCTTTTAAACTTGAACATCAACATAGTATGGAAAAAATAAAATTAAATAATGCCATTTACTTATTCACATGGATATTATACTAATCGAATAATCACATGCAATATCAATTACCACTTTCATAATGATGGAATGCATAATGCCAGACTATCATAACCACATAGCCAAGGCCTCGTTCCAAGACTATAAATAAGATTTTGCCAAGGCCTTGTGCCAAGACACTAGTTTGTATCATGAGACCTACCGATGCATTGAAGAGCTATAGCGGGCTCCACCCGTCACATATTAAGTCCAATGCATTCCCATATGAAAAGGTTTAAATATAACATAAACATTCGAATTAAAACTAGAATACTAAATGTCAATACTTTCACTATAAACTATGAACGGTATAAAAATAGCACATCCACAGTTAAACATATCACAAAACCTTAAACACAATATAGAATTTTTGTATCATAATAAATCAACTTCAAATAAGCGTAAAATCCATCAAAGGATGTTGACATAGACGAAATCAAAACTATTTTTAGAGAAATATCTATTTCAATTTTGAAATCATTTAAGAGTCATATATTTATGAAATAAAACATTTTATTTGAAAATATTCTTATAAGATTTTATGGGAATCTTCGACAATTTTATAACAGTGGAAAATAACCGCACCTGCCGTATAAGTTAAGAAAACAGTCTTACCTTAATTCTGTCGAAAAGGTTAAAAAGCACCTTGTTTTGAAAACAATGAAAAGATTCCTTTATAAAAAACTTACAAAAAGTCAAACAAGGGTATAAATGACTTTAACCCATATTCTTGTAAATAGTAAAAATGTTTTGAAATACATTTTTAAGAAACATGGATGTGGATGATAAAGAGATCCCAGTAGATTATTACGTATAAACAACCTCGGATAATGAAGCGATTGTGAAATAAACCCTTAACTTGTACTTTTCCTTGGTTGAGGGTGGGTTAACCTCATTTATAATGGTGAAATAATTTTTATTAAATTATACAAGAATCATATATATTAATATGATATCATATATGATCTTTTAACATTGCTTTGTTAATAATATCTTAGTATTATCGTCGTTTCGGGTGTTAACTTACTCGTTTTCTTTTATATGGTTTGTTACGTAAGCCATGTTTGTCATGGATAGGTTGTATCTTATTCATATCCAGAATTATATCAAGTCCTTAAACATTATTTTTAAATCATCAAATGATAATTATACATGAATGGATATGATGGAGAATGAATCTCATCGTGTTCGTGGAGACGGTAGTCCGCACGTACGCACGAGCGACAATATCATTCTTTTGATATTAAAATAATATATAATTGGATAGTATATCATATATACAGAATAATTATCATGTTATATTTATTATTTTCATGTGTTACACATCATTATTATACCAATCCAAATAATAATATATTGAATAACAATTACACCACGACGTGGAGACGGTAAGCCGTACGTATGCACGTATGATGACATGTTATTCAAAGGGTGGATAGAATACTGAATATGGTGGTACCATATTTATAATAACATCACAGTATATATAAGATACTGGAGTTATTATTTTATAATGGTAATAACAAAGAAAGAAGAAGTGGAAGAAGAAATGAATTTGAAAAAGGGTGGGGAAAACATTACCTCTTCTTCAGGTTCTTCCTTTTGATTTGATAAAAAGGTCTCCATAGGATGGATTTATGATCAAAATAAGGCCTCTAGGTTGTATTGAGGGAATTTTAGAGAGTATTTGGGAAGAGTTTTGCCGAACCAAAAGGATTTTAAGGTGTGAAGTAATGAGAAGGGGGAGTGCCCTTTTATAAGAGGGGTGAGGGGCACCCTTGGAAAAGCTAGAAATATTAATTTATAATAAATTCATATTCAGTTTATAATGGCTTTAAAGTTGATTATTCAAAGGTTAAGGTGGGGATAGGTCTAAAAACATTCAACCAATAGAATTTAGACAGGTTTGGGTTACTATATTAACCTTATCTTTTAGTTTTAACTCTTAGTTAATTAGTTTGACATCTACCATGTCACTTTGTATTTTTATATTATATAGTTAATAAACTTACTATATACATCCAAGAGACCCCCAAGTGGTCCATTAATGATACACCTATCATGATATAAGTCTCTTGGCCGAACCTTAGATTTTTAAAAATTTAATATCAATTAATAATATAATATTTGTTTTAAAAAATCTTTTATGTCAATTTTGACACTATTCATTAGTTGATTTTTGTGAAACTTATAAGAGAATTATTAATTCTAAAAAATTCAATTAAATCAATCCTAATATGTCATATTATCCTATAAAATTATTGTAATTCATTTAAAGTCTAAAATTATATTTATTAGGGTATTTATAATATCAATTATTTTAATTTTTCACTATTATGGTAATTACTGCATCATCATTGTGTCAAAAATAAATTAAATTATTTAATGTCTAAAAATTATAAATAAAATATAATTATGTAGGAAGTATTTTTATCTTTATAATTAATATTTACAATCGAATTTATCTTATGTATAACCCTATATTAAAAATGTTTTAGTAAATAAACTTTGATTTTAACTCTTTTAACTCTTCTTTGAATTAAATAATAATAAATGTCCTAATCTAATCCAAGTGGACCTAAATGATAATATTTTATTCCTAAGGTTGTTTTTGGTCTAGATACACTTGTCCAACAGAATTAGGACATGTGTTAGGGTAATAGTAATATCATTTGTACCCTTAATTACCCTATTTACTTTTAACCGTGGTAAATAAAAGTAAAAAGTTACTATTCACCAAAAATTATGTTCATCTCATTGAAACACATTTTACTTCTTGATATTAACTGTGTCTCTCGGATTTTCGAAATTCCATTCACAGAAGCGGTAAAATTATGTTTTCTGAAAAATTCAGTTTTTTAACTACCACTTAGTAGTTTCACTATTCATCAAAAATTGAAGTTTTTCAGAACAATGCCAAAATTTCACCCTAAGATATAATTGATATTCCGAATTCAAAAATGATTTCTATTTTACAAAGTTTCAAACATATAAGTTTCATTAATTAATTTTATAATTAATTACCACTGTCACAACAAATAGCGTGTTTTTTAAGAAACAATATATACCAAAAGATCGACAATTGTTTTGGTCCAATTTCAAAGTGAAATTAATTCTAATAAACACCGTTGGATAAAAAGGTAAAAATATATTCCAATTATACATTAAAACCACTCAATAATATAATTTATCACTATAAATTATTTTTATTAAAAAATTTGTTTTTAAGTATTTTTCACTATTTATAAAAATAGGAAGTTCTCAGAAAAATACCAAAACTTCATCTTAGGATAATTTCGATATTACGAAACCAAAAATGAAGTCCATTTTGAAATATAAAATATATATAATTTCAAAAAGCAGGCATTACTATTTATAACAGCTAGTTTGATTGGTTGTGGTGTGTTAGAACTCGATGTTGTGTACAACACATGTTATCACATTATTCAAAGAGAAGCGTACCGTAGAAGCTTGGGGTGTTACAACTATTCTATCTAGATTCTCTGATAATGAAAATGTCTCTAGAATTCCTTTATTTATAGTAGGGATAAAGTTCAGTGTCAGAGTACACCAATCTATTCAATGACCATGTTCATTTATCTCTAGAGGTAATGAAGCTTGATAAAATAAAAGTTTAAAAGTACATGTATGGTCTGTGAATAGATATTAGATTGTAGGTATTTGTGATGATGTTTTCAAACTATGCAGATTTAGTATATAGGCCTATCATAGATGAGATGAATATGATATGTAGGTTTGGATATTCTTATCATTCTCATACACACAGTGGAATCCTTGGAGGTGTTAATGGAAAGAAGAGGGAGTGTAATGAGCATTAAAGGAATTTTGTAGGTGGTATTTAGTAGTAGGAATCCTTTGAACCATCAATAACAATAAAGAGTGTGCCCCTAAAATGATATTACTATGGAATGGTTGGTCACACATTATAGTCTTTTTATGATGATGTGATGTTGTGTGATGGTTGTGGCTACTACAACTATATTCCATTATTATGTTAGACTAGCTTAATGCCTCACTATGGTCAAGGATATTTGTCTCCAACATCCACTACAGTACATTAATATGATCCAAGTTCTATATTGATCTTTCCAAAGGCCCTAATAATGAAGCTAAATTACAAAGTGGATGAGTACCCAATGAAGATTGATGCAGGTCCAAAAATAGTGAGAGTTAACATTTTTTTCTAATTCAATCGGAATTTATCTAATTGATATAAGTCCCTTTCTCCAATTTATGTATTCTTGTTTTTTATGTGTTGAAACTTCTAGTGGAAATCATTTTCTTTTTCATAGAGATAGGAAAAAATATTGTAAATATAAATTTGATGGGGCTTCTTTCTCTGTCTTATTTTTTATTGATAAATGATGTGGATATAGTTTTGGATTTTCTTATTATTGATCTATATATATTTTATGTAATCATAGGGTTGGATTAGTTTATCTATAATCATAATAAGATTTATTTTCATCATTAGTTTGTCACATTATATGTTGTTGATAAGATCTTACATGCTTTACAAGGAGAGTGGGGTCCAATTTTTGGTTTTTCAGGACCTTCCTTCCCAAAGAATATATTCTTTTATCTACAATTGTGTTTTATCCTAGTGTGAGTTCTTCAGTCATTGATCATCCCATTATTGTTTAGGAATTTATTAATATTACCCCTATTTAATTTTCTAGTATTTATTTAGATATGTAAGTAGTGTTTAAAATCAATTTGATTTCATGTATGCATCCAATCTAAATACCCTTTTTTCACATTGAACCAACAAAGAAAAAAGAGAACATGATATAGTTATATGATATGTTGTAAAAGGGTTTTCTTTACATTATTATTTCAATATTTTAATCCCCATTGTTCAACTCTAAGAAGGCCTATGGTTCACCTTGATTATCTATGGACTATCAAATTTGAATGAGGTGACAGTTAAAAAAATCACTTTCACAAAGTGGAAGATTTGATTGACCGGTTATTGGGGGGAAATTGGTTTTTAAATGTCAATAATTATCTAGGTTATCATTATATTTTCATTAGGATTTTTATATTTAGAATATGGTTGTTAAGTGCATGTATAGAAATTAAAAATATCTGGTTGTGAATTTTGATCTGGCTAATTATCTAAAGAAACATACATCTCTAAGGAATCAGATATTACGTTACAATATTGAATCCTTTTCTATTTTTTAATAAAGGTTATCTTGATTTATTAGATGTCCTGTTGTGTAAATGAGAACCGTATATGTGTGGTTTTGAAAATCCAAAGGAGTTACTATATGTATCAAAATATTTTTAAATTTAGTTTCTCGAATTAGAAAGTGAGGTTCTTGGGGTACATGATTTATGAGCATGGACTATTAGTCGATTCTAAGAAGGTGAAGGTTTTAATTTCATTGTAGTATCAATGATATTAATTTAGGATGTAGACATTCATTGTAATTTCATGACAATATCAATGTTTTGTCATGGAGTTAATAAATATGGAGTCACCATTGAATTATCTTACCATGAAATGGGTGAAATTCATATGGGATAAAATGTGTTGGAAATCATTTGATGAGCTGAAACTACACCTATAATTTTTCCCAATTCTGATCTTAATTAAACCCAAAAAAGGATATGTGGTGTACCTGATTGCTTTTGGTATTGTTTTTGGTTTCATGATTTTTTAGGAGGATCAGGTTTTGTCTTATATATCTCATCATATTTTTCTAGGTGATAAAAATTACCTCTATCATGATATGGATAGTTTCAGGGTTATTAATTCTCTTTAGTGTTGTCTAATCTGTATTTTTGGGTTGAGTATAAAAGCCTTTTCTAACCATAATTTTATGAGTTATATGTTTTTTCATAAATAAATATATCAATGATAGAGGAAGTTAGTTGAATACCTACATATTTTCAACATTGATATCGCCTATACCCCCAGGTAAGGGGTATGTTGTTATGAATGGTCTATGTTGGAAAGTGCCATCAAAGGCTATCATGGAATCAAAGAAAGAGTGGATCACATTGGAAATATTCCCTCATTTGAATCTGGATGCTAAGGATGATAATTTAGGCATAGTTCAGATTAGTGTATAGTTATTATCATTTCACCATATGTTTATTTTATAGTTTTAGTAGTAAGATGATATGTTTATAAGAATCAAAGAAACCCTATGTGGTTGGAAGACCATATCTAGTTGGTATGTCCATTCTGATGTTATTATTCTATTTGGGAATCATTTTTTATCCCGTTATATTGAATGAGTTCATTGTTTTATTAATTTCAATGTTCTTGGTGATTCATTCATGTTGTCACTAAAATATATTATTATAGGAGACAGTGATTATGTTGGCCGGTTTTGTATCATGACATTACAAATTGTGTTTGGCCAGTGATCATTATGTTGTCCAGTTTTTTATCATGACATTATGGTCACTTTCTAATTTATAATTCTTATTTGGATTTTTATTATTATATAATTGATATGACTATTTTGAAATTGATAAATCTGTATGAAAGTTATTCTATGAAACTGTCTGTACATGCTTGTTTGGGAACTATGGAATATAGAAAATATTTTTTATTCTTTTGATATAAACTAATTTTTCATCTATCCTACCACTTTTTTAGGAAAATATGAATGTTTTAATTCATTTTATAATGAATTTATATATAATAGTTTTGTTTTATCATACTAATTTTTTTTAGCACACACTATTCATACCCCTTTAATGATTTGTGGTCCCTGATATGCCCTTTGATATAAGAAAAGGAATGGAAGTGTATTTTGATGGTGGGGTGTTGTGTCTGTTGGGTATGGGTAGTTAGTGGTGTGATTGCTTGTCATTTCCCACATTATCACTTGGATTGGTTGTGATTGACTTGGTTGTCATTTTTTGGACTTCTACTCGGGGTTTGTTCCAACTACACTGAGTTATATTTCTTATAATTTTTTCATTTAGGTATGCTATAAATTTTTTCTAGTTATTATTACACTATTTCTATATGATATATATATATATATATATTACATGTTGACTACTTCATGTTTGTTTGAATCATTCCATTGGTTTTTTGTTGATTCACATGTGCTAGTCGACAACCCATGGAGATCCAGAATGCCCTTTCGGTATGTGGAAGATTGGGATAAGTACCAGTTTGTGAGGGAATACCAAGATGATTAATTACAATTCATTATTCATTATGATGAGTATATAATTTTATGGAACAAGTATCCATGTCTATAAAGGAGGATGGTATATTGGTGAATGATGATGTATGTAAATAACAAAAATAATCTGTATGTTATTGTGAAGAAAAAGAAGAATTGAATTTTGTGTAACTTGGAACATTATAATTAAAAAAATAGTTACAATTTCAGAAGTTATATATATTCTAGATAATAAATCTAGAAGTTTAATCTAGATGATATTCTTATGATTATTAAATTAATAAAATTTGGATTATTTGATAATCAAATTTGATTCAAGATGAGTTAAATTGATAAACTAATTAATGAAGATCAATAAATTTATATTTTCTATAAAAAAATATTCATAATCCATTAATGACATTTCCTTGAAAATATAATATTTAATTTACCAATTGTTGAAATTAGATCATGATATTTATCACGTTCTTAGAAAAAATAATTTATCAAAGACTAAGTTTAGTCATCCCTATGAATTTGGTTAGTTCCTAGAGTAGATATAAAAAAGTATATTTTTCATTCATTGGTAAAATGTTTGAAACATGAATAAAGGAGAACCATAATTTTTTGTACTTTTATTTTATATAACTAAGAGGCCAATAATTTTTATATGCTTTCTCAATATAAAAATAACGATCCATTGTAATGAAATTAACATTCGATGATAATTTTCTGAAGGGATTTCATAAGAATAAGAAGAATGGAAATCTATATGATCCCATTTGAGGAGGAGTTTTCATTCAAATGCATTAGGTGTGGAAAAGAGATCAGAATCATTGGAGATAGTAAAAACGTTTTTTTAAATGTTTTTAATTTACTAATAATTATATGTTTAGAAAATTAAATTTCAGTAATATTTATATTTTTTAAAGTTAAATAGATCATTTACTAGACTACTATGTGTTTGGAGGAAGAAGGTGGGATCCCTTACCCCAAAGTTTATATGGTGATTTGTAGTAACTAAAGAATAATTTTTCATGCTAAGGAACTACTTAATATGAAATATATGGGGTAAGTTAATTTAAATGTATTAGGTTATCCAAGGAATATAGTAATTTGGTTCAATAGTTTACATAAATATGAGTCAAAAGAAATGGAAGGAAATTTCCTTCACCATGGGACATAATGTCCATGTGAAAAATACCAAGCATATCTAATTGGAGTATCTTTACAGATATTCTATCATACTCCCACTTGTTTTTAGTTAGAGTGATGATTGAGTTAATTATCAAAAAAATAATTTTTTAGGATATTTACCTACATGAACCTATTAATTTTATGAACAAATTTGGTTCACCATTGTATTAGAAACTTGAGAAATTGTGTTCAATTCTTGAAGGGAATTCATGACCCCCACGTGTTGTGACAATCTCCTAGGAATCAAAAACCCCAAAAATTGAACAATTCCACATAATGAAAATAATAAATACATAGTATAATGATAACATGAAAATATAGAAACCAAGAAATCAAATATAATAAATAAACTACAAAAAATTCAAGGTCCAAGATATACAAAGAGAAATAAAAAATTCATGACCACAACGCAAACTCCATGTGAAAATGAATAATTACAACCAAGATTTTTCATATCATGAAATATAGTTTATTTTGTGTTTTTATTGAATCCATTTTATGGTTGATCAGTTCATTTTTATGTCATGTGATCTTATAATGATAGTAGATTTAGTGATTAAGGTGGGATCATTTTTCATTGTTTCCCAATATTTTTGGAGCTGAAAATTAGTAGGATGGAGAAAAATTCATTAATAGTGTATTTCAATGATTGAATATTTTTTAAATATGGAAAAGGAATGAGTTTCCTGATAAATGGGTTTCATGAAGGTTGGATTTCATGAAGTTTGTATATTCACAAAGGTATAGAGAATTGTGAATGGGAGATGGAAAGACTATGTTCTTGTGACTATTAGAAGCCTTGAAAATTCATTATGGGGTGGTGGTAAATCTACACAAGTATGATATGGTTCTTGAGAATGTAAAATTTATCTAGAGATTAGCAAATAAAGGTACTTCCCAAATTGGATAGAAGATGTTTTTAAAATGGATGCTGGGTGCATAGGATCATCGCGAAGGGGAAAGACTGCAAATATGAGGCCACCCATCATTTTAAAACAAAAGGAGAATTTGAAAATCTGTTGAATATATATGAATTCATAAAGGGCGGGAGCTTCCTGAATTCATAATTATATAAAATCATGATAATCTAAAAAAGAATAGTTATGTATTGACAGATAGTAAGGCTTTTATGAAGAGGTAGTTTCATGAATATTGGGAGTTTTGTGAAGTCTTATTGTTCTATGAAGGAGGGGGGATTCCCAATGGATGAGAGATTTGTGAATTATAGGATATTCATTAATGTTGAAATATTTTTAAAGGTTGGGAGTTCCATGAAAGTGTGTGGGTTCGAAAATGACAGTATTTTACTAAAATATAAAGTGTATTTCATGATGCCTAAGAGCTTTGTGAATAGTAGTGTTGAATGTCCTGTTTAAGTGAATAGTGATTTCAATTGCATAAAATCTGGACTACTGTACAATGAGAGTATTATACTAATCAGAAAAAAGACATAAATTACCAATCTACTATGTCAAACTTCAAGTCGTTAAACATGGTAATAATTCACCAAATGTAGTGAGCTAGGGGGTTGATGGAAGTGTTCTAAGGGAGCCAGTGTGCTTTCCCAATAATTCTTGTAAACGATGTGTTCCTGGTACAAAGAGAATTTGTCTAATATTCTATACACCACAATATCTAGTGAAGTTTAGTAGATTTAGGTATGATGGATACATTGTCGGCATATGATACTTCGATGACCCCTAAGTGGTGAACAATGTAAAACATATGTATTGTCAATCTATATGTGAATGTTTAATAACTGCATGATTTCAAAAGACATGATTAAAAGACCCAACAAATAAGGGAAGAAAATTCTATGATTTTAAAGAAAAATTTTACACCACGATTCACCCCTCCCTTATAAGGGTGTTCTAGGTCCCCACAAGTTTTATCAGAGATTAGTTATTATAGGATTTAAATCTATATTTAGTTTTCTTCATGGAGAATTCATGGAATTTTAGGGGATTCCCCCTAATGGATGGAAGAAAAATATAGATTTTTAAGAAAAATATGAGATCTCATTTGATAAATATGGATATGGAAGTACATTTTTCAAATTTTTAGAGGATTTAGGTCACTAATACAACATATCATTCTATGACTGAAATAGATAAGAAAATGCTTCATGAAAATTCAAAATCACAAAATGCTCTTACTATAGCCCTTTATAATAAAATATATTTGATGGTGATGAGTTTAACTATATCCAAATCCATGAGGGAGAAATTGGGAAATATATATAAAGGTGACAACAATGTAAAAGAAGCTAAAATTCAAATATTTCACAATTAGTTTGATGATATGAAGATGTATTCTGATTAAAATGATGATAGTTTATTTAATTGGAAAACTAAATTACTTTTATCTATTAGAGGACTTGGGGAAGAAATTAAGGATATTTAAATTTTTAAGAAAATAAAAAGAAAGAAACCACTTTTTTATAATCCAAAATTTTCATCCCTTTAGGAAAGAGATCGGCCTAAGCATTCTCTTAAACATCAGTTAAGAACTCTAGTTGAATATGAGAAGAGAGTTAAATGAAAATATGAATCCAATCATGTAAGAAAGGAAATGGAATTAATTAACATGGAGAAAAAATAATATTTTTAGTGTTAGTGATGATAAGTAATATGATCTTCTGTCTTTATTTCCCATGAAATTCAGGAGAGTAATATGGATATTTGAAGGAAATATTCCTTTGTCTTATTTTCGATGTTGTAAAGTAGGTCATATTTCCTCTCAATTCCCAAGGAAACTTTATGATGTATAAATTGAATTAAGAATCATGTAGATTCCTCATAAGAGGTTCTAGAACAAAAGATACCTCAAATTAAAAAAGAAATTTCATATAAAGGGAATCTATTGTAAAGAAGAACTAGATGATAATGAATTTTTAGGGGATGTAGAACCATAGATTAAATTTAAACCTAAAGTGTCTATGATGGGTAAATTTTAAAAGGTAGAACCTACAAAATATGAAGATATTCAACTTCAAGGTGTTTTTTCTCTAGGTGGAACATTAGGGTGTTCTTGATGAGTTATAAAATCAAATAAATAGAAATAGAAATATGTGAGTTTTGTTAAAAGAGTCATCAAATTATGTTGATCAATAAGAAGTATATATTTATTTACTAAAATTTGATGCATAAGAAAATTTAACAACACTTAAAAGATAAAAAGATATTGTTGATTATAAACTCAGTATTGAAGAGAAAGAAAAAGTCATCGAAGATCATACATTTAGACTGCAAGAAAAGGCTATGATAGTTGAAGAACATCAAGAAGAAGTTGTTACATTATAGAGTAAACTATAAAATGAATCAAACTAAATGAAAAAATAATGGAATTATAGTTTTGATGATTCCAATATAAATAGATATTAGAAATATCTAAACATGGTTTTGATGGAGTATAGAAGGTACTGAATGATTAGATATCATCATGTATAGGAAATAATGTAATTGGTTGTGATGGAGAAACATCCAAGGATGGAAACAGGATGAACCAAAATAAAGGGGAGAAAAAAAGATAGACATATCTCAAAGGTGCCTGATGTCCCCACAAAGTAAGCTAAAAATATAATAGAAAAGAGTGGTTTAAATAATCCTTATATATCCAAAAAGTGTCGCCACTAAAAAACCATTACAAAATAAGGGGACATGTGGTGGGATAGAATTGAGAAGATTTTCCCCTTATGATGTGTCAATAATGTCGTGTTTTGTTCCATACCATGTCTTACTGTGAAGGGGGAAGTAAATATATGAATGGTGAAGTGCCTGGAAGTCAAAAAAAGAGCATGGAACTATATTTATTATAATATAGAAGAAATAGATTCTATGGATAGTTTATTAACTATTCTAACTGTGGAAATAAATAAATTTCTTACAGGTAGAGGAAATGTGTAAATAATAAACATAGAGATATAACAAAATTCAACATCTATCAACCAAGAAGAATTGACCTACAAAATAGGTATTATCCTATGGAATAAAAATATGTGTATGATGAACCCATGAATATTAAAAATATAATTGAAAGTATATCTTTTTTCACCACTAAATCATGTTTGTCATAGAAGTTTTTAATGAAAACCAAGAAAAGAAACATTATTGAAATTGCTCCCAATGCAACAAAGAATAGTAGTACCTAGATTCTTGAAAAGGGATTCTCATAACACATAATAGGAAATGATTTTTTTGAATAATGTTATGAAAAGGATTGATTGAATAGTGATATTTGGAAATGATGGTTTTTTAATGATCAGAGGTTGAGGAAATATAGAATTGGAAAATGATGAGTTAAGGAAAATTTATGTTCTCCACCTAGACAGTTTACATCACAATCTCTTGATTGTAATTCAACTCTGTGACTCAAGATTGATAGTGAATATTAGTCAGAAGGGTTGTCTTATGAAAAAAAAAGTTGTTTTTTCATGAAATGATATAGAACATATGTAAATTTATACTAGGTTTACAGGAAAGAGAACACCAGTTAATTAACAGTTGATGAAGAAAACATATTGTTGCACTAGAGTTTGTGTCACATTAATCAATAGGTCATGGAATAGATTTCTACGATTAAATTTTTTTTACATCTCCAATATAAATAATGATTGATAAAATACATGTGATTCATGCATGTAAGGAAATATGGTTGGGAGTTCATATTAGATTTAGAACAAAAGGGAATCAAATATTTCTGATCTCATCCACATATATGTATGTTTTACAATGAATGTGGTTGTCCAATATGAATATAGGTAGTTAGTTTTTTTTATTTACGATTATAGTAGAATGTCATGTGTGATTTTTATATAGAGGGAAAAATGTGGTTGAGTTCATGAAGAGTTATCATCAATGAGATAAGGATGAAATTGGATGCACAATCAAAATTCTATGATCTGAAAGTGGATGAGAATATAAATATAATGAGTTAGAAAATTACTTCGAAAAACATGGGATAAATCACGTGTTTTTTAGTGACAACCCCTCAACAAAATGGGGTTATTGAACAAATTAATTGATAGGTGAACAATATGACTAGGACTATGCTTATTGCGAGTCATGTTTCCATTAATTACTTAAAAGACTGTATTCTAGTAGTTATGTACACTCAAAATCAAACGTTCCTTTTTATTATATAAACTAGGAAACCATATGGGAAATGGTATGGTAGGTGTCCCTTTATGAATTATTTTTATGTTTTTGGAAGTAAATTTTTCATCCAAACAAAGAATGAAATCAAGGAAAGTATGGTGATTCTATATATGAGGGAATATTCCATGCATATTAAATCATGATTAAAACCTAAAAATGTAACAATAATCATCCTAGAAATTATATAGAAATAAATACTATCAATATTAATGAGTACATAACTATAAATATCTCAAGGAGCTCATATGTTGATATGATTTAAGATGAATAAGAAAAATACATCAAATAGATTCAAATGAATAAATAGTGTAAGTATTGAAAAACATTTAGGACTCACCAAATGATGATTATTAAAAAGTATAATTCAAAGAAGAAACCATTACAGATGAATGTTTATCAGAACCTCACAAGAAAAATAGAAGAAAATAAATTGATCAATCCAACATTATTTGGGATCAAACTACACGTATACAGATAAGAAGAATGATAAGTGAAACAAATTATTCATTCCTATCAATTTTGGAACCAATGCCATTTGGAGAATAAGTGAAGGAAAAATCTTGGGTTAAGGAAATTAATAAATATCTAAATTATATTTAAAAAAATTTGACATAGGATCTTGTTAATAAACTCTAAAGTCACCATTTGATTGGAACAAAATGGATATTTGAAAAAATGGATAATCCCGGAAATGTGATCCTAAATAAATAACACTTGGTGTGTAAAGGCTATGCGTAGATTAAAGGCATTAATGCTAAAGAAACATTTTATCTAGTAGCTAGACTAGAGTTGATCAGCCTCTTCCTTTCTAGGTAAATTCAAAGTGGGTAAAATCTTTATTATATATATTTCAAAACGGAATTCCTAAATCATGTTCTGGAAGAGGAATCCAACATTGAATAAGCAGTAGTATTTATAATTGAAAATTATGAGAAAATTGTTTGTAGATTAAAGAAGGATATCTATGATCTAAATAAGGCACCATTATCATGGTATTTTTTTATTGGATACTTATATAAAGAATATTGAATTTAAAATAGAAGGTGTCGAACATAATATCGTTGTGATTAATTCTCAAAAAGATCAATTTATTGTGCTGGTGTATTTGGATGAAATTATTGTTGTCTAAATTAGGTAGGAATCAGTAAAATAATTTTCTAATCACATGAAAAATGATTTTGAAATTTTTATTATTGGTGAAATCACATACTGGGGATGTAGGTGGTTCAAAGGAATGATTATACCTATATTTACCTGGGAATTTTTTCAAAAGAGCTACTAAAGAAATTCAACATTCATGACTCTAAACCAATTTCGAATCCTATTTATATTGGAAAAAATGGAAAACAAAAGGATACAAAATATGTGGATCCCACCTAGTACAAAAAAGACATTAGAAGCTTATTATAATTCATTGCAACCCAAATATATATCATCTTTTCAAAATTGTTATTTTCATTCTTCCAATGTAATCTGAAAGAATAAGATTTTGAATCCATTACATGAATCCAGATGTATATTCAAGGCACTCTCAATTTTTGATTCTACAATGGTCCAGGAAGAAATAATGAATTTTCATAATTTTCAAATGGTGACTTGGTTAGAGATGTGGTGGATAGAAAGTCCACATGTAACACCCCAGGTAAATAAAGAATATGACATTTTCATATTTATCCATATTTGTGAATAAAATATTTATATGACTTTAAAGGGGATGCTATGCTCGATGGCGTACCCAACACGCAACAACGAGTTTCTTGGGAATCTTACGTTGCACTCTAATAATAAAATAATATTATTTTAAATAGTAGTTAACATGTAGTCGTTGTAATGGCAGGAATGGATAGAAATAAATAAAATATGATTATATATGTTTTTAAATGTTTTTACATTTATCCAATAAAGGATAGAGGCTTAAAATATGGAAAGAATTAATTTTTAGGCGTATATGCCCTAGTTTTCACTAAAGGTTAAATTATCACCTTTTGATGTTGAACCATCATTAAATATAGTTTTGTTCACTCTTAAACATTCTTTTGGACCAAATAAAACTCTTATTAAGAATCGGGACATCAAAATTTACTTTGTGTAAATTTTTGGTATCTTTCCGATAAAGTTCATTTTTTTAATGAATAGTGTAAAATGTGGTATTTTAATTCAAAACCGCTTTTTAATATAATTTATTTATATTATTAGATTATATTTTGAATTGGTTTTAAAGTGAAATTAGAATATATTTTTACCATTAAATCCATTAGTGGTCATTGGAATTAATTTCACTTTGAAATCAGACTTAAACCAGTGTCAATCTTTTGATACTTATTGTTTCATAAAAACACGCTATTTGCTCTGACAGCGGTAATTAATTATTAAATTAATTAATGTGACTTATATGTTTTGAATTTTGTAAAATAGACTTCATTTTTTAATTCGGAATATCAAATATATCTTAGGGTGAATTTTTGGGATTGTTCTGAAAAACATCAATTTTTGATGAATAGTGACACCACTAAGTGGTACTTATAAAAACTGATTTTTCCGTTTAAATGAAATTTTTCCATCATTGTGTTTTGAATTTAAAAAATCCAACATACATGGTTTTCATTAAGAAGTAAAATGTGGTTCAATGGGATAAAAATAATTTTTTGGTGAATAGTAACTTATTAAGTTTTTAATCGCGATTAGAGGTAATTAGTGTAGTTTAAGGTAAAAATAATGTTTTAATAATATGAAATGAACTTGACACATGTACTAACCTCATTGGATGTGTAATGGCCGACCAACACAAGCCATGGGTCAACTTGGGGACCCCATGGATGTAAGAATGGTATAGAGTAAGAGGTTTCCAACCTCTGATACCAATTGTAGGATCGAAATATAATATGAGATGCTCAATATACAAGAGGGGGGGTGAATTGTATACTTTAAAAATTCCTTTGGAACCTTTAAAGTTAGTTATGAATAACTAGAGTTTCCTTAAGAAAAGGAAAGAACTAAGTTTAACAAAGTTAAACTAAGTTGATTCACAACACCTCTAACACCGGACTAAACTTGGAAAGAGATTCTAAAAGAAGGTTCCGGAAATATGGTTCCGGAAATTGAAACTTAACAAAAGTTACAATATGAGATTCTACCTTAAAGCGTATAGAATCTAAACTAATCAAAGTAAGTAGGGAAGTATAAGAAAATTATACTTTCCTTAAGATACAAAATGCAGCGGAATAAAACAAGTACAAGTAGAAGAACTACTAGTAACAAGATGATAGTCTTTTAACCCAAAGAGAAGGGTATCCAACAACCTTGGATAAAGGTCCCTTGATTTATACTTTCAAGCAAGTCTGTCTTACCCACACCAGGGTAAGCCCTCGATACGAAGATCGGTGTATCTGTCTTGCTATCCCCGCAAGCCCTCAATTTCAAGGTAGTTGGCAACCTCTGTCTTTCTCGACAAGAAAGCCCTCGATCTTTAAGGTAGTCGGCACCTCTGTCTTTCTCAGCAAGAAAGCCCTCGATCTTTAAGGTAGTCGGCACCTCTGTCTTCCTATCCCCGGAAGCCCTCGAATGTAATCACCAACATTCGGAGTCGCACGAAGCTTTGAGAGTTAATAAGAGACTCTCTCTCTAGAAATCACTTCAACAGCATGTATGCACAAAGTTCAAATGTTCATCCATCCGTTGTGAGCTTTTTCAAATGAGCTCCTATTTATAGGTGAGGTCGGCTCCTTCTCCAACGGTCATATTTTCCTTAAAGTTCGGAGGGACCTGTACACGTGTCACTTAGACAACGGTTAGTTTATAACAAAATGGACGACATCGTTTTATAACAAAGTAAGTGTAACAGAAAGTACGACATCGTTTTAAAACCTAACATAAAGGTTCGGAATAGAAATTTCGGAGTGAAAGTTCGGAGTGAACAAATTCAGAGTGTATAAAACAATGATATCCAGATTCTGTTTAATGAGTGAATTCGGAATGAGAATTCGGAATAGGAATTCGGAATAGGAATTCTTCATCAGAAATCGTAATGAGAAATCGTCATCAGAATTCGTAATGAGAATTCGGAATGAGATTTCTTCATTAGAATTCGTAATGAGAATTCTTCATTGGAATTCGTAATGAGAATTCTTCTTCAGAATTCGTAATGAGAATTCGAAATGGGATTTCTTCATTAGAATTCGTAATGAGAATTCTTCTTCAGAATTCGTAATGAGAATTCTTCTTCAGAATTCGTATCCTGAATCTGGAATAGAACTTAGTCAGAATTCATAACCGGAATTCGGAGTGAAACTTCCTTATAGTTCTTGTCCAGAATCCGAACCCTAAAACAGAATGATTTTTATCAGTTTTAATGATTCCGAGAAAGTGAATCCGAATTTCATACTTAAGAAAAATATTAATGAAAATATGATAAGGATAAATTTTTCTTATAAAAGCGTTTTTCCTTAAGAAAACATTTTTCCTTATAAAAGCAATTTTCCTTACAAAAGCGATTTTCCTTAAAGATAAGGTGTTTGTGATTTTCAAAACAAGAAGGAATGGAAAAGTCATAAGGAAAACCTTATTGACTCAACAATGGATCCACTTTGGTTGGGAAATTACATAAATAACTTTTTATTTTATGTAGAAGTAAAAATGACACAAACATCATATGTTTTACGAAAACAATTTTTACATGGGGTTATAAAGATCCAATTTTTGATTATAAATATTCATTGGAAAGATAAAAATATTTCATACATCATAATAGTTTTTTTATAATTTTTAGACACTAAATAAATTAAATTATTTATGACATCATGATGATGCATCGATGACCTCATTATTTAACGATTTAAATAAAATGGAAAGATAATGTAAATTATACACCCTAAACATGGCCAAAACCAATTTTATGAGTGGATTTCAAATCCTTATCACCTTATCCTCGAATTATATCAATGTGGGGCCTTTTAGAACCGAAACAAATTTTCAAATAAAGTAATATTTCTTACGTTCCAAAAGTGACCCTCCTCTCCTCTTATAAAAGGCCCCCACCTCTACCTCATTTAACACACTCCTCAAGCTTTTGGATCGGACAACCCTGAAAATTTACTCTATCCACATCCCTCTCCTAATCCTAGAGGATTTCCTTTGGGCAGAATCCTTTCAAAGGAAGCCTTTAGTCTCAAATCAAAAGGAGTTACACTTTTAAAGGTAATTCATTCTCTCATGTTCATTTGTTTTATTTTGCTTCTCCAACCCCCTAAACTCTTTTTATTTATTTATTTTGTAACAAAACCAGTATCCTAAATATACTAGGATGTTGTTATAAGATTTATTCGAGCTACACTCTCACACAACTACATCAAATGGTTAAAGAACATACGGTTTCTGTGGATGACGAAATTTTGCCTCCCGAAACGACGATTGTTCAATACTCATTTAACACCTTCAAAGGTGGCAATTATGATGTCACTATTTTTATATATGATATATAATATTCTTATGTTTTCCTTAAGCTTCTGTTTTTTTTCATTTTTGGCATACCTTTATGGTTTCCATTATGGGTAAACGCGATATCTTCATTTAAGGAAGTGCGGACTACCGCCCCCTCAAAGTGATTTGATTCGTTAAATACCATATGTGGGACGTATAAAAGATGGAACTATGATATTATATATGATATTATACTGGAATTATAATATAACTTTATATCATTATTATTCCATTATATAAAATACGAAATAGAAATGAATGTAGCGTTCATGCGTACGTACGGCTTACCGTCTCCATGAACAGTGCATTTCATTTCTTACCTCTAAATGATTATGTAATGTTATAAATGCATGCATGTACTGGATATATATTACATATATGATATCTACATCATGAATACAATTCTGGATATAATAAACATTTGGCCACACGAACAACATGTAATTGTAAGAAGTCCACTTTCGACTTAAGAACCAAATATCGACAAAACAAATATTATTAACTTAAATGATTACATAATGTTTATGACATGGTAATAAGTGATATAAAAGGAATAATGAACTTGAAAAAGGTTCTTAAGGAAGTAGAAATTAACTCAAGTTTATTATTCAGGAGATTAAAGAACTATCGAGTCAAGTCGGACCCGAGGTAAGAGATCCTACTCCTCTCTTTCTTTTTAAGTACACACTTTTATGTCATTCCTTTTAAATCTCATCTTTCTTGTTATTGGGATGATCTTTTATATTACACTTACTGTAATTTTTATGTTCATGTTATGAGAGACCCTATTCTCTCTCATCAATCCATTTTGGAAGTTTTGAGTGGCATCGTTAGGCTGCCGAACTTTCGTAAGAGATCTAACCTCTCTCTTTATTTTTAAGTACTCTCCTTTATGTCACTTCTTTTAAGCTCCTCTTTGTAATGTTGGGGGATGTTATTTTATATTACTCTTGCTTTACATTTTATTTTAATGTGATGAGATACCCTATTTGATCTCATCAATCCATATTCGGAAGTTTTATGTGGCGCCGTTAGGCTGCCGAGTTTTCGTAAGGGATTTTTCATCTCACTTTTATTCCCGTGAGATTTATGCTACATTTGCCACAAATTCCATTGATTGGTTTATGTACTGCCCATTACTCTAATATTTGTGTAATATACTTTCGTTTATGAGTATTTACATCAATGATCTACTGTCCTTCTTTCATGGGGTGTATGTTTTGAAAGATACCCAAGTCGGTAAGGGAACCTTTCACCCTCCTCTTTTTTAAAAGACTTCTTTTGTTGGGTCTTTTAATTTACATATTGTTATGTTGGGATATGTTCTCATATATCCTTATTGATGTAAATTTTATGTCCAAGTGATGAGATAAACTTTTTATCTCTCATCAACTCATTTTGATGTGATGTCGTTAGGCTGTCAAGGGAACTTTTTTACCCAATTTCGATTTCTTTGGGTTCAATATGTAGTCATTGAATATGTCATCCATTGAATATGTGTGAATGACCTTTTATTGTTTTACACTTAATATCCACTTATATTGGGTGTATTTATATTTTTCACACATATTTTTTAGATTGATTTTTCCTTAATTTAAGGATACCTTCTTTATAAGGTATTTCATCACATTTGACATTTCTATTGAGGGTTCATTGTTGTTATGCACCAATTCACTCTTATATGGTGTATATACTGTCCTTTGGAGTATTATATCATGAATCCATTTATTCTCATGATATTATAAAGTTCTGACTAAATGTTATTCCTCAATTATTGTATTTAAGTGTCTCTAATTTTGGTGAAACCCCTTTAACCAAAATATCGTTTTAAATGTTTTAATTATTTGTTCTTATTAATATCCATGTTTTCAAAATGGTTTTAAGGATTTATTTATATGGATATCAATGGTTTAAAATTTTATGCTTCAAGGTGGTATGGGACACTTTGATTCAAAAATCTCTTTATTAAATGTTTTAAATGGTTTTGGAAATGGTTTCTTTTTGAATGGATTCATTATTTCAATATACTAAAATGTTATATTGTGATTGAAATGTGGAAATTTTATGTTTCCTTTATGCATGTTTTATGTGATACATTTATGTTATGGTTCTTGGGCATTGTTATGAAAATGGGTGGTTCCGTGATAAACTAAGGGAGGGTGAGCCCGATATAGCTCTCCAATGCATTGGGTAACGCGAAGGAGTGAAATGTTAAGGATTATTCGAAGAGATTTAGGGAATATACTGTGATGGGTATTCCAAACGTAACCAAGAGGGTTACTCCCTACGTAATAATTTTATGAATGCATCAATTTACGTTTATGTCTTATGTTTTCTATGATTTATTCATGATTTGATATGCCTATGTTTTATGGGTAAAGTGTGATTTCATTCTAATGTATATATGAACTCATGTTTCCTTTCCATATTTTTTATAACTCTTACTGAGCTTTTTATGCTCATCCCAAGTTTTTGAAATGTTTTTCACAGGTCAAGGGAAAGGTACATGATGAGATGATAGTGTCAAGGATGTGTCAAGAAAGAATCTGTGTTATATTTTAAATATGTTTCCGTTGATGGGAAGAATGAATACTGTCTTTTATGTAACCACTTTGATTAAATGTGGAATGTAATGCAAGTTTCATGATCTAATTCTCTAAAAACCTAAACCTGAAAAGATCCTCAATGTGTAATCTTATAATAACTCAAGATTAAGTAAGGTTTAAGGCTGGGGCCTTATAGTTGGTATCAAAGGTCGGTTTAGATAACTTTAGAGGTTAGGGTATTCTTTAAGCATAAGTGACATTACCATAATGGTTAGGATTCCAGAAAGAGTCCGAGTTTTAGATAAAGTGAATGAGTAAGTGTATCTTAGTGTTTGCCTTCCTCATTAGTACATGATGGTTTTGTTGATATACTCACACTGACATTTCTATTTTTAGTGAATGGATGGATCTAGTAGGCACCAAAGAGACAACAGGTTTGAAGTAAACTGTGGTGGTTCTCTGATTAAGATACTAGATAAATGGGAGGATTCAATGAGGAAACTCGTGGTTATTCTAACCAAATATCAAGGAGTCATGATCAACCACTTGAACCTTGGTATGATCTTTAATGCATCATGTACGAGATGACCAATCCATGTGGAAGTTCAGGTAATAATAATAAAGGTAACCATTAGAGTTTATATGATCCTTACTTTTGAGGTAATTATGGGTTATTATATGATATGCTGGAAAATGAAAAGCATGAGATAAACTTGAGGTTAAAATATGTTATGATCATTTTTAATGATTTTATCTCTTTTTGGGGAATGATTTAAGAATTATATAGTTTTGGAAAAAGGACAACACGCAGACCGTGTGACAACTCGTCGCGTCGGACAAAGCTGCGGGAATCGAACCCACAACCAAAGTGCCACTGGTATTTATCGCCTACCACTGGACTACGTGAAGTCCCTGGTTAGTTTGACTAATTCTTTTTAGTTAGATGATCTTATGAAATCTAGAATAAGCTGATTTTGGGTTATTTATGAAAATGATTAACCTATCATGGAGGATATGTGATTAGGTTAATTACTTTTCAATACGAGACTTTAGGAGCAACTAATGTTGTTTGGAGATAAATGTTACGATTTAACTTGGAAGACTATGTGACTAAATCCTTCAAATATTTGGGTTTCAATCTTATATTGGTTTACTTTGAAGAATGTTATGTGAAAATTGTTTATCGGATGGTCCTCGTTGAACTTTGGGTTTTGTTGGACAAATTTTGGAGATTAAGCATTGATTTTCTTTTTAATGGGTTATCCTTTTCTGGATTATCTGACCTTGTAAAAACATTTTTGGTTTTGGTATTGGTTAAATCCTAAAGACATGGGATGTATATAGTTCTCTTTTGTGGATTAGGTGATTCTCTAGAAGTTTATTATAGTACTCTTAATGTGAACAAGTCTCCCTAAATACTCGTCTTTTGGAAAAAAATATGAGTTTGATTAAGGAATCTAGTAAAAGTTGAAAGTCAACATGATAAGTGATTATGTTTCCTTATGAATAAATTCCACAATAAAAAGTAACTTAAAACAAATTTTTTTTCTATTAACTTTTCCTACTGGGGAATCGAATACCGTTTAACCCATCACAAGTTTTTGATTTTCTTGTGGTTAACTTTCTCCTAAACATGTTTTCTATCACTCTCTATCAGAACATGACCCTTTTTTTTCCTCCATGTCCATATTTTCATACTTGGAATCCTAGTATGGGTTAACCTGGGTGACCTCTGTGCTTATCTTTCCTTATTTTAAAGTGATTGTTTTACCGACTCTTGTTCCGATGTGGGACTTTCAAGGATGTTTCCAAGCTCAATTTTAAAAATTGCGAGGACGCAATTCCCAAAAGGGGGGAAGAATGTAACACCCCAGGTAAATAAAGAATATGACATTTTCATATTTATCCATATTTGATAATAAAATATTGATATGACTTTAAAGGGGACGCTATGCTCGATGGCGTACCCAACACGCAACAACGAGTTTCTTGGGAATCTTACGTTGCACTCTAATAATAAAATAATATTATTTTAAATGGTAGTTAACATGTAGCCGTTTTAATGGCGGGAATGGATAGAAATAACTAAAATATGATTATATATGTTTTTAAATGTTTTTACATTTATCCAATAAAGGATAGAGGCTTAAAATATGGAAAGAATTCATTTTTAGGCGTATATGCCCTAGTTTTCACTAAAGGTTCACTTATCACCTTTTGATGTTGAACCATCATTAAATATAGTTTTGTTCACTCTTAAAAATTCTTTTGGACCAAATAAAACTCTTATTAAGAATCGGGACATCAAAATTTACTTTTTGTAAATTTTTGGTATCTTTCCGATAAAGTTCATTTTTTTAATGAATAGTGTAAAATGTTGTATTTTAATTCAAAACCTCTTTTTAATCTAATTTATTTATATGATTATATTATCTTTTGAATTGGTTTTAAAGTGAAATTAGAATATATTTTTACCGTTAAATCCAATAGTGGTCGTTGGAATTAATTTCACTTTGAAATCAGACTTAAACCAGTGTCAATCTTTTGATACTTATTGTTTCATAAAAACACGCTATTTTCTCTGACAGCAGAAATTAATTATTAAATTAATTAATGTGACTTATATGTTTTGAATTTTGTAAAATAGACTCCATTTTTTAATTCGGAATATCAAATATAGCTTAGGGTGAATTTTTGGGATTTTTCTGAAAAACATCAATTTTTGATGAATAGTGACACCACTAAGTGGTACTTATAAAAACTGATTTTTCCATTTAAATGAAATTTTTCCATCATTGTGTTTTGAATTTAAAAAATCCAACATACACGGTTTTCATTAAGAAGTAAAATGTGGTTCAGTGGGATAAAAATAATTTTTTGGTGAATAGTAACTTATTAAGTTTTTAATCGCGATTAGAGGTAATTAGTGTAGTTTAAGGTAAAAATAATGTTTTAATAATATGAAATGAACTTGACACATGTACTAACCTCATTAGATGTGTAATGACCGACCAAGACAAGCCATGTGTCAACTTGGGGACCCCATGGATCCACTTTGGTTGGGAAATGACATAAATAACTTTTTATTTTATGTAGAAGTAAAAATGACACAAACATCATATGTTTTACGAAAACAATTTTTACATGGGGTTATAAAGATCCGATTTTTGATTATAAATATTCATTGGAAAGATAAAAAGATTTCCTACATCATAATATTTTTTTATAATTTTTAGACACTAAATAAATTAAATTATTTATGACATCATGATGATGCAGCGATGACCTCATTATTTAACGATTTAAATAAAATGGAAAGATAATGTAACATCTACACCCTAAACATGGAAAAAACCAATTTAATGAGTGTATTTAGAAGCCTTATCACCTTATCCTCGAATTATATCAATGTGGGACCTTTTAAAACCGAAACACATTTTCAAATAAAGTAATATTTCTTACTTTCTAAAAGTGACCCTCCTCTCCTCTTATAAAAGGCCCCCACCTCTACCTCATTTAACACACTCCTCAAGCCTTTGGCTCGGCCAAAACCTGACCATTTACTCTCTCCACATCCCTCTCCTCATCCTAGAGGATTTCCTTTGGGCAGAATCCTTTAAAAGGAAGCCTTTAGTCTCAAATCAAAAGAAGTTACACTTTTAAAGGTAATTCATTCTCTCATGTTCATTTGTTTTATTTTGCTTCTCCAACCCCCTAAACTCTTTTGATTTACTTATTTTGTAACAAAACCAGTATCTTTAATATACTAGGATGTTGTTATAAGATTTATTCGAGCTACACTCTCACACACCTACATCAAATGTTTAAAGAACATACGGTTTCTGTGGATGACGAAATTCTGCCTCCCGAAATGATGATTGTTCAATACTCATTTAACACCTTCAAAGGTGGCCATTATGATGTCACTATTTTTATATATGATATATAATATGTTTATGTTTTCCTTAAGTTTCTGTTTTTTTTCATTTTTGGCATACCTTTATGGTTTCCATTATGGGTAAACACGATATCTTCATTTAAGGAAGTGTGGACTACCGCCC